>JALPQD010000226.1:635505-1235505 GCA_023101885.1 Typhlomys cinereus
TTTTTAATCGGTGCTGTGTATTGTTTTGCGCTTTTTTGCTTGTCCATTTGCCTCCTAGTCATCTCTGCTACATTAGGAAACTTCCTTTCCATGGTGTAATTTACTATCCCATCATAAGGCACCCCAGCTGATTACCCTACAGGCTCTACTAGACTTACGTAGGATCAAAGTGACTCTGAGGACTTAGAAGGTTTTTTGGAGAAGCTTTAATCTTAGCTCTTTGGATTTCCCCAGAAAATGCTGGGACCCACAGATTTGGGGGAGTGCTCTTTCTGGCCAGTAAGAGGGAAATCCAGGAAGGCCATATGCCTCTGCCCCTTTGTTCCCATCCTCCTAGGATCATAGCAGCTTTTAAGGATCCTCCACTGAGGAGTGATTAATTGATCAATGTAACTGTGGAGAGAACCCAAATTAGTCCTTTGTTCTCCTCCAGATCCTTTCCCTCCTGGTCAAGGATTCTGCGAGAGCTCACAGGTCATGTGTGTATGTGTGTGTGTGGGGGGGGGTTTCACTCCTGCTGACATCCCCTTCCCTCCTCTTCTTCCTGTAGCTCTTGATCCCCTCTTTCCTGACGTATTTTTTGCTTCGTTCAGATAATACTGGTCTCCCAACATGTGTCTTAAAATCTCTCCTATAGACTAGAGGTCTCAAGGTTAAGACTCCTGGCCTGGAGGAATTTTTGGAATGAGGTTGCAGTTTTAGCACCTTGGCCCCCTAGAGAAAATGTGTGGAATTAAACCTTGGATAAGGATGCTTTTCTTGCTAAGCTAAGCTGCCAGATAACTAATAGAGGTCTTGTTTTAAATTAGGTTTGCCTAAATGTTTCCGATTTGATAAAGCTTTTAGGGTAATTTTTGAGACAGTTGCTGGTAAAGTACAGTTGCCATTAAAGTTGTTTATTGCTCGTATTTTATTGTTCTGTGTTTACATGTTGTGTGTCTTGTGTCGTGGCCACTTCAATTTTTTTTCATTTCTGTTGTGCACTGATATAAAAATTTTGGCATGCAATTTTTAGCACTGTATGCGTCTTAAAAATGAGAACAAATAATTTGATAACATCTAAGGCCTTAACTACTTTGTTTATTATCGATCACAATTGTTTTTCTAATAGATTGTAAGTTTCTTTTTGTACAAGTTTTTTACAGGTTTATTTTTTTCATATATTCCAAATAACAAAAGCTTGCTTTTCAGGTCCTCATATCATCCATTCAGGCTTCAGACATTCCTAAAACCACTAAAGGCCCGTTGTAAGCCTGGCTATCCTCCATTGAAGCATGCCTTATTAATTTACAATTGTTAGGTTCTGATTATGTCTCCCCAGCTCTTCTGGATCATTTCTCCACCTGCCTGTCTATAGCCTCTCTGCCTGTCTGCTACAGCCTCTCTGCCTGCCACACTACAATCTTTCAGCCTGCCCTGCCCTGACAACAACTTCCTTTTTTCTGTCACATACTTGAGTTTCCTTTAGGACCATGATTCCTTTGCCAATGTCTCTGACTGGTAGTCAATGATGGGTAAGGCTCCACACGAGGGTGGTGTCCAACCTAAGACAGGCACAGTCACTTATATTCTGTGCAGCTAAGAGACTGAAAAAATTTATAAATAAATAAAAGAGTGATTCAGGGAGGCCCTAGCCTGGGCTCCCGAATCCAGGAGGCCTGGCTACCGACAAGCCTGAATAAATTCAGACATGCCCCAGACATGTCCCCCCTAGAGGACCCATACGTAGAGGGATGGACACACCAATAGGAAGGAGGGATGGACAACCAATGGGAAGGAGAGATGAACAACCAATGGGACGGAGGGATGAACAACCATGGGAGTGGCTATCTAACCTGGATACCTAGTAAACAGCTAAATGATTGGTGGGTGCTCTTTCCCTCCCCCTGAGCAGAGGGTCGCCACAGCTGATTGTACCTTGACCTTATTTAAGCCCAAACACTTCCTGAATAAGCTGAGTCTGCGCCACTCTTCCTCTGCCTGTGCTTCTCACCTGACTCCCGGGGGTCTGGGGTAGTGGCCCTGTTGCCAGTTGCCCATTCACCTCGAGCCCACGAGGCCCCTGCCATTTCTCCTCTTCCCCCCAGCTGGCCCGGTAGGGAATTTGCAACACTTAATGACTGAAGGAGTGATGTATATTGGGAAATTAGAGTGATACCTGTCATAATGTGGTGCTCAATAAAGTGATAAAAGTATGTTGATTTCTTACATTTATATTACTGGTATCATTGATATTATACTTTCATGGTAAATTAAAAGATAATAAAGTAGTACTAACCGAAATCGTGACAGAAGCTAAAATAATTTCTTATTTTGTTTTTCTAAAGCACATAAGATTCCAATGAATGGAAACATTAAATAAGCATTTTTGAGAAAAGATATTTAATGCATAAATCTATATTTTGCCATGGTGTATATAATATTATTACATGGTTTACTAGCAAACATATAGAAATATACATGTCACATGGACATTTCGCATAGGAGACACATTTTGTGGAAGTGCAAACAAAATATAAAATTTGGTGATGAGTTAATTGTAAATACATACAGCTGTGGATGGATGATCATGAATAGAACACCAAATTAACAACAATATTAGAAGACTAGGAAGTAAAATGAAGTTCAACATATGTCTGCAAGTGTAGGAGTCATAAGGTGAACCAGATAGTTGGATATAAATTAAGTGTCAGAATTAACAAAAAGTGAAGTAATGTATACAGCCAACTTCTCATAACCATAACTCTATGAAGTAGGATGAAGAGCGAATGTGAATATGTACAAGGAATGTTTATAGACCAAATTTCATATTATGTGAAACAATGTGAACTTACACAGAAGCAAGTGTGAACTACATCAGAAGTAGCTCTTATTTAAAATGTCAAAGGGTAGCCACTGAGTCCCCATACTAAAGGGAAAAAGGATGTGATATTCAAGGCGATATAAAACAAAAAAGAAAAAAAGAAAAGAGTATTCTGTTCCATTGCAGTTTTGGGGAAGCCGGGAAAGGAGGTGGAAAAGAGAAAACCATAAGGAGCAAAGGGACCGAACAAGATGTGAGATGGAGAGGAAGGAGGGGAAGAGCGGGCGGGGGAAAAAAAATCAAACAGAGAAGGACGTGCAGAACAGGCAGGAAAAGAGGGACAGGATGGGAAGCAGAGTGGTGGCGGAAGGAGGGTCTGAGAAGAAGCCGGGCGGGAACGGGGAAGAGGGCAAGGGGGAAAGAGGGAGGGGGGAAGGGGCGGGAACGGGTGGGGGACACGGAAAAGAGGAAAAAGAAAAGCCGGAGAGGGGAAGCTGAAGGAGCGGGGGGGGAGAACAGGGTCCGGAGGAAAAAGAAAAAAACAGCGGGGGCCACAAAGAAGGAAAGACCCATCGGACTACAAAGGCAGGACCTTAGCACTAAATTCAGAAAATCAGAAACTTTACATGAAACCACTTGGAACCAGGCCTAAATCTCTCCCCATCCTAAAGTTCAGGGAAATTTGTGGAAGAGAGGGGCAGCAGGTAAGAATGTAAGAGTCTAAAGATGGGGCGGATCAAACCATATGCAAGATAGTCCACACAAGTTAGGGCCGAAGTAATCAAAATAAGACTTTGCATGACCTGTGCAATGACCAACATAGCATTGAGCCCCCAAAATCTAGTATGGATCACAGGCACTAGGATCCTTCGAGGCAAGGGATTAACAGCCACAATAGTATTCCTATACTAAAGGGAACACAACAAAGAGCTCTAAGCAATGCTACTGAGTCCTTACACCTCATGGAGAAGAGAACCAGAGGAAGTTTAACAGACACACTAAGGATGCTCCAGGAATGTGGGGGGGGGGGATGACTGGGAGAAGGGAAGGAGAGGGAAAAAGGAAGGGGAAAAAGGGGGAGGGAGCAGGGGTAAGGTCCAGAGGAGGAGAGGAGGGAGGAAGGGAAATGGGGGTACTTTCAACTTTTATGAGTGGAAAAAATAAATAAAAAAGAAAAATGTAATAAATAAAGAAAAAAGGTCAAGATAATCTGCAATTACAAGTGAGTTTGAGGCTAGCATGGGCTACTTGAGACCCTGTCTCACAAATAAAATGTAAAATAGAAATCAAATGAACAGGGATCTTGGAAGTGTGACCTGGGTTAAGGCATATAAAAACTGTGACTCTGTGCAGGAGGGTTAGGAAGTGTCACACTCAGGAATCTCTAAATGCTGTTTTTCACAAGAATCCATCATGGTCTTTTCCTGCTAAAATTCATAGGATTGCCGTTCTAGCACCAGGCTAATGTCACCAATGGTTTCTTGGTGACTATATTGGTAGAAGTTCTCAACAGATGATCTTTTTACACATTGCAGGAGTGCAAGAGAAATATTTTCTATGTTGGAAATAAAACTAACTTTTGGCTGTAAAAATGGCTCAATCCCATTCCTTTGAGGGAAGATAATAAATCTGTATGAATTTGTCCCTGAGGAAAAATTTTCATTTTCAGAGCACTTTGCCACTTCTATAATGGGGCAACGAGCAATAAAATGCTTGTGGCAAGACAGCAATTCAGAGCTGCACTTTCTGACTTCTTTTGGACCAAAGTTGATGGTGTCAGTGAAATTGTTCCTCTCATTTGAACCCTGCAGAATGTATGATGTTTCCCTACTTTTCCTGCATTAAGTGCAATGAAGACACTTGCAACTTTAGGAAAGAGAAACACATGTGGCTTTAATACACTCCAAGTGATCATCTGTCATTTAATGGAGTCATGAAAAAACAGTGCATTTTGCTAAGGAACTCTGTTGACTCTCTGATCATTCCTTAAAATGTTGGTTATGAATCTTTTGTCTTGTGGAAAAGTGGGAATATTAATTCATTTCATACTGAAAGTTTAGTTCTCTATCCTTCTTAAATGTTCTTTAACACTGAATAAGTAATTTAAGCTTCTTGCTTTCCTTATTTGAGACTATGAGCATGTGATATTTTCAAATTGTAATGTTTAGCATATTTTGTATCTTTACTCAGCAAGACCACCAGACTTTCTTTTTTTCTTCCTCCTTCCCTCCTCCCTCCGTCTCTTTCACCCTTATCCTTATCTCTCTTCTTTCTTTCTTTCTTCTCTTTCTTTCTTTCTTTCTTTCTTTTTCTTTCTTTCTTTCTTTCTTTCTTTCTGTCTTTCTTTCTTTCTTTCTTTCTTTTCTTTCTCTTTCTTTCTTTCTTTTCTTTCTTTCTTTCTCTTTCTTTCTTTCTTTCTTTCCCATGAAAAGTTGAAAACACTCATGCCTGCTTCTTTACATGCTTCTTATAACTACCTTTGCATTACAATGGTGACAAATGATAGTTGTGACATATACTGTGCAGCCTGAAGGTTGATGATAAAGACTTTACAATAGAAAATGAGGAGCACTCTTTTAAACAGTTGTTATCAGTATACCTAGTTGAATATTGCTCTCTTTATGATGAATTGGCTATTCATATATGTGGAGACAGAAAATTCCTTAGATTATGGTTAGTTATTCAAGAACTACTGTTTCCATACTTTTTCAAGCATAGGGATGATTTTTAAATTCATTCTGTGATGTCTTTCTGAGAAATAACATGCCTGCTGATGCTATCCATAAAACAGGAAGATTTATTGGTGTCACGTAAGTTTCAAAGCTTAAGTCACTCTGAGCCAAAAAAATTTCATTTAAGTAATGAAGGCAAACATTTGAGTCATATTCTTCCTTTGTTCTTTGTTTCATAAAGCAAATGATGTTAGATTTCACACATTATGCATGTTTCTAAAAGTTTTTAGAATATATAACCATAGTTTATTCAAAAAAGATTTTTATATCTCAACCACCCAAGGCTCTTTTCCTTTTTCTTTCTGGGTTGAGAATTAGTTCATTATTTTTTCTACATACCTTTTGTTCTTAATTTATTAACAAAAGAATATTAAGGCCATTTAGAGCTTTTTATTGGTTCTGACATAATTTTTTGGTATTGAAAGGAATACACATATCCAGCACCAGTGCAAGGCAAATTATGTTGCCAGGTCTGTCATCTGATACCTATGTACATTTATAAAAATGAATTACACAGAAACATGTATACGTCTGGTTGCAACACAATGAGTTTACATACACACACATACATATATCACATAGACACTCACACAGATAAAATGTGCTCTTAATTAATAATGTTCACATATATTAAGTTAGAAAGAATGCTTAAAAGTTTAAGGAGAGTAAGGGTATGGGAGATAGAACTTCCATGTACTTTTTATTTATCTGTGTGACATTCTTACCTTTTGTTCCTTTAATTTTAAAATTTAATATGAAGCAGAACTTCCACATCAGGTTATCCTAATTGTGGCACTATCGATTCAGGGAGGCCCTATTCTGGGCTCCTGAATCCAGGAGGTCTAGCTAAAGACAAGGCTGAACAAATTCGGACATGCCCCAGACATGTCCCAATAGAAGAACCATACAGGTGGAGGGATGAACAACCAATGAAAAAGAGAAATGAACAACCAATGGGAAGGAGGGATGAACAACCAATGGGAAGAAGGGATGAACAACCAATGGGAAGTGGCTATCTAACCTGGACACCCAGTAAACAGCTAAACGATTGGTGGCTGCTCTTCTCCTCCCCCTGAGCAGAGAGGTCGCCACACCTGATTGGACCCCTGACCCTACATAAGCCCAAACACTTCCTGAATAAAGCTGAGTCTGCAGCCAACTCGTCCTCTGCCTGCTGCTTTTCGCCTGACTCCCAGGGTCTGGGTGGTGAACCTGTCACCAGCTCACCTATTCGCCTTGAGCCCACGAGGCCCCTGCCATTTCCCCTCCCCCCCTGCTGGCCCAGCGGGGGATTTAGCAACATCTGGTGCTCCAACATGGGGTGGTGCTGCCTTTGGTGTAGACGAGACACCCATTCCGGTAAAGTTCGCTGAGCAGTCCCTTTAGTTTTGTGTTCCTGTGCTTATGATGCCTGAAGGTGAGCAGGTGGTCCCCTCCTCTTCCCCTTTCCCTGTTTGTCCTTAGGAACACAATTGCTCGCTTGACTTGCTGATTATAAAGGAGCCCCTCTTAAGGTTAGGAACCCAATTGCTCACTTGATTTGCTGATAATCGAGGAACCCCAGACACTCATTTGATTTCCTCATGATCAAAGAGCCCCTCTAAATTAAGGCTTTCACAGCAAGTTCACATGAGAAATTGGTCCCCTCAGAACTTGGAGCCCAGGTTCGATTATTTTGAATTGGCCTGACCAGGGGCATACGGCCCAGGGAAGTAACGAACCTCTGAAGTCCCTCACTAAGCACAGGATGCTTAGATCCAAAACACCTCTCTGATGTCCTGTATTAGGTCTTTCCTTGGACGTTGGTTACCCTTTTAGGAGTTGTTTGCACTTTGACCTTGGTTCTAATCGTTGCTTTTCATTTTTTGCGCTTTTTTGCCTTGTCCATTTGCCTCCTAGTCATCTCTGCTACATTAGGAAACCTTTCCTTTCCATATTGGGTAATTTACTATCCCATCATAAGGCACCCCAGCTGATTACCCTCAAGGCTCTACTAGACTTACGTAGGATCAAAGTGACTCTGAAGGACTTAGAAGGTTTTTGGGAGAAAGCTTTAATCTTAGCTCTTTGGATTTCCCCAGAAAATGTCTGGGACCCACAGATTTGGATGGGAGTGCTCTTCCTGGCCAGTAAGAGGGAAATCCAGGAAGGCCATATGCCTCCTGCCCCCTTTGTTCCCATCCTCCTAGGCATCATAGCAAGCTTTAAAGGATCCTCCACTGAGGAAGTGATTAATTGCTACAATGTAACTTGTGGAGAGAACCCAAAATTAGTCCTTTGTTCTTCCTCCAGATCCTTTCCCTCCCTGGTCAAGGATTCTGCAGAGAGCTCACAGGTCCATGTGTGTATGTGTGTGTGTGGTGGGGGGTTTCACCTCCTGCTGACATCCCCTTCCCTCCTCTTCTTCCTGTAGCTCTTGACTCCCCCTCTTTCCTGACTGTATTTTCTGCTTCAGATAATACTGGTCTCCCTAACATGTGTCTTAAAATCTCTCCTATAGACTAGAGGTCTCAAGGTTAAGACTCCTGGCCTGGAGGAATTTTGGAATGAGGCTGCAGTTTTAGCACCTTGGATCCCCCTAGAGAAAATGTGGGAATTAACCTATGGATAAGGATGCTTTTCCTTGCTAAGCTAAGCTGCCAGACTTAACTAATAGGAGGTCTTGTTTTAAATTAGGTTTGCCTAAATGTTAATCCGACTTTGATAAAGCTTTTAAGGGTAATTTTAAGACAGTTGCTGGTAAATTGTACAGTTGCCATTAAAATGTTGTTCATTTGCTCGTATTTTATATGTTCTGTGTTTACATGTTGTGTGTCTTGTGTCTGTGGCCACTTCAATTTTTTTTCATTTCTGTTGTGCACTGATATAAAAATTTTGGCATGCAATTTTAAGTACATGTATGCGTACTTAAAAATGAGAACAAATAATTTTGATAACATCTAAGGCCTTAACTACTTATGTTTTATATCGATCACAATTGTTTTTCTAATAGATTGTAAGTTTTCTTTTGTACAAGTTTTCTTACAGGTTATTTTTTTTCATATATTTCCAAAATAACAAAAGCTTGCTTTTCAGGTCCTCATATCATCCATTCAGGCTTCAGACATTCCTAAAAGCCACTAAAGGCCCGTTGTAAGCCTGGCTATCCTCCATTGAAGCTATGCCTTATTAATTTACAATTGTTAGGTTCTGATTTATGTCTCCCCAGCTCTTCTGGATCATTTCTCCACCTGCCCTGTCTATAGCCTCTCTGCCTGTCCTGCCTACAGCCTCTCTGCCTGCCACACCTACAATCTTTCAGCCTGCTCCTGCCCTGACAACAACTTCCTTTTTTCTGTCACATACTTGAGTTCCCCTTTAGGACCATGATTCCTTTGCTGCAATGGTCTCATGACTGGTAGTCAATGATGGGTAAGGCTCCACACGAGGGTGGTGTCCAACCTAAGACAGGCACAGTCACTTATATTCTGTGCAGCTGAAGAGACTGAAAAAATTTATAAATAAATAAAAGAGTGATTCAGGGAGGCCCTAGCCTGGGCTCCCGAATCCAGGAGGCCTGGCTACAGACAAGCCTGAATAAATTCAGACATGCCCCAGACATGTCCCAATAGAGGAACCATACAGGTAGAGGGATGGACAACCAATAGGAAGGAGGGATGGACAACCAATGGGAAGGAGAGATGAACAACCAATGGGACGGAGGGATGAACAACCAATGGGAAGTGGCTATCTAACCTGGATACCTAGTAAACAGCTAAATGATTGGTGGGTGCTCTTTCCCTCCCCCTCAGCAGAGAGGTCGCCACAGCTGATTGTACCCTTGACCTTATTTAAGCCCAAACACTTCCTGAATAAAGCTGAGTCTGCAGCCAACTCTTCCTCTGCCTGCTGCTTCTCACCTGACTCCCGGGGTCTGGGTAGTGGCCCTGTTGCCAGTTGCCCATTCACCTCGAGCCCACGAGGCCCCTGCCATTTCTCCTCTTCCCCCCAGCTGGCCCGGTAGGGAATTTGCAACACTTAATGACTGAAGGAGTGAATGTATATTGGGAACTTAGAGTGATACCTGTCATAATGTGGTGCTCAATAAAGTGATAAAAGTATGTTGATATTTCTTACATTTATATTACTGGTATCATTGATATTATACTTTCATGGTAAATTAAAAGAATAAAGTAAGTACTAACCAGAAATCAGTGACAGAAGCTCTAAAATATTCTTTATTTTGTTTTCTAAAGCACATAAATGATTCAAAGTGATTGGAAACATTAAATAAGCATTTTTGAGAAAAGATATATAATATGCATAAATCTATATTATTGCCATGGTGTATATAATATTATTACATGGTTTACTAGCAAACATATAGAAATATACATGTCACATGGACATTTCGCATAGGAGAACATTTTGTGGAAGTGCAAACAAATAATAAAAATTTGGTGATGAGTTTAATTGTAAATACATACAGCTGTGGATGGATGATCATGAATAGAACACCAAAAATTAACAACAATAATTTAAGAAGACTAGGAAGTAAAATGAAGTTCAACATATGTCTGCAAGTGTAGGAGTCATAAGGTGAACCAGAATAGTTGGATATAAAGATTAAGTGTCAGAATTAACAAAAAAGTGAAGTAATGTAATACAGCAAATTCTCATAACCAATAACTCTATGAAGTAGGATGAAGAGAATGTGAATATGTACAACGGAATGTTTTATAGACCAAATTTCATACAATTATGTGAAACAATGTGAACTTACATCAGAAGCAATGTGAACTTACATCAGAAGTATGCTCTTTATTTAAAAATGTCAAAGGGTAGCCTACTGATGTCCCAATTTACTTAAAGTGAAAACTGTATAAGACAAGTATTTATAAATACAAAAAAAGAAACAAAAGAAAAGATATTCTGTTTCCATTCATGCTTTTTAAGCCTATAAATGTGAGGTAAAATATTAAAACCATAATGGGAGCAAAGTAGACCTGACAATATATGAGATTTATATGAATTTTAAATATGCTTGCTTTTGAAAAAAAATCAAAAGAGAATTGAGTGCATACAGTTCAGTTAAAATATTTACATTATTTAATCACTAGTTGTTGCTAATTGATGCTATAATAATCCTTTCTTTAAATTTTAATATTTCAATTTTTAAATTATTGAGTTTTAATTTTCTTAACTTTTTTTAAAGAAATATTAAAAGAAAATCTTATAGGAATTCTTCATTAGTTGGTTGTATAACATGTCCTTCTGAAAAAGAAAAAAATAGCTGTTTTCCACAAAGAATGAAATACACTGCACCACAAAGGCATGTACCTTATCACCTACAAATTAAGGAGCAAGTCAGTCTGCCAAGAACCAAAACTGTGGTTCCAGCAAGTCTAAGAATTTGAGTGCTGATATATATACTACTAAGGTCATTTAAAAAGGCATTTTCAAATTGTATGTTCCAAATTTACTCTTTACTAACCCAGTTATAAAATAATTTAATGTGGAAAATAGTTTACTTAAAGATTATAAATGTCTTCACTGGAAACAGAAATGTTAAATTTGGAGCAATGAAAACAAGTGCGCTCAAGCAAATGAAACCAAATTATGCAATTTATTTTCCTATGCCTGAAGTTAAGTATTTGAAGTTTTGTAAGAATGGGGTCAAAGAGAGAACTACTTCAGTCCAGGCCAAACTTGTCTTCACTCTCTGTCATAAGGTGGTTAAGGCTCTATAATAAAAGCAGCTTCATTACATAAGGGGTGCACAGAATAAAGGTCAAGGGCTTTGCAGACATTTCTGTGCTATACTCCTATGATGTTGCAGGTTCTTTCAGTGATAGAGACCATGAAACTTGCATTGCCAGATGCATCACCTTTCAGTCACAACCCAGCATCAAGCAAAGGCCCCTTCTTGATTCCATTGATGAATGAAAAAGCAACCAAATTTTATTGTTTGGCAGTCTATGTTTTAGTAAATGATTGATCTGATATTGGGCTAGTCATCTTAGTTAATTTTAATTCCTTTCAAATTACACATGCACATACAAATATTCATGTATATACTATATACATGATATATATATATATTCAATGTATGTACTTTTGCAGTTAGCCGGCACGGTTGCTGATAAATCACCATGAAAAGACTTAAGGGAACAAGGCATTTATTTTCTTATGATAGCTGAATTACAGTTTGTAGTCCAGCTTAACAGGAGACCAGCTAGATAATCTCCTGCAGGTTTTCTCTGAGCCTAACTCAACCTTTAATTCTCTACAAATGTGCCCAGAGCTCAAACCCTCAATTGTCAAGTTGACAACTTTACCTAACTATGACATCTATTTATAAAAATTACAATTTTAATTCTTGATCATAGCCATGTTGCCTTCATAATTCCACTTATAACTTTCAGATTCTTATCAGCTCATATTCCCATTCTGTTTTTAAGATTTTTTTTATTGTTTTAGTGTTCATATGAGAGTATAATAAAGTTGTGATATTTTCACACCTTAACCCCCAATCCTTCTTTCTTTTTCCATTATAAACCTTATTACCTGCTAGTATCTCTCCTAGTTCATAGCTTGACACATGTATAACCTGCAGAGTTTCATTGGATTGCCTTTAATTTCATGTGTCTGAGTATTTTCTGGAACATGAATCATATATCATTGGGTAAGTCATCAATGTTAACCCTCACCAGTCTCTCATGGAGGTGTGGACCCTCTTGAGATCTTTCCCTTTCCATTGTGAAATATTGATGGGACTAATCCCTTGTAGCTCTTGTATACATAACTTCAGTGTATTCATGAATGTAACAGCCCTGTCATGTTCAGATGATAACATCTGACTGCACCTCCTTCAGGCTCCTAAAATCTTACTGCTTAGGGAACTTTCTCAATGTTCCCTAAGTCTTGTATGTGGTAGAGGTGCTGCGGATGTCCTGTTTAGGTTCTAACAGTCCATATTCACTTATTTTCTGTGTCTTGACCAGTTGTAATTTTCTGTAATTAATGCTTTCCATAGCACAACAAAGTTCCTAAATTGAGAGTTGAGCTTTCTTCAAGTCTCTGAGTATAATGATAAATGTTTAAAAGACAGTTTGATACAGTGTCTCTATAGCTAGACCTTAATAGTTTGCACCCCACTATGTACTGAAAAATATTATATTGAGCAAGGTATTTCAGACAGAGAAAGACAAATGCCACATATTCTCTCTTACATGTAGATGTTAGCATTGAACTTGTGATTTATGTAGTTAATTTAGAGTTCATGAAACAAATGGAGCACTTGAAAGGGATCATTGTGTGGGGGTGGGAGGGAGGGATATGGTGAAGACCTTGAAAGAGCTAATATAAGAGAACACAGGCAATAAGGTGGAAAGGAGAATAATAATAATCTTAAGGGTAGGGTGATGAGAGGATAGAGTACAGAAAGTACTGAGAATGTAACAAATAATAGCAATGTTATAAGACAACCAGCTTCTTTTTTATATACATTTTTATTATTATTTCCGCTCATACAAACTTAATAGGTACACCAGTTCCTTCTCTCCCTCCTCCTCTCCCTGAACCCCCTGCTCTCCCTCCCCTCACCCTTACCTTCCCATCCCCCAGTGTCTTCCGCCCCCATTCCCAGAGAGTCCTTTAGTGCATATCTGACTCTCCTCTGGGCCCTCCTCTCCGATGATATACAAGGACCCAGTGGCATTTCCCTGAACCCTTTCCCGTGTTCCCCTTAAGCATAGGAACACTACTGTGGCTGCCAATCCCTTGCCTCCAAGGATCTTGGTGCCTTTAGCAGATGCTAGACTTTGTGAGTTCAATAGTGTGTTGGACATTGCGCAGGGCATGCAAAGTCCAATTATGATTGCTTCGGCCCTAACTTGTGTGGAGTATCTTGCAAATCATTGCTCCTCCGATCCTTTTGCTCTTACACTCTTACCGCCTCCCTTTTCCGCAAATGTCCCTGAGCTTCAGGATGGGGAGAGATTAGTCTGGCCTAGTTCTAGGTGGTTGATATAGAATCTCTGAAGTTCTGGATTGTGGTTTGTTGATTTTCTTTTGCAGTTTTGCTGCTCCTGTAATGCCCTTCACTCCATCCTGCTGGGCACTGTATGTCACCCCCTGGCCAGAGACAAAAAGCTGTTAAACTGGAGTCTTATTATAAGAGCACATTCGAGGGTAGATGTAATAAAAGTAGGAAACCTCAGTGAGGGAGCAGTCAATCACTTATTTGCAAAATGGTTACTTTTTATCTGCCAGACTATATGCCCTCTCCTTCTGATGAGATCATACCCCCTCAGTTGAAAATGATCAGGAACGTGATCAGCTTCTTATATTATTAAAATATCAAAAAATTGCTTCTAAAAAGAGTAAGAATAGACATTCTATACATAAGAGAGCCCCAAAATAAAATAACAACAATGATGACCAGAATCATTACAATTACACTGCTACATGAAATGTTAATGGACTGTGCATTTGGTCTGTTAGAACATCAGAAGGGAGATGATATTTAGTGAGTTTCTGTCAATTTTATAAACTCAATGTCTCCTTTACAGAGCTTTCTTTGAAATTACTGATAAATAACAAATAGAAGGATTATACTTTAATTTGATTGGTTATGTACAAGTAGGAAGATTTTTGTTAAGAATTAAATGTATCTCTGTCAGAATTTTGTCTCCAGCTTGTCATTGCTGCTAATGAAGGTTCAGAGATAAATTATAAACTTAGGAATGGGAGTGCTGATACAATAAAGGAATCACAATTAGTACTAAGCATTATTCGTCTCTTACTGAACTGATATTTAACAATATGCCATTTATCTACTACCTATAGTCTATTGATTAATCAATGTACCTAATATTTTATAGACTAATCTATTTGTCTACCCATACATGTGTCTATCATTTTTCAGTTTTATCTGACATCTTTCATCTTTCTATCACTGGTCAATGATAGATGATATTTAGATTACAGGTGTTCTTTTACACATGTAAAATTAAGATATTCTGACATTGTCAGACCACTGTGATTGCTAATATTTGCTACATAACTTAAGGGAGATTCTGAAGAAGGTATGGCAAGAGTTAGTAATTTATCACTGTTTTTTCTTTGTTTACTCTCAAATGAACAGATGAACTAGAAAGTGATACTGAACTTTTTACCATTTCCCTTTTTTGAAGCTATATAAACGTAATGAGGAGAGCATGGACTGAAAAGTAATGTGAAGCTAAAGCAGATCTCATTTGCCCTGAACTGTTGCCTATGATGACGTGCCTACGGTGACGTGTTCTGCTGAGGATCTCATGCTCTATATGTATATCAACTACAAAGGATCTTGTAATTAGGACAAAATAGCCATTAGTTACAAAGTAATCTCTGCTAGACTTTTGGGGGAAAAAACATGCACTGTAGCAAATTCTCTCAAGGAATTTCAATCAAATTTATGAAGAACAGTTACTCTATAAAATATAATGAATGAATAATAAATGTTTTAATCCTCTGGCAATGATCAGCCTTAACACAAATTCTTCAAAATACTGAAAGAATTCTTACAAAAATGGATAATTAGAAACTAATTTTTTAAGGTAGTTATTGTAGACTTAAGGTCTTATTACTCCAAAATAAGAAATACTTAAAATCAAATAATGATAGATTATGGAATTATACAACTTAAAAATATTTCCACAATTCTTTCCATGCCATAAATATCCATTGAATGCCTACTATGTGGTAGGAAAGGTCCTAAATTTAGAGACCAAAAAAGGAAAAAGAAAAAATTAAAAGTAAATAAAATAAAAATAAATACCTATTTGTTCATTAATTTGGACTTCAGCATTCAGGTTAAGAGTAAACACATTAAAGGTACAGTTCAACTCTAAGTATAGCTGTGGATACTTCTCAACTTTTATTACTTCATTTGTTAGTCATTGCTCTAGCTGATGGAGCTAGCAGTGAAAGAGTTAAAATAATTTAATAAGTAAGTAACTGCTGAAGTATTAATGATATTTAAAACTAATTGATGTAAGAAAAACATGAAGAAAGGTATCATACATAATTTGATGTTAAGAGCTATTTTCTGAGTTACTGAGAAGGCAGTAGTGAGACTTAAAAGAGCAAAGAGAAGAAAGCAGGTGCTTAGCTACTTGGGAACATGCATTTCATAAAATGGACACATCTGCACTAACTCTCATTTGGGGACATTTGGTAATTTTTAGAGTAAAAAAGGAAAAATCATTACTAGACATGAGACTAGAATGGTGGTCAGAAGACAGAAATACAAAGGTTGTATTGTACAGATAGGCTCAGATATTATTTTCAGGAAAATGTAGGATATGTTCATGATTTTGAACATGATTGTAATACTGCCTGGTTCACATTTGCACTGGTCCACAGGAGACGCTATGGAAGCAAATATTCTTAGGAGCTTTTGTTTCATGAGTATCTAACAAAAGCAGGTTTACTGTTTGAGACAAGACTTATGGCAGGGACTTAAAAATTAATTACAAAGACATTATTTCAATGAGGAAATGCCTGAATGGCTTGGATGAAAAGAGAAATTTCAGGGTTTTTTTCCAAAAGATTAATTTTCCGCAGGGTGTTTGTGGGAAATAAACCAGAAACTATGATGATGTCCAAGTGAAACACATTTAGCAAAGGGAAGGCTTGAAGCCACCAATTCCTACAAGTATTTTAGAGTTAGAACAAAAGATTGATTAATTGCTTAAAAGATGTTCCTTAATTATCATGTACTGGAGTTTTGTTTATACTTTTAGAAGGTTAAAGAAAATTGGATTGAAGAGATGGTTCCAGGGATAAGACTCTGCCTCATAAACAGAAGGAACTGAGTTGGGATCCTAGATCCCACAGAAAACAAAACAAAAGTGCCAGGCTGAACCTGCGGTGGCCTGTAATTCTGGCCCTGGTGGAGAGAACTTGGGAAATCCCAGAACAAAAGCAGGAAGTTGAATCAGTCCAGGATGATTCCTGAAGTCAACCTTGGCCCTTCATAGGTACACACTGTGCCCTTCTCCCACACACAAGCAAAATAAATAAAGTCTCAGAAAAAAAGAAAAATGATTCCTCAGCAGGTTAACTGTATTCCCACACTAAATTGTTTTATTGAGTGTACTACAATAGTGTGTTTCTTTCATATTCATCTTAGCTGTAATCAGTATACTAAAGTCTTTTACAATTTTGTTTCTTTATTTGGAGATTTATGCATTTATGCTCTGAGATATTTAGTAATCTGATCTCCAAATTTCCTAAAGTTTAATAGCAAAAAACCAAAAAAATAAAACTTATTTCTGATTTGTGGAGTTTATTCTATGCATTAACAATGACCTTCTGCTTCATAAGTTCACATATATTCAAAATTTATATAGTACGAAGGCTGGTGTTATTTTCACCAAGTAAACATTTTTTAACATTTAGTAAAAATGCTCTAGTTGTCTCTGAATTTCAGGTTGGGTTTTGGCTATTGTTCTTGAAACAGAACAAGTATGATTTATCAGTAGAACAATTTAGACTCTGCTAGTCTTTCTTGAATACAATGATTCTGTACAAACTTAGTGCTTGCTGAATTATGTACACATATTTCACTGGCCTTCCTGTTCCATCTGACAAGGGGCTGATTCAATCACAACACATTAGTTTGCAGCAAAGTGGCCATATGGTGCACATTCTACCTTGAGAAAAATAATAACTCTTACCAGCTTCTTAATTGATATTTTTTACATATATTCTCCACTTAAATTCCATCTGTTAGATAAACAAACTTCAAATAGCACATAGATGTGTGTTGACTGTGTCAAATTCAGTTTGTCATGGAAAGTGTTGGATCTTGTAGTTAAAGTTTTTTACAAAGTTGGGAAAAAAAGTCTCATGAAACTGATATTCTTGTGAGGTTTCTGTTTTTCTCCATGTGACTTTTAGATACTCTAACAACAGCTTATTGTGTCTTTTCTGAAAAGAAAAAAGCACAAAGCATCATAATACAGATGCAAGGCCAAGTGATGCCTAGCCATCATCGTGTATGGATCTGAAAGGGATTCATTGAGAATTTATGTATACTTTGTTTAGGCCTTCAAATTCAGAACATTTAGTAGTGAACATACACGTATGTTTTTATTTGTTTCTTATATTTCTGTCATGGATTAAACATGAAGAACTCTTTAGTGGCATTACATTACTTTCTTCAGTATAATGAAATCTTTAACGTTTTGAATTTTTGGATTTCCCTTATTTTCCCTGTTCTTTTTTTATATATACATTTTTTTATTATTTCCGCTCATATAAACTTAATAGGTAGACCAGTTCCCTTCTTCCCTCCTCCTCCCCCCGAACACATTGCCACAGTTCATTTGAACTGCATGAAATGGTGTATGAATAAGTTAATTTATATTTAATTGATTATTTGTATGACATATTCAGGTGATATGATATGAAATGATATGAATTTTATCTTTCGTACTTTATTATTTTGGCATCTTATGATCTGTGAGACATGTATTCAATATCATTTTTGGGCTCTTTTTTTGACATTTCAGTGGTAATTGTATATTGTGGTGATGCAAGTCAGTGAGATACATGCAGAATGTTTCTACTTTCTCCCTTTTCTGATGAAAATGTTCTTACTTATTGATAATTTTTTTCAGTTTTAATAGTATATGCAACAAGTAAAAAATCTCTCTCTCTCTCTCTTTTCATTTCTACATAGTCTCAGACCACCACCTACCAAAGCAATGGTTCTGGCTCTCCTATTTTAGTTACAGTAATCAAGAATGCCACTTCCATGCATGCATGCATATTAATAGAGGTCAACCTTAATCTACATAATCCATTTCGGATGTGGCTGGAGTCTTGTCTTCTAGGTGTCAGTTTGACAATTCACAGTAATCATCACAGATAACTTTTCATCAATAAGTTGCTGCCCAAGGAATACTTAAATAATATGCTATCTCTATTAATTACCATATTTCATTCTTGAAACGTCAATATTTAAAGAAAACTTGATAATCATCTGAAATTATGTGGACATGCTTACAATAAACCTAGTGACTAAAATGAAATGTACCTTTAAAATAAGAAGGGAAACACTGAGCTAGAAGATACATGAATTAATGGATTGACATCAAATAGATCTCAAAAAACACTGAAACAACATCGGTGATGGTGGTATGGTTTAGGGATAAAACATGGCCCTCAGTGTAGCTCCAAACAATACTAATAAAATATACTTTGTTGGGTTGGAGATGGTTCTAGGGTTAAGACTTTGTTCTGCACACAGAAGTTCCTGAGTTCAGATCCCAAGTCCCACATGAAAATGCCAGGCAGAATGATGAAACCCTGCACTTCTGACCCTGGTAGGCATTGCCTAAGAAATACAGAGGAAAGCAAGGAGGAGGTAGAAGTAACCCAGGATGATTCCCAAAGTCACCCCTGGTCCTTCGCAGGGACACACAGTGCCCTCTGAAACACACACACCACACACACACTGCACACAAAAATAAATAAAATATATGAAAGAAAAATTATGAAAAATAAAATACACTTTATTTAAGGATCATTTTAATTAATTTTCTTGAATAATTTTGTAAAGTCCATAGTTTGCAATGGTTTTAAGTACAATAGTACAAATTTAAATGCAAGTTTGAAGTACCATGGGAAAATACATGGGTAATGGGTGGCTTACTCTGTAAGCAGCACGCTAACCCTTGCTCTTTGGTTTAGCATTTTTAATTGAAAAATATGATTGAAAATAATTGAAAAGTTTGTATTTTAATGATTCTGGATGAATTAAACCTAATTATGTATTTTTATTGTAATAACCTTATCCAACTTCTGAAAGATTTTATGTTCCTGTGAGTAGAAGAGACAACTGTTAAATCTTTCCCCGTCTTTCTTAAAGTCTTTGGTATTATTCCATTTTAGATTTCAAGCAGAGTGAAAGTGAACCATGATTCCATGACTGTGTATGTTACACATCCCCAGATCCTTTCTTCAAAATGCTGGATCTCTCCATAATTTGGGTGCCCATGGCTTTATTGCTTTGGTAAACATACTGTACACATGGTCTCATTTACTGGAAACAAGGCAATTTTCTAAGCATTTGGGATTTCTTCTAACAGAACGTCTTTGAGTCAAATGTGATTTTTGTGTGAGAAGCACTATTTTTTTCTGCTTAGTGGATATTTGTTCACAAAGCTGTACTATAGCTCTCATGGTCATAAAGACAGCAAGTCAATGAACAAGAAATGGTCAGTTTCAAATAGCAAGTGAGTAAAGAATCCTTTTCAGTGACCTTTGCTCATGTTTGAAGTAGGATCACATTTCTAATAAATTAGCAAACAAATTATTTTATATTTTTCACAACAAAGAAGCATCTTTTAAACTAAATACTCTGATATACATATAGTCAATATTAGAATAATTATTGCTTTTAATGATTGAATACTTGAGAGTTATGCACGATACGTTCAGCATATTTGAAAGAGAAAAATAAGATTTCAGAAATTCATAGGCTTACATTTAAGACTGATTTTAACCCTATCTTTTGAAATTGACATTTAATTAGAAAAAACATATTAGTTTATTTCATTCTGTTGTAATGATATAAATAATAATATATAAATTCAATTAGGGAACCACAAAGTAAGTATGAAAACCCACTATTGCTTATCCATCTTTATGAAAATGCACATGATTAACCAATTTCTAAAAAAGATAAAATATCTTAGATATGTCTTTGAATGTGCAAATGAAAACATATGCTATTATTTTGGAAGTGTTTGGAAAATATTTCCTATGTACTTACAATCTTTCTAGGTGCAACCACATATACCTTTGCCATGAAAATAATGTAAAATTATGAGTTTTTTCCTAAATTTTGTTGTGTGTGGAGCTTTTAAGTAAATGAAAGCTGTGATCTTATTAAAAGTTCAGAACTATAGTCTTAAACAATAATATGTTGTTCTTGTTTATCCAACAGTTGAATAGATTAAAAAACACTCCTTAGAAACTGTAATATTTCTGGATAAATTTTGAAAAAGTAAAAGGTTTGGAGCTGAAATGACAGATGCTGTGTGTGACAAGTGAATTCTCAGCTTCAGGTCTTAGCTGTTGAAACAGTTTTAACTTTAGATGTACATCAGAGGATAGCTCCTCAAGGTGGTCTTTCTGTTAGAAAGGACTGCTTATCCTCTCAGGATTTGATTTTTTTTTTGGTCCTTTGCTTTTTGTTTGTTTGTTTGTTTGTTGGAACAACTCACAAAGGGAAAAAAAAACATTAAAAGTTAGTTTGGGATTGTTTAAACCTTAAAAGAATAGCAAAAGATATATTTTTGCAATACTGGCCTAAAGAATTATTGCATATTGGGACTTTTCAGATGTTATCTAAATTAGAAATCATGTACTGTTACAAGCATTATCTATAGAAAAATTCTGGGATAATGAAAATAAGTTAGGCAGAATAATTTTTTGTTTCTTTGACACTTTCATATACAATTACAATGAATTTATGTATTTTCAACCTTTGCTATCCACTTACTTTTCTTTTTTACCATTTCACACATTCTTCTTTTGGTTTAATCTTTCTCCTACTTTCATGTCTTTATTCATGTCTGACCGACTGGGCTTCATCTGGGATGCCTGTGCTTTCAAGAGCTAGAGTAATTGCTGGGAAATGGATGAATTATCAGTGAGTATATGATTGAATAAAACATTCTCCATCTTCTCTCTGGCACTGGCCTCAGTCACTGGCCTCTGTCAGGGAAGTTTTTTTTACCACTTTTAATTTTTGATGACTTTTGCTTTTTTATATTATCAGACATGCATAGGGTTGCCTTCCACTTATACTCTTCCCTATTGCTCTTCTTTCCCACTGTAAGCTCCTTCTAGTCTTCCTTCCATAATCAAGTTCTTTTGTTTTCTGTATATTGTGTTCCACCAAGATTTGCTGTGTGATTCTGATATTGGAATCTTCTCTTGGAACCTGATAAGTTCCTCCATGTACTAAGCATTAGATGTATTTGTCCACTCTCCTTAACCTAATTTTTTTTAAAACTAGTACTTTACAGTATTAAACAATTATGTTTCCTGAACTATAGAAATATATGGAATAAAAATTATTCTGCACAAAAAAGGACTGTAACTCTGTAACAAATGACTATTGCAGAACATTTTAAATTCCCTGTGGGTTTGACCAAAAATGAAACAAAACGTTTGAAGCCTGACCCTTGACCATGTTAAACAATGACTAATGATGGATTCTGGTTATGTATTTTTCCATACTACTAAATTCCTATGTAATAGGACATTATTTTTCTGGTTCTATAATTCATTTCTTTTTTATTTAATATTGTGTTGTCCTATCCTTCATATCTCTTACAGAGAAGTAGAGCTGGATGAAAGACAGCAGAGTTTAAGATCACATTCTAGGATTAATGATTTAGTCACCTTTTCACTTTCTTTAAATTTTAAACAGAGGAAATATGTCAAAAGAACTAAGGTCAAATAGTATACCTGAATCACTTTAGCTTAATGAACCATATTCAAATATCCAATAAATGCCACATTGGGGTTTTTATTATAAGTAGAACAAGGAAATGTTTTTGAATGATGAAATTGTATCAGAGGTACAGTTCAGAGTATTGTGGAGCACTTGCCTAACAAAAGCCCCTAGGTTCAATCTACAGAAAAACAAATATACATGAAAAAAATCAAAGTAAAAAGAAGCTTAGAGTAATTCAGGATTATAGAGTTCCACTTGCTTTTGTTTGATGTAAGTAGAACACATGTATCATGAGTAGTCATTACCTCTGTACGAAAACAAACAATTCCTCTTTTTCCAGGTTCCATTTAGAATATAGATGGCAGTCTCTCTTCTAGAACACGTGAGCAGAGTTCTTTTATTCTTCAACTCATGGGCTAAAATTAGATCTGAAGTAGAATATCTCCTTTCTTTCCATAAACACTTTCTTCTTGGCCCTAGGTTCACCTTGCCTGTAAGCTGCTTTCTTTCTTTAGGGATATACAATTGTTTATCTTAACGAGCTTTGATGGGAGAACATTTTAGGAATTTTCTCTGATCTTTCCACCTAGTCAATGATGCTCATAATTAAATCAGGACACATTACTGTGGCCAGGAAAAGAGGAAGTAACTGTGGTGGAAGCAGTTTTCCTGTTGATCATTCCAGAGAACCCAATTAGCAGATGATCCTCAGGACTTAGAAGCAAAAGCTAGATAATTAGACTGAGGTGGAGTGAATCGACTTCTGTGATAAATGTGCTTGTTTAAAGAATTGCTTTAATTCGTTACATCATTACAAGGACCTTGTGAGACCAATCAACAGAGGTAGACCGCTGAGCTGTTGTAATTGCTTTGATATATGTTAATACTACTGTTTTGATTTTTCTATGATAAAAGCATATATGTTTATGTCTACAGTTAAAGTAAATCAAAGTTATCAGATAAATTTAAAGAACAGAAAATAAGATCTGGCTTGTCTTATGTGAGAGCTCTACTGGGACAGAAATTCCAATAATTTAAACAACTTAATTATCTTTGGAAGTCTTCTAGTCTCTGTAGTGAATAAGGAAAATATTTATTTTTCCTCTACTATGAAAGTTAGTGGATGGACAATGCATACAGGTTTTATGTTTTGTGTTTCGTCCTTTAACTCTAGCATTATTCAGAAAAGAAAGGGTGAGAAAAGAAAGAAGTGAAAGAGAGACCTGCAGAAAAAGGGAAAGGGAAAAAATGAAGAGTGGGAAATTGGGGGAGAGAGATGGAGGGAGAACAATAAAAAAATACAGTAAACTGACAATATTATCATGACGAGACATCTTGTGGTAGGAAAAATAGGAAACTGAATTAATATCCTATTATGGATTATTAAATTAGTCAGGGGCAACAATAACAAATTTTATAAAATTAATGCATAAATGAGAATTGATACTGTTTGGGGAGATTTTCACATGCA
This sequence comes from Typhlomys cinereus, assembly GCA_023101885.1. NCBI lineage: Eukaryota > Metazoa > Chordata > Mammalia > Rodentia > Platacanthomyidae > Typhlomys > Typhlomys cinereus. Next base: position 659,016 of record JALPQD010000226.1, read on the forward strand.
CAGGCAAAAGCAAAAGAGCAACATCCTAGTGCAGTATTGACAGTTTCTAAATCAGACAAGGTTGGAAAATCAAAAAATTCAATTAAAAATTTTTCCTATGAGGTAAAAGTACTTTTTTGTAAATGAATTTTTTGTTTAATTAATTTATTTCTGTTTCCCCTAGTTTTACAAGCACAATAATTATACATGCCCCACACTTTAACACCTCTCTCCCTCCCTCCTTCCTTTCATTTCCATTTCCCCTCCTTTCCTTCTTCTTTCCCTTTATTCATCTATTCCACTCCCTCCCACACTCCTACCCTCCTGTTCTGCTTCTATGGGTCTCATGGTTCCCTCTGGATCATCTGTTCTAGTGGGGATTCCTTTGGCAGACACACTGTTAATGGCACTCCCTTTCACCTGTCTAGATCTAGCCTCTAAGATTCCTACTCCTTGAAATTATAGCTCCTGATTTCCTCACTAGTCTATAGGAGAATATTTATTTGTAAGCCATTGTATAAGTATGGAAAGAACAAGTGTCATTGCAATGAGTTCCTGGTTATAGCAGCTCTGCCTTGAGTGGAGTGTCTTGTCCAGTGGTGAACTGCCACGCCTGTAGGGTCTTACAATCTTTTTAAAATTTTTTTTATTATTATTTATTCAATTGTGCGTGTATGCATGTGTGTGGGTGTGTATGTATGTGTGTGTGTGTAGAACCACGGACGAATTCGCGAACCACCATGGACGCCTCCACCTCCTTGTTTACTCTGCCCCAGGATTCACAGGCTCTGCCCTACCAGGACCAGAAACTCAGGCCGCCCCCGCTTCCGCCCGGTGTCTATACGTGAGGTCTAGGATTCGAACTCAGGACCTTCTGCCTGCAAGGCAGAGGCTTAACCCCTGAGCCACCTCTCCAGCCCGGGTCTTACAATCTTATAGTTCCCTGTTCTGCAAGGTTCCCTGAGCCTTATAATAGGGAGATTTATCTGCCTTGACTATGGGAGAATACAGCAGGGTTACTAGAACTGTGATTCTGTTTGGCAGCTGCTCTCTATGTCACTGTTCTTCAGCTGCATTAGGCTGAATCCTTTCTGGGAGTTGAGATTCTTTCTTATCCAAAGATAAAAAACTATAAAAAAGAGGGGTTTTAGAATTAAAGAATTAAAGGAAAAGGAAGAACAGGAATAGTACACAGTAGGGAGTGGGGTTTACTTCCAGGTGATTAAACACCTGGTTACTACTCACTAGCCCCCTTCCCCTGCCCCATGACAGGGAACACACGCCCAGCACGGCACTGTAACCCAGTCTAAACAACAATGGACAGGGAGGAAACTGACAGTGGACAGGATCAGATATCTCAATAATCATGGGTTTTTCTTAACAGTGGTCTTATTCATCTATTTAACTATGTTCCTTTATCTCTACTATCTTGGAGTTTTCTTTCCACATTCCCTAGTTATGTTCTTTTGTGGTTATAATGAATACTAGATTTCCCCCTTGAGTATGCCATTATGAGGACTTAGTACATGCAATGTCTGTTTTTCTGTGCCTAGGATACTTTGCTCAGTATAACTTCTTCCATCTCCATTTACCAGCAATTTTCATTCATTCATTTTTTTGATACCTGAGTGGTATTTCATTGTGTATAGGTACCACATTTTCATTGTCCATTCATCAACTGTTGGGCATTTAGGTAGATTCCATGACTTCGCCATTGTGAATAGTTCTTTAATGAACGTGGATATACACATGGCTCTATAGTAAGGTGGAACATTCTTTGGAGTGGTCATACAGCATTTCAATTTTTACCCTTTTTAGGAATTGCCATTCTGATCTCCAGAGTGGTTGTATAATTTTCATTCCCACCAGTAACATGTGAGGCTTCCCTTCTCTCTGCTTTCTCTCCAACATTTGCTGTGTTTTGAATTTAAGCTTACTGAGGTGAGATGATATCTTAGGGTGGTTGTGATTTGCATTTCTCTAATGGCTGGGGGGAATAAGAATATTTTTTTAAGGAATTTGTTAAACATTTTAATTTTATCTTAGAAAAGTTTCTTTAAAGTTCCAAGACTCATTAGTAATTGGGCTGTTTGAATCTTTGGTGTTTAATTTTTTGATTTCTTTGTGTATTAGTTCTCTCTCAGATGTGTGGTTAGTGAAGATTTTCTCTTTTTGACCGTTTACAGTATCTTTGCTGAAAAAAAGCTCTTTGATTTCATGAAATCCTACTTGTTAAATGTTGATTTTATTTCCGTGCAATTGGGGTCCTGTTTAATGTTAAGGTCCTTAAACCATTTGGAGTTGATTTTTGGTTACATTCTTCTGCATGTAGATATCCAGTTTTGCTAGAATCCAGATGATTCTGTGTGTATGAGTTTATGTCTAGGTTTTAAATCCTTTTTGTTTCTAATTTTGTGTGTGTGTGTATGTGTGTGTGTGTGTGTGTGTGTGTTTGTGTATTAGAGGGAACTGAGTCTCCCTGTGGAAGACCAAAGGTGACTTTGGGAATCATCCTGGATTGTTCCTACCTCCTTTTTGCTTTGCTCTGAGATTTCCCTGGCTTCACCTACCAGGGCCGGAAGTGCAGGTCACCACCATTTCCAGCTGGCTTTTTTTATGTGGACCTGGGACCCTAACCCAGGACCTTCTGCTTTCGTGGCAGAGTCTTAACTCTTGAGCCATTTCTCTAGCCCCTGGGTTTTTATTCATTGATCTATGAGCCTATTTTGGAGCCAGTACCATGCTTTCTAGTATGTATTTGTATAAATTAAGGTCTAGTAAGGTAGATTTTATCACTCAGGATTGATTTTGGTGTTCTGGGCTTTTTGTGTTTCAGTAGGAATTTTGAGATTGTTTGGTCATTATCTGCGAAGAATTGCCTTGGAATTTTGATTGGTAGTTCATTGAATCTGAATATTGCTTTTGATAGGATCATTTTGATGATGTTAATTCTACCAATCTAGGAAAATAGGAAGGCTCTTTACCTTTTGGTGTCTTATGAAATTTCTCCCCTTAGGGTTTTAAAGTTTTCATTGTATAGGTCTTTCACATTCTTAGTTTAGATTTATATCAAGTTTTATTTTTTAAGGACTATGGTAAATGGAATTGTTGCTCTTAGGACTTTCTCATTTCTTTGTCCTTGGTGTGTAATAAGAAAGCCACTGATTTTCAAACATTAATTTTGTACTTTCCACTCTATTGAATTTATTTATTATTTCCAGAGGATTCCAGGTGGAATTTTTGTAGTATCTTAGGCATAGGATGATATCATTTGCAAATAGGAATAACTTGATTTCCCTTTCATATCACTGTCTTGTCTTACGGCTCTAGTTAAGACTTCAAGCACAGGGGCTGGAGAGGTGGCTCAGGGGTTAAGCCTCTGCCTTGCAGGCGGAAGGTCCTGAGTTCGGATTCCAGATCCCACGTATAGACGCCAGGGCGGAAGCGGGGGCGGCCTGCGCTTCTGGTCCTGGTAGGGCGGAGCCTGTGAATCCCGGGGCAGAAGGAGGTGGAGGCGTCCATGGTGGTTCGCGAATTCGTCCGTGGTTCTACACACACACAGACACACACGCGCGCACATACATACGCACACACGCACAATTGTATAAATAAATAAAAAAAATTCTTTTAAAAGACTTCAAGCACAATATTGAATAAAAGTGTTGAGAGTTGACAGCATTACCTAGTTCTAGACCAAAGTTGAATTGCTTCAATATTTCACTAGTTAGGTTTATCCTTGCTATAGGCTTGCTGTATATGTCCTTCATTATGTTGATATAAGTTACTTCCATTCCTATTGTCTTCAGGACTTTTATCATAAAGCAACCATGCAGGCAGACTGCAATACCCTCTAAGACAGATATGGGAGTTGTTTGCAACATCATATGAATAAGACCAAAGTCATGGATTTCTCTTACTTAGTTTCACAGCTACAAATATAATTTTCATTTCAACTTACCTTCTTGCAAATATCTGCATCTGAGAACTCAGAAAGGCATTTTAAATTAATCAATGCAAATATATCAGCCATATTTATGCCTGCTTGGGATGTGCTATCCAGACAAACTTGTTCGCAAGCAAAATTGTATGGAAACAACATCCTACTGATAGTAATTTTCAGTATGTTGAAACTCTGAAAGTCTTACAAGGTTTTTGGAGGGTTTTTTACTGTTGGACCTAACAGGCCCTAGTGAGGGGCTTAGTGGAAGGTATCGGTATCCCCTGACTGATATAACTTTCTTCTGTGAAGCTCCACCTCTTCAGAATTCCACCATTTCCTAAGATATGACCTATATTTCTAACACATGGGATGTTTCCAGAATTTTTCAAAGCCAAACTATAACTTATTTCTTAAATGGTTTTTAACAATTATTGTTTGTTGGCTGGAGAGGTAGCTTAGGGATTAAGCCTCTGCCTTGCAGGCAGAAGGTCCTGAGTTCGGATCCTAGACCCCACATATAGACGCCGGGTGGAAGCGGGGGGGGGGGGAGCCTGCGTTTCTTGTCCTGATAAGGCGGATCCTGTGAATCCCCGCACACATGCATACATGCACAATTGAATAAATAATAATAAAAAAACTAAAAAAAATTATTGTTTGTTATACTAAGAAAAAATTCCTCCCTGACTATATATACCTAGATGTCTATCTCTCCATCATATTTAAAGCATTATTTAATGAAAAAAGTTACACAATTTTTCATACTTATATAATTAACATTTATTTACACTGTACACAGTACTGTTAGTTGTTGTAAATGATTTCTGTTATAGATTAACTTCTGTACAATATGCGAGAATATTGCATATTGTATGCAGAGTAGAAATATTCTGTTTTGTATAATGAATTTAAAAGTTTTAACTTCTTATATATAATTGTTAAAGTTTGTAGGAAATATCTTCCTTTTTCAGTAACTGCTGGTTTCAATGTGATTATGTTGTCTCACATCTTTGATTATAAAAGTTGACTTCTCATCTATGATATTTTAATATTGCCCAGAGCACCCGAGAAATATTTTTGCTCTATTACACACCTTCGTGTTATATTATGCTTGTATTTTATGGTTTGTACCAATCAAAACAGATTTCTAACTGCCTATTTGGATTTTTCTTACACTTGACTCCTAAACTCTATCACAGTTAATATATTAATGAATATACAAACAAATTATCTATGTACCAGAAATCCCTAAAAGATACTCTTCTTTTGGTGTAAGCCAATGTGAGTTGAAAACATGATCTCCCCAGTCTTCATGAGATGTATTTTTTTCTTTTGTAGCCTAATTTCTTTATTCATTACTGAGTGTTTAGGCTTCCAAACCAAAATGCCAATTGTAATCTCTCCTTCTCAGTTTTCTAATACTAATACCACGAATTGCTGAAATACTTAGTTTCCTACATGTGTCTGTGTCAATATGTTTGTGTTAAACATTGCCCATTCCCACCAAATCATGCATAGCACAGCTGAGAATTTTCCCCCAAACAAGCTAATTACTACATCTCAACTTATCATAGAAGAGAGAAGATGTCTTTGTATGATCCCAAGCAAAATTAATTTTGGATTAGTCATTTTCTTCTTTCCTACACTCTATTCCAAGAAGACTGAAGAAATGGGGTATCTGGTAAATTTGATTATATTACATTATAAAGACATTGAAGGTATACTATGATACTTATTTTTCTATCCAAGTAATCATTTACTTTTGCAAGAATGACCACAAAAAGCAGATTAGATTTGTAAATTTTGATTTGACCTTCCTGTGGATTTCTCAGTGTCATCATTGAAAGTAGAGTGAAAGTCATACCTGCTTGTTTTGGGTCAATTTGAAAAATAAATTTAAGATATGTGGAAAGAGCAACATGCAAAATATTGTATGATTTCTCATAGTCTTGATTGAAACTCAAGTGTCTGAACATAAGGTCATACCTGGAATTAAGAATCAACATCCTTCTTCTCCTAGGAATTAGAAGGAATTGGTGTAGCATGAAACAGAGTTCCTTGAAAGCTTCATTGCATTTTAAAAGATAAGAGCAGTATTTGCTTCTAGAGCAAGTGAGTTTTGCTAATTAACCAAGAAACTGTTTGTTGCCAAAAGTCACTAGCTGGTCAAAATGCAGACAATAAGTGCCTGTGGACCACTCAGTCCTAAGAAGACATCTGATTCATCTCCTATTCCAAGACTCAGGAAACATCACAGTATGTATGGTATGACCGAAGACTTACATAAGAATTTTAAATTTCAGAGCAGTAACATTGTAAGAGCATGAAAGTATCAGGGCTGCAGCCAGATACTGTCTTCTGGACATGACAAGGTTGTTGAATCCTGAACTTGCTTTGACTATGTATATTTCCAAAGACCAGCATGGGATTTTCCCTATCAACAGAGGAGAAAGATCTCAAGAGGCTATACACTAACCTGAGAGAATAGGTTTATTAAGTCTTATTAATCCCATGAAGTTGTAATAATTCTTCCCTGGCTACAAATAAGAAACTGAGTTTCCTAGAAATTAATATGGACAAGAAAAAAAATGCCCATCTAAATATCCCAGATAGAAGTTGGAATGAATGACTGGTGAAATTCACAGCACAGAATCACAACCATTCTCCCTTTTTGTGCCAAAAAACTCCACACCTGACTTTCCTCATTAGGTTACAGATTATCTCTCTGTGCAGGCCTTGATATTGTTAGAGATTTCTCCATTGACAGTACTTTTTTTGTCTTTTCCCTGTAGTCTTCTTTTTTTGGTTTGTTTTATCATATGTATTTCATATATTGAGTTACATACCAAGGAAGTATCATAAAATCTGTGCAGATATATTTTCCAAGCAAATAATTTTCAAAATAACACCTTTTCTTAACTGATGAAGCCCGAGAAAATTGAAACCATGTTTCTGCATTATAGTATGAGCAAACAGTGTTCATCCCCATCAAACAGTGAACTGGATGAACTAAAAAAATTCCCCATTATTTTTTTGTTCTATACCTGACAACTTCCTCATAGCCAGAGTTCACAGTCATTTGAATTAGTAAAGCCTGATTTGTATAGTATTGCATTACCCTTTGTTAAAAATGTCATTTTGGATCAGGAAATTATTGATGTTGACAGAGTCTTAATTTTACAGTTTTCTGGTATCTGTGGAATAAAACTTCCCCTTACTAGTGTATTAAGTAAAGAAGGGACTTCATTCTCATTGTAAGAGTAGCTATTGTTTAGCATTCTGGTTTCTGTGACCTTTTGAAGTGTCTTTGTTGAATTTCTTTTATGACCTGTCAAGATTTTACCTCAGTGAATAAATAAATTGTATCCTCTGGAATTGACCAAATTAGAACTTTGACCAGCCACTTATCTTTGAGGTAATATTGAATGTCTGACTGTAGACAACAGCAGAGAAAAGTAACTTACAGATGACAAATCACATTAGCAGAAACCAAGAACTTCCCCAGTGACGCTGTTTATTGATTTGTTGCTGCAGTATATCCTGTGTATTAGTTGCAAGTCAAGCAAGTTCAATGACTTTCTAGATGAAGAAAAAAAAAAAAACTCAAATGTATTCAAACTGAATCAATGGAATTAAATTAAATTTAGTAGGATTTTGCTCTAAAATTTGGTGATCTATGATTAATTGAAAATGATTTATTTCCTCAATGTTACAAAAGAAAACTTATTCCCAATTACATTTTTCATAGTTTTAGAGAACGTATTGAAGTCTTTCACTAAAATAGGGTTCACATTCCTAATAGTAATCCTAAGCAGGGACATTGTATAAGCAAGTGTTTTTTTTTTCCTCAATGAAGCTGACTTATGAGATATCCTCTATATATCTTCTATACTATTTTTTTCTAAATTAAAATGAGTAAATAGATGTCTTTTAAGATTGTAAGTGTCATTTTTTTTTCCTAAGATAACTCAACAGATTCTAATGCATAGATTTAGAGTAGCTCCAAGATCACTCAGAAGACTATCGCTCCACTTCAGAAAATTTTGCTGGTGCATTTTGATTTTTCTCCCCTGTTGATTAAAAAAGGATAACAGGGAATACATTTCAGAAGCAAGGGATCTGGATTTTTTGGTAAGTATCTATAGTTTAGTGTGACCTCAATGTCTCTCAGTTATTTGGCTTGTTTTTCCTCTTTCTCTCCTCTTATTCTCTTTAAAAAGTAAATAATCACATTTATCTTGGATGACCCTAGCCAAGAAAAATGAAGATGAAATATCCAAAATAATGAGTTTAGTATCTAAAACATATCAAATGTTTAGTGATTGGATGTTAATTCTATTTTTTGTTTATGAATATTAAAATATCAAAGAGCATTCTTTTGGAAAAGCGAGTCCAATAATTACTGAAAATATGAATGTCCACAAAAAAGAAAGCATTAATGTATTAAATTGTCATTATTCTTTATGAAACAAAAAGGATCATGACAATTACATTCTTTTTAGTGAACAAAAATAAGTGCTTTTTGTCTCAATAGAGAAGAATGGGAAGGTTGGGAAAAGAATAACAAACTTCAGGAGAATCCAGGTGACTTGTTTGTTTAACACTTCATTCCAGAACTCACACTAGAGCAAAGTTTGGGTCTGAAATACTGAGTAACAGGACAACAAGGTTACCCATTGTGGAGACAGGGATTACAGAGAACAAACTTAGGAACTGTGAACTCTCTGTTTTGGGGCAACATGCCACTCTCTACTAAAAGATTGACCCAAAGAGAGTGAAATTGTTGACATAATGTACAATGAGGCACATTTGTATCTTAGGCCTTAGGAAGAGAAAGAAAGAGAGAAAGAGAGAGAGAGAGAGAGAGAGAGAGAGAGAATGAATAAGGGTACAAGTAAGCATTTAACAAGAGAAATTATCCTCAAAGTCACGATAAGGATACTATTCCTAGAAACATATCACAGAAAGGATACTGAAAAAATTCATTCTAACACAAATCAACAAAACGTTCAAGGATAATTTTAACAATATTTAGATTTTAGTTTGAAAGAGAGAAAAAATCAAAATCTTCCAACTAATCTTCAAATTATATTCAAGAATATATAATAAACTAGTTCTAACATGATGGAGAGTTGCCATACAGCAGAGGGAAATGTGCACAATGCCCAAGCAAACTAAGAAGTTCCACTTCTGATTGATTTATTTAGCTTTTTTGTTTATTTGTTTACTTCTTAGTGATACTGTCTCATTTGATAGTCTGACTGCCCTGGAATTCCTATATAGATTAATATGATCTCCACGCTCAAAGATATATCTCTGTAATATCTACAGTAATTGCAAAGATTATAAGCTGGGAGGGAAGGGAAAGGTGGGCCCACCAGAAACAAGGAGAGAGGGGATCATGCTAGAGCAGAGAAAATAGGACACCATCAAGGGCTGCAAGTAAGTAATGATACATCTCGCAGACTTTCCTTACTGGTCACTTGCATTTGATGGGGTATGATCTCACCAGAAAGGGAGTGCATAGAGTCTGGCAGATAGAAGATAACCATCTTGCAAATGGGAGACTGACCCTCTCCCCCTCCCCCACAGTGGTCTCCTACTCTTATTCCATTTTAACAGTATTTTATCTCTGGCCAGGGGGTGATATCCAATACCCATCAGGATGGAGCCAAGGGCAGTGCAAGAGCAGCAAAACTGAAAAAATAAAATCAACAAACCATAATTTGGAAAATCAGAGACTTTATATCAGCCACCTGGAACCAGGCCAGCCTAATCTCTCCCCATCCTAAAACTCAGGGAAATTTGAGGAAGAAGGGGCGGTAAGAATGTAAGAGCTAAAGATGGGGAGGAGCAACTGATATGCAAGATACTCCATACAAGTTAGGGCAGAAGTAATCATAATAGGACTTTGCATGACCTGCGCAATTACCAACATATCATTGAACCCCCAAAGTCTAGCATGGATCACAGGCACTAGGATTCTTAGAGGCAAGGGATTAACAGCCACGATAGTGTTCCTATACTAAAGGGGAACACGAAAGAGCTCTAGGCAATGCCACCGAGTCCTTACACCTCATCAGAGAGGAGGACCCAGAGAGAAGCTTGACATGCACACTAAAGGATGCTCCAGGAATGGGTGGGGGAGGGAGCACTGGGAGAAAGGTGGGAGGGGAATGGGGTACTTATCAACTTTGTATGAGTGGAAGAAATAAATAAAAGATTAATATGATCTCAAATTCAGCACAATTTCTCAAATCCTGCCTCAATTTGCCAAGTGCTAGGATCACAGGCATGTACCACTGTGCTTGGTTTGAATGGTTGAACCTTTAACGATTTGCTTAAGAATATCCCACCATCAGTTCTTTATACACATATTTTGGTAGTATTAAGAATTAAAGTTCTCCATCTTCTGGACTATGTGGAGTATGTTTCTGCTTCTCTCTTGAAATCACCATCTTTATCATAGTAGTCTGCTTCTGTAGAGCTAACACATCTCCAAAGAAATCATGAAAATTAGATGATACACTGGTAAAAATAAGATTTTTTTAAATAAAAAATTGTATTTACTTAGAAGCATTCAGAATGTCAACAAAACAGCTACAATTTTTTTTTTGCAATTACAGAGTGGTATTCAGTTAACAGAACAACAATTATTTCGTATAAGCTGCATCAGAGACAACTGAAGATGAAAAAACTACTGTCCCCAGATATAACTAATTTGTGCTGTGCACCAACAAGAACCTGTTTCAAATTTCCATGCCAATTTACAACCCCCATACTGTGCCAGGCAAGGTTAGTGGCTACTGAAAAATACCACCAGGACAGGGCTATCTAAAGACACATTCGGGAGTGTGTTAACTATACAAAAAAAGACACTACAGTTTAAAAACAAATCTTACACAGCCTTACATATCAATTTTTTTTCTTTAAAAGGAGTGAGTTGTGTACAGGAGGGTTAAATGTTTTATAGACAAGAAAAATAACTGCGCTAGAACCAACTTATTATTCATCATCATCTTCTTCATCCTCATCTTCTTCGTCTTCCTCTTCTTCCTCGTCCTCTTCGTCTTCCTCATATTCCTCTTCTTCCTTCTTTTTCTTGCTCTTCTCAGCCTTCACAACTCCTTTTTTGGCTGCATCAGGTTTTCCTTTAGCTCTGTGGGCAGCAATATCCTTTCCCTACTTCTCCTTCAGCTCGGCGGCTTCTTCCCATGGGCTGCTTGTCGTCAGCATGCAGTGTTGTTCCACATCTCTCCCAGTTTCTTTGCAACATCACCAATGGATAAACCGGGATGTTCTTCTTTAATTTTGGGGTGATATTCAGAACACAACAAGAAAAAGGTCGAAGGAGGCCTCTTGGGAGCATTGGGATCCTTGAACTTCTTCTTTTTTTCCCCTTTGGGAGGGATGTAGGTTTTTGTTTCTCTTTCATAACGAACCTTGTCCGCCTTTGCCATATCTTCAAATTTTTCCTTTTTCTTTAGCAGACAGTCTTCCACCTCTTGGAGCACTTCGTAGAGAGAGAACTCTGAGAAGTTGACTGAAGTATCCGGGTGCTTCTTCTTATGCTCCTCCTGGCAAGTTTGCACAACGAATGCATATGATAACATTTTGCCTCTCGGCTTCTTAGGATCTCCTTTGCCCATGTTTAGTTGTTTTTTCTCCACGAGGCACAGAGTCGCCCAGTGCCCGTTTGGCTCTCACTTGCCCCAGTGCTGTCTCTATGGAGCTCAATGTACTGCCAAGATTTTGTTTTTTAATTTAGATGGCACACCATCTACATGCATAACTGGTAACAAAGTATTTGAAAGCTACTGTTACTGTATGCAGAATATATGGATAATGACAGAAAGAAGATGGAAATAAAATTTACAAATGTTATTAAAAAGAATTTCTATCATAGAAAATAACCATAAGACACAAGTGTGGGATAGAGACCATGGAAGAGTCACTGAAGACAAAGCCATGTAAATTTTGTGATTTGACAACAGAAAAAAATGTTTCATTAAAAATATGAAGGATGGTAACACATGCCTGTAATCATAGTACTCAGGAGATTGAAAGCAAGAGAATCATGATGTTGAGGCTGACCCGAGTCAAGAGCTAATTAAAGATTTTAATACTACATAGTGGACATGGACAATGAAATTATTAAGAAGAATTAGGAAAGAATCAGGTAACCTATCTTCCATTGCCCTTTTGAAGAACATTGTCCCACAGTGGACTGTAATGGCACCACAATGCTTCACTACCACAGATTAAACAAATCTGAGGTTATGAATCTAAGACATGCCTTGTGTTTTGGCTGAGTATGTAATCCAGACATAAAATGCAGAACATAGATTCCATTTATTTCTAGTTTTTCAGCTTTTTGTCTCTGACCAGGGGATGGCATACAGTGCCCGGCAGGATGGAGTGAAGGGCATTGCAGGAGCAGCAAAACTGCAAAAGAAAATCAACAAACCACAATCCAGAACTTCAGAGACTCTATATCAACCACATAGAACTAGGCCAGCCTAATCTCTCCCCATCCTGAAGCTCAGGGACATTTGTGGAAGAGGGGGCGGTAAGATTGTAAGAGCAAAAGGATGGGAGGAGCAATGATTTGCAAGACTCGCCACACTAGTTCGGGCATGCATGCCCTGTGCAATGTCCAACCACTATTGACCTCACAAAGTCTAGCATTTGATAAAGGCACCAAGATCCTTGGAGGCAAGGGATTGACAGCCACAGTAGTGTTCCTATGCTTAAGGGAAACACGAGAAAGGGTTCAGGGAAATGCCACTGGATCCTTGTACGTCATCAGAGAGGAGGACCCAGAGGAGAGTCAGGCATACACAATAAAGGACTCTCTGGGAATTGGGGGGGAGGCACTGGGGGATAGGGAGGGAGGAGAGGGAGAGCAGGGGGTTCGGGGGTAGGAGGAAGGGAGGGAGGGAACTGGTCTACCTATTAAGTTTGTATGAGCAGAAATAATAAAAAAATGTATTTTAAAAAAGAATATGTACCTTCATGTTCTCTCTCTCTCTCTCTCTTTCTCTTTCTCTGTCATAATCAAGTAAAGAAAATGTTAACATTTGAAATGAATAAATGAAGGTAAGCTTGGTAATTCATATCTTTAACTTCTCCATTCTGAGTCAGATGTGCCATGAATTCAAGGTTACAGCTAACCTAGGCTACAGTGAAGATTCCTATTTCAAAAGCAAAAATAAAAAATAAGCTATTAAGTGCAAACCAAAAATGAATAGGCACAATACTAAAGGCTGTAAGAGCAAAAACAATAAAAAATTCATAAGCAGCTAGAAAGAATTTAGGGAAACACACATTCAGGGAAACAATGGTGATCCTCCCCCAAGTAAATCACAGTTCATTTCTAAAAGTATTTTTAATTAATTAAGAATGTAAGCATTCACAACTTTGAGAAGTCATGCCTCTCCTTCTGCCATGTGGAATTCTTGTATGGAACACAGACCTTGCATTCAGGCACCTTTGCCTCCTAAACCACCCTACTGGCCTTGTAGAATCTAATCTCCTTCTAAAGTTTTTGGTGAATTTCTGTTCAGTCTCAAAGATTCTCTTTTGTAATGTACACAAGTTAGCAAGTTCAATCAGTGTTCCTTTTGAAATATTGTTTCACTGCTATCTATTGCAGTATATTTGTACTGGATATTTGATTTTAAGTTGGCTGTTGTTCCTTTGGAGTGATTAATAATATCCATTCATTTTCTGCTATTCTACAATACCTTAGACTATGAATTATGACTAATGAATTACATTAGTCAAAAATACTGAAAAATCTAAAAAATAAAGAACTTAGTAACATTTTATTTCAAGAATGATTTACAGTCATATTCATCAAGACAATACATAATGAAAATGATAGACATACATATACTATATAATAAATAAATAACTTTTATGAAGTATATGTTGAGAAAATTTTGAAAGATTTGAAAGATTCAACATATGAAGCTAGAGGAATACCTTTCATATTCAAACCATACAGAAATCCAACACAAATACTGAATAAATGGGCCAAAAAAAAGAGTCAGGAACCTCAACAACATTATTCTTCAATAAAGTTAAACTAAAATTGTATAATCACAAATAACATATCACTTCCATATTCTTTTTTTATTAATACATTTTTATTATTATTTCAGCTCATACAAACTTAATAGGTACACCAGTTCCCTCCCTCCCTCCCTCCTCCTCCCCCTGTACCCCTTGCTCCCCCTTCCCACCCCCCATCCCTCAGTGTCTCCCACCCCAATTCCCAGAGAGTCCTTTCTTGTGCGTGCCTGATTTTCCTCTGGGCCCTCCTCTCTGATGACGTACAAGGACCCAGTGACACTTCCATATTCTTGAACAATGAAGATTAAAATGGCTCCCAACATCTTTTTTATGGTTAAGTAATGGGATTAGATACAAAATTGAATTATTTTATTTATCTTAGCATCAAAGAGAGAAAAATCTAGTCTTGGGTGACTAAAACCACATAATGAAATAAATGTCAATCAAGCATATTCACATGCCTCTGAAAGTGTGTTGCTGTCATAGGCAGACACATATGAATTCCTAAAAATGTGCCACTGGAAGTCTGTGTATCTGAACCACAGAGGCCTGGGAATAGTATATTAAGATTCGGGCTAGCTGGAACTGCACAGGCAGCCTCCTGTCAAAAGGCAAGAACACAAATATGCAAAATTCATGTTTTATGTAGTATATGTATACAAGGTTAACAGAATTATATTAAAAATTCATGATATAAATGCAGAAAAGAAATTACTTGAGAAAAGGAAGTGGCCCAACTGATGCAGAAAGGGGGGAAATGATAGAGTAACCAAGGTGAATATGATGGAAAAACATTACACACATATATGCAAATGTCATAATGGGTTTCATAATTGCTACCTGGGTACCCCATTGACATTGGGGATTACCAAGCAGTGAAGTCTAGGATGTGCACAGGGGTTATTTTGAAATGACAGACAAGATGGTCTGTGATTATCACTTGGCCTCAGGGACCTGATCTGACTGACTAGGGAGAGGATTCTAGCAGAAATTGAAATGTCAATTTTGATAAGATATACATGAGATACAGACCGCTTTTAGAGTCACTTAGGGCCTAGTGCAATTCATAGCACAGCAAGGAGGAAAGACCATTTTGTCTGCATTGTTCAATAGGAGCTTCATAATGTAAGTTACCAAGACAGTTCTAAATGAAGGATTCTTTGCTCAATGGGAAGGAATTAAAATTATACTAAGTGTACCACTAAATTAAATTTCTAAATATAAAGATAAGCTTGCCAAAAGGACAAATCAACTTCAAAGGATTAATGGAGAGAGCTTGACACCCAAGAGGGAAGCTGCACTTGTGAAGAGAGTGGCAGAGGCTGCCTGCTGCTTTGGAGCACCAGGGAGGCATACCTTGTGATTCTTGAAAGGCTTAAAGGAGAATATGTAGGAAGCTAAACTCTGACATCAGCAAGAGGGAGCAAAATCCAGGAAGCACACTTAAGGACAAGAGCCATAGGATAGAAAAGCTGGGGACATTTGCATCTCAGGAATAGCAGGCAAAAGGAATCATTTTAGATTCATGTGTTATAAAGAAACACATTCTGAAAAATAGAGGTGAAAATCCCCCTCTTAACATAGCTGCATTAAGCAAGTATGTTCTTAGAATTTTGGCTTGTCCTTCATTATTGCATTTCATCTTTATTTCTTAAATAGAACTAGGTTTTCAAAACTGTCTTTTCTTACCTTACTTATTTTTCAGCTGCACAGAGATAAAAGGGAAACAGAAATATTGGTGTTGTAATATGATTTTTTGCTAAACAACATTTAGTGTTATTATTAGGATTCAACAAGCAAGCAGGGAATTAATTGTTTACCTTTGGGAAGTGAATCAGCACTTTCTAAGGTATTGTAGTTATCTCGTGATATATTTCTTCTGTGCCCAACAGTAATCTCACCCATATAAGATCGTGACATCTTGTATGAAAACTAATAGTTACATATGACTCTTGGACACTGTGGTTATTCATAATTTAGATTGACAATTAGCATAAAACAAATCAGAACTCAAAAATATTATATAAAGCAAAAGATCAATGTAAAGTTAGACATCAGTGATTGTTGCAATGAATATGTATTGAAATATTATTGTTTCACTTTAATTGGATTACAAATTAAATTCACTTGCTTCATCTTTATAATGACTACTGAGACACTAAAATGTTTACTTTTGTGTAATATTCTAACTTCTAGGACACAGAATTATCTTATAAGAGCTAATGAAATGGAGAAAAATTCTAGAAAGATCAAGATAAAGTATATCTCTTAGTCCTATCAAAGTTCCAAAATACTTAGAAAATGATTTGGAGATTTAACAAGTTCAAAATGTATGCAAGCTTCCAGGATTGTAATTTATTCTTCAGTGCTTTACACCTCATTAATTTTATTTCATTTTATTTCTTTTACAGTTTATTTCCTCTTAATTTCTACTATTTAGCAAGCACATAATAATTGTTTGTAGGCAGGCAATACCAATACATGTTTCCATATGTCTTTATGATACAAGTTTTGAATCAGAGTAATGAGCATATCATGAACTCTGTTCCTAGTTGGGCACAGGTGTCAACTTGACAGTTGAGGGTTTGAGCTCTGCGCACATTTGTAGAGAATCAGTGTTTGAGTTAGGCCCAGAGCAGACCTGCAGGAGATTGTCTAGTTGATGGGGAATACCCAGCCTATGCTGAGTAGGATTAGGCCCTGGAATAAAATATAGACATTTGGTTGAGACAGTTGGAATCTTTGTTAACTTGTCCAGATATGATGGTCTGACAAGTAAGGATCGTCTCTCTCTCTCTCAGCTGCTTAGTGGGTGGCGATGGTGTGGCTAGTTCCCTTGGGCCTGGTGTTAGTACATACTCTCCTATCAAGCTGAACTAAGAAATGTAACCAATAATTGTAAGAGAAAATAAACCCCTTGTTTCTTAAGCTATTTGATGGTCCTTTAACAGCAACCATGCAGGAGAACTCCAACACTAACTTTTCCCTTATTTTGTATCATCAACTTTATTTAAAAAAATTTATATTCAAAGATAAATTTAATATAGGAATAGACTTCATAACATTGTATAGGAAGCAAAATTCACAAACCATAAACAGAAATGTAACATTACAGAGCCACAACTCACAAAGGTAGAAATACAAAGAGTCCACACATAGTTCAATACCCCTACCAAATCCACAATTCCCAGATCTGAGGACTATAGCACTAACTACATAGATCTTTCACCACAGTAGAAAACACTCAGCAACTAACTATATACAACAACGTCCTCCACTAAATCCTTGGCCATCTCTGCTGAGATCGTACCAACATGCCCAACCTGACCATGTTATGAACTTTTAAGTCAACCCTTTTAACTCTTTTGAAACAGACATCACATTTTCCCTAATCACACAAAATACTTTCATTTGCCATGTCTTTTCAGAAAGGCTTTCAGTGCACTCAGAAAATGTGACATTAATCTAATTCACACTGTCTTAAAAACAAATTGCCATCATTTATGTCTTACCTATACAGAATCAGAACCTAAAGGAATTTCATGATATTGCTCCAGAAACTGTACACTGATGTAATAAAAGCAGTAACTTTTAATTCCAGTGGGTTCTGTATAGCAATAGCTGAAGTTCATCTTTTTCTTCCAGCATTTTTTTCAGTTATTTATAAGACAGAGGAAAAGATGAATAGATTCTAAGTATTAACATCCCTGAGTTCTGTGTAGATGTGTTGGCTGGTAATCAGTAAAGGAGAGCCACTGGCATGTTCTGCTGTAAGAGTAAGTGTTGGGCAGGGAGGGATGCTGATTATTTAACAGCAGTACTTGACAGAGAGCATGTGTTTACAGTGAAAACAGTGCAGGCATCTAAAAGCTGAAAGTACAGATGCTTGAAGGGTCTATTGGGAAAGTTTTTGCCAGATTACCTTCTAGCTGTTAGATTAGGTGCTCAGAATGCACACTCTGTTTTGGGGATCTATCAGCAAGTACTTTTCATGGTGTGCATAAACTATAGCTACAGTTGGAGCTGCATGTCCAGATGTAACTCTGCTGGACCAGAAAGGTGCAATTGTATGTCAGGTTCTGTTTGAAAAGATGAAGAAGTGGTTGGCTTAGGAGAAACACAATTGCCTATATTTCATATCAGAAAGAAATTCTGTAGTCTCAAAATTAAGTCACAATAAGTCAAGTTGCAACCTATTTTCCCATGCTTGTGTCTCTCTTCAATGGGAGCTACATAAGGAAAGACATATTACCTGTTTTCTTCCATGTCAATCCCATGGTTGCAATAGGTTCCCATATAAATACATCTTCCACATATACCTGATAAATAAAATATGGCTTCACTCTCTAGGGACTCTTTCTATTTATTATTTATTTTTTGTTGTGCACCAACTTTATTTCATTGACTGGCTAAGGAAGGTCCAAGTGGTTTTCTAAGATCTTCCTTCCTATCTAATAATAAAAGGATAATTAGCTTGGTCATGTCCATTCCTTGAAAAAATTTTAATCTTTTCTGATGTGTGACATATTTTAATCTGTCCAATTATCTGATTGATCTATTTGCTGTTCCCATGGCAAAAATTAGAGAAATGTGGTAGTCCTGTTTTAAAATCAACTATAGGGAATTGTTTAAAACAAATGCCAATGTTTGTATGTATGGATTTATTTATTTATTTATCTATCTATTTATTTATTTATTTATTTATTTATTTTATTTATTCAGTTGTGCGTGTACGCGTGTGTGCAGGTATACGTGTATGTGTGTGTAGAACCATGAGCGAATTCGGGAACCAGCATAGACGCCTCCACCTCCTCCTTGTTATTCTGCCCGGGGATTTACGTTTCTGGTCCTGGTAGGGCGGAGCCTGTAAATCCCGGGGAGAACCAGAAACGCAGGCCGCCCCCGCTTCTGCCTGGCGTTTATACGTGAGGTCTGGGATCCAAACTCAGGATCTTCCGCTTGCAAGGCAGAGGCTTAATTCCTGAGCCACCTCTCCAGCCCCAATGTTTGTATTTAATAAGAGGCACATTTTCTTGTCTTCAAGATAATGTTTTAAATTTCTGTTGTGAAAACCTTCATTTGGATAAGAAAAATACAGACCCAAACCTCTTTGGAATATCATTAATATGAAAAACATGATCATTTATTAGTTTTGTACTGAGCATGTAATATAGTATAGCTTTATACAAGAAATATTTGCCCTGAGGAATCTGCTTGTGCACACGGTAATTCTATGTTTGGTATTGTACAAAAGATTACTCCAGGATAATGTGAAGTAAAACCTTTTTTTTTAAAAAAAATCAGAGCGAAATTTTTAGGCAACTTTTAATATTTCTTTTTAATTTTCAACACTAAGTTTTTAAGTGCTTACAGGTACTATATAAGAAATCTTAGCTTATTGAAGTCAATTTACCAAAGAATTTCTAGTCCAACTTCATGACATACTTATTCAAGGATTAGTAATATATGCTCTGTCTTTAAACTCAGATGGCATGTTACTTAAAATGAGATATTTAATTATTGTTAAAGTTTGGGTGGTATAAAAACAATATATTTTCAGCAAGTGATGTATTTTGGGATTGAATTTTGGCATTTTCTTAGAACAGATATAAATGGTACACTGTACTCTTGTGAGATTACAGAGCATTGGGATACTAAGAAACTGTTCAGCAAAATGGATATACTGCATACAGTTTCAGGTTATTTTCAACTTATGTTGTTTACTGGGATTTAATTCCATTATAGTCAAAGGATATTTGTATCTCATTAACGTAGGGGAGAGAGAGAAGAAGGCAGAGAGAAGAAAGAGGAGGAGGAGAAAATACTCACGTGCAAGTACAGCAGACCGCGGAAATGCCAAAGGAGATAGAGTCATTTCATGAGTAGAATTTGTTAGCTATTTTAAACTTGAAAATAAAATGTACTTCACATAAAATAGTTTTGTTACAGTAAATTGTTTCGAATTGTGTAGGGGACAAATTACACAATATAAAAATGAAGATGAAATAATAATAAATAAAATATTGTTATCACACCTATGCTCCTGGAGTTCATAACCCAGAAGGCATGTCGCAGCATAGTCCATGTGAAAGAACATGCTTAGAAAAAGTTCAAAGCAAAATTTATCTTACTTATAACAAGAGTGTCCCTGGGTAACACAACATTCGCCCAATTATAAGAAGTACAGGCATTCTTTTTTTTCTATTTTTACTTTGTGTGTGTATGTATGTGTGCCATAAGTGTACATGCATGTTCACACATGTGTGAAGGTACACCAGTACACATGTCTCTGAGTGTGTTACTCCACTTTACCTTGTGAGATAGTGTCTAACATTGAACGAGGACCTCATCTATTCAGCTAGACTTAGCTGACTCATGAGCTTCATGGATATACCTGTATCTATACCCAACTACTGTAGTACTGGGGTACAGGCAAGCTTCTGTGTACCAAAGTTTTCCATAGGTCCTGAGGATCTTATACTAATAAACACTTTACCAACTAAGCCATTTCCCTGGACACAGGTTGGACAGTTTAATGACTTGAAGAAGAGCTGTTGAAAGTGAGTCCATATGTAAATGTACTATACTATTTAACCCATCAGAATTTGGATCTATTAACTCACATTCAAAGGAAGAAAATAAAATAGGTAATTGCAAATTCTTTTGAACATTATAATTTGTTAATTGGCAAAGGAGTTTGAGGTATCTGTGCTGTTTCTTTAGATGTATCATAAATTGAGAAATATGAAGATGAGTATTTCAGCATTTTCTGAAATAAAATAATAAAAATATTGGCATGCATTTGTAGGACTATGTGATCAAATAATTTCATGATAAGAGGTTAGAAATGTGACAACTAGAGACAGTGTATAAAAACACTCAAACAAATGATATAGGAGAGAAAAAGGGAGGCATAAGTAATTTAGAACATTATGATTTAAGATACAGAATGTCCCCTAAGACATTGCACGCAATTTTTCTGCATTAGATTAGATGTTCTTGTTTATATCTGTCTTATTCCTATGTTCTCCCATATTCTTTTTTACCGAATTCAGTATTTCTGCTGCTTTCTGATAACAGACTATGGTGGCATTCGACTCTAAAAGAAAATATAGCCACTTTAAAGTGTATAAATACAACCTCGGAAGTAGAAGTCAAAGCATGCTTTAGCTAGTCTCTGGTACACTCCTAGAAGGTAGCAGTATTTTGGTTCATTCTTAAAGTAAAGTATGCTAAGAGCATCAAGTAGATGTAAGTGTGCACTTTTTTCATGTGAATCATTTACTTAACTGATATCAAGTGCTTGGATCACATCAGCAATGCTCTTATATTTTCCTGAAATACCTTCAGATCAATTTGATAAATTATAATCAGAATGAGATTCATCTAACATGTCATAAAAGATCAAGCTTTTGAAAAAATGTCATTTCTTTGATAATTCTATATTCTCTTCTGAAGAGCATTTCTTCGAAAGAGAATACCTAACATTAATATTTAAGTTATGTGTTTTTAGAAATGTATAACATTCAGAAAGTTTAAGAGCACCCACAGATTTGAATAATGAATTTGCTTAACTTGTATAAAAATATTTGAGGAATACTACTTTTCCCAAACAAAATATTTATCTGACATAGGCAGAAAAATTTACAAACAATTCTAGTAGAAATAGAAAGAATAAAACGGGTTTTCTATAGTAATAATCTCTATTTTCTGATTATTACTAAAATCAAAAGATGTTTTCTCCAGTTGTGAACTATACTGCAGAATATATGAAATGTTGTATCAAAATCAAAATATGTTTTGCTCATTAGAGATTCCATAGCTGTTTGCTTGCAAAAACATACTCTCAAAAAGTATTTATTAATCTTATGGCATACCATTTCCAAAAACACTGCCATGTGTGTGAGTTGGTATGTGTTGTTTAAATGTTGCATTTTCAGGAAAGGTTGGAGAATATGGATAAAAGATAGTATATTTAATATCTCCTATACAAATAATTTTAACATGAGGTGTAATTTCTACTTTTAACATTAGGTTTGCAGAATAACTTATATTCCTTCATTAAATACAAGAGCACCAGCACCAAATCAAATGAAACATGGAAAGCAATAACTGGGAAATAATTTTCTCCAGGAGCCTCTTCAGAGCACTCCTGCACTTTGTGTGGGGACAGGACAAGCCAGTGATCTCTTAGCTTTGTGAAAACTGTCAGTCATATTTGCAATTTGGATCATCATTCCCCTTTTTTATTTTTCCAGTTTGCTTTATTCCAAAAAAAATTAATTTAAATTGATTTAAACTCATCAGTGTCCTTCCATAATTCCCTAAGTGGTATGTCGGGAAAGCATTCTGATTCTCCATTTCTTAAGGGAAATATATTTTTTATTTTTCTGAACACCCTGACAGCATGGAGCCTAGGTCAGTAGAAGAACAGTAAAAAGGACAACAGCTAGTCACAATGCAGATTACCAGCAACCTGGCAATGTTCATTCAGAATCAGGCCATCCTAATCTCTTCCCATTGTAAGATTTGGGAGATTAGGATGGCCTGATTCTGAATGAACATTGCCAGGTTGCTGGTAATCTGCATTGTGACTAGCTGTTGTTGTCCTTTTTAACACACTATTGACCCCACAAAGTCTATCACCTGCTAAAGGCACCAAGATCCTTGGAGGCAAGGGATTGGCAGCCACAGCAGTGTTCCTATACCTAAGGGGAACACGGGAAAGGGTTCAGGGAAAAGCCACTGGGTCCTTGTACGTCATCGGAGATGAGGGCCCAGAGGAAAATCAGACATGCACAAGAAAGGACTCTCTGGGAATTGGGGCGGGAGGCACTGGGGGATGGGAAGGGAGGGGGGTGGGGAAGAGGAGCAGGGGGTACGGGGGGGGGGGGAGAGAAGGAGGAGGGAGGGAGGGAACTGGTGTACCTGTTAAGTTTGTATAAGCTGAAATAATAATAAAAATGTATTAAGAAAAAAAAAAGAGAGAGTGTTAAGACTGTAAGAACCTAAAGATGGCAAGGAAAGTCCACTGCTAGGCAAAACATTCTAATCAAGGCAAGGATGTTGCATCCAGGAACTCATAGCAGTAAGACTTTTCCTTACCAGACCAGCGTAATGACAGAAATAACAACATATCCCCATAAAATATGAGGAACTGAAGAGAGATAAAAGCACACAATAGAGCTGGATTAGTGAAGGGAAATGCCCTATCAATGGGGTGGCCTTAGGAGGGGCATCTTGTTATGCCATAGAGGCTTGAACCCTCAGGAAAGTAGATTCCCATGATTCTGATCATGCAGACCTTTTTTTTTTTCTTCAAGTACATATAAAGGCAACGTCTTGTTTGTTCTCATGATTGTGTCAGAGGACAGGAAATTAACCTTCATTTTCTTATATGAACAGAGGCAACTGTTACTGTGGTCATTGTTAGAGTCAAGACAGGCAAATTTGAAGGTTTTTGATAGCATATTTTTAAAGACAGAATCAGAGCATGTGCTATCTATTTAAGGATTCATTGTAAAGGAAAACCTTGGGTTAGAATAGGAATTTACTGACAATTTCTCAACATACATCCAGAATTTTGGTTTGAAGCTGACATAGGAAAAGAGAAAAGATCTAGCCAGGAAATTAATTTAAAACAGTTTCTCATCTCTGGTGCAAAAATGAGTGTGATAATTATAGAATTACCACAAAAAAAGAATAGTAGTCAGGGATGTAGGTTTGTAAGACCCACAATCTTCAGAAGACTGAGTTTTTCCAACATTGTTACAGATTTTCCTACCTTATATTATACCTTACATCAGTGATAGATTTGCCTGTCTTAGAAGTTAGATTAAGCAAAATTATATCTAAATTAAACTTAAGTGAGTTAGAGGATTTCAACTAAATAAGAAAGTTAAATGTATAAGCTTTTGTACCCATAGCTCATCCCCAGTGCTGTTCTGTACAGATGCTGACATGGTGCCAATTTATCTTTTAGTGACCTGGGAAGAGAATAATTAACTTAAAATTATCTCTGATATCATATGGCCTTAAAAAGCAATGTAATTTAGCTTTTTTTGTGTTTAAATGTGTGAAATGATTCCTAAGACATTGCAATGAAGACTGAACAGAATAAATGTGATAATCTTGAGCTTGGGTCAGGCTTTTTCTAATTGTGTGAACTTAGGCAAGGAACTTACTACCTCAGAAGTAGACAACTGAGCTTCTCCTTTTATGTGAGATGTATGAAAACATATGACACCCTGTGCTGTTATATGGATTTCATGAAAGAATGAGGTATGCAAAAATAAAAAATATGCAAAATTGCATGTAGAAAGGTCATTTGCATTAGCCCTCAGATATATCCATAAGAGTATGTGTTGGCATATACATATATTAGCATTTTCTAATGGGCGTATTCACAGAGGAACTCATTTCCAAATGCAGTCAGTATTAAGTTTGCTTTCAGGTATATCAACTTTTTCAGTTTTATTTATTTCATTTTTATGAAATTTTTCTCTTCTCTCTGAAAAACTTTAAATTTTTCTATAGAATTTTTTTTTGTTCTTGGTAGGGAAAGGCCTTCATCTTGCCTCATTTTTTGTAGAATATTTATACTTGGGATAAAATTCTACAATGTGGACCTTTGTTTTCCTTATACTTATTCACAACTACATAGATGATGTCTATTGTATTCTGCCTATATAAGTATTGGTTTGATTTTCTTTCTTTGTCCCATCGAAATTTCTAAACTGTGATTATATATAAGGAAGTTTAACAACTATCTATCTATCTATCTATCTATCTATCTATCTATCTATCTATCTATCTATCTGTCTATCTATCTACATACCTATCTACCCATCTATCTACATTTAATATTTTGGTGCTGGATACTGACTCCAGTACCTGAGTAGCTATGTACTATGGAGAATTATTTTCTGGATTATTTATTTTCTACTTCCTTTTATTCCATTTGAGTTCAACTATACATTTATATTGAAATTTTTCACCAAGATATCAAGATTACAGGAGAACATTTACTTATAATTTTCTCTGTCTTTTTTTGGAATAGTTCCTATTTTAAATCTTCAATGTCACCAGTACTCTCTTATACAGTGTCTAATTTACATTTAGTAAAGTTACCTGTATAACTTTAAGAAAATACATAATACATTTCTGCAAGTTCCATTTGAATCTTTGTAACATCTCCCACTTCTTTTGTTTTATGCTGATATTTACACTTAAACCCTAGCTCATGTGTGTAACATTTGTAATGTTTGTTTCACCATCTGTTTTAGTCAGGGTTCAACAGAATGAATATATATATATATGTAAAAGGTGATTTATTGAATTGGCTTACTAGTAGATATGGCCAAGAAAGTCCAACAATGGCTGCCAGTATGCTCAGTCCAATAAGACAGTGGGTGACTGCTGAAGACTGGAGAATTCCTAGAGCATCTTCAGTCACTTTGAAGACTTGGAGGTTTGGAGAGCTGGAGGGTTAAAGAAGCGAAGAAGCTGGGCAGGAGGAGAGAAGAAAGTTTTCTAGCACAGCTTCCAAGAGAGTCTCTCTTTTTCCAATCTCCTGTTCTTTGGTTGGTTTTATATGGTCCTCTACTAGAAAGTTCCAATGAGATATAGGGATCAGGTCTTTGTATTGTAAATGTATTGATCCAGGTAATCTCTTCAGGTAGTCTCACCTGTTCGGTTGACACCCAGATTTAACTATCACATCATCCTTATCTTTTTTGAATTCCCTCATCTTTGTTACTTTTGTTGTTTCTATTGAATGGCTTTTCTCCAGGTTCCTAATCTTCTTACTTCCTTATATGTCTGATAATGTTTAAGGCATGCTAATTTATTGTGGATTTAATGATATTCATTTCTGGATTTCATGAATTATTTTGTAAAGTGTTGTAATTTTTTCTAGCTCATAGATAATTAGTTACTTACTTTGAATTATTGAACTTCATTGAAATTTGAACTTAGTTACTCTAGACATTTTCCTACAGGACTCATTAACTGCAAGTAGTACAGTTTAATGGCAGAGAAAAGGTAATGGATAAAACAATCTAAACAATATTCTTATGTTACATTGCTTTTCTATACTAGTCAATAGAAATATAAACTTTCATCAGTTCCTGTGAATTGTGGTTGATAGTATACTACTAGCTTTTTCGTCAGCCAAAGGGAATCTCCTTTAGTACCTTGACATAAACATATGTTACAGTTAGCCTGCATTGTTGCTAATAAAATCACCATCAAACAGCTTAAGGGAACAAGGGATTTATTCTCTTATGATTGTCGAGTTATAGTTTACTCCATTTTAGCAGGAGAGCATGAACCATCACCAAAGGGTGAAGGGAACTGGCCACACCATGTCCATGTAGCAGCTGAGAAAGGACAATCCTTCCTTGGCCGACTAGCATGCCAGGCCAAGTATATACAAGGATGTCAACTTCCTCAACCAGCATTCTGCATTTTATTCACCTATCCTAGACCTAGTTTCATCTACTATGGTCTGGACCTTTCTAATCAAGTAGACAATCTGCTGCAAGTTCACTCTAGATTTAACTCAACTACTAATTATCTACAAATATGCCCAGAGTTTAAATTCTCAACCATTTATGACACTATATTCAACCAAATTTTAATCTCTTAATTTTTAACATGCTTTTAACTTATAAATTTCTCCCTGTATTATATCCCATACCCTAGTAGTCTAGATCTTCCCAAACTCTAACCTCCATATTTTCAAATCTTTATAGTATAAGTATTTCATTTGAACGGTTTATTGATAAGGTAGGATATGGAATTTTGAATCCTTCTCTTGGTTATTTTGGAATAGTGAAGTTGTTTTCTAACTTTTTCACAATAACTATTTGGAATTATTTCAAGTATATTACCTTAACTTTAATTTTCAAACATTTTTATTAATGCATGTGTGTGTACATGTGTGTGTCTGTGTGTGTGTGGGTGTGTGTGTGTACCAAAGGATACTTGAGTGTGCATGTGCTTCTTGGAAGTGATGTCAAGAGTCATCCTCGGTTGGTCTACCTTGTTTTTACTTTACTCTGAGGTTTCCCAGACTTTATCTTCCAGAACTGTAATTACAAGCCAATGCCATATATCTCCAGCATGGTATCCAGGGATTCAAACTCAGAGTCTTCTTGCTTTGGAGGCAGACTTTAGCTTCCGAGCCATCTCTAAAGCTAATTGTCAAGCATTTTAAGTCTTTATTAGGGAAAGTAATTTTGAATCATTCCTCCTACTTGAACATCTAAATATTTTAAAATAGCTTTATATACAAGGAGAAATAATAACAGTTCTTTGATTACAACCCCAATTAGTTTACTAAATATGCAAATTTAAATCTAGCTATTAAACATTTATGTTCAAATACTATATATTATTAGTTACGAGCAGTAAAATAAGAGCAAATACATGCTATTTCATATTAATATTAAATAAGTTTTGTACAGAAAAATAAATTTTATGAAGTATTGTCTTATGTGTATACTTAAATCACTAAATATCCAAAATATTTTGATACAGCTAAAAATAATGTAGTTGATATTTTAAAAATAACTTCTGTTGTATGCCCTACTTGTTTTTCCTGTGATAAAGTGAGAGCCTCAACAGCAAAATAAGGGACAAAGTGTTTACTCTGAACCACAGTTCAGAGCTACAGTAGGGTCAGGGTGGTGAAGTCAGGGAAGTATGAGCTTGAAGCAGCTGACCATATTTCACTTGAAGTCAGTAAGAAGAGCTAAGACTTCCTGGTCTCGGGTCACCCTTTTTATGCAGTGCAGGATCCCAACACAGATAATAGTGCCATTCATGAAGAATTGACTTTCTCTACCTCAGTTAACCTAACCAGTTAATCCCTCATAGGGATACCCAGAAGTCAATTTCCAGGTGATTCTACATGTTATCATATTGACAATCCAGATAAAATATCCCGGTGCCAGATTCAGATCATTTGCAATCTTAACAAGGAAAATATTATAGACAAATAACCCAGGAAAATTCCATATATTGAATGAGTACATATCATTAGTTCAGACCACTACATATTCAAGTGATATATGAATACATTAATAGTTCACATTCTTCAGATGAAGCAATCATATATTGTAATCTCACAATCACATACATTAATTAAAATTAAATAGAATATAAAAATAAAATAAAATAAAATAAAAATATTAGATATATAGATGTTTTTTAGGCCTACTCTTACTCATTACAAATCTTTATTGAAGCATTTGATTTATATGTGTATTTAGATAATTTTAATATTTAACTTTAAGACATACAGGGATTGAGGCAATAATCTCAGCTACATCTGAAAAAATGCTTCCGTCCTAAGCAAATTGAAGCTGTTAGAAGAGGTCTTGTGATTATTAATTCTAATCCACTCAAATAGAGATACACCGAGAGAATGTACTCACACTGTGGATCTAGAGGTAGGTCTTCCTCATGGCAACTTCTGTTTGGACAAATCTTCTGAACAGCCTTTTTATGTAGAGCAGCTTTCTCCATCCTTTAACTGTTTTTCTCCAAGCTGTGATTATTGAACCAATGTCTTCATGCTAATTCTCTTTCAGCAAAGTTCGGTGTTTTTTTAGTGGAGTCTGAATTTCTTTAGCCGTAGGCAAAAAATCCTATATTCATTTAATATGGTATTACATTGACTTTTAGATATCCATGCATATTTTCCTTCTTCTGAAAATACAACTTTTAAGTTACACTAGTGAAATTTTCACAGATAAATAATCAATTCAAAAAATATTTCATAGTCTATCGTATCCATACCTCGTTTCTGGTCTTCCCATTATTTTGAAAACATTTATAATCATTAATATTATGTCATATTTAAGTTTCATTAGGATTTTATTGAGACTTCTGAAATTCAGGGATTCCAAAAATACTATTCTGTTTGATATTATCAGATAAATTTTCTGGGCTTCCTGTCCTTATCTCATGTAACAACTACATTTAACAATTGTATTTCTACATATTCATTACCTACCTTTTACTTCTGATTTATTACTGTTCTGTCTTTAGAGCACAGGAACAAAACAGAAGTATGTTTACTGGGGGAGTTTTATAGCTTTTTATAATTTATTTATCATTATTCATTTAACTCAAGTAGTAAACCTAACTTTTTTTTGTCCTGAACATAGTTTAACTAAGCTTCTTGAATTTTTTGTTACTTTTTGTTTTTCTATTATGACACCTAACAACAACAACAACAATAAAGAAGGCTGTACAAACATATTGTTGCATTTCAGGAATAGATGTTGTAACAATTTAGCAGCATCAGAAAAAATAATTCAGTTAATTGTAATTAAAGACTTGGGTTTTTTAACCTTTGTAAAATGAACACAGGATTTCTAAGTAAAATAACCTGAGACCATTGCATGATTATTTCAGTGTACTTGGGTTTACAAATTTGAGTTATGGCATGGTCCAATCATCAAAGTAAAACAATCTGGCTGAACATCACTATAGCCTATGTTATTAAGGCGAATGTCAAATTTTCTTTTCCCTCCATGAAGCACATTTTTCTAGCACTCGAGATATATAGCAAATGAAATAATTCAACCTCTTCTAACGATTTGGTTTTAAGTGTTAATATGTAATTATATGTTGAATCAATAAGCTATCCTTGCAATAAATTAGTAATGTAAAAATAGAAGAATAAAAAGAAAAATAAAATAGAAGAAGAGGAACACATTTCAATTTATCAGTTTTTTTGCTTAAGCTCAAGAGAGACGTTGTGTTAATCATAGAAGAATATTATGTATCTTACTACAGTGACATTGAAATATTAATCTCTCCTAGAAAGTTATTTTCTCTTCTAAGAAGAAGTACAATTTATCGTCCATAACTAAAGTGAGAAGGGATAACATTAATAATGATTCAGGTAAACATTTTAGTGCTAGCATATTTACTAAGAGTTAATGTTTGGATTCACAAAACATTATAATTATGATTGTGCACAAAACAATACATCTTTTTTCTTGCCACAGATAGGAATATGATAGATGATAAAGATCATATTCTAAAAAATTAATTAGGAAAAATAAAATGTGTTAGTATACATATAATTTTCAACATTAAGTTTAAAACAAATGTTATGTTGTTATGCCAAAGGAAAATTCTGTCATAATAATCTAAGCATAATCAGATATTGTTAACAAATGAAAATTGATAATTGTAAAAATCAAATTTTAATAAACTATGTATGTGTATACTATGACAATTGCATAATGACTATAGAGAAATTGCTCTGGGATTTTTATCTGGAAAACACATTGAAACATAAAGTTTGGCTCTCTGTGAAGAACTTTTGTGTAGATTTGATAATACTGTCATGGAGTGTCCTCTGGGATGGGGCATCGTGAATGCAATAATCCTTTGTTTCTGATACATATATATATACATATATATATTCATCTCTGAAAAGGAAATGATTCAGCTGCCATTTCTTTTGTCAGATTGCTCATTTGTAATGTTGATATGATTAGCAAAAATTATTAGTAAACACAAATGCACTTGCATTTCTAGTGTTCAACTATAATTTATATTACATCTCTTTATATATTTATGGCATATTATAGCAATCATGAAATTTAATTGTAATTAGGCCCTTAGAAATGATAATTATTTAATAAAACTTCAAAAACACTTCATTTGTGTGTGAATATATTTTAATTATATTCATCCAATCTCCCATAACACACCTAATGTTCTCTTCCCCAAGTCTACCTCAGAATTTCAAGCCCTTTTTAAAAATGATTGTGACCAGTTAGTAATTACTACTGTTGTTGTGCCCATGGTTATGAAGTATTTTACCAGTGCATGTGCATCCCTTCAGTTACCATACTCAAAGTATTCTGTATTGCCCTACAGTGATCAATTTCACTGCTTCTTCAGTTAAGTCCATATATTCATTTTCTTTCACATAAAATACAAGCAATTTCTTAAGAAAAATTATTTAAGCAATTATCTCAACATTTTATTGAATGCATTTTTCATAATATACATTTCAAAACCACAATGTGAAGAATGATTGCTTTGTTATTATATGTGTATGCCCATTCATGTGGATTTATGTGTGTAGCCAAGCACACGTGAATGAATATACATGTGTTTATGAGGACAGAAGAAAACCATGTGTAGTATTTCTCAGGAGCAATCCACATTGTATCATAAGATAATTTCTTTCATTTGGCCTGGGACTCACAAAGTTGACTAGCCTGTCTGGCCAACAGGCCAAAAACATCTTGCCTTTCTCCTTTACCCCAGCACTAATTAAGCACATATTACCCTGTCCATTCAGCTTTCCAGTTTTTTATATAGGTCCTGGGAATCAAAGTCAGGGCCCGATGCTTACACAGTAAGCATCTCATCTTTCTATATTTGGAAAAGTAATCAACAAATTTTCTTATTAAAAATAGTTGCTGGGGCTGGAGAGGTGGCTCAGGGGTTAAGCCTCTGCCTTGCAGGCAGAAGGTCCTGAGTTCGGATCCTAGACCCCACGTATAGACGCCGGGCGGAAGCGGGGGTGGCCTGCGTTTCTGGTCCTGGTAGGGCGAAGTCTGTGAATCCCTGGGCAGAGTAAACAAGGAGGAGGTGGAGGCGGTCCATGGTGGTTCCCGAATTCGTCCGTGGTTCTACACACACACACACACACACACGCACACACATGCATAATTGAATAAATAATAATAAAAAATTTTAAAATTGCTTCGTTAAGTTGTGTTATGAAGATTTTTAACTAATTTTATGTTTTTATTGTTCCATTTTTATAAATAACAAACCATAAGTTACATCTTATTTGTATGTTAAAATAAATTTATATTTAATGCCTGTGTTCAATATTTCAATAGTACATCATTATCACATGAAAAAAAAATTGTGCCTGGTTAAATAAAAAGGTAGGTATAACTAAGCATATCATTGACAGAAGTCCAAAATAGCACATCATTTCAAAAGAAAATAAAATTTTTAAAGTTTCTTTAGTTAGATATTCTTAAATTCTAAGTTCAAATGAATGTATTTGAAGACAGAATTAGACATAGAACTTTATTTTTTAGCCTTGAATATGTATAATTTTGATTTGTCATCCATAATAAACAATCTTGTCTGTTTTTAATTGTTTAAAATACACAGAAGTAGCTTATTTGGCAGAGCATCTACATTAAGCATTTAAGTATAGCTGACTTTCTTCAATAATCCATGCCAAAAATGTGTTATATAAACATTTTTGAAGGTTCAGCCCGCATATTTGCAACTGGAAAAGATAGCCCTCTCCATAAACTACATTTAACCTGACAATTCATGGTCTCCATTCACTAGGGATAGAATGAATAATGTTTTCTGGATCTGGTAATTGGCAGAAGTCTGTTTACAGTCTACTATACTCATCCCTGAAGTTAAGTGTTCAGTTGACTACATCATGAACTTCAAGGTGAACCTCAGAGGTTTATTGAGCAGTTTATTAATTTTGGCAGGAAAAAAGGCTGACTTTGTGCATAGCTGAAATATAAGCAACTTAACTACCTTTTAATAGTATCCACATTCTCTTCACAAATGCTACTTCCCATTTTTTTATATTAAAAGCTTAAATGAAAGGGTAATCAAGAATCCAGAATTTTTCAAGCTCTGGAGAAGTGGAGAGAAGAAAGTCTCTATGATAAATATTTGGCACTCTTTTCATTGCATCAATCCTTTGATTTAATTTTATTTTGG
Source organism: Typhlomys cinereus (assembly GCA_023101885.1). Taxonomy (NCBI): domain Eukaryota; kingdom Metazoa; phylum Chordata; class Mammalia; order Rodentia; family Platacanthomyidae; genus Typhlomys; species Typhlomys cinereus. The sequence goes on from JALPQD010000226.1 coordinate 691,759, forward strand.
AGACAAAATCTGGATTATTGCTGTAACTGTAGAAGCTACTGACTTCATTATAAACAGAAAAATACTGTTTAAATTAATGTACCTATACCAATAAACTGTCTTCTGTTGGCTTTTGAGAAAGGAAGAAGAAACAAAACCAACTGCATACAGACTTCATAAACACAGGGTTCTGATATAATAACACTTTGATGTACAGTTGGGCCCCACACTGTGACTGTACCCAATCTTAGTCTTTATTAGGAAAGTTAAGTGTCACATAAATTTGAAAGAATGGCTCTAAATTTTTATCTTTTGACATTCTTCATGAATAAATTCAGTATTCCATGAAGTTTTCACCTGAAAACATCTGAAATATCTGTTTTTTACATAACTTAGCTGAGCCTTCCTCCTCATTTCCACACTCAAGAAGAATGTCTCATGTCTCAGTGACAGGAAACAATTTGGAAAGAGGAAAAGGCATTTGTGTTATTTACTTAATAATGTCATAAAATTCATAGTAAGCCACAGAAGTTATGTTACTTGGACTTGGGTAATTTAAAAAATGGGGAGAACATGATTGCCTTAAATTTCTGATTACTATTTCTAGGTCATAGTAATTTTGAATTCTAGGATCATTTACATGTGGAGCATTCTAAGAGGATAGCCATGAAAATTCAATGTAGCTGATCATTGTAATGCTTTTAAATGCTGTGCCATTCTTAATTCACATCCATCAATTGCAATCATTAATCAACCTGGAAGCAACGGTTTGTGTGCACACTTAATATTGATTCCAGCTTAAATTTCACTGCAATTATAGCTTAATGGCAAGCAGTATGTGTAATATTTAAATATAATCTAGTTTAAATTGTCAATTAAGTTCCAGCAGGGAAAAAGGACAAGTCCTATGACCTGGACAGAATTTACGAGAACATATCATCTAACAGAGAAAGAGGGCAAAGGGTCAAATGTGTAAGAGTAAGTAGACGTTAATAGATACATGCAATCAGGATTCTGCTGTTAGTGCACGTGATTCAAGACAAAAATGCAAACACACAAGAAAAAAAGTTATTGGGTCTTTGTTTGAAGATAGCTTTAGTTTCCAATATTCAAGGCTTTTCTGTGTTTAAAATTCATAAAGAGAAAGTTGAAACTGGTATTTATTGCAAAATTTGATGCTTAAAATAGAAAAATTAGGTCAGTTAATTTATCTCTTTTCTCAAATATGCTTCCTAGTTTTTTCTGGGTCAAAGAATGGGTAAGTCTCTTAAACTCATATATTCCAATGCTCTTTATCTGAAAATGAGAAAAATCTATATAATAATCCATATAGTGGAGAACTTCTGATCTTCTTTAATTCAGGTGTCAGCCAACAGTTCACAGTGAGAATCAGTCTTTTCACCAACTCCAGGATTCGCATGATCACTTTTTACTTCCATTTAGCAGCTTGAGGGTAAGTACCTGTCTAAACCCAATGAAGAGCAATTCTTGGGCTGTGATTCTCTCAATGTGGTTCACAGAGCTGTGATAGTGTCATCTGGAAACTTAGTTCAGTTCTATTGCATGAAAGACTTTTTAGCTTACAGTTACATATTATGTCCTTTGAAAATAAGCAGAAGCAATGAGTCTCAAGGCTTCAGTCCGAAGAACTGACAAGTGGACATAAATAGTGATTGCCTAGATTTGTCCAGCACATATCTTATTCATCTATTTAGTTGTCACAAGGCATAAAGTTTTAAAAATATTATGTACCGGGCTGGAGAGGTGGCTCAGGGGTTAAGCCTCCGCCTTGCAGGCGGAAAGTCCCGAGTTCGGATCCCAGATCCCACGTATAGACGCCAGGCGGAAGCGGGGGCGGCCTGCGCTTCTGGTCCTGGTAGGGCGGAGCCTGTGAATCCCGGGGCAGAAGGAGATGGAGGCGTCCGTGGTGGTTCGCAAATTCGTCCGTGGTTCTACATACACACACACACACACACACACACACACACACACACACAGACACACACGTGCGCGCACATACACACGCACATGCGCACAGTTGAATAAATAATAATAATAAAAAAATTTAAAAATATTATGTACCAATTTAAAGAAAAAACAGAATTTGAAAGTACACATCAAGACTCAAATTTGCCGTCTTCACAAACATCAATTCAGAAACTCCACACATGGGAACATACACAGCTGTGGCTCATTCTTTATTTGGTTTCAGAGATACAGTCTCTGTTCTCATAATAGGCTAGATTTAAATTATGCTATACAGTTCATACCCATATGTTTCAAATTAAGTTATGGAAATAAAAATATGTACCACATTCTTGAAAATAATCTGCATTTAACAAGGTCTTCTGGTGATTTTAAAACAGGTTAAATAATAAACACCACAGAAAAAGAAGAAAATATGTCTATGTGCATAAAAGTTTATTATCATTGACACCTGGTATGTGAATAATATGTTTATATTCATATCAACAAATTCTGAATATTTGAAGATAACTATGTAAGAATGAAATCAGCAAAACATAAATCTAGAATTCTAAAATTATTAATTTTCCAGGAAGAAAGTGAATGAATGAAAAAAGCAAAATTTATATGATTTTTGTCTCATAACATCAAAAAAGATACACTATAAATAATATGCAAAAAAGGATTATTGAGTAAAAGATGAAATAAATTTCAAATTAAAATTTAGATGTGATCAATTAAATAAATAGCTATTTGCAAAGAACGGTGAGAAACATATTTAATATCTGTGTACATATATGTATATGTGTGCATATGTTATTTCTGTGTTTTGGGACATAGTAAAAATTACATTGTGTCTAAATACTTTGGAGACTTGGCAAAACTTGAATATTACCCTTTTTATATTATTTTTGCTTGCATTCATCAATGTGAAAAATATCTCTACTGATAATTTTCTTCATGAGTACTTTTCCATTGTCACACCTTTATTTTTATTCTTTGTTTTGAATCTAGTATATAGATTCAACATACTTGTCTGTTGAATGCTATCCTACTGCAAATTGTAATACCATAAATAATTAACACTTTTTCTATAAAAGGATATAAAGTGATTGAAAATGTGTTAAAGTCTATTACAGTTCCCCCCTAAGGGAACAAAAGGGGTTTTTTTTTTTTCTATTATAATTATTGGTTACAATTCTTAGTCCAGCTTGACAGAGAGCGCACCCCAACACCAAGGCTGTGGAAACTTGACACAACATCTCTACGTAATGGCTGAGATTGGGACAATCCTTACTTGCCAGACCAGCATGTCTGGCCAAGTGTACACAAGAATGGCAACTTTCTCAACCATCTGTCTGTATTTTCTTCCAGGGCCTAATCTCACCCACCATGGGCTGGGCCTTCCCTATCAGCTAGACAATCTCCTTCAGATTTGCTCTGGGCCTAACTCAAACATTAATTCTCTAGAAATGTGCCCACAGTTCAAACCCTCAACAGTCATGTTGATGCCTGTGCCTAACTATGACAATTATACTGCTTTGAAAGCTGGATTAGATCAGATTATGCTACTGAGAAGTACATATGTAATTTAGAGGAGGTTGTTAAGTCTCCTAGAGGTTAGTGCACTGAAAAGTGTACATCACTATGGTATTTGACAGACCTAATTAAGCAGAGTCTGGAGATTAGTTGATAAATACTCTGGGTAATTTTATTTTCAACAAATTTGTTGATGTGAACTAAAGATGAGAGTAGGTCTTCAGTAAGCAGAGGTGTGAGAAGCCAAATAAAGGAACAATTCTAGCCATGGAGAAAATGAGGGCTATGTAAATCTGTAAAACAAGAGATTAAAATACGTGGCATGAAATTTCATCCTACGACTTTATGAAATCCTCAGAGTAGAGTTGCATTGTCTTGACACTTCTGTGGGGAAGACATAACCAAGAAGACGTGACATCAATAACTAATTGAAGAGGTGATTTCACCATATCCAACTTGGTGAAGGAATGAGTTCATCAAAAATTACTGCAGCATGGTGACTCAAAGACAACTGCAATTCTGAGAAGAGTATAAGAGAGTGGATATTCACTCTGGAGTTGGATGACTGCTTGGAGTAAGTCCCATTGGATATTTCCTTCCCCCAGCCCCTGTTAACCACCTATGTAATCTTTGGTTGTGGCTTGTGCTGGAGTTTTGTCAACATGTTTAGTTTCTTGAATCTTGCAAATTACATTTTGAGTCTTCCAGTTCCCTGTCTCAGTTCAGAGAAAGAATCTATACATGTATATTTGAATATTGTTGAGGATAAGGTTTGCTTCCACCCAAATACATGTTTAAATTTGGTTCTGAATGTAACAGTGATGAGATGTGCTGAGACATTTAAAAGATATGCTGCTCATCAGACTTTACTTCATACTCTTCTTTATCAATGCTCTTCTCCACAGGCTGGGTTAAATCTGAAAGTGTGTTGAATCTTCTTGATAGGCTGGAACATCTACAAAGATGGGAAGTTGTTATGTGCCAGTAACTCCCTTGGCTCATCCATTTCAAATCTGAGAGCTCAAGAAACCTTTTTTCCAAAATTTTTTTTCTTTTTAATGTACCCAACATCATGTATTTTGTTGTTTTATACAAATATAGATCTGAATTCATTTTGATTAAATCATAGTCTCCCATTGGTTGTCCCTTAAAAAATAAATCAGAGTTAACATTGGTGAAAGAGATTTTGTATTTTTGATTGCTATTGCACGGTCCTTGAAAACTGGATTACATCATATTATGCTGCTGAAGAAATCATAGTTCTCTTATAACAAAGGTATAAAAACAAACTGACATTTTTAAGTAGAAAAATTCAAGAAGAGGTCAACTGACCTCTTTTTATCAGTAAACTGACTACATTACAAATTAGTTCATTATCAATCTAACGAATTAGACATGAAGTCATGACTCTAACAAGAATATATTAAAAACACTGATCATTTGAACTCAATATTCCTTCTGTCTGTGGTTAACCTGTCTTGCAATTTGTTTACTATGATTGACTTAGGCTTAGAATGGCAGAGATCTTTCTATGAGTAGTAAAATCCCATAGACTTTGAATACATTTGGATCAGGTGAATGAAAAAATAAAAAAGACAATGCTTGATTATGCATTAACTGCTTCAACAAGAACAAAGAGATTACACAGATCTTGCCTCAGAATCTGAGCCTTTCTAATACCATCACATTAGAACAGTGATGTACAATTGAGTTGACAGGAACATGGCCTAATTGTGAGTATAATATTGTGTTCTTGATCCTTTGTTAATCTAATTCATTTTCTCTTCTAACACAATACCTCATGTTCACAAGTTTGCTCTTGAGTCAAAAAGAAATAAAAGATATTAATCCTGGAACAGCATGTGTTCTTTCACATCTTGATATCATCCTGTTCTTTGATAGGGAAACACAGTTGTACAGCTCATTGTGGAGTTAAAACTGTGCAAAAGAACTTTTTGATACAAAGATTCCCTGAAGCTAGGCAAATGGGGGTGGTTATCAACATCAGTTCACTGTAGGATATATCTGCTGAAATGCTCTAGGTGGTCTTTATTTCCTTCCTGGTGGGTAGTCAGTTTGACTAACGGCAGAGAAAGAGAACTTTGAGGATTCTGAAATTATCAGGAAAAAAGCAAAATATATGAGAACATGGATAGAGCAAAGCACTGTGTATTTGAATTAGCGGTAGCCTACCAAGGCATTAATTTGAAGAAAAGAACAACAAACATGATTCATGAAGAGGGACACCTACACCTAAATTTATTCTTGCTTCTTTTGGCAATCTCTAGACTCCTGATTTATTCTATTTAGAGTCTCTCAAGTCTTGCAAAGCACCTGAATACACTTCTGCCTTATTGCTCTCCAATCACAGGACATAAGTGCAGAGCAGAGAATGATGCCTCTCAAGAGTGCATACCATCTGCACTCAAATTCAACTTGTAAACACATAGCTCCTTCAGAGAGCCCCTCCCCTTGAACACTACCCACTTGCTGCCCACTGTGCTCAGATACACATTAGATGGATATTAAATAGTTTTTTCACTCCTTGATTTCAACTTGTGGATTCTTTATATGAAGCAAAGTAAACTTTAACCCTTGCACATGTGAGACAGAATTCCACAATAAATTAAGAATAATCAAAGAACATATCTTGAATAAAAATCAGAAAACAGCGTATTAGCTCATTCTGTGGAGAAAGAAAAGTCATAGTTGCTTACACATATAATGAGTGGGGAAAAGACATGTTTTGAGTCAATGCATTATATTAAAAAGACTTCATTAAATATTAGTTCACAATATTGTTTTTCTCCCTGTAACGTAGGTTTTAAATAGAAGATAATACTTGTTAATATCAGTAATTAACCGATCAAAAGTCTATGGCTTAGAAAATATTGCTGCCCCTAAATATCTGATGTCAATGATCTTCTCCATGTAGCACTAGAAGGACTAAAAGTGCAATTCGATAACTGGAGGTTAAATCAAAAGAGCTGAGAGAAGGATAACAGACATTGCACAATGCAGAGAACAAGTAGGTGAAGTTACAAAGCCCGAGTTTCACTTATGATAACAACACGCTGATTTAAATAGCTCTGGGAAGGTCAGCAAGCTCAGGCTTCTGACTGTAGAATGAGAATATTAATGTCTAGCCTGTTGATAACATAAGACTGATCAAAAATTTGGAGTATGTCAGGCATAAATAACATAGTTAGTGAAATAGCTGGAATGTAGGGTCAATGCACAGCTTTCAGTGTTGTGTCGCCAATATCATAACCTTTTAATTTATTTTGGGGAGGAAAGAACAGTAATACAATTAAAAAGTCCAATCTATTTTTAGAACTTTTAGCATGTCATATACAAAGATTATTGGGGAAATTCAGGCAATTGACCCAGGTTGCCTGTTCTTTAATCCAGAAAATGTGCCATTGACTTAATTTCTGAATTAATAAAAATCATTAATTTTTGTGCTAACACATAAAAAAGAATTTCAGTAATAACATGTTTTAATTAAGCATTACAGAATTTTACATAATGTAGTTACCAACAAAAAATGCACTTATTTTTAGAAAAAGCTTAGGGGTTAAAACTTTTGTCTTCCAAGCCAAAAGGCCTGAATTGGGGATCCCACATATCACATAAAAACACCAGGTGGAATTGGCAATGACTTACACCACCAGTCTTGGAAAGCAGAGCCTGGGAAAACCCAGGGTATAGGAACACACAGTCATTTCCCTGTTGTATACAAATCTACAAACACACACACACACACACACACACACACACACACACACAAAATAACTTATTAACACAGACAAATTAACTTATTAAGATTTTTATCTATTTTCCTCTGATATTGATAATGGTAATCTGAATTTCAAACACCTATGTCTTATGGATTTTAGATAAATATTTATATCAGTCTTTGTTTTGAGAAAAATTTATTTTTTGACGAAATTCCTCCTCATTCTGCCTTTATACAATAAAAAATATTTATCAAGTTCTTCTGCCTGTGCAATTACATCTTTATATGCTACCTATGCCATATCATTTCACACAATGACCTCATAGGTAGTTTCTGTAGTCATCCATGTAGTTCACACGAACTGATATACACCATATGAGGCACAGAATGGTTAACTGGACTGCCCAATACTTTACAGGTTGCAAAAATGTCCTCAAAATCAAACTCAGCATTTGTTTATTCCAGAGTAAATCACTCCACTGTGTGGCCCTTTACATAGTCTGTTAATTACAAACTTTACAGACAGATTCTTATTATCTTTATCTAGAGTGTTTTTCTTTTGGAGTCTCAAGTGTATTTGTAAACTAAGTACACACATCACTATTCCTCGTGTATCTCCAATCTCTTAAACATGGAACTGCCTTCCCCTGTTGGAGGACAGGATCCTCTCTTATGTTGATTTAACCACTTTCTCGTTGTCGTGACCAAACACCTGACAAACAACAGTTCAAAGGAGAAAGACTTTATCTGGGCTCATGTCTTGTGGAAATACAGGTCCATCATGGCAGGGAAGGCAGAGCATAGTAGGGGAGGTCCATGATGGTAGGAGCTGGGAGCATTTGCTTACATTGTGGTGGACCACGTTGCAAAGACAGAGAGACTGGGGCTATGTCATGGTTTGAATATAAGTTGTCCTCCACAGATTCATGTGTTTGAATCCTCAGTTGTTTGGGAAAGTCCTGATACCTTTAGAAGGTGAAGCCTTACTGGAGGAAGGCATATCATAAGTGGTGGACCCTGAGGATGAGTAGCCCTACCCTTCTAAGATAACTTAAGCCTCCTCCTGTTTCTGTCAGCCAGCCATGCCTTTTATGCCATTATGGACTGTATTTTCCCTCTAGAATCATAAACCAAATAAATTTCCCTCTTTCCCTTTAAGTTGTTTCAGTCTCAGAGGTGTCTCACGGCAGTAGAAAGATTAAGTGCTATGGTCTAGAATTGTGACTGACTTATACCCTTTAAGATGAGCTTCCAAACAAAAATTCTCCACCTAGACACCATGACTTAAAATTACACAGCATCCAAAACATCTACCAGCTGAGTACAAAATGTTTGCTCACATAAGCCAGTGAATGAACACTTAGTACTAAAACCAAAACATCATGACTCTGCTATCTCATTTTCACAGAAAACTATTGGGTTCAAGGAATGGTAAAATAAAAGTGTCAATTCCAAGTACAGGTAGAAGAATGTCTCTTCCTGAGTTGATCACAGGCATATTCTAGGAAATTTATACTAAGGATAAAAACAACCGGGCTGGAGAGGTGGCTCAGGGGTTAAGCCTCCGCCTTGCAGGCGGAAGGTCCTGAGTTCGGATCCCAGATCCCACGTATAGACGCCAGGCAGAAGCGGGGGCGGCCTGCGCTTCTGGTCCTGGTAGGGCGGAGCCTGTGAATCCCAGGGCTGAAGGAGGTGGAGGCGTCCATGGTGGTTCCCGATTCGTCCGTGGTTCTACACATACACAGACACACACAGACACACGTGCGCACGCACATACACACACACATGTGCACAGTTGAATAAATAATAATAATAAAAAAAAATTTTAAAAACAACCTTCTGTCAGAATTGAAAAATGTTAGTGTTTGGCAAAATTGAAACATGGGCTGTGTTTCTAGGGAACTTTTCTGTTTTTGTAATTAGTCCTTATACCACGTTGTTTGGCTTCAACAACCTGACCAGGCTGAATAGTTACCTTTGTAATTTTTACATTTAGTGTGTATATTTATAGAATTGTATTAGTTGTCATATGTGTGAATATCATTTGCCTTTTTGCTACCATATCTTCATTTCCTAAAATTATATTAGATCATGGAATATTGCAAATATATATTGAATAAATGATGGAAACGTTTATTTACAAGATCTTATCTAGGTATGGTAGTGCATACTTCTGATATCTGCATCTGTGAGAGAGAGGCAAGAGGATCAGGGATTCAAAGCTATTGTTGGTTACATAGTTATTGAGACTAGCCACTGTTATATGAAATCCTTTCTCAGAAAAAAAGTAAGCAGACAAGAGGTCATAACCTTTCTCCTGCAGCATTAATCGATGATGTAATATTTCAGTTATTGTCTCTCACCTGAATGGAGTTAAAATAAGTAAGGGAAGTTATTATATGAATCTTTTGTTATTGTATTTCCAAGAAATTCTTCAATGTTTATTTTTTATAAGATAGATGAAAGATTCAGAGCTCTTAGTACACTGCATAATCATAAAAACTGAAAAATTTCCCATGGTGGTATGCTCCTCCTGCTAGTCTCTGAGTAAACTGTCTGTTTCTAATTCAAGCCAATATCTGCCTAGTCCATTTGCCTTCCTTGTCGCTGATGGTGACACTGTGCATGGCTTCTCTCCCATAATCATTCTTTTCTGTCCGTAGGACGTAAACCCTTTTTATTTTAGTTTGGAAATTTTCTGAGGGAGAATGAAAACAACATATATGGATAATACAATCACTTCTGTAATCCTAGGAAATACTTTTTCACACCTATTTTGTCATTTAGTGTGAAAAAGCCTTGATTTACAAATGAGAACAAGACATTTATGAAGGATAATCAACTCATAAATGGTTGACATGGGTCTGTAATTATTCCAAAATTTTGCTTTCCATTTGCAAATTTAAATATAAGATGAAACACTGATCAAATGGCAAATTTTTACATCATTATTCAAAATAGAAAATTCTCAGTTTACCCAGTTTCCTCCACATTCTATCAACTTCCTCCCATTATTTTTTAATTTTATTATTAATTTTACATATTTTAAAATTTATTTTTATTGATAATTTTTCATATACGAAAAATACATTTGTATCCTTGCCTAATCCCACTCTTCCTATTCCCTTTATCTCTTACCTTCTCTTCTCTTATGCTTCTCTCACCCTCCTGTCCCTCTGCATGTAAATCACAAGGCTCCTTCTGGGGGTGCCTATACTAGTAAGGAATGAGTTCTCTATGATAGAATATGTGGCCTTTCAGTAGATAAATTCACAAGTAGGGAGGCTCACCTTCTTTTATCCAGCCCCTGTCCCAGAGATTCTTAGAGTACTTTTTTCTTCTGAGATACTTGCTGGTTCATGGGAGAATGTTGATATGTCAGCCATTGTATAGTTCTGACAGTAGTAGATCTCATTAAAGTGAACTCCTGCATGCAGCAGCCTTATTATGACTGAAGTGTCTTGACTGGCAGTTTGTCTCTCCACATTTAGGCTCTTAAAATCTTACTGACCACTCTTGTGCAGGAGAGATTTTGATGGTCTTATTGGGGCTGAGAATTACATGTTCCCTAATACTCTGCACTCTGTCCAGTTGGGGTTTTCTGTCTCAATAATCTTTCTTTACAGTAGGATTCATCTTTGTTGAGTGCTGAGAGCTCTTCTTATCTAAAGATACAATAGGAAATGCTTAGATGGTAGCTTACTTTCAAGTATTTATAATTTTAAGACTTTTTTCCTATCTAGTGTCTCTTTTCTTCCCCTTCCACTGTTGTTTACAGTACCAGGCATATAGTCCTTAAAAATAAATGGGGGGGGGGCTATTCAGAGAGTAATTGGTTACCTGTGGGCCTTAAGTACCACTGTTGCTTCACTGAATCCTTCTTACCAGAATTGTAGCTTGAAGCGTTCATAGGTGGTGAGGTCATTGACCATCTTTGCTTTTTTGCCTGCAGACACATTTCTTTTCCTTGTACCACCTGCCATTTAACAAGCCATATAAGTGGTTTAGAATATAAATTTCCTAAGAACAAATTAATACCTGGAACCCCTAGGGGCCAGAAAATGCTATCTTTTTCTGAGGGAGCTAGGATGTATGGAGAGTTTTATTTCATCTGTGTGTACCAGCCACTCAAAGAGACCTATGAGTAGAAAGAACAGAAATGTCTCTGTTTTAGACTCACTTGAGGAACATTTATGTTCAGAGACTGGAATAGCTATCATTGGTAAGTTGGTCACTCAGTCTTTCTGGAGCTACTGCACTTAATTTTCATGCTAGGAAAAAGAAACTTATCGGCAGTGGAAAAAATGTATGTATGGGAATATGTAATAGTCAACAAATAAAACAATCAGATAAACAAGAGACAAGGAGAGAGTTCTATATAAATTATTTCATACATTTTTTGAAAAAAATATTACATAACAAAAAGGACTGTCTGACACAGTTGATCCAATATGAGGAGTCAGTACCTAAGATAGTTACAATCTAATGGGGGAAGGAAGGACATGTCAGCACAATGACAACATTTTCTTCTAAAGGTTGTAAGGTTTTCTGAAATGCAAGAGAATCTTAAGAACAAGCTTCTGAATTTTTCAGGTTGTCAAGAAAGGCAATACAGATGATCTAAACTTTTCCAAGAGATGGAATACCTCAAGCAAAGCTGTACAGGGAAGTGTCCAGACAAAAATACAAAGGCAGCCGAAAAGACATGGTGGAGAGTCATGGTTGAGCAGGGTGTACAATGTGGGTTAAAATGAAATAGCTGGAAAGGACACATGGCCACTACAGGACTGGATACAGAATATGTATCATATATTATATATGTAATCTCATCCCTCAGAACATGGCAAATGCTGAAGACATTACAATTATAATATCCTCTACATTTTAAGAGAATTCTGTCAATAATATTTCTATTCCAGTGGTGCTTTTGCAAAGGTTACAGTCATAAATCCTGATGAAGGAGGGAAGGGAAGGTTCTTTCCCCACTTGAATAACCACTGATGTATAATTCATGATCCAACAAATACTCAGGTACATGTCATCAAAAGCTACAAAGAAGAAACTCAGTGGGTAATTCAAAAGGAGGGAGATTGGCAGGGAATAAAATAGTTGTAATGGGAAAGGGAAGGAAGATGGAACAGGGGATTAAGGTTTGAAAATATAAAGATACTGGATTCATGTAAGAAACACTGTATCATCATCATCATAAATGTTCATGAAAAATACAACAAAAATAAATTGTTGGAGCTTCAGTTTATGTGAAACTATTAAAATAGTGATGAAAGAATTAAGGTAGACTCTAACAGTGGAAAGTATTGATCTGTCTTGGTAGGGATTGAGGGTTTAATGTATGACAAATAACTACTCCTCTTCTCAAGTGAAATGTGGCAGTTGCCACCCTCAATCCTACTACTATGTGTTTCTTTGTCAGGACAGCTCATCCATCCCCAGTTTCTTCCCAAAACACCAGGATCCAAATATCTCACGAAACTCTGCTCCCTCTAAAGTACCAGACTAAGGATAAGCATCAGTTTCAAGCACTCTAACATGGATGGCAGAAGTGCACCAGGTTGGGACCAACACTTTGTTTTTCCTGTTTTTCCTCCAGAGATAGGGTCTGGGGAGGTTTTTTTTTTCCTTTCTTAGTTTTTAACTTACTTAGTTTTTGATCTCTCTCAAGTTGTCTTGATAACAACTTCTGGAAAAAAAATCACTGGAAAAACAACCCTGGTTTCTGTTTCTTGAGAAACTGATCTTAGCCATCAAAAGTGACCTAAAATCTCTTACTTACTTCTCTCTCTTCTCCTCTGCCAAGCAAAGAAATCAAGCAACAGAGAAGAAGCACCTGGTCTTCAGAGAAAGTGCAGGTAAGACACCAAGATCTAAAAGATGCTATTTGCTGCTTTGATCCTGTTTCCATAGTTGTCTTCTCTGGCTATGATGTCATCCATTGATGAAGTGTCAGCATGATTGTTGCGCTCATGTGGTTTACTTATTGTAGATTCTTTTGGTTTGCTGTGTACCTTAAATAAAATTCATCATCAGGTATGGTTTGGCATCTTATTGTTGTTGAATAATTTAATATATTATTACTAAACAAATTAACAGGTTCATTATGACATTTCATATTTACATCGTATTTTCTTACTAAAGTTTCACCCTACTCCTCTTCCTCATTACCCTTTGCTTGTACCTTTCTGTTCCCAATAGTTCCAATTATAATTTCACATCACTTGTATTCTTTTATCATCCCATAGGATGATTACCTTTAAAAAAAGTAAAACTTTTTCTTTTTCTTCTGGATTTTTTTTGGCTTTGTGACTCATAATAAGAGTCAATCTCACATATATATTAGAACTTAGCATCACATGTGAGAAAGAAAATTCAGCATTTCTCATTTTGAATTTTGGATTAAAGCTTCAGGTATTGTAAAACTGACAAAAAAGAGGTAAGATATCATCGTAGAATTTTACAGTGGAAATATGTAACAATATAGCTTCCAGATCTATTCATTTCTATGAAAAGTTAAAAATTTATATTTTTATTATAGCTAAATAAAATTAAATCTTATATTTGTGCCACATTTTCATTATCTAGTCTTGTGTTGATAGACATCTAGGCCAATTTATTTGCTTGTTGTTGTAACCAGAGCAGCAATAAGCATGGATATACAGTATCTCTGAGCATGTAGATTCCTTTGAATGTATGCCCAAGAGTAGTATACTGGTCACATGGTAGTTCTTTTTTTTTTTTTAGAGGATTAAGGTAGAGTTTATTAGAGGAGAGAAAGGTTGGAACTCATGGACTTCAAATGTGGAGTGCAATGAGGGGCTAGGAGGCCCTGGAGACTCATGGTGCCTAGGCATAGAGTCCATGAGGAGCAAGGAGCAAGAAACAGACGAAGTGCCATGAGGAGCTAGGGCGCCTCCATGAGAAGTGGGCAAGAAACAGAACTCATGGCACTAGGGAGAAGCGGCGTCGGCGGCTCGAGCAGAGACAGCAGCTGAGGAGGTCGGGAGCGATGGTGAAGATGGCGGCGGGGAGAACTATGATCACCCCCACAAAACCCCTGCCTCTCCAGCTGTCCACATCAGGGGCCTGATTGATGGTGTAGTGGAAGCTGACCTTGTGGAAGGCCTGCAGAAATTTGGACCCAGCAGCTATGTGGTAGTGATGCCTAAGAAGAGGCAAGCACTGGTGGAGTTTGAAAATGTTTTGGGGACTTGTAATGCAGTGAATTACGCAGCGGACAACCAGATCTACATTGCTGGCCAAACAGCTTTTGTCAGTTCCTCCACCAGCCAGAAGATCTCTCGCCCTGGGGACTCTGATGACTCCCGGAGCGTCAACAGTGCGCTTCTGTTTACCATCCTGAACCCCATCTATTCCATAAGCACGGATGTTCTTTTCATTATCTGTAATCCTCGTGTTCCTGTCCAGAGAACTGTCAGCTTTAGGAAGAATGCAGTCCAGGCCATGGTGGAGTTTGATTCTGTGCAAAGTGCCCAGCGGGCCGAGGGGCTGACATCTATTCTGGCTGTTGTGCTGTTATGCTAAGCCTACACGCTTGAATGTATTTAAGAATGATCAAGATACTCGGGACTACACAAACCCCAACCTCAGAGGACAAGGTGACCTTGGCAAAACCCCACCAAACTCCAGCGGCAGCCCCCTCTCCTTGGAGATCACCCCGCAGAATATGGAGGCCCCCACGGTGGGTACCACAGCCATTACCATGATGAGGGCTACGCCCCACTCACTACCAAGGAGAAGGATGGGCCCATCTGTGGGCTGCTATGGCCCCCAACCTGTCCAACCCCCACCCCCTCTCCACCACCTGATCTTGGCCCCCACGCTGACAGCCCTGTGCTCATGGTCTATGGCTTGGATCAATCTAAGGTGAACTGTGATCGAGTCTTCAATGTCTTCTGCTTGTATGGCCATGTGGAGAAGGTGAAATTTATGGAAAGCAAACCAGGGGCGGCCATGGTAGAAAAGGCTGATGGCTTTGCTGTGGATCGAGCCATTACGCACCTCAACAACAACTTCACGTTCGGACAGAAGATGAATGTCTGTATCTCCAAGCAACCAGCCATCGTGCCCGGTCAGTCATACCGGCTGGAAGACGGGTCCTGCAGTTACAAAGACTTGAGCGAGTCAAGGAACAATTGATTCTCTACCCCAGAGCAGGTGGCCAAAAACCGCATCCAACCCCCCTGCAATGTGCTGCGCTTCTTCAGTGGCCCGCTGGAGGTGACTGAGAACTTCTCTGAGATCTGCGATGAGCTGAGTTAAGCAGCCAACTTCTGTGAAAGTATTCTCAGGCAAAAGTGAACGCAGTTCTTCTAGACTGTGGGAGTGGGACTCAAAGAGCGATGCCCTGGAGACTTTGGGCTTCCTGAACCATTACCAGATGAAAAACCCAAATGGCCCGTACCCTTACACTCTGAAGTTGTGCTTCTCCACTGCGCAGCATGCCCCCTAATTAGATGCCCAAGAAGAGCCCATCCGAGCAGGAAAACATTTTTCTTTCCTTTATACAGTTTGACGTTTCTTTCCTTTTTTTTTCCTTTGGTTTGCATTTTTTTGGCAGAAGTTCTTGTATTCCTTTTTTTTTTTTTTTTTTTTTTTATGCTAGGTTAGTAGAAGCTTAACCATAATGGAAATGCTGGAACTCTGGAGGGGAAGGGAACGGAATTGGTATCTCCCAAGGTTAACCTTCACTTTTTAAGGATTACTATACATGTGATTTTTTTTTCCTGTTCATGTATTTGTGCTGCCCATATACTCTTGGGACATTTCAATAAAATTGTATGGGAAAAAAAAGAACTCATGGCACTTCTATGAATTTTCAGTTGTGTGAATAATCTTTACACTGGTTTCCATAGTAACTGCCACAATTTACATTCCCACCAATAGTAAATAAGCAGTTCCTCTTACCCCACATCTTTACCAATACTTTTTTAAACCATTATTTCCTTGATGATAATTATTCTGACTGAGGTGAGATTGATTATCAAAGTGGTTTTAATTTGCCTTTTCTTGATGGAAAATTTTAAAAACTAGTCATTGATCATCTGTATTTCTTCTTTTGAGAACTATCAGTTTCATTAGCACTATTTATTGACTGGAAGGGCTGGAAAGGATTTTCACATAGCGTATAATTCATTTGCAGTTCTTGATGCTATAGACATTAACCCATTGTGAAGTGTTTCTGTAAAGGATTTTCTCCCATTGTGCTGTTTGCTCACTGTTCTGACACATTTCTTTGCCACACTCTAGTCTTAGAATTCAACCATCGCTTATTTTCTTGTTTCTTGTGCAAGGATGTATATTCTCCTCCAGTCATGGCAGAGAGAGATTTCTCTGATTAAAGCTGAGATCACCCTCTTTCTGTGGGATGTAAACACTGATGTTGAAAAACTGGCTTGATACTATGTTAATTCAGCCAAGGAAACAAAGTACATTCCTTGTATGACCTAATACTTAGTCTCATAGGATTTTAACTGAGTTAAAAGTACCAGGCATGAGTCCCATTTTGTGAAATAGAATTCTCAACTCTGAGAGTGGTAGATTTCTGAGGTAGCATCATGCCATATTTATATCTATGGGTACTGCTTGCCTGGAATGTTCTTTCTATGGCTCATGGAGTTCAAAGCTTGGTGACAGTGTTGATGTTCTTACTCTCTTACAGTGCTTCAAGCACCTTCCTGAACTAACCAAACAAGAAAATGTTTGGAGTTCAGTTCCAGAATGATATTTCCATGTTTTACATTTAATACATATAGTCTTTTTCACAGTAGAATTCACCAACTAGTTCTGGTAGATAACCAAAAGATATAGTGGTAAACTCTGATGGGAAGAATTTTGAGGAATCCCTGATAAAATATTCTGTGGTAATATTTCATGCCTGGTACCATAACTTTTGTTTAGTGATTCCTTGCTGCAAGATTTGCCGCTGGATTCTACCTTCAAACATCTCTTTTATGTTTTTGAACTGACTTGGAAGTTAATAGATATCCATAAAGTTTTACACACAGCCATTTCTTTTTGGTATGGGTGCTTCTGTTCTCTCATTCCTAACATCTTTGTCTTAGTTAGAAGAAAATTTATCAACAATTTTCCCTTAAGAATGTTTCAACTGTGCTCATTTTTCCCTAGCATTTTCATCAATATAATAATCCATATTGCTATCTTATAGATTGGGAGGCAAAACAATAGTCTTATGATATTTATGTCTTCATCTTCTCTTTTTCTGATCTTATCAAATCTACATATGAATCTGGAATGAATTTAGCAGTTCGTATTGATTAAATAAGATTTTAACCTTTGTCAATCAATACTTTCCCTGTACTGATAAGATAGAAAATATACATTATTCAGCAAGGTTTGGATAACAATACCTGGTCCAATTGTAGAATATGATATACATCTCACAGTGTGTCTTCCTAACTCAGTTAAAACTGTGCAACATGAGCCTTTCTCCCAGCATCTTTTCAAAGTGCAGTATCATTAGAGATTATGACTAATCATCCTTAATATTTCCATTCAATTTTCCTATCTGAGAAAATATTCCTAGATCTCCCTTTGAGATGTCACTAACTTTATAACAATGACAATTTATTATATCTCCATGGTTTTGGCTACATAATAGACATTATTGCATTAAAAGGCAATTTTAACTTTTCCCATCCTTAAGTCATCAGTGCTTGATGCCCAGCCTTCTGTGTATATTTATAAATAAGAAAGCTAGAGTAAAATAAATAGCAGTACCTTTTTCTGAACAAGAAAGGAACATTTGAAAAACTTATTAATCTTGGTAAGATATTTTCAAAAATTATTACTTTGAAAGTAACACTTTACAGTTTATTTTTCAAATATTTATTTATTAGACAAAAATTGAGAGAAAAAACTGAGATAGATAGATAGATAGATACATAGATACATAGATACATAGATACAGATCAATCAATCAGTTTTAACCTGGTACAGCAGTTACAAGAAGACTCTCAGAAGTCAGTTCTTATTTTTCATCAGGTATACTCCAGGTATTGAATTTGGTCATCAGATTTTAACACAAGAACCTAGCCCACTGAAATATGTCTAGGTGTCCAGGTTTGTCCACAGGTACCTTTGTTCTTTGTATCATCTCACTGGCCCCCAAATTATCAAATGTAAAATGTAAACAATTTTTTTCCCTCTGGTAGAGTGGAGCTCCTAAATTCTACAAAAAATATGTATATGTTGGAATTTTAGGAGCTCTGCCATGTGAGCTAAATATGTTACCTACTAATTTTCCTAATGGCAGCATTTGATCATAAATGTTGGTTGTCACTTTGGTCTTCTAGCTATGTTTCAAAATGTATATGCTATACACATGTCAACTTGATTAGCGATGATTTGTTGATCTCTTTTACTTCAGGTAAAATAGATGTCTAGTGTTCCAAAACTATGCAATTAAATAGATTTGGCAGGCTGCTAAAAGAATACTTAACTCAAAAGAGTTTCTAGCCTAAGTCATAGCATGAACAAAATGGAAATCTTATTGAAAAGCATAGAGGAAGCTGGCTTTATGATGGCTGGTTTCTTATTTAGCACAAGAATTATAGAGAGGTAAAAAGTAAGAAAAATGTCAAGAAGTAAAAGGACAAAAATTTGTTGCATGCAATTGCAGATGGTTACCACATTCCAGGCCTTTATTTGCTATAGCTTGTTATTTCCTATAATAGCCCCAGAGATATTACTTTTAGCTTAATGTTACCAATGAGGGAGTGGATGTTCAGGCATTGACTGAATGGATCATTCCTTAAAGGAGTGATGTTCAGATTATAACAGTGTCCCATCCTTACAGTTTAGTTTTAGTTCTCAATGTCACTTTCTAATAAGAAAAGTTCTTTTACTGTTGATGAGGTGGCTAATTCTGCATACAGATCATTCATTGTACCTACTTTTTCTCCATTCTTTTGCACTGTCATTCTTTTATCATGCATCTGTACATCTCAGATAATGTAAATTTTGCAAAGATTATATTACAGCCTACCTGTTTATTTCCTTCTATAGAATATGCTTTGTATTCATATATTTAAATTATTCATTGAGAGAGAGAGAGAGAGAGAGAGAGAGAGAGAGAGAAAGTACACATTAGAGAGAAACAGAGAGAGAGGTGAGAGAGAGAGAGAGAGAAAGAAAGTACACATTAGAGAGAGAGAGAGAGAGAGAGGTGTGCTCATGCATGCCATGGCATATGCATGGAGATCAGAGGATAGCTATTTGAAATCAGATCTTTCTTTCCACCATGTGCATTTCTAGGGATTGAACTCTGATTGCCAGATTTTCAAGCAGACATCTCCCAGGTCCCCTGTTGACCATTTCAACATAACAGGGCTGTGTTAGCTGTAAATAACTCTGAATGAATTTATTAATGTACAAGATTGTTTGACCTGGAAGAAACCAATCAAACTTGTGTTTGATCTCCAGACCATGATATTTTCCAATATCATGTCTCATAAAAAAACTAGATCTTTTGTATTTATCTGTCGTGGAACAGTAGATCAGTAGAAAATTGACATATAGAAGTAATTGTGATTAACAATTTCCAAGAATGTGGACAAAGGGGGACTTGCTAAGGTGAACCCAGAGATAAAATAATTGATGCAAAAAGTTGCCTAGAAGCTTTGTTGGTGCTTATATTAGAGGTAAAGCAAGGTAGAGTAAAAAGACTTCAGCTTGTTGTTTAAAACATTTAGGCAGAATGTGTTGCCTAGATTTCTCTACAGGCTTTGCATCTGGGTTGAGGGTGGATAGGACCTGTTGTGTTTTCCCTGAGTGTCCCATTAAAAAAAGTGTTTGGGATATGTTCTATCAACTGGCTGGCCTGTGTATGACAGATACATTATCAGGAATTAGCCCTTCTATGAGCAGTCACCTCATACTTAACATATTCAAACAACAGAACAGAATACCTGGTAAATGGACAGAATTAGAAGAAATTATACTGAGATAAATATCCCAGGCACAGAAAATAAGATGCCATATGTTCTCCTTTATAAGTGGATCCCAGTTCCAAACCCACCTAATGACATACTCCAAGGTAAATCTCTGTAACACGTACTGTAACCATAAAGGATTGAAATAGGAAGGAAGGTGAAAGAAGACCTCAAAAGAAAGGAGATAAAAGAATACTTCAATAGAGAAATTAGGAAATGATCATGAACTGATGTAAATAGTAAGACATCTGAAGCAGCTCAATCTCATTTCCCTTCCTGCTCACTTGGGTTTAGATTTATCCTCCCAGTCATGGAGGGGATAGGGGCTGGCAACTGGGTGACTGACCCTACTCACTACTGAGGCCTACTCCTATTCTTCCATCTACTGTTAAGCCTCTTCTTATATTAAGACTTTTATTTCAAAAGTATCATATCTCTGGTTAGGAGATGACCTCCACATTCAATTAGGATGTAGCCAAGAGCAGTACAGAAATAGCAAAACTGAAAACAACAACCAACATTTAATTCAGAATAACAAAGACCCTACAATGTTCACCTGGAATCTAACCAGCCAAATATCTCCCCATCCTAAAGCACAGGGAACTTTGCAAAAGAGGGGACTACAAGAGTGTAAGAACCTAAAGATGTAGAGGACGACTGATAGACAAGATACTTCACTCACGCTTGGGCTGCAGCAGCCAGGATATTGCAGTAATATGATTGGACCTTGCCTGTCCTACACAATGGCTGACATGTCAACAATCACTCAAAGTTTAACATGGATCTCAGGGGAAAAGGCTTCAGGCACTAAGATCCTTAGATACATGAGGTTAAACAGATATAACAGAGTTTTCATATTAGTAGGCAGCCCAAGAAGGGACCACAAGCTATGCCACTGAGTCCTGAATCCTCTCTAGTATAGTCACTCAGAGGGAAATACAATGCCCATATAAACAAATGTTCTGATGGATGGGAAGGAGCAGGCAGGAAACACCAAGAGAGGAGAAGGGAAGAAAGAGGAATGAGAGAGAGGGAAGGAGGGAGGACAGGGAAGGAGGGAGTACCTATTGAGCTTGTATAACTAGGTAAAAAAATAAAGTTAAAGAAACAGAACGGAAACCCATACGTAACTTCTCTGTGTCAAAAGAGAAGCTTATTAGTACTGAGTTTATGTGCTGCATGAAGAAACAAATGTTCCCTTACTATACTCAAAGTGTGCATTCCTACATTTTATAACATTCTTTTGTTAATCTTTCTCTTATACTCAGGTTTGGTACTTTCAAATATATTTCCTCTCATGATAGATGTTTCTTCTATTTTTGTTTGATTTTTAATTATGTGGTAAAGTATTATATCATCATAACCCATCTGATGAATCTTTTATCTGTGAATGAAACAATATAATCTGTTTTCTATAAAAATGACCAGACATGAGCTGCGGTGTTTAAGATTTGAAGGAAAGATTGCTCTCACACTAAAGGCAAGTGTCTTGATACCAGACTCCCTGCCCAGAAGATCATAAGTGAAACATTAATTAAAAGGTGTAGTATGGGAGATAATAAATTTCCTAGCAATATCTGTAGCAGCAAACTTTGTTGTTGCTTTGTTCTGTGACATAGTGAAAACATTATTATCACTAAGAGAACACTTTCATAGTTCTCATGATCTGTGAAATAGCCAGACCCCTTGAAAGAATCAAACAATGCTTTATGTTTTACAGGGAAAATAAGAACCCATTCTCTCTACTTGTTTTAGTTGAAAATTTATTCATTTGCATATAGGATTGTATGCATAAGTTTGCATGTTAGTTGATGAATCAATCTTACCAGTGCCCTATATGGATTCTTTTTTATTATTGCTTGAAGTAGGAGGGGAATGTGCTAGACTGACTTGTTGATCATTGCTAATATGTTGAAAAATGCATTCCAGGTAGAAACTTGCAGGGAAGAAATTTAGGCAAGACACAGTTGGAAATGTTTAAACACTTAGCACAATGAATCCCACAGTGGAAAATCTGACAAACATTTTACATTAGTGGCAATGTGAGGTGCTACTGAAATTACTAAACAGGCAGCAAATACCACAATGAAAGCACAGTTTCTTGAAATAGGTAAGAGAAAGCTGGTAGCTACTCTTAGAAAATTATTTTTGTAATTGTGTATTCTGAACTCAAGGGACAACTTGATGAAAACAGTTTGTTCTGCTATTGTAGTCTATCCATTTAGCTTTCAAATAGCCATCCTAAGTGAACATTATGTTTAAGGTTTGAAGTGGGCAAGATTTTTGTTGCGAAAGAAAAAAAAATCTAAAAGCCCCTTTCTACAATTTATGTTCCATGCTTTTGAGTTAGATAGAAGATGGTGAATATTCAATTTCTTTCTACAGATAGTAGCCAAAAAGCAAATCAAAGAATGGCCTCCTAGTATAAAAATGTAGAGAGAAAAGAAGCATCAGCTCTGGTATAAGAAAGGATCTATCTGAAAGGCAATGAAATAACAGAAGTATCATACTAAGCACTGTCGATATCTTAACTTGAATGTGAGAGAGCACATAACCAGCAAAGCATCCATCATACAAGACACAGAAAGTTTTATTCATTGTCTCATGGATCTTACTTCTGTGTCCTCCTTCACCACACAGCAAATGTTTGTTGAAAAGTCAGCACAGTGTATCATGTTTAGAAGTATGCATTAGCAAATACAAACAAAATTTGTAGTCTCATGTGCAGTTAAACTTATCTGTCTTATATTCAAAGGTAAATCTCTGTAATACCTACTTGTAATCACAAAGGATTGTAAACAGGATGGAAGGAGAAAGAGGCCTAAAAAAAAAAAGGAGAGAGGGATCACACTCCAGTGGAGAAGATAGTCCATGGTCAAGTGTTGCAAGTAAGTATCAAGGCATCTGGTACAGCTAACTCACTTTCACTTTCCTTCCTGGTCACTTGCAAATGAACAAGTTTGTTCTCACTGATGAGACAGGATATAGGGACTGGCAGATAGAAGGATAACCATCCTGCAAATGGGACATTGAGCCTCCCCACACACACTTCTGTGTCTTATTTCTATTCTTCCATCTATCTTTGAGTCTGCTATTATATTAAGATCTTCATTTAAACAATCTTTTATTTTTGGTTAGGAGGTGCCCTTGACAACCAATCAGGATGCAGCCAAGGGCAGTGCAGGAAAAGTAAAACTGAAAACAACAACAAACCATAATTCAGAACACCAAAGACCCTACATTAATCACCTGGAACCAGACCAGCCAAATATCTCCCCATCCTAAAACTCAGGGAACCTTGTGGAAGAGGGGGAAACAAGATTTTAAGAGCATAAAGGTGGGGAGGAACAAGATATGCAAAATACTCCACACAAGTTAGGTCTGCAGCATCTAGAATTGGACTTTGCCTGACCTACACAATGGTTGACATGCCAATGACTCCCCCACCCCAAAGTCTAGCATGGATTACAGGGAAGAAAGTACCAGGCAGTAGGATCCTTAGAGGCAAGGGATTAAACAGTCATAATAGAGTTCCCACACTAAAGGAGAGCCCAAGAAGGAGTCCAGGCTATGCCACTGATCCTGAACCCTCACTAAGTTGGAGGACTCAGAGGGAGTTTTGGCATTCACACAAAAGGATGCTCCAGGGTAGGGAGGGAGGAAGGAGGAGGCGCTGGGAGAGGGGGAGGGAGGGAAGGAGATAGAAGGAAGGGGGAAATGGGGAGAGTGCAAGAGGGGACGACTGGAGAGGGGAGGAAGGAGGGAGGGAGAGGACAGGGTACTTACTGAAACTGTATGATGAGGAAAAAAATGTGGGAGAAAAAAAACCTTATCTATCTCATCTTAGAATTACTTAATAATCAGATCCAAAATGGAATGAGCTCATAGTGTTTGGAGGGAGATCACGTAAACCTACATCTTGCAAGAAGAATATAAGGAGTTTTATTGTGTAGAGTCTACAGTTTATATTGTGCTTGAGAGGCTGAGGCTTGATGATTGCTGTATGTTGAGAACTTGATACCACCCATGACTATTAGTAGGTTCCATGCCACCCTGGGTTACAGAACAGGTTTCAAAGAAAAGCAAGCAAACAAACAATACTTTCACATTATGAAGACAAAACTCAGGTCAATAATAAGATGCCTTAATTTCTGGGGTCCAACATGGCATAAAAATTATAAAATCTAAATGAACAGACTAAATGAATAGGAAAGCAAGTCCCATCAGGTTCTTCCTTGAGTTTGGAATACTTGAATACAAAAATAATTCCCTAAGAGTTGCTGCTGGCTTACTCTTGCCTATTTCATGACTAGCCAGTGACAAAATATATTGTGAAACACTTGTTCTCAAGATGGGATCCATTTTGATTGAATGGCACTGGAGAAACCGAAGAGAAATACAGATTTCCAGACTAAATCTCACAATTAAAAAAATCACAAGCTCTGAAAATAGACCATGTATCCTTTGTACCAAGGCCACACAGTGATTTCAAAGAATGTGAATGTTTGGATGTCTCTGAAGAGATTTAGTTTCTATTTAATTAGTTACCAAGTGACACTGACTGTCTGTTTGAAGTCACCATGACAGCCGCTGTTCTTAACATATCTCCTGCTTGATTTCATCATGTTCATCTGCCTATGGAATCAGTTTAGACAATAAAGAGGGTCATAGTTTTATTTTCTAATGGTATAACCATGCTTGAATTCCAGGGTGAGAAAAGACGTTTTTCAGGGAAGAAATTAACTTTTAGTTGTTATTTTTACTTCCCTCAAGCATAGACTCTTGATTTGGAATATAAGTTGATTTAAGTTCTATTCCCTTGCAGGCAGAAATAAATACCCAGGTGTTGGAACCACAGAAAAAAAGGACTAATCTCAGAGCCAGTTTTCTGTTTGGCTTCAAGGGAACTTCAGATCTTTGCCAAATATGTTGACCACCTGTGAAATATTTGATCAGTCGGCAGATCCAGCTGCAGCCTCTCGGTACTGTGAATTCCAGCCCTCCAGTGAGGTTGCAGAGGGTACCTGAATGCATGACAGGTGATACGGGCCAAGTCTGAAGAGGAGTTGACTCAAGTTTGGTCGATACCAACAACCTGTTTGTTTCAAACCTCTCTGTTACCATATTGCACCAGCAGAATGATGCTTTGATCACAAAAATGGGTCAGATTTCTAAAGGTGTGTGTGTGTTAATGAATCCATTAATTGTCTTAGATTAATGTACCATGACTTTTTTCTATTTTTCACGGTTTAGCATCTGGCTGCTTCTGGAGAACCTATCTGTGGAATTTGACCAGAATAGGCCACTTGGCTTTTCATTTGTATCATAGATTGGGCGATTAAATATAGAGCAAAAGAAAATTTATGAAAGTGTTCTAAGATTAGGTTAAAACAATAGCCACTCCAGAATGGGGAAAAATAATTTCAGTGAAGAAAATAGTCACAGATATCATTAAACCCGGTGTTTCCATGAGATGTCTCACCTGGACAGGATCCACTGACTCAGAAAACCTTTTTCTAATGTCTCTTCATACTGCCATGGCATCTGTTAAGTTAGAAAACTTCCTAAAGAAGGATAAACATCTTCATTACACTTGGACTCTCATTTTTATATTACTCAAACAGTTTCTGTGATAATTAACAACTCTAAATAACATCAAATTTACTAAATTTACATGTTATCCATGCCTTAGCCATTGACTAGCAGTAATGATTTGGACTAAAACTAAATATTTTTAAAAGTCAAATTCACTTCTGATAAATTACCACTAATAAGATTCATAAATTAGCTGTAGAGATAAAATAAAATGAAGATTACTAAAATACTTGAGAATAAAAGACATTGAAATCATTGACAATAGGAGAATTAAATTACATTTGTTAAAATTAAAATATGAAATTCTTGTTATCATTTTGGAGAAATACTAAAAAGAACTGATTTTCAGGAATCTTGATTTAGAGTAGTACACAAATCAAAGGCATATGAAAAAAATGAACATTAGAAATTTGTCAACAAGAGGTGGTAGCTTACTATATAAATACCAGTTTGAAATATTTTATGAGATCCTACTATGTATCTGGCACCACCTTAAATTATCAATAATAAAGTTTGTCATTCTTACTGAGGAACGAATAACATTTCAAAACAAATTCCTGTTAGTTGTATGTTTTTTTTTTTCCAAAGAGAGATTTCAAATTGCTTAGCACAGCATTTGAGAAACTTTAAAAATTTTACAAATGTTGTGATTCACAGGGAGGAGCCATGCTTAAGTGCACTGATGCATTTCTTACACTTTGATGTGTAT
This sequence comes from Typhlomys cinereus, assembly GCA_023101885.1. Taxonomy (NCBI): domain Eukaryota; kingdom Metazoa; phylum Chordata; class Mammalia; order Rodentia; family Platacanthomyidae; genus Typhlomys; species Typhlomys cinereus. The sequence continues at coordinate 718,271 of JALPQD010000226.1, forward strand.
GAAGAGGGTGTTGATTATTTGCATAAAGACTGGTCATAAGGGGTGGGGTGGGGGAGAAAATCTGTTAACTTTCCACAAAAAAGTCTGAATTTTCGTCAGGTATTAAAAATGGAATATATCTTAGATCTATGTTTGAGGATTAGTAATAACAATTTTATAAGCCCTGTAAATTCACTGGAGAAGCAAGTCAGGGCTAGGCCAACCTCACCATGACAGCAAAACAAAAGTTATCTCCAAAGCTCCAACACAACCTGCTGTTGTGAGCCTCATTCCAAGCAGTACTGGCTTCCCACAAGTTCTCTTTGATGTCACTATCACAGAAAAAATGATATTACTTAACATTGTCTATTTATTTTTCTCTTTTCTGTTAAACATAAGCTCAAAAGAAATGTTCTTTTATAATCAGTCTTCCCTAAATGTCTATTGGTTAGCATAGTTCTCCTAGGTGCAGATATGCATATAAGAACACAAGAAGAAAGTAATTAAAAAAAAAGAAAGGAAAGAAAATGGGTTTCAGTTATTTCATAATAAATCCACAATACAAACACCAAATGCTGGAAAGGATGTGGAAAAAAGGGAACTCTCATACATTGCTGGTGGGAATGCAGGCTTATACAACCACTCTGGCGATCTGTATAGCGATTTCTAAAAAAGTTAAAGATTGAAATGACATAGGACCCTGCTATACCACTACTGGGAATAATCCCCCAGAATCCAGAAGAAATTCACTACAGTTTCCCTAGAACAACCATGTTCATTGAAGCGCTATTTACAATAGCAAAGTCATGGCATAAAATCAAATGACCAACAGTTGGTGAATGGATAATGAAAAGGTGGTACTTTTACTCAATTGAATAATACTCAGCCATCAAAAAAGATGAATCAATGAAATTTACCAGGAAATGGATGGAATTAGAAAAAATTATATTGAGTGAAGTATTCCAGACACAGAAAGTTAGACACCATATGTACTCCCTAACAGGTGGATCCTAGTTCCAAACCCACTTAATGACATATTCAAAGGTAAATTTATGTAATACCTATTGTAATCGCAAAGGATTATAAATGGGATGGAGGGGGAAGGAGGGCCTCAAAGAAAAAAAAAAAAAGAGATAGGGGATCATGCTTCAGTAGAGAAAATAGGCCAAGGTCAAGTATTGCATGTAAATAGCGAGACAACTGGTGCAGCTCACTCTCACTTCCCTTCCTGGTCACTTGCAACTGAACAGGTTTGATCTCAACAATCAGGGAGGATATAGGGACTGGCAGATAGATGTGACTCCCCCCCCCCACACACTACTGCTGTGTCCTACTCCTATTCTTCCATCTCTCTTCGAGTCTCCTCCTATATTCAGATCTTCATTTAAGCAGTCTTTTATCTTTGGTTAGGAGGTGACCTTCAGTACCAATCAGGATTCAGCTAAGAGCAATGCAAGAAAAGCAAAATTGAAAACAACAACAAACCATACTTCAGAACATCAAAGACCCTACATTAATCACCTGGAACCAGACCAGCCAAATCTCTCCCCATCCTAAAGCTCAGGGAACCTTGGGGACGAGGTGGGGGCAAAACTGTAAGAGGCTAAAGATGGGGAGGACCAACGATATGCAAGGTACTCCATACAAATTAGGGCTGCACCATCTAGAATTGGACTTTGCCTGACCAGTACAAAAGGTGACATGTCAATGACCCCCCAAAGTCTAGCATGGATCACAGGGGAGAAAGGTCCAGGCAAGGGATTAAACAGTCATAATAGAGTTCCCACACTAAAGGGGAGCCCAAAAAGGGGCTCCAAGCTATGCCACTGAGTCCTGAACCCTCACTAGATTTAGGGAGAGGGAGTTTTGGCATTCACACAAAAGGCTGCTCGAGGAGATGGGAGGGAGAAAGGAGGAGGCACTGGGAGAAGGGGGTGAGGGAGGGTGGTGAAAAGAAGGGCAGAAAGGGGAGAGTACAAGGGGGGATGACTGGTTAGGAGAGGAGAGGACGGGGTACCTATTGAGCTTGTATGATTGGGGAAAAAAATAAAATATGGGAAAAAAGAATAAATATACTGAAAAAATTTAAAAAATAGTATGATGTTGTCATTATCCTGCATTGTTGACAATAAATGCACTAGAAAACGGAAAAAAAAGAAAGGAAAGGAAAGGAAATGGTCTTCAGTTATTTACCTCTTGTGACTCGAGGACTGGATTGTGCAACAGGAACCAGGTGTTCCAATCATTGTGGCTGTGCAAACAAAAGATGTTTAGATATAAACATACTTTCTTTAGATAATAGAAGAATAAAAGTATAAATCAAATGACATGGTAGATTTGAGGACTACTCAGTGAGGTCTTTGGGCCTACAGCCAGGAAGAACAAGGAAAATGGGAGAAGTGTTGCTGGCCTCCAAGTGTATTTATGCCCATTAAGATTACACTGTGGGCACTGATCCTGGAAAACGATGGATGGAAAATGCCAGTTGATGCTTCAAGTGTACTCATTCAAAACATAGAGCGCCTATGTGAGACCCAGCATCCCTGAAGGTCGTCCCTTCACCAGAGGGTTTACTTATGAGTTTGAGCTGCTGAGATCTTTGGGCCTTTTTCCTGGTATAACCATTTTCCTTTCTGACAAAATTGTGATCAATTGAAAACTGACTTGTCTTTACAAAGCTTTGAGTGGAGTTTATTTCTTGGAGCCAGATTTCATGGTTATATTCAAAAGGACTTTTCATCCATAGTTGTCTGTCCATCTGCATTAATGATCACTTACTGCAGCTGAAAAGACATTTCTTATTCTTAGCAATATTTCCTACTATTAGCTAACAGATACCAATAGTAATAAACATAAGAGGAAGTTATTACATTTTAAACCTGAACACAATTAACTTTTAAACAAACATTTTTTGAGACTTCTTTTTATCTTGGGCGTCTTCTCTGTATCTTTAGTGTTTGCATAGAGCAAGCTAGACATACGTCATGTCTTCATGAAATGTGCACACTAGTGGGGTAGATAGACCTTTATAATGTAGTTATAAGAAAGTAGAAGTTACCTAATAGACAGTTTTGTTTGTTTGTTTGTAATGGTGATTATATAAGACTTTTATCCTTATTTGATAAGTTTAAGAATATTTTATGTACTTGTTTTAGAGAGAAGGAAAAAAAAGATAGAGAACAAGCATGTATATAAAGGTAAGAGAACAACTTTCAGAACCCTTTATTCTCTTAATATATCAGCTTCCATTTGTCAAGCCTAGATTGCCAGGTTTGTGTGTAGGGTACCTTTGTCTGTTAATTCTTCTTGGCAGTTCCTAGACAATTACTTGATAGGAGTTCAGTCAGAAAGAATATTTTTGTAGAAATATAAAGTGAAAAGGGACATTTGAACTAAATTTTTAAATAACAATGGACATATCAGGTACAAAGGTCCTGAGGCAGAAATAAGTTCTGCCTCTTTAGATGTCATGAAGGTAACCAGTAAAAACGTGGAGAAAGGTGTCATGCCATTTAGAATTTTTATATATGGAAAAATCTTTGGAATTTTTTGTCATTTAGAGTTTATAGAAGGTTTTAGGCCAATAATAGCTTCAGATACTGTATGTCGATGAGCAGATTGAAAGGAGGAATGAAAATAACTTGAAAAGTTAATGTCTTCAGAGGATCTGAGTGATCTTGGATTACAGCTCAAAGAGGTGTAAAAGATTAGTCGGCGAATTAAAAGTACACAGCAGCTTTCAACTTTCAGAAAAGGTACAAGCAGACCACAAAGCATGTGGTTGCCAAGATGTCTGACATGAGTGGGAGGCATATACCAGAAGTGCATAAAAAAAAACTAGGCTTAGGTAGCAATAAAACTACTCACAAATATTGAAGTGCCAGGGCTGCACCAGACCTCGGATTCCACAGCTTGTTTTGATTGATTACAAACCCACTGTATTTCCTGAGTGCATAAACTCCCTCACTCCCTAAGCATTTTATATCTCGAGTCAAGTTGTTAAGACAGCCTTCTTCTTCCCCTTCTCAGAACTGCTTTATGTGTTGATGACCAAGAAGCAAGGAGAAGTCAAATTCTGCTTACTTTGACCACCAGCTCTTCCTAGAAGTGGTCTGTAGACTATTGTATCCTTCATCATACAACCATGAATATTCTCTTTATGTAACAAACAAGCATAAAGGACATATTCCCTATTTTCTCCTAGGCCGCCCTTCATATCCTTACTTTTGTTTTCCATCAAAACTAAAGGAAAATGACTCCAATCTCTAAAACTTTATTCTGTTAAAACCCTATCAATCTGACTTTTTCATCAGCACTCCATTAAGACTACTGAGATTAATAAAGCTGTGGCAACAATGTACGTGATGGATCCTTTTACTCAACCTTTCAATAGCATATGACAAATTTCATCATCAATTTTCTTTGATATCTACATCTTCATCTAGTTTTGCTTGTCATCTCCTAATATTATTCTTAACTTTAAACTTGAAATATTTCTCAAACTCTTGAAATGTAAATCTTAGTTCTCATTTAGACTTGGATTTCATCTACAAAATATATCATTAAACACAGGCAAATATTGCAAAACCTGAGGGAAAAAGTCTGAAATCTGAGATTCTTGTAATCATTGGAAAAGTTATACTCAACCTGAATTATAAAATTAGGTGAAACTTTGGACAACTCTTTATATTTAAAAATGACCAAACTTCGTACCATGAATGGATGAATCTTATGATAAGTAAATTAATTCTTAATGAATGTTTTGTGTTTTCAGATTTGATTTCTGACAAATAAAATCCACATATATAAAACAACTTTTTTGAGTCCTCAGTAATTACCAAAAGTACAATTTTAACAATGTTTTTCAACGGAACCTGCTTCAGATTTATTTATACAAACAACACAGAAAACTAGTCCCTGGGAGATGGGAGAGACCATAAGAGTCCATCTGCCTTCACAATGACAGAGGCCTTAACTGTGGGGCATTCACAGGGGCCTGAGCACTATTGGAAGCCTGAGCTTGAGTCAGAGCTGGAGCTGCAGCCTTGGCTTTGGCCGGGGCGTGCCCTGGGCCTGGGCTGGGGTCTTCGCCTTTCTTTGGAGCCTGCGACCCTTGGGCCATGTAAGTATGGATCCACTTCCCAAGCCTAGGATGGACAATAAGGGAAAGCTGACTGAACTTTTGGCTGGGACCCTTTGGCAGCTTGGGCTTCACCTCCTTAGACTTCATCAAGGGCCTTAATAGCTTCAGCATGGGCGCTCATGGTCTTCGGGTTGTTCCCTGCATCTTCTTCAGGCACTTCTTGGAAAAACACATGTTCTTGGGCTCAACCTTGTTAAAAGAGTCATATCTTTATGAACAGGGTTTCTTGATGCCAATTCTGTGCAGTTTTCCGGATTGGTTATATGTGGTGTGGTTCTTGGACTTGCCCATGTCTGTAAGGTAATCTGCAGCTCCCTAAGCTCCTGGGACTGCTAATTTTTTAACAATTTAAGAGCCTATGATTTAATACAAAGAAGAATTACCTAATTGATGTTCTTATTGTAATTAACTACTTACACTATAAAGCAAAAACATTTAAGTAAATCAGAGTTACCATCTTGCTATTAAATGATGGAAAACAAAAGTAGGGGTATGAAGGGCAGCCTAGGAGAAAATAGGGACTATGTCCTTTATGCTTGTTTGTTTACATAAAGAGAATATTCATGGTTGTATGATGAAGGATACAATAGTCTACAGACCACTTCTAGGATTCACTATAAATCACTATAGTGGAGAGATGGCTTAATGATTAAGTATCTTCCTCTCAAACTAAAGGTTCTGAGTTTGGAATCCAGGTCTCATGTAAAAATTCCAGGCAGAAAAATCAGTGGACTGCACTTCTGAGCCTGGTGGGTAGGGTCTGGGAATCCAGGAGTGAAGCAAAAAGGAAGTAGAAGCAATCCAGGATGATTCCCAAAGTCATCTTTATTCCTCCACAGGGACACACAGTGTCCTGATGAAAGAAAGAAAGAAAGAGAGAAAGAGAGAAAGAGGAAGGAAGGAAGAGAAAGAGAGAAAGAGGAAGAAAGAGAAAGAGAGAAAGAGAGAAAGAGAGAGAAAGGAAGGAAGGAAGGAAGGAAGGAAGGAAGGAAGGAAGGAAGGAAGGAAGGAAGGAAGGAAGGAAGGAAGAGAAGAAAGAAAGAAAAAGAAAAAAGAAACAAAGAAAGAGAAAGAGAGAGAAAGGAGAGAGGGAGGGAGGAAAGGAGGGAGGGAGGGAATGAAGGAAGATAATAAATCTTACAACATGTATAAATGACTTATAATGTCCAACATATAGTTACCCTATTATTTTTAACTTAATTCTACATGTAACCATTTTCTCCAATATTGAATTCTTACTCTGTTCACAAATATAAGCAATTTGATCTCACATGCAGAAACAATTTTCCTTTTTTTCTAGACCTTTCCAAGATATTTTTTGTATGACTTATTTATTTTCTTCAGGGAACTATTCAAATATTCCTGCATTATATCGTCCTTATCTGATCACTCTTTAATAAATGTTATGTTCCACCTCTATAGCATCTTCCATCTCTCCCTATTTCCATTCTGTGTGTTTCTCAACAGTTTTGTTCATGGGAGGAGTCAGTGGTTGTTAATACAAATTATATGAGAACCATCCAGGGCTCGTGAGGCCTTATTCTTGAGACATGCTATTTATTGGTGATGAGTTCATAATACAGATTAAAATCAGTTTGTCCACAGCCCTTACTCTATGTCCTATTTCCCATAGTCTCACCTGTCCACCTGCCTGAAATTATTCACTGTTTTTCCTCATGTTTGCACTACTTGGATTCAAATTTGTGCTTCTCCTGACTACCAGGTCTGATATGATGTTCCTACAATTTCTTGATATTATATTTAATTATACTTATGTTATTGAACTCCCCTTTTCATCCATAAAATAAGGAATCATAGGGATATGAGATGAGGATTTCATTTTTCCTGTCTGTGCTCATAGTGACTATAACTGTTGTGAATACCATTGGCATCCAATAAATATTTTCTGAAGGAAAGAATGAGACATCTTCCTGGAGAACAGGTGCTCTTGTTTCATCTTTGCATTGCTGATGATGAAAGTAAGAATCACAATAGATAGGCAAATCAACCAGAGGTACACAGTGCATGAAGATCTAAATATACTACATCTCTAACATGGAAGCCTATATTTTAACAAAATTCAGATAAGAAAAAGAACCATAACAAACGGTCAAACCACAAGTGGAAGCATATACTTTCACTGTGAATATCTCTCTCTCTGATTTACGCATGGGTCAGGTAAGGTAATGCTTCAAAGGTTACAGAAGCAGAGACCAAATAAAAACAAGTTGGTATAGATTATTTTAATAGCTGAGATTATTTAATTATCTAAGATCCTTATCTCTCTAGCACTCACGTTTTTATGGGTGAAAGAGAAAATACAGTAATATCAATGCAACATGAGAAAATTATAAATAGAATGTGAAGTTTGGTTGTCATAAGAAAATAAAACTTTGACTAATGTCATACATTTGTAAAAGTCTTCTGTTTTTTCTTTTTTTAATACATTTTTTATTATTATTTCAGCTCATACAAACTTAATAGGTACACCAGTTCCCTCCTTCCCTCCTCCTCCCCCCAACCCCCTACTCTCCCTCCCCTCGAACCCTCTACTCTCCCTCCCCTCACCCATCCCGCCCCATCCCCACGTGCCTCCCGCCCCAATTCCCAGAGTCCTTTCTTGTGCATGCCTGACTCTCCTCTGGGCCCTCCTCTCCGGTGACGTACAAGGACCCAGTGGCCTTTTCCTGAACCCTTTCCTGTATTCCCCTTAAGCATAGGAACACTACTGTGGCTGTCAATCCCTTGCCTCCAAGGATCTTGGTGCCTTTAGCAGATGCTAGACTTTGTGAGGTCAATAGTGTGTTGGACATTGCGCCGGGCTTGCAATGTCCAATTATGATTGCTTTGGCCCTAACTTGTGTGGAGTATCTTGCAAATCATTGCTCCTCCCATCCTTTTGCTCTTACACTCTTACCGCCCCCTCTTCCGCAAATGTCCCTGAGCTTCAGGATTGGGAGAGATTAGTCTGGTCTAGTTTTAGGTGGTTGATATAGAGTCTCTAAAGTTCTGCATAGTGGTTCGTTATTTTCTTCTGCAGTTTTGTTGCTCCTGCAATGCCCTTCACTCCATCGTGTTGGGCACTGTATGTCACCCCCTGGCCAGAGACAGAAAGCTGTTAAACTAGAGTCTTATTATAAGAGCACATTCAAGGGTAGATGTAATACTTATATCCAAAAGTGGAATCGCAGGGTCATATGGCATTTGGCAATGGGAGGGGTCAATCACCCATTTGCAAAATGGTTATTTGTTAATCTGCCGGGCTATATGCCTTCCCCTTCAGGTGAGTTCATACCCCCTTAGTTGTAAATGATCAGGAACAAATTGTGAACTTAACTAGGTGTCACATTACTTTCTTGCAGTCCTTGATGGAGGCCTATTTTCTCTACTGTAACATGGTCACTTCTCTCCTTGTTTCTGGTGTGGCCCTCCAACCCCATCCCTCCTGTTCATAATCTTTGCAATTACTGTAGGTAATACATAGATTTACCTATGAGTGTCTCAAGATGGGCTGGGTGGGTTTGGTATTAGGAGCCACCTATTAGGGAGTACATATGGCGCTTAATTTTCTGGGTCAGGGATACTTCACTTAATATAATTGTTTCTAATGACATCCATTTCCTGGCAAATTCCAGTAATTCATCATTTTTGATGGCTAAGTAGTACTCCATTGTATAGATGTTCCACCGTTTCCTTATCTACTCGTCAACTGTTGGACATTTGGGTTGATTCCATGTCTTTGCTATTGTAAACAGTGCTGCTATGAACATGGTCGTGCTTGTGCTATCGAGGTGAACCTCTGCTGTATGGGGGGTTATCCCCAAAAGTGGAATCGCAGGGTCATACGGCATTTCAATCTTTAATTTCTTTAAGAATCTCCAGACAGCTCGCCAGAGTGGCTGTATGAGCCTGCACTCCCACCAGCAATGTAGGAGAGTTCCCCTCTCTCCACATCCTCTCCAGCATTTGTTGTTGTTTGTATTGTAGATTTTTGCCATCCTGACCGGGGTGAGATGCTATCTCAGGGAAGTTTTGATTTGCATTTCCCTGATGGCTAAAGAAGTGGAGCTTTTTAAAGATATTTGTTAGACATATTAATTTCATCTCTGGTAAAATTTCTTTTAAGTTCCAGGGCCCATTTTTTAATTGGGCCATTGGTTTCCTTGATGTTCAGTTTTCTAAGTTCTTTGTGCACTCTGGACAGTAGAGCTCTGTCAGATATGTGGTTAGTGAAGATTTTCTCCCATTCTATGGGTTGCCTTTGAGCTCGTGTTACAATCTCTTTATCTGAACAGAAGCTCTTTAATTTCACAAGATCCCAGCTGTTGAGCATTGGTAGCAGTGACTGTGCCATTGGATGTCTGTTTAGGAAATGTTGGCCTAGCCCAACCAGCTCGAGGGAGTTCCCTATCCTTTCAACTATGGTTTTTATAGTCTCTTGCCTTATATCAAGGTCCTTGATCCATTTGGAATTAAGTCTTGTACATGGTGACAAGTACGGGTCCAGCTTTAATCTTCTGCATGTGGAGATCCAGTTTTGCCAGCACCATTTGTTGAAGATGCTGTTCTTTTTCAATTGGATTCTTTGGGCCCCTTTGTCAAAGACCAAAATGGCTGTAATTTTGTGGGCTTATATCTGGGTCTTCAACCCTTATCCATTGATCTGTGTGTCTATTTTGGAGCCAGTACCACGCTGTTTTTATAACTATGGATTTGTAATTTAGACTAAGGTTCGGTATGGTAATACCTCCCACAGTGTTTTTGTTACTCAGGATTGTATTTGCTATCTGGGTCTTTTGTGCCTCCATATGAATTTTGAGATTGTTTGGTCCACTTCTTTGAAGAATTGCTTTGGGATTTTAATTGGTATAGCATTGAATTTGTATATTGCCTTTGGTAGGATGGTCATTTTTACGATGTTGATTCTGCCAATCCAGGAACATGGGAGGTCTTTCCACCTTCTGGTGTCTTCTGCAATTTCTTTCTTTAGGGTTTTAAAGTTCACCCAAGAAATCCAGAGAATTATAACATCATATTTCAAAAACTTATACTCTGTGAAGTTTGACAACACAAAAGAGATGGATGAATTTCTAAGTAAACACAGTTTACCTAAATTGAATCAGGAAGTTGTGAATTATTTAAATAGTCTTATAACATATGAGGAAATTGTGGAAGTAATCTTGAATCTTCCCACCAAAAAATGTCCTGGACCAGATGGATTCAGCACAGAGTTCTACCAGACGTTTAAGGAGTTAATAATACCAATACTCCTTAAACTGTTCCATCAAATAGCAAAGGAAGGAACATTACCAAATTCCTTCTATGAAGCTAATATCATTTTAATCATTTAATCACTTAAAAAAGAAAACTATAGGCTGATCTCTCTGATGAACACAGACCTAAAGATTCTCAACAAAGTTTTAGCAAATCGGATTCAAAAACATATTAAAAAGATTATTCACAGGGACCAAGTAGGCTTCATCCCCGGCACACAAGGTTGGTTCAACATACGCAAATCAATCAATGTAATTCATCATGTAAACCAGTCCAACGTCCAAGACCACATGATACTCTCGATAGATGCAGAAAAAGCTTTTGACAAGATCCAACACCTTTTATTATCAAAACGCTAGAGACAATAGGAATGGAAGGAACTTTTATCAATATAATAAAAGCTGTATACAACAAGCCCACAGCAAGGATTATGCTCAATGGGGAACAATTGGAAGCATTCCCACTTTGATCAGGAACTAGACAAGGCTATGCACTCTCACCACTTCTATTCAATATTGTACTTGAAGTCTTAGCTGAAGCCATAAAACAAGAAAGGGACATAAGAAGGATTCAGATCGGCAAGGAAGAAGTCAAGCTATCCCTATTTGCAGATGACATGATCTTATACCTGAGGGATCCCAAAAACTCCACCAGGAAACTCCTGGAACTAATTGAGAAGTTCAGCAGGGTGGCAGGATACAAAATAAATGTGCAAAAATCAGAGGCCTTCCTATATGCCCAGAATGAAAGAAGTGAAAAAGCCTTGAGAGAAACAATCCCATTTACTATAGCTCCTAAAAAAAATGCAATACCTTGGTACAAACCTAACCAAGGAGGTAAAAGACCTTTACAATGAAAACTTTAAAAGTCTTCTCGTCTAAATTTGCTTATGTATTTGGTTTAACTGATTCTCATTCACATGGGTGACTGCTATGGTCATTTTTGTGAGCAGTAAAATTTATATCACTTTTGATTTCTTTTTTTTTCCTAGCTAAGGGTCAAATTCACTCCTATTTCTTAAAGTCACACCATTGTTCTTAGTATTAGGTATTCTAAACTCCGGAATAAACCTACCATCTTTCTGATTCTTTCTTCAAAACCCAAGATAAGAATTTGGAAGTTTATTCAGGGGAACTGCCAGGTTAATTTTGGATAGATGTCCAGGTAATAAAAGTTTCCAAATATAGTAGACTGTAAATTGTATGCAGCTCAGAAATCAATATACACCCAACACATTGTAACACAACATAAGCAAAAGATAAGAAGAACTATTTTTTATTGTGTTTTCACTTTCTTTTTAATTCTTTGATTCATAAATTCATTAAGTAGATGGAATGAAATTCAAAATTTTCAAAGTAAATTATTTAATTAACAAGCTGCATCTACAGATGAGGAAGCAAATACTGATGACAATTTCTCCACTGTTTTATTTAATCTAGACTTTTTTAGTCTTTCCATAATTGTATAATAGGAAAAACTAAAACATTTTTAACCTATTATAATGTTTTGAGATATATATTTTTAATTTTTTTTATTTATTCAATTGTGTGTGTGTGTGTATGTGTGTGTAGAACCACAGGCAAATTCGGGAACTACCATGGACTACCTCCACCTCCCCCTTGTTTACTCTGCCCCGGGATTCACAGGCTGTGCCCTACCAGGACCAGAAATGCAGACTGCCCCCACTTTCGCCTGGCGTCTATACGTGGGGTCTAGGATCCGAACTCAGGACCTTCTGCCTGCAAGGCAGAAGCTTAACCACTGAGCCACCTCTCCAGCCTATGTTTGGAGATATAATGGGGCGGGAACATACTACAAAAGTTTAAAATAAAATGGAGTGTTGTATTCATAAATCTATCAATAGGAAAATCAAATGAGGGAACTGGATGAAAAGATAGCTAATGAACACTTTATATTATTCAAATTTTATTCCATTGAATTTTTGTTATAAAGTTTAGAAATTCTAAAACTTTGTCTAAATTGTGAAAGGAAATCCATACTAAAAGAAAATTTTTTATGGAAAATAAAAATGAAGGGAATTGGATATAAAAATTGATTTCCTTATTATTTACTATGTTCTGAATGCTTACAAAAATATCTCCATTACAACAGAAGTACTGACTGTATCCAGAGTTTAAAATTGCTATTCATTGAAATGATTTAGACTTCCTTGACATGAGGCCTTAAAGTTCATTAATCATTGTTTATGCAGTATAGAAATGTTAGATATAGAGTGACATCAGAAATGTGTATGGATAATTCCATAGTGATAAATATGTTTTCATCTTAGTGTAAACAATATTTGAATTTCAATTACTTATTTTTTACTTCATTTTGGTAAAATTTCTATGTTAATTATAAATACATGGCAGGAAAGGAAGAGTTGATCTGATAACATCCTCTTTTCCATAGTATGTAAGAGGATATGAAATGGCCATGATGGTTTCCAGAAATGGTATATATATGCCACTAATGTGGAAAAGTAATGCACTCTGGGAAGAATACATTTAGGACTGGAGAGACTTGTTACCTTCTCTTAAAGAGATGCCTCAGAAAAAAAAGATTTGACTGGAACTAAGAATGAAGAATTGCACAGAGAACTTCCACAGAGATTCTCAGGAGCTTGTCTTCTATATTTTATTACATTAGAAAAATAAACATCATGTGCTTGTTTCTGGCCATTGATTCTCTCACTGATGGTAGCATTACGTTGCTTACTCCAGCCATATTCCTCAATTGTGAACTCAGTGGAACTTTTCAGTTTCAGTAAAACTAAGGCAACTAGAGGAAAAAGGATCATGAACAAAAATTTCAGAATGTCAGTTGGAAATAAACATTTTTACATGTCATTTTCAAGTTCATGAAATGTTAGAGTACTAAAATTAGTTCAAAGCAGATATACCCTTCACTTTTTACTGTCTTTCTCCATATAACCTTGTTCGATCATGCCTTAAATGATAAAAAAAATTAAAAATACTTAGGTGAGCTATTTATATTTTGATGAACTTGATATTTAGCACTCTTATGTAAATTGAATAAGAAACTTCTGGCCACAGTTACTACATTACATTACTAGGTGATTCAGATTAATTTCATCAGGAACAACAAAAGTAATTACAACTTGCTGTTCACTTAACATGAAACATAAATACATTTACAGTGTTTCTATTGTAAGCTTCGAGTTAAAAGTTTTCAAAATTATAAATAATAACAAAATAAGATTATCACTACCATTCTTGTCTAATCAGAGTATTCCTTAGCTCTTATCTTTCTGTCTTTGACAAGCAGCATAGAAATAACACAAACAGGTAAGAAATAGTTTGAGAAATGAATTGTGTCTGAGCTCAGGAAGAATGCCCACATTTTTTCTTTTACTATTCTCTCTTTTTTTTTTCCTTTTGCTTTAGGGCTTTGGCTCCAAAACCTTTCATTACATGGGACAAATAAGATTTTATTGGGCTATTGGGGAGACTTAGAGCTTTCTCAGACACACAAGAACATATGTCAGAAGGAAAGGAAGGCTATGCATTATAATTTAACTTCCTAAATGAGCATGATGTGACAGGCTCAAAATGAGAGGTAACACAATACCAGATGACTACAATTATAAGCACAATCTATAATATTGAGATTTTTATACTATGAATGACACTTGTTCTCTGATGCTATATACTTAAAAAACTTAATAAACTTTTTTCTTTAGAAAGTAGCAAAGCCAAATCAATATTTTTAAATAATTATAATTGCTTATTCCGAAGCAGTATGAAGATGATAAATAATCATGCTGTTGAGAACTAGAAAATTATGTTTGCCAAAATTAAGCCATTGGATTCAGAATGTTATAAATACATACAACAAAGCACAGAAAAGCAACAAAATTCTGATTTTTTAAGTAAGTTATCTAAGTCTGTATATATGCAGGTATGTGTTTGCTCATATGTTAGTGGGTACATGTTTGTGTGGGCACATATAAAGATTGGAACATAATCTTTGAAATAATTCTTCAGTAGCTATCAGCTTTATTAAGGGTCTCTTATTGGGATCTAATAATTGTGTATTGTTGTAGGCTAACTGGCCAATGAAAGCCAGGGATTCTGACATCTCTGCCTCATTATATCTAGTAGTCTAACTTAGCCTCTAAACAGTTTGCCCATTGAATCATTTCATTATCCCACCACTCAACGTTCACTTTGTAAATCAGAAGCATATGTGAAGTGGTGGTTTGTACAGATGGGCCATTTTTATCTCTTTATCTACTTACCTCTGTGTTTTTCTCTGTAGAACAATATGCTTTCCTGTACATTTGCATTTCTTCAGTTCAATTATAAAGTTTTTATTATGAAAACACATTCAGGGTAAATGAATCACTTAAACTCAGGAGGAGGAACAGAATTGCTTTTCAACCAAAGGGTAAATGTCCATTTCTAATTCCAATATCATCATTCCTCTCTTAAGTTGACTAATACAGATTACCAACCAGATCTTCATGGACTTTTTTCAAAAGAAGTACAGAAAGCTACTTTGCTTTATTTTATTTATTTATTTATTTATTTATTTATTTATTTATTTATTTTTTAATGAAGTTTTACCCCTTAAACTTTATTTGGTGTGTGTGTGTGTGTGTGTGTGTGTGTATCAGAGGGTACCATGTGTCCTTGTGGAGGGTCACGTATGACATCCAGAGTCACCCTGGATTGCTTATACTTTCTTTTTGCCTCTCTTTGAGATTTCCCAGGCTCTGTCCACCAGTTCTGCAAGTGTACGCCATCACCATTTTTGACTGGCGTTTTTACATGGGACCTGGGATCTAAATTCAAGGCATTCTGGCTGCGAGGCAGAGTCTTAACTGAGCCATCTCTGAAGCCCACTTTCCTTCATTTAAATGTATCACTGACTTTTATAGAACTATTTCTCTTTACAGAAGACTTGGTATTATCTACAATGACTTTACAGACCTAAGCTACTGAAACAATGAATAGAAGGTTTCTGAGCATGGAAAGTAAAAATTTTGTCTCTAATGTGAAGAATAGGTTGCAACTGTGATCATTGGTGCAGTGGTTTTCAAGGGAGGCTAGGTGATTCAGATTAATTTCATTAGGAACAACAAGAGTAATTACAACTTGCTGTTCACTTAACATGATACATAAATACAAGGTCTGACAGCACCTGTAACATTCTTGTGACTTCTGCTTCTCTAGATGAAAGGTGTCTAACTCCTTTTGAGTGTTTGGCTATAATTACCGAGGTTGTTGACTGGGGAGATAATTGCAGGCCTTGTTGCCCGAACCACTCACAGAAAAAAAAAGCAATAGACTTAAATCTGTCTAAATCACTCACCTGCTGAAATTAGAGTTTGACCAAAGTTAAGGACTTGAAGGCCAAAGGCAGCAAATTTGACATTGTGCCACCTTTCCCACGTTGTTCTGTACTCAGACACACTGCAGAAGTGTCTTTCAGTGTCTATGACAGATGAATTTGCCTGAAGCTGCTATCCATTTGAATTCAGAACACTTGGTTAAAGATAGAGAATTTTTATAAGATGGGATCTACCAGAAAGAAGAGATGTAGAAAAAAATCAACTCTGGGGACTGTAAGAATAAATTCCATTACTGTTGATATGTTTGGTGATGGAAAAATGACTATAATATTTTGGACCCACATTCTCTGAAAATATGGTTTCTTAGAGATTGTATAATGAATTATATTAAACATAGAACATAAACACTTTTACATATAGAAATGATTTTTTATTATTTCTTTTTCCTTTATAATCCAGAGCATCCCTTTTTCTTTCTCTGAAATCATTATCTGGATTACCATTGGAGAATTTTCTCATAAAGCAAAGACTACTAGTAGGAAGAACCTTCTTAGCATGAGAAGGAAGTGTTTCAGTGTGGGCTGTGAAGCAGTAATCTGTTCTCATTCCACCTTCTCTACCTGTGGCTTTGGGGTGTGCCCACCAGAGGAATGGATTTTCTCACTGGCAGTTATGTGTGGAGAAAAGATTCTCTGTTTGCTGTTCTGCTCTGTTTGAATTCCAGCAATGCATAAAGCAAGTCCTTGCCAAATCTCCACAAGAGAGCTGGGTGTATATTGGAAACAGTCTGAAGGTGGGTGGGAGTAGGGAGGGGGTGGAAGCTGATAGGTAAGCTTGTGTGTGTTCCAGACCCAACAGCAGGTTTTGCAAGTTCCAACACTGGTAATGAGTTTGTTCTCTGAAAGAATTCTGAGTCTCTGTGTGGATAAAACAAACATTTTAAATGGAAACTCATAAAAGAATAAAAGAGCCAAAACATTCTTGCTCTCTCTTGAGGGTAGAGGGAAGGCTTTGGTGTCTGACAGGTGCAGCTTATAAGTAACCTGGACAATCGCCAGAAATTCTTGTAGCAACAAACCTAGAAGACCACACCTGTTCACTGCAAACACTGCCCTCTAACCCAGGTGCATTTTTGTAGAATGCTCATTCCTATTTTCTGATTGTCATTAAGCACAGGTAATAACTGGTTGTGAACTGTGGGTTGAAGTGCCCTGCCCCCAATGTACATTGAAAATTTAATTCCCAGTATAAGACTGTGTTGATATTCTTAGGAGGTGATTAGGTATGAGGGTATGGGAAGAGATGAATTTGTGATAAAAGTAAACTATCTCTCTGTCTCTGTCTCTTTATCATTGTCTATGTCTCTCTTTTTCTCTTTCTCCCTTCTTCTTTCCCTCCCTCCCTCTTTCCTGCCTTTTTCCACTGAAGATACAGCAAGAAAGTCCAACCAGATATAACCCCTAGATCTTGATGTTTTATCATCCAAAACCACAAGCCAAATAAATTTATGCACATTTTAAATATTTACTCTATGCTATTCTATTGAATCAGTGTAAAATAGACCAAAAAAATAAGAGTTCCAATCACTAGAATCCTCCTACATTGTATAGCAAATGTATTAGAATTCTTAGGCTATGAAAAAGGAAGATTTTGGAAGGTGGAAAAAAGATATTGAATAAGTGCAAGGGTAAGAGGACACTTGTGACATAGATAGAGAAAGGTAAACAGAGGGGTGCAGAATGGGGTCAGAGAGTGGTGGAGAAGAAGGGAGGGAAAAGAATCAACAAAGCAAATTTTCCTCAATAATGCTAAAATGAAACCTAAGTGTAAAAGTTAAAATTATGAAATGTTAAATTTTCAGGAGCCCTTCACTATTATTCATGATTCATGATGTCTGTGATATAAAAACAATTTTATTGGACTATAAGCTGCTTACCCACACTTCTTGCCTATAGTTCCCTTGATATTGCTAGAACAGAGATAAGTAGTTCTGATAGACATATCTGGGCATATCCTACTTGACCACCAAACTACCTCTGTATCAAGTGAGCTTCAACATAGAGTGGTTGGCAAGAATACCAAATGTCTATAAGCAGTGACTATAAATTATTAATGAAAAGCTTGGTACTGAAATGGTTTCTGTGAAAGAAGTCATGAACTCATTCAAGATGATTAGGGAAACATTTTTTTTTGATTTCTCATTCTAGCTTAGTAATTGTTAAGTGTACAAATACATGAGAAGATGAAGGCAGAATATCAACATTTCACCATGGAAGTGGGAGGATTTCAAGAGATATGAGCAAGGATTGTAGGAGATAGCTCAGAACTGGTTCCCGACCAGTTCTGTACTTGAAGGCTTAACCCAATGGTGGGCCATTCACGTGCCAGTGGGTGCCCAGTCACACGTCAATGCTGGCATCCTGGATAGAGCTAATGTGGGAATGAAAGGGAAACAGGTTGGAAACAAAAAAAAATTGCAGGTGGGATGAGAATAGAAATGGATGTATGTAATAGGGGATTAAAAACACATAAATTCATCGTAGTCATATGTGAAAACTTCAACTAGCAAATAAAATGTGGAAAAGAAAAATAAAACTATTTTTTCTGGAATGGGAACCTTTTGCTTTTACAGTTCTTTCTATTCTTGTTGAAGAATGCTTTTGGATGTTCCTCAGTATTCTTTACAAGACATATTGTATACTTCTGTTTGTTTTCTAGCCATAAGTTAGGTTTTTCAGCCTGACTCTTGACAACTAAAAGCAGTATGAGTTTATCAATTTTAGAAAATATTTAATGCTTAAATGATTAATGATTAAAATAAGGCTTGTGGGGCAGTTTTAGCAAGAAATTCTCAACATGTAATGTAATGTGCAAGTTGGAGACTCAGACTGTTTTTTTCCGGTATAAACGAAGACACTTCCAGAAAGGAAGAAAGAAGAGAGCAAGGACATTTGTGCCATGAGGATTCAGAGCAGTCTGCTGATAGAACACAGTTCAAACTCTATGTTAACTATTGATGCATATGCAATTACATCTCTTGATTCTCTTCGATTATCTTTACTTCAGAATTGTCTCTATTTAAATTCTCATGTAAGGAAAGCAATTATCAAGACATCTCTCACACCTATTAAACTACTAATATGTGGACTTTATTCTCTCTACCAGCTCAGGCCAAAGACTCCATGTTATGGAACTCATATGACTTTTCTTGGTAAAAGGTCTAGGGTTATATTTCCTTTCATCTTTCTCACAAATGCTTTGAGTGTCCTGTTCTTCATGCTAGGGCATCATGCCAGCCCATCATGATCTTCTTCATGTTATCCAAAACAGGGACTCCTAATCTAACTATCACCAGATGACTTTGGCACATTAATAAAGTGGCTTAGAGTAATGAATCAACAGTGATTATTTTTGGCTAAGTATTCTCAATATTACATAAACATACAGAAATCACAGAGACAAATTCTTTCTGTAATGCTGTGATAAATATTTTCTCCTCCATCATCATTTCTGTCACCCAGCCTCATTCCTATCTCTGTATGCTTATGGAATAAGACCTCAGAATAGATAGATGCAACTTTTTGTACTTGATTAAATGGTAGGTTCCTCTTCTTTTCATCTACCCAATTGGATAAGCCTAAAACACCGTAAGTTATTAGTTATTGCAAAAGTGTAACTGCATACATTAGGGTCAAGATTATCTGTAGTCTATAATTAAATCTCTTTTCTCTCTTTCAATTCCCACACCTTCAATAGATAAATTGTTTAACCCTATGAGCATCTTTTGTATTTCATTATGTACACTAACCTCAGGAGAAACAATATGCTTTTTTTTGGAAGATGCTTTTTTAAATCATCTCTCACTCTCTCTCTCTCTCTACCCCTCCCTTTCTCCCTCTCCCTCTCCCATCACTCTTTCCCTTTCTCTCCTTCCTTCTCTCCCTTCTTCCCTCCCTCAATCTTCAACCATCATGCTATTAACAACATCATATGCATAGCTTTCAACCCCACCTCAGAATACATTTCTTACATATAAACATTTGGGTCAGTTTATTATAGAGAAATTCCATCATTCATTTGACTACATAATGGAACACACTTTCCATGTTGAATTAATATTCACCTTCAGTTGAATGCTAGTGCTTGGGAGATGATCAATAAAGTAATTTACACTCAGGTACGAAGACTTGAGATACATTCCTCATCACCCATTTAGAAAAGTTGGATATAGGAATTCATATTGTAGTCATAGAGCTGGGGAGGCAGTATCTCTGGGGTTTTACAGCTAATTTCTCTGGTGAATAAGTAAACTCCAAGTTAGCCACTGACACTGTCTCCAAAGATAAAATAGAAATCATTTGATAAAGTCACGTGACATAGACTACTGGCCTTCATATCCACATGTGCTGTATACATTTATGTATACCCATATTCAGGGAGAAAGGGTGGGGAGAGGGAAGGAGAAGCTAAAAGAGGGAAGAGAGAGAAATTTGTATTTAGTTTGTGTTATGGCCAATTTGAATCCATTAAACTCATATAATCTCTGAATTTTTGCTGACAGTGTTTCATAATTTCTAAATACATGTACAATGAACATTCGGGAAAAAAGAATGAACTCTGGATTGAAAACAGTTGACATATCTCCTCTTTTTTCATATTCTTCACTGTGACAAAGTAAACAGATAAAAGTTACTTGTAAATCATGAAAAATATTTTAATAGTAATAATTGAAGCCA
Source organism: Typhlomys cinereus (assembly GCA_023101885.1). Classification (NCBI taxonomy): domain Eukaryota; kingdom Metazoa; phylum Chordata; class Mammalia; order Rodentia; family Platacanthomyidae; genus Typhlomys; species Typhlomys cinereus. The sequence goes on from JALPQD010000226.1 coordinate 738,720, forward strand.
TCCTAGATTGTTTAATTAGTACCAGAGGAAGTAGAATGTACTACTTTTTTGGGGGTAATACTGCTCTCAACTATATCAGTCATCTTCTGTTCCCCATTATCATCTCAGCAATTTCTTTGTGGTTTGTTGGCGATTAGGTGACCTAACTCCACCTGCTGGATGACTGGAATTAAATTGTTTTCATTTACAACAGCAAACTAGCATCATGAACTTGACTGTTAGAAAAGGGGAACCTAAATTCAACTGGTAGCTAGGTTGCTTTCCAGCCATTGAAGTCACCTCCAACAGAAAGACTCAAGTTTTCTGGACTGAAAGCTTCATCGGATGCAAAAGAAAAAGTAGCTTGTCTCATCCTTTCGAGACTTTTAATTCCTTTTCATTCTGCCATAATTGGGATAAGTCTATATACTCTATTCCCATTGACTAACATGTACTTTGATGTAGTTAATGGCTGATAAGAATATTAAAAAAACTTCCACCAATGTTTTTATGTCTCATTCAGGTCCTAAAACAAACTGGGTGATAACAACATGGTTTTTATAACCGTCACATTCTAAAAATTCTAGAAGAGATGTTGTCCCTTCCCCTCAGAGGACTGTAATTTAAATTCACTTCCAAGCAATACCAAGTCTCAAATCTCTCTCTCTCTTTCTCTGTCTGTCATGTTTACAAGGGGCCACTTGAATGTGTGTATCTGTGGAGGCCCAAGGGTAACATTAGGAATCAACATGGTTTTTTTCTACCTTTTTATCACTTTCCTCTGGTTTCCTGTGCTCAGCTTCCCAGGGTCAGAATTAAAAGCCACAGCCATTTTCTGACCAACATTTTAAGGTGGGATCTGGGGATGCCATTTCAGGTCCTTCTGCATTCTAGGCAAAGACTTTAGTCCCTATACCATCTCCCTACTGTCTAACTTCCCTTTTTGATGACCAAGGGTATTTAGTGTTCTGACTGAAGAAATAATGACACACATTTCATTTAATAAAAGGTTTATTAACTAATTAAGCATTACAGGAATAATTTTGATAACAATATCAACTCGAGGTAAAATAAATATTTTGTGCAAAAAAAATAAAACGGTAAATTAATAGAGTCCTCTCTTCCCATACTCAGAGCAGTTCTACTTATTAATCACTATCCCCTACTGCCAACCAGTACTTTCAATGCCTGTGCATTGAAATAATCCTTACTCACGTACTTCAGGGGGCTGGGACTAGGGCTAATAGCTCACTCCCCTTTGTCCTTCACTCCTTTCACAAGCCCAAAGACTATAAAAACTCCACATTTCTCTGATGTTGCTCTTTCTCCCTTCAAGAATTAGCATATGGTGCTACATAGTGATCAATAAACTTCCATTCCTTGTTCATGGAATGGCATGTTTGGGGTTCTATCTTACATAGATAATGAGAAAAAAAACACTAGTTTTTACTCCAATATATTATATTTCATTCTCTAAACCTTCCCTTCTCAAGATGGCATCTCAAGTCATAGAAAATCACATTTATATATTCAGCAAATGCATACTGCATGACGCATGCATGGACGCATGTGTAATGTTTGAATTCATTTCAGTTCATACCTTCTACTTGCACTATGGCTTGAATTCTCAGCTATTCAAAGTATCTTGGTCTCACAAGAGAAAAATCCAAAACTATTGTATGCCTAACTTCATATCTGATATCTACAACAGTGCATGTGTTCTATACTTTGTCTATACTCAAATGAAGATAAAAATCACATTCATGTTAGATATTAAGTAAAGGAAAGCTGAAGTCCTGGTGATTAGATTTAAGAGTAGAGATGTGTGTCTACAGGTTAGTCCTGTTTGTTAGGCAAGACACCAAAGAAGAACAATTGATCTCAAGGACAGTGTGTCCTTGCTACCATCTTTTATAAAGTCCAGAAATATTACTTTGAGTTATCTCAGTGAGTGTGAACACATTTCATGCTATTACTACTTCTTGTTCTACTGATCCTAATCCAAATATAAGTTAATAATTTACCTTTTCTGCTTTGTCTTTGACTTATTCAACTTTGGCAGTGTGTTATTTAATGCTAATTATTTTTATATTATATAAATTGCACTTTCCTGAGGGCAACATATTTAATATGTATAAATAAGTTCTTTTCAATGATATATACAATATTTGTTTTTATCCATTTAAATGAAAAATCACAATAATTTCCAGCTTTCATGCATAAGAAAAACAAGCTCATTTTAAAAGAAGGGAAGGCATAAATACTTCCATCTTGGATAGTGTACATGCATACATTAACAACTTCTTTGATAATTGAGATAATAGTCTCCATTTTTGAAAATTGAAATGAAAATATGAAAAAGACTCTCAGGAAATGAGAAATCATTTTATAATTTAGAAAGGTGGATTTAGTGAAATCAAAATAAATGTTTCTTAAGTACATAAGGGGTTTTCCTTCCCTTTTCTTGTGACCCAAAATAGGTCAGGACCTTTAAAGTTAATGTATAGAGAACAGAAAGGACTTCATTTCAGAGGTCATTCATAAATTCGTTACTATTCCATTAATTGAAAGTTTATCCATATATAGAAATCTGATATTGATAGTGCAGTAAATGCTTATTGCAATTATTTAATTTTAAAATATAATTTGAAAAGTTAGTAATGATAATAGCAGTTAGAATGTGAGCAAATGTAAAATGATGGGTGCTGAAATACAAAGGAAAATATCTCAGCAATTTGAGTAAGTGAATCCGATAATAATAATGTAACTATGTTCACATCTGGAATAGGTTTTCAACATTTGCATTAGCAGAACCACGAACAGAGTCTGGCAGTTTTCCTGGCTGCATTTCTAAGCATTTATTGAAAAATAGCTGAAATAGAATCCACATGCACCCAGCTCATTCTTGCTATATTTTATGAGCCATACTTTGTGGAAGTTGCTGATGACCTAATGGAGCTGTTCATATTGGAAGACGTTTTGCTGTAACTCCATCTCTGCTATTTTATTATAAATTCATTAAACATATTTGTGCTGTATTTGTAATTTAGGATTATTCTAAAATATCCTGTTTCTTTCTTCAAATTCTTTTGTTCTGTCAAAACAGATTGAGCTAGAATGACCATGTTTGTCATACTGTTGTGATGAACACCTCAAAGAAACAGTAGAAACTAGGAGAGATTCCTTTTGATTCATGGTCAGTAGGCTTCACTGTTTTGAGCATGAGGACCTCATGGTGGAACTGTGGTTGGTGGGATATGTGGGAGCAGAGCTCTTCACTTCATGGCAGTCAGGAACCAACAGGAAGGAACTAAGGAGTTAAGGTACAACCTTCAAAAGCATGCACTTCATGACTTACTTACAGAGTTTTATGGCTTCACAGTAGTTCATTCAAATTTTATTCCCTCAATGGTTGGAATCACTGGTTAGATCAGTGCTCCTATCATCTATGCATCTCTGCATTTTTTTTTTGCTAATCTATAGGTCACACTTCATCTGTCTAAACTGACAAAACTCACCATCACAGTGAAATTTTCACATTTTGTAAAGTGTATACAGTGGTATCATTCTAATTATATAAGTAATACACAATTTTTAAAAAATCAGAAAATAATGTACACTAATATTGAGGTGGAGGTATCAGTTTGTTTTCTCCACAAACTAATGGAATACTAAGTGGAAAACAAGTTGAATATATTTACGACTATTAAATCAGTGTGGTTGGACATCTTGGCAGAGGTATCATAGAGATTGGCAAGGTGGTCACATAGTGAAGAAGTTGGTCTTTTCAAAAACAGAAAAAGTCCTTAATATTAGATTACAGGAAAGCACAGAAGGGAGAAGAGTTTTTCTCTTTGAAGACTCAAAAGAGAATGTTATTTACAAGATTACATCTGTAAGTATCACTCGCCCTGCCTCTCTAAGCCATGACCCAGAAGAGAGAAACAGGGAGAGAGAGAGAGAGAGAGAGATTAGGAAGGTCCAGGTAGCCTTTGGGGGCACAAGGCAGATATGTTCCTTATTATTGACTTGCCTCTAGGTGGACTAAAATTCCTTGTAGGTGAAATCCAGAACAGGCGATGTTTTAGCTGATCAACTGGAGGGAAGTGATTGCGATTTCAGTATTACTGTGGAATGGGAAATAAGTTACTTCTGAACTCTAGAGCTTTTAGGCTAATCCCTGAAATTATATGGACATGTCTTCAAAATATTTCCTTGCATGTACAAGAAATAGAATCTCTGCAATTACAACATAGGATATTATAAAAGAAAGCAGCAGCATACAGTTTTCTACAAATATGTTATCACAGCCATTACTCAGTTGCAATTGCTTTGCTTAAACTCTGTTACTACAAAAGGCTACATATTGTTGCATTTACAAATGTGTCATGATTTATTTAAACTTACTAGCCTTTGATTGGCATTTAGATTGTTTTCACTATATTATTATAAAATGCCTTGTAGAAAATGTCCCCTAGACATAACTGATTATTTAATTCAAAGTCATGATAGGACTATTGATAGGGATTTAACCATTTCTAAAGGTGTGTTTTCATTCATAATGTGGAAATGTATTTAAAAGTATTGATGTTTATTTGCTTTGCACATGTCATATGTACAGATGTCTACTTTCTGCGCTATTCCCACTAAGGTACTACAACACAATTTTATGTATTGATGTGAATATTTGTGTTAATAAGGGATTTAAATTACAAAAGTCTTTGTTTCTTAGACTTTCTACCCCATGAAAAACATTGCTACAGAATTTTAGACAGGAAATGACATTCACTTTGTCAGAAATAAAATATGGTGTTCACTTTCAATGCAAAAATGCCTTAAGCAGAGTATGTACGCCATAAGTGTGATTTCTATTATCAGTGCTAAAAAATATCTTAAATAGGAGGCATTAGGATCACTTTCTTAAGACTAGTACATTGCTTTTCCTCATCAAAATGAAGCTTTAACAGGCAGTCTGCTAATTGAGGACATGAAGATTGTACTTTCCTGAGTACCCTGTCAATTGGAGAAAAGGAGAAAGATCATGTAGTGTTATCTTCTTTGTCTCACTTTGTGTGCTGCTAGTGTGTTAACATGGACTCCCAATCTAACAAGATCCAATTTTATTATAATAAACCATCTGCTTCAGTCACTTTTAGTTTCTCTCTTACTCAATATTATAAGGAGAGGCTCATACTTTTTACCATTTCATACTGACTCAAGACAGAGACTCAAAAACAGAAGAAGGGTGTGGAAGAGGAGGAAAGGGAAAAAGAGAGGGGAGAGGAAAGAGAGCTTATTGTGAACTTTCACAAATACTCATTATGTATTCCTAAATTTATGTTTAAAAAATAATACAAAGAGAGTAGGGATTTTTCTCCTTGTTCCAATATTATATAAGACTATTACATTCATTTCTAACACTATGTTTACATAAGGAGTGACAATTATTCCCCCACATTTAGATCTCTACAATGGATTTTGACTTGAGAATGTTGAGATTGTTGTATTTTTCTGTCTTAGCAGGTGATAATTTAGAATTTGGAACATATGTGACACATTGTTCCTTGATATCACTGGAGTGGAGGTGGAATATGGAGGAGGGAACGAGGAAAGAGAAGGGGAGAGAGAAGAAAGTGAAAGGAGTGAGGAAAAGAAAGAATTCAAAGAAAATTGAGGAAGTTAGGAAGGGAGAGAGGGAGAAGTGAAGAGGGAAAGAGAGAGAGAGAGAGAGAGAGAGAGAGAGATTCACTCAGATACTTTTCTTTGTATTCTTGATACACACTTTCAGTATCAGGGGTCTCTCCAAGCTCTTTCCAAAACCATCTTGCCATCTTCCTCCTCATTGGTCCTGTTCTCACTGTGAGCTTTTTTTGCCCAACAGTATTTTTCCTGTCTGCTTATAGGCTGCTTTTCCCAGTCTCTTGGTGCAACATTATAAGACATTATATGTACCTCTTGTCCTCCCTGTTTCTGTTTAAAGTCTCATGGAGACTGTCCTTTTCTTTGTCAAGCTACTGCTTCTCTCAGTTAAAATTCTTTCTTTTTAGAGTGAGCAGCTTCATTTTAATATAAATTAAGATGCAGCATACTTCCTGTCATCCTCCTGAATTTCTGATGGTTAAAGACCTTTTGTTCTATATTCTCACATTTGACAAGTTCTTCCCTTTCCAATGTTAATTTTTCTTACTCTTTGATAGTATTTTCTTTAATGGCACTCCTTTGTCTTTGATAACCTTTATGTAGGCTTCTCCTCTATCAAGCTTTCATCTTCAATGTTAGTCTTTTTAGCTGACTTTTATGCAGTCATTTCCACTGAATTTCCATTATCCAACTTTCCATTGAAGGCCTTTGGTTTTGCCTTGGTCCACTGTTGCCTTAGATACAGTGTCATTTAATGATAAAGTGCATATTTAATTAAAATCTATGTTGCCTATTAACAGCATTTTTCTAAAGAAGAATTATATACAACCAGAAAACTGTCAACCATTTGAAGGATTAGAAAGTTCTTATAATATCTAGGATTTCAGAGAAATGTTAAAAAGAAAAGATACTCAAATAGAAATGAGAGATTAAGATCAAGAAAAATATGAATGTTGAAAATTAGTTTAAAAATGGTTCCAACATTCAGACAGACCTCAGAAAGATTATTTAATGTGATTTAGTCAATTTATCTTTTAATGTCTGAAACTTTGTTTTCTTCCCAAATAAGAAATAATTTAAGTATGATCAATTAGTAATGATAACAAATACATTAGCCAATTTTCCTTTCATCATTTCCTGACATAGACTGAAAATTTGTCTTCATGTACTGTTACAGTTTGGCCCCAGTCCTATCCCTTGAGTTCATTTCTTTTAAATACTTCATTTTAAAGCAGTTTTAGGCTTATAGCAAAATTGAGACAAAATCCCGAGTTTTACTTTGTGCTCATGTACTTCTCCTTGATAAATATCTTCTGCTCTGACATGGAGTGCCTGTTATAACTAATGAGTCAAATGACATTAACCTCCACAGTTTTCAACATACATTAGGGCTCACTCTTACGTTGTGCATTTCATGGGTTTAGGCAAACTCATGTATATTCTCCCTTATACATTACCTGGTATTCAAAACCTGTGTTGGACCTTTGAACCCTTTGCTTTTTAAAATGCTAGCAAATACTGATCATATTAATAATCCATGACTTTCCCTTAATCAGAACATCCAATAGTCCAGATCACCCAGAAGCATGTACCAGTTATTTTTTTTTTCTGTTGCTGTGAGACAATACTCACACACAACTTAAGGGGAGAAAGAGAAGATTATTCAGCTTACAGTTCCAAAACAGAGATATCGTCCTTCATGACAGAAAAGGTATAGCTGGCTGGCAGAAGGTAGAGGTGGCCTAAGTCACTGCAGACATCATGGAGTCTGAGAATTGCTGCATGCAAGCTCAAGAGCAGACTTACTTAATCAAGTAGGGTAGGGCTAACCAGCCTCAAGATCCACCCCCCGAATACTGGCAACAGCTAAGGATTCAAACACATGAACCTGTGGGGGGCAACTCAACATTTCAAACCTGACATAGTATTTTTAGAATGATTTATTTTGCTTAATCTTTTCCTGACTTGATAGCTCATTTTTTTTGCACCAAATTAAAAGAATCTCTGTCTGTATATGTAGTAGTTAAGTTAAAGTTCAATGAAATTTGGCCACCAGCTAATTAACAGGATGTCAAGAAATATTCTGCTTGAAAAATAACTGTTAATCTTAGCTTCTATACTAACTGTTCTCTGTAGCTCCCATTCACACTCTACATACATGTAGATTACTGTTACCAGGTGGTAGACAGATAAAGACATAGTGTGATTCAGTTTTTATATCTAATGTAACTCAGTTTCTACATCTTTAGTTCAAGGGCACAGTGTTTTGTTAGACTATCTTAATCACAGTGTTTACGTCTGAATATTGCTTGTTTAAGGGTATAGAGTAATGACAGAACTGTTGTTACGTATTGGCCAGACCAGATGTCCCAAATGTCCAATTTTTGCCTTTAAAAACTCGACATCTGTCCCTTAAGTCTGCAACTTAAGATTAGGATGCTGTTTCCCTGGTCTGCTGATGCTTATTAAATTTTGCAGCTTAATTAAATTAAATGATACATCTTAATTAATATGTCTCCATTTTTAAAGTTTTTGGTGTCAGTGTGGTGAAATTCCTGAGTGACCTCCAGACCCATAAGGGATATGTTACGCCTTGTCCACTCACCCATTAAAATATAACCAAGGTGTAAATATCTATGTGCTCAGGGTTTTTTTTGTTTTTGTTTTTGTATGTGTGTGTGTGTAAGAACTCAGCTTCCTGGGCATATGACTGGAAGGCAAGATTGGTCACTTTTATGATCAGAGAAAGTGAATAGTGTGAAAAACCACTTCTCAGAATTTCTTTCTCCAAAGTTGTACCATTATGCAGTTCTACCAGGAATGAATGAAATACATTTTCAGAGTTCTAAGTTACTCACATTTATACACACACACACACACACACACACACACACATACATACACATTATATATAGAGAGAGAGAGAGAAAGAAAGAAAGTGGCATCTTTGAATAATTTGCATTTCTCTAATCTATGAGGAACATCTTTATATGTGCTTATTTGGATTATTTAATCTTATCTCTATTATATTATTATAATAAAAGTATCCTTAACTCTATTATATTATATTGTCAACTAATTTTTTTCCTTATCCTGCTGCATTTGGGTATGCTGCATTTAATTATGCACTGTGTCCCAAAATGCTCAAATGTTGAGGTACAATACCCGATTGATAGATCCAACTACTGAGAAAATGAATTGGTCTTCAGGTTCTGACATAATCAGTGGAATAAAAACTTGATTTACTCATAATGTTATGACATTATTGGGAAGTTGGACCTAGTTGGATGAAGTAGGAAAGTCCAAGTACTCTCTAGAAAGATACAGTTTAAGCCTTTATCTACTTTCTAGCTTCTTGAGGTGAACAGCTTCCTTTGCTGCATACTCCCATGAAAATGATGGTTTTCCTCTCCTTAAACTCAAAACATGGAAGACAGCTAGCACTGGACAGGAATTTTGAAACTGAGAGCTCAAAATGCATCATTTGTTTGTATTATTTATATCTGTATTTATATCTGTATTTACTGTATTTAAATACAGCAACAAAACCCAAATAACAAAATTACTTAAATTGTATTTTATTATTTTCTAAAGTCTGTTGAGATCTTTAGTACATTTTTTAATTGAGAATTTTTTAAAAATAGTGATAAATATTGTAAGTTCTTTATTATATGGCTTGAATAGCCTTTTATATCTGGTATATCATTGTGAGTTCATTTCTTATCTCAAGTCATCATTTTTCAGTTATCAATTTTTTTCAATTTGAAACATTCATATTGTAGTTTTTTATTATTTATTATTTATTCAATTGTGCGTGTATGTGTGTATGTATGTGTGTATATGTATGTGTAGAACCACGGACGAGTTCGGGAACCACCATGGACTGCCTCCACCTCCTCCTTGTTTACTCTGCCCTGGGATTCACAGGCTCTGCTCTACCAGGACCAGAAACACAGGGTGCCCCCGCTTCCACCTGGAATCTATATATGCGGTCTAGGATCCAAACTCAGGACCTTTCGCCTGCAAGGCAGAGGCTTAACCCCTGAGCCACCTCTCCAGCCCCCATATTGTAGTTTTATATATTTAAAATCTCAGAATAAATTAGTGGATCAATTTCTCATCTATATTATTTGTAAAAAGAAACAAGAAAATTTCAGAAGATGTTTGAAATGCCATTACAAGAGTAAGAACTCAACATATTCTGAATACCACTATTCAGTTCCCTATTTAACTGACATGATAAGCTTTATTCTTATGAAAACCTCTCTGGAGAATCTAAGTAATAATTGGTAGTGACATTAGTAATGAACATATTATACAGGTTTTACTTCATCAAATAATCCAAAATAATTTTAGACAGTGGGTATATCAATTAACTTCTATCAGAAACATATAAATTATTTATTTTCAACATTTAAACTCACCATCAATATTGTTTTATTTCCCACTTTATTTTCAATCTGATGTAATTGTGAAGGCATTTCATTTTACCTCAATTACACTTTCTTAAACACTAGCAATAAATATGAGTAGCTTTTTCTATGTTAAATAAATATCTAATTTCTTTTCAGTGAGGTGCTCTTTTGTTTCCTGTTGCAAATTAATACTTTATGCATGCTCTTAGAATCTCAGTATGAATTAGAACAAATATAACTCTTCCATGTTTGTGTTTGTGGTTATTTTTCCAACTTGATCAAATATTTGACAGTAACAAAACATTCAATTTTTTTCTTTCTTTTATACTTTCTGACCTTCCAGCTGTCATTTAAAATGTTTCTGTTTGTGTTTTTCCACATCCCATGTTGACTATGTAATTTATACATTTTTTGTCTCCTCTTACTTTATAAAAAATATTTTATGTATATCACCTTTGGTATTTCTAATATCTGTGGATGCATGACTTTCACTGACTTTGATATTATCTTAATTTACATAAATGAAGCCTCTTTTCTATTCTCTGTATCCTTCCTTAGTATATCTTATTAATGATGCATGATATTTTTTCAATCTATCACACATACACATATTTTCACACATTTTATTTTTCAATAATAACACTTTATAATGATATTTGCATAATTTTTCTACTATGATGAATAATTCTCTAAAAGTAAAAGAAAATTGCAATTTATATTGTTTTATATCCTCATGAATTTATGTACATTTCAATAACTGTGTAATTTTGGGCAGTTCTATTAATATCTAATACATTTCTGCTTATTTATAGACATATTTTTCACTTGATTGAGGAAAGTAACAGCTTTATATCAATCAAATATTATTTGAGATTGTCACTTAGATAATTTTATACTTTTCTAAAATATTCAGCAATAAGTAAAATGAATTTATTTCAGAACACATCTATAATACTGTAACACTATCAAAGAAGCGGCATTCAAAAACTTTTCATTTAAAATAGAAAAAGCCTATCTGAATGAAATCTTAAGGAAAGAGACAAAAATAGTGTACAAATGTGTGGAGAAGTTCAGATTGCCATGTTTTCCCCCAGGACAGAAGTGTGACCCAGATTTTAGTCTTTTGGCCAGGAAGAAGTAGGTAACCCTGAATGAACCTCAACAAAATTAGGATCCCCCACTTTCCAGCTATGATCTTTGCCTTTCTAGTATTATCAGGTGTTTGGGAGATGGAGCCAGCCTAATTCCTGTCTAATGTTCCACTTAGGAGAACTGGGATCTGAAAATCACTGCGATTTGCTGAAGTTCATTTCAACCTTGAAAACCTGGAGACCCAATTTCACACATATCCACCAGAGTGGATGATGGTATCTATTCTGGAATTTTGGTGATGCTTAAGGATAGATGCCCATTTAGAAGAGAACACAAGAACCAGAGCTTCCTTCTGACATTCTCCAGCTAGAGGAGGCCAGAATCAAGGGACATTTTTGCCTCTGGCCAAGGTCAAGAATCTTTGGAGGCTCCTGCCCTAAAACGCCTGGCCAAATACTATCTCCTGCCCTTGTCAGTCTTCTTACTCTTTCAAAATCTTGAGTTTTTAAATCCTGATTTTGAAGTTTGATGAGCTGATGATATCTTTCCAAATCATGGATTTCAGGAAAGGGAACCATGAAAAAGGTAATTGTATGTATTCAATTGTAAATAACGAAAAGTTCAGATATATTTCCTTTCTGTTGACCAGATATAAAGAAATGTGAAAAATCTAACAAAAGCTTATTTTTTAAGTGCCATAAAGAAAGTAATTTTTCATTCTGGTTAGAAGTAATAATACATTCATTTGTCAGTATCTTTTGTATTTGTATTGTACAAATGAGTGATTTGTAATTATGAATATGCAGATGAAACATAATTGATTGACTCAAAATTTGTATATATAGATGCATATATATATACATGTACATATATGGAAGATTATAGTTTCATAAAGTTAAGAAATAGATAAAGCTTGAAAAAACTTTAAGGGTTGGAAGAATCAACATTGACCTAAATTTAGAAAATATCTTAATTATAGATTCAAGTAGCATCATAATTCATGAACTGTTGACTCTATTCTACTTTAAGCATCTGCATATTGAATTGAAGGAGACAGGTCAGAACTCTTATCTGAAGAATTCAGGTTAAGTATTATATATGCTTGCCAAAATTTAGAACACTATTTGATAAAAATAATGTGCACATATATAGAACTTCTTCTACAGTGTTACATTTCAAAGGACAGTCAGATTTAGGCCTTGTTCCAGACCTGTGATTCAAGCCACACTTTGATTAACTAAGTGGAGTAGAATACAGCTCAGAAAATATTAAATATAGTTTTAAGCAAATATTAACTAATAATTAAGAAGTGTCTCACTTTCTCATCAAAATATTAGCCATTAAACAGATTTATGAATCCCAGAACCTCATGTTTCTGCTTTGTTTTGATTCTGCCAACATAAAATATCTGGCAAGACAAATATAAATAATGAAACACATCAATCTTTAAATACTAAGGAAAAATTAAAATTTGTTATCAAAATCTCAATTTGATATGCACTCCAAGTTGAAATTTCCCATTGTGTCCCTCTCTGATCACTGATCTTCTCAGCCACTGATATGTCAATTTACTTATTCTAAGGAAGAAAAAAATCCATTGTTTCAAATTCAAATGGCTTTTGGCTCTACTCCTCCTTTTCTTCCTCTTCCACCTCCTCTCCCTCCTCTTCCTCCTTCTCTGTTTTTCCCTTTCCCCAATTTTGTAGGCCCAATATATGTTCATGTGTTCAATATACAAGTTTATTCTTTTTTAAGTCATCAATTTTTTTTTCCTATTCAAAACAGTAAGAAATACTGCAAGGTACTAGCTCCATTTTTCTCTTTGTGGACAAGGTTTCAGTAAGTTCATTTCCTATTGTGCTCCTAAGGTTGTAAACACATGAAGACCAATAAAAGTCATTCACCATCATATAAAACTGAACATGGTTTCTTCTAGTATGTAGGAAAGACGGTTTCACAGTCAACAAGATAGTTCAATGGGTAAGGTACCTGCTTGCAAACTTGATTATCTGAGTTTGATTCCAGAAAGTACACATGATGGAAGCGGAGAACTGGCTTCTAAAGGTTGTGCTCTGACCTACACATGTGTTCCATGGTATGACTGTTTTATATCCCAACTCTTTAAATAAATAAGTAACTTCTAAAAAGGAAAGAATGATTTAAGCATTATTATCTATATTTCAGTGTTTCCTGAAATGTTATAGAAATTTGATACCTGTGAGATTATGTATATGCTTGGCTTCACAGATCCCCAGGTGTTCAATATCTCCCTCAGCTTTTCTTCCTGTTTTCTTTGATATTTGATGCAATTATTTATATTGTTAAAGGAATATGCTTTTTTAAATGTATTAAAGGTGAATGCATAAGTAAATGACCTTAAATGTGTCAAGTTAAGATAATGAATGAGAAAGTGGGAATAAAATTGTGACAGTTCTCTGTTTCTATCTGACACTTACTGTTTTCCCTTTGGTAGAATGTGATTTATATTACAAACTATATATATGGAAATATTTGGCTAGAAATTTATATAAATTTTAATTCTTCATTTCACATGCACAATCTCAAATGATGAACCTGAGTTCCCAGAGGTCCTAGTCACTATGAACTGGGAAGGAAACTAAGGCCCCTAGATTCATCTAAGTCAGTCGTTTCCAATATTCATTGCAGTCATGAGATGTAGAAAACAAAGCATTATTAACATCATTATGTGTGTTTAGCTTCTATGTCTCTAAAGGTAACATGTACTATTAGCAAAAGCTTAATAAATAATAAAGCTTTGCTTTCCAAAGTAAACAGATTTTTTGTAAATATATAAACGATAGATTTATAATAACATCCACTTACAGATAAAAAATGATTTATAGGGTTGCTGGTCAAAGTAAACAAATACATTTCATGTTTGATTTTGGTACATAGAGCAACAGAGAAAAAATTTACAGAATGAAAGAACATATGAAGAACAGTGAACTGTGAAGCTCAAATGGACCCAGATGCTCTTCACAACATTTATAACTGATTGCCAATTCGAAAAGTCATTTCATACCCAAAATTAATTCATGATTTGGCATTTATTATAAATGTATGATTTTTGATACATTTTGATAATGATCTATAAATGGTCCTTAAAGTCAACATGTACCTGAAACTTATTTCAATTAAAATATGTAGCACCATACCATAAATAAACACACATATGTTCTAAAATAATCCACCACACAAAACCAGATCTATTATTATTTTCATAAACTGTATTTGTGCTTATTTTTAAATGTATTAATACAAAAAAGTAACCGTTAATATATACATATATTCATTCTATTAAATTATTCCAGAGTGAATGAATGAAAATTAAGTGTGGGTGTCTGTGTCTGTGTTTTTGTGTGTGCTTGTATGGGATGTGTTTCAGTTGTAAATGATCAGGAAGGAAAAGTCTGTGAACTTAACCAGATGTCTCACTACTTACTTGCAGTCCTTGATGGAGACTTATTTTCTCTGCTGTAACATGGTCCCCTCTCTCCTTGTTTCTGGTGTGGCCCTCCTACCCCATTCCTCCTGTTCATACTTCTTGCAATTACTGTATTACAGAGATTTATCGTCGAGTGGAAAGACAGATTCTTAACCCCTTAGTTATCTCTCCAGCCCGAGTAGATTTATTTTAACATTTTTAGTGTGTAAGTTTTAATTTTCTTAGTGTTAAGAAAGCTTTGGTTAACATATGCGCACTTGTGTGTTAAGAATAACATAGAAAATGAACCTTTGCATATGCTTTGTGCTTTTGGCTTTAATTTTCAAAATGTTTGCCCCCTTCTGATCACAAAATATCAACTTGATACATCATTTATTTCTACATAGATGTAGATTTAACATCAATATAATTTTAAATTATTTATTCATTTACTTATTTATTTAGCTTTTTTATTGTGTGTGTGTGTGTGTGTGTGTGTGTGTGTGTGTGTGTGTGTGTCCCTATGGAGTAGCAAGTATGACTTCAGAAATCATCCTGGATTACTTTACTTTTAGGGCAGGAAGTGCAAACCTCTGTGGGTTTGGCCTGGCATTTTGCCTGGGAACTGTGATCTGAACTCCCATCCTTCTTCTTGAGAGGCAAATTCTTAACCCCTGAGCCATCTCTCCAGCCCAACAGTATCAGTATAATTTAAAAAGTAATGTGCTGATAGTGTTTGACTAATTAGGTTCAAAACTGGCATCATTTATTGATTAAACTATGAAAACTCATGCCAGCTCATTGGGTGCAATTGGTAATGTCCATTAAGACATCTGTTTCGGTAACGAAAAATACTTTGGAGATTTTATTTTACTTACTCGGGTTTTTTCCATTCCACCAAAATGGAAAGTATATAGATATAGACTAGATATAAGGTAAGACCATTTTGCCCTTAGCAAAATTGTCCAATATAAAACAGGTGAAGTTTTGCTTTGTTCTCTGACCAAGAAGTAAGTGTCATTTCTCATGGATTTTTTTTTTCCTTACAGCTTTGTCTAAAATGTCTTCGTAAATCATATTGCCACCTACTGGCAACCTCCAATAAGGCACCCATGATTTGACTCCAAGCTAGAAACATTAAGAGTAAATTGATGATCAATATATTTGGAAATGTATTCTAATTTTTTGTGCATAGGGAGGTAAGGAGGTGGAATTTTTTTTTCATGTAATTTATATGTATATGCTGTCATAAAACAAATTGAATATATCTTTTCTTATCCTTCTAAATCAGTGAAGATTTTAGCCTTCAAACCTATTACTAGGTTGGCTTTGAGGAAATAACTTTGTGTCTGACCCTTCCCAAATGTCACAGCTCAAAATGAACTTGGTTGTTGACTAACAACTGTTCTTTTTTCTTCTGTGTATTTGACAAAATTCAAATTATATGAAATAGATTAAACTGATAACCTATTTGGTTTATATTTTTTAGGGTAGGGATTATCCTGAATTACAATGTTAGAGTTTTTTTTTTAAGTTTTATAACTTTGTGACATCTGCTTTGTGAAAAAATTATAAAGAAATGAACACAAGTGGAATTTTTAGACAGAAGAACAGCTTTTACCAACAAAATGAGTTGTGTGTCTACTCTTTGGAGTCATAAGTCTCTGGCCTGCTTTTAAAATGATGTCTATAAAACTTAGATCATTCTGTAAATATCTAAATTCAGTGGGTTTTCAGGAGGACTTTGAAGTAAATTTACATCTTTTAGTTGGAGCACAGATACATTTACTGGCAAACTTTAATGACTATGTATTATGAAGCATT
The DNA here is from genome assembly GCA_023101885.1 of Typhlomys cinereus. Classification (NCBI taxonomy): domain Eukaryota; kingdom Metazoa; phylum Chordata; class Mammalia; order Rodentia; family Platacanthomyidae; genus Typhlomys; species Typhlomys cinereus. The sequence goes on from JALPQD010000226.1 coordinate 755,115, forward strand.
GTTCATGTCCAAGGTATCTTATTAAATGTAATTAATGGGATTAAATCTTTATCTTCTTTCCCAAAAATATCAACTTGGGGAAGTGTAATTAAATTATAAAATTGCATTTAGAAAAATCAATGACTCTTGGAGTAAAAGCTCAAAGAAGGAACTTTAACCTTTTTTAAGAGTTATTTGGAATAAAATAAGTACCTTATCTTAATGAATGTATCATTTAAGTTTCACCTTCTTGTTTAAAAGTGTACTATTTTCATAATAAAAGTTTGGCATTTATTTCTTTCATTTATATACTATAAGTTGATGCAAAGCCTACTTTTTCCTGTAACAGATTGCTTTTCTAGTTCCTTAGTAGCAAAATAATTCCTTTATCTTAAGTTAAAAGACAATTTTATGAAAAGTTTTAGATATAATTTTATTTAATGATTTAATAAATGTTAGTCCAAATTATTAGTAGTTCCTTGTCTCTTGGGATGCAGTTTTCCTTGGAGCTGCAGAAAAGCTTTCTTTCCATCATTGTAATATTCCACACATTTCCTTGACTTCTCCATCTTACTCCTTATCTTTTCTATCTTACCATTTTCCAGTTTTCATTTCTCTGTGATTTTTATCATTAATTTTCCATCTCTTTAACTTTGGGATATTTTACATAAGCTGGTAAATTCCAAATTTTTTTATCTTCATCTTTAAACCAATTCACTACACTCTAATCTATCCATGCTATCCATGAAGGGTTCATTTAAGCATTCAACGCTATAACTCATGAAAATTATCAAACTTCATCATTTCCACTGACTTATGTTTCACAAAGGAATGCCATGCCATTTGTTTTTTCTACATAAGGCAAAATTAGCCTTAGTGTTTCTACTCATCACAACACATATGAGTGATTTATTACATGATTTTTCTTATCATATTCACACTCACTCATCCTTCTCCTTTCCAATATATTCTCCATTCATCATTAGTGAAAAGATTATCTCAAAACACAACTTCTAATGTCACCATTCTGTTGTTCATAATGGAATGTGTCCTTCCCACAGTATCAATTTTACCTCCTATTTCTTTCCATTTCTTCAACATTTATCCTCTCTGTTATTTCTCATAAGCAGATCAAGAACTTTCATATCTCAAGGATCCTGAATATTTCTTTTTTCAGAAACTTTGCTTTCTCCCCATTCTGTCTGGCATTAGAATTAAATTGTCTCCCAGAGAAGGGTAATTTTTCTTGACATCTTGTCTTATCCCTGGTGAAATGTTGATAGGTCAAATACTGTGCAAGTCTAGTAGAATTACACATGACTTCAGTGAGTTCTTGGGTTCAGCAACCCTAACATGACCAGGTAATACTGCCTGGTAGTATCACTCCCCACCTTCATTCTGACCACCTCTTCTGCAAGGTTTACTGAGCCTTGGGATGGGGTGGGGGGTGTTGATTTTATGCCCTGTTTAGAATCGAGATCTTCACAGTCTCTTAGCCTATGTGCCTGGTCAGTTTTGTTTCTCTGTATTACACATCTATTTTAAGAAGATACTTCCTTGTCAAGTGCTGTGAGCTTATCTAATCTGTGGACATAATGCAAGTAGTTAGCAGGTAGTTTGTTATCAAGTATTTATAGTTAATACTGTGCAATGTGTTCCCACCTAGACTTATGATCTTCCCTTACATGGGTATTTGTCTAGATTTACAGTAACAGGCATGTGGTCCCTGCCAAAAAGCAGGCCTTAAATCCAATCAGCAAACAGTTGTTTACTACTTTATTTTATACCAGGTCTCTTTCAAATTATTGCTGTAATAACCCTGTCTACAAATAAAGTCACATTGTGAGACATCTGGGTTTAGTCCTTCATTAAATGAATTCATAAGAAGTATAGAATTCATCCCATTTTGTAATCCATGTCTGTTAGAATTGGGACCAACATTTCATATATATTTTTGTATGTTTTGGAATATGAATATTCATATCAGAGAAAATATATTTACTGCACTTAACTCAGGTGATAAATATTTTCAGTGATGTCAGAAACAAAGAAGAAGTAAGGTGATAGTAAACATATACAACAAGAATTGCTTTAGTGTGTTTGTGGATAGAGGATGTATGTGAAAGATTTAAAACTCTAGAATCATTTTATATTAAGTTCTAATTTTCATCCTGTTATTTTCATGTAGTTAAGAAAAATAGTTCCTTGAAGATTAATGATAGTAGGTTAAATTTATCCAGGCTCTGGTATTTGATTTTCTAAATCTCTAAGTAAATGTGTAACACTATTAATTTATTATATTTCTTGTTTTTTCATTTTCTATTTCCTTTCCATTCCCCTTCATATGGAATATTTGTGAAGTCTGCTTGAATACATATACACATATGCACCAGTTGTACTAGTGAAAGCAACATGATAGAACAGACATAAATATTGGCCATTTTAGAATTAAAATTATTGCAAGTTGTTAAAATAAAATTTGCCATATATCCATAGTAAATATATTCCATAGCCAAAATTATACTCTGAGGTTTCTTATGCTTGAGACTATAGTTTAATCCAAATTAATTCTTAGCTTTCTAAAGTTTAAAAGTATCTGTTTTGGAGTCTTGCTAGCACACAGGATTTTGGATTCTTTACCTTTGCCCCCTGGTGGCAATATATGAGTATGTCATATTACATTGCAAAAGTGAACTGGCAAAAGAGATGGCGGTTAATAACTAACTATATGATAAACAGAATAGCCTGGATTATTCTAGTGGAATGGTGCATTGTGCATTTACATGGATTCTAAAACAAAGCCCCCTCCTTAAGGATAAGGAGGGATAAGGCCTGCTTTTTGGCAGGGACCACATGCCTGTTACTGTAAATCTAGACAAATACCCATGTAAGGGAAGATCATAAGTCTAGGTGGGAACACACTGCACAGAAGAGTAAATCTGAAAAATATGAAAACGAGGAGCGTTTGATGCATTGTTGACTGTAGATGAGGACCTGGGAGAAGAGCTAACCAAGACTGAGGATGCTGAACACTTGGTAGCAGGAAAGCCGAACTTTGCATGACACCTATATGAACTTAGTGATAACTACACACTCACACATTAGAGTTTTCCCCAATCTCTCTAAGAAGAGCGAAGTCAAAATTGATTGTAAGAACCTTAGCAGAGAGGCAAATCAAAACATGTCTGGATTTTTATAGGAAGAACTGTGAACTAAAATATTTCTGTTGCATTAATTTGCTGATTCTGACAGCCAGATATAAAAGATATCAAGCACTAGTTATCTTACCCATATGCACTGTAATTACTTCATAACAATAACACATTATGTACATTTTCTGTTTGCAAGGTTTCTAAGATTCCAGATATCAAATGTCTCTGTTATATCTGGAAGAAATTCTGTTCTGAGAGAGAAGAAGCCTTGAAATTGTCAACTGATTCCCCAAATCATTTATAGACTATCCATTTATTTACCAATAAATATCTATTGATGTCAAGAACATGTAAATAATTTAAAATAACGACAGTATGTCAAAAGTAATGAAATAAACCTTCCCTTTGCCCTTACACTGAAATTCTAATGGACCTAGAAAAGCTAAATGAGCTTCCATTACAAAATGTAATAGTTATAAAATGACCCACAATGAGTCATGCTTGCTTATGTCAATGCCCCTAAGTATGGTGCAGTTTCTAGTCTTTTTTATTAATTCAGAGTCTGTCTCATTGCTCACTCGAGTCTGTGATAATCTTGTAGCTTGCTCTGATGACTATGATGAAATATGCACTTTAATGTGTGAATCCTAGATTCAAGTCTTTGATGTCTTCTACTGTTGGTGATAATTCTCTCCTTAGACTACCATCAAACAAGACAGGGTGGCTAAGGTGCTAGTGAATGACAGGCCACAGGTCAGGAAAATCTTCTAGACATGTGCAAAAACTATATACATCTATCTTGTTAAGTGAGCTCAGGAGAATGCAATAGATGAAGTGCTGGCCACCCCTCAGAATGAAAGTAATGATGTAGTGTTTTTTGGAAAGATGGAATGAAACAAAGAAATGAGTAAGTGATGATATTATATTGCTAGAAAATTGAACAGGGTTATTTACTACAAAAGAGAAGCACTAACATCTTATTTAAGATAGCCCAAGTCAGTGATTTTTAAAGTGTGATGACTAAGAGTGTCTGAGGTAGGTGACTACGTGAATGGAAATCATAATACAGTTTACTATTCAAAGTAGAATGGATGGCCTGATCTGGAGTGAGGTGAAACAAATTTGTGGGACCAAGAGAAGTGGGAAGAGGCATGTACAGTTGCAAACCATGACTCTGAATGAAGGCCATCCAAAGTTTTCTTTTTTTATTTATCTTTTTAAAAATATATTTTTATTTTTATTTCTTTGCCAGCTTCATTCAGTGAATTTGGTTCATTTCTCTTTATATTATTGTACCTCACACACCCTGATCAATATAAGTAAATATCGATGGCTAATGTTGGCTTGGAGAAAGAAAATCTTGTTTCAGTTGCCACTGATAAATCATTTATTCTACATCAGGTGCATAAATATACAACCATTGAAGAAGATTTTCTTTCAAAATCTATGGTAAGATGTAATATGTGTTTTTGTACAAGATTATGTAGCAGATACAAGTTAAACAACGTGACTGTTTCCTTGATCTACTGTGTAAGTAGAGTGCAATATAGGAGAAAGATAGGTATTTTGATATAATACAAACTTGGGGAAATAAATACTTATTCATAGTAAAGTATTTAACAGTACAGAAAAAATTATCAAACTGCCAAGAGGAAGCTCTCCCATCAGACCCTTTTAATCCTTGATATTAGGAGTCACCTGCTGAGCTAAATGTTAGCTTAACAATAAACATGGTCCTCTGTTCTGCAAAGAATCCAATATTTTCAGTTATGTTTTTATTCATTTAGCCAAAGCAGTTGTCACATGTGTAGAAAAAGCACAAACTTGTGGGAAATAGTCTATATCAAGTCCCAAATCTCATCCCCTAATTTTTTTCTCTTTGCAACCCAGATCTCCTTATATTTTCAAATGTCCCCTGCCACACTCCCATATATTTTCAAATCTTTTCATTTGTACAAACCACTGTGTTTTCTCTAATTTGTGGTGCTTTATTCCTGACCTGATTCATGCTCAAGGAGACATCCTAGATCAGTGGATACCACTGATGAAAACATCCTCCTTTACTTCCCCATCAACATTAGTCATCAGTCATCTGTCTCTCTGAAGTGTGTGGAGCTTCTCGAGATCATTTTGATGCTATGGTAAGATGCTAAAAAAGATCCCGTGTAATTCTTGTGTCTGCATTTCTGCCATGAAATCTTGTATATCACAACTATGTCATGTACAGCAGATAATGCAGGGCCTATCACCTTCCCGTTTTGGGTTCTTACTATCTTACTACCTCCTCTTCCACAATGTTCCCTATGTCTTCGGGTTTGGGGTGAATGAGGGTTATAGGTCCCGTTTAGTGACAAATAATCTGCAGATATTAATACTGTGCATTTTGGCAAGTCATTTCAGTAATAAACATCTTCTGTTGTAGAAACAGGCTTCTATATTGAGTGCTGAGTCCACTTCCAGTCTATTGTTATAATAGCATATATTTACAGTTTGGCACACTATCTTCATAGCTAAAGATTTACAGTCTGTTTTTCCTTTGTGAATATTTCCTTCCCTTTTATAGGTCCTTGTTCTAGTTTACAGTAACAGGAATGTATTCCATTCTGACAAATGGGCCCTAAATCATATCAGAAAGCTGTCTCCTTGATACTCAGGCCACTATTACACTGGTGGTCAACTGTTGCCATGGTGATTTTTATTTTTATTTTAACTTATAGATTTTACAGATTGATGAGATCTTTGATTGTTTTCCCCCCAGTAACTGCTGTAATACTCTTTAGTCCATTGTAAGTTATCCAACAGAAAGAAACTCCCAAGCCAGTTTCAATTGGTGTTTTTGTCCATTTCCTATGATTCATATTTGTTGGATCTTCAGTAGTAGGGTATTACTATCAGTTTTTTTGGAGGCCAGACAAGAGCAATGTCAAAAGCCTATATTGTTTGGCAGTTTTTGAGAACTCTCTCACAACAACTTATCAGAAAGTGTCATATTCCTGCTCCTTCTAATATAGTTTTGTCACTAGTTTTATTTATTTATTTTATTTTTTTTATTTCCACTCATACAAACTTAACAGGTACACCGGTCCCTTCCCTCCCTCCACCCCTTCAAGCCCCTATGCCCCTCTTCCCTCCCCCTTCCCTCCCCATACCCCAGTGCCTCCCCCTCCCACCCCCGGAGCAACCTTTAATGAGCATGATAAACTCTCCTCTGGGTCCTCCCCTTCGATGAGGTGCAAGGACCCAGTGGCATTTCCCAGAACCCTTTCCTGTGTTCCCTTTAAGCATAGGAACACTATTGTGGCTGTCAATCCCTTGCCGCCAAATATCCGAGTGCCTTTAGCAAACGCTAGACTTTGTGGGGTCAATATTGTGTTGGACATTGCACAGGGCATGCAAAGTCAAATGTGATTGCTTCGGCCCTAACTTGTGTGGAGTATCTTGCATATCATTACTCCTCCCATCCTTGTGCTCTTACAATCTTACCGCCCCCTCTTCTGCAAATTTCCCTGAGCTTCAGGATGGGGAGAGATTAGACTGGCCTAGTTCCAGGTGGTTGATATAGAGTCTTTGATGTTCTGGATTATGGTTTGTTGATTTATTTTTTTCGGTTTTGCTGCTCCTGCAATGCCCTTCACTCCATCCAAATGAGTATTGGATATCACCCCCTGGCTAGAGATAAAAACCTGTTAAATTAGAGTCTTGTTATAAGAGTATATTCAAAGGTAGATGTAATAAAAGTAGAAAACTGTGGTGAGAGAGGGGTCAATCACCCATTTGCAAAATGGTTACTTTCTATCTGCCAAACTATATGCCCTCCCCTTCTGGTAAAATCATACCCCATCAGTTGTAAATGATCAGGAAGGAAAGTCTGTGAACTTAACCAGATGTCTCACTACTTACTTGAAGTCCTTGATGGAGGCCTATTTTCTCTGCTGTAACATGGTCCCCTCTCTCCATGTTACTGGTGTGGCCCTCCTTCCCCATCCCTCCTGTTCATAGTCTTTGTAATTACTGTAGGTATTAGAGAGATTTATCTTTGAATGTCTCTAAGTGGGTTTGGTACTAGGAGTCACCTATTAGGGAGTACATACGGCACTTAATTTTCTGTGTCTGGGATACTTCACTCAGTATAATTGTTTCTAATTTCATCCACTTCCCAGCAAATTCCATTAATTCATCATTTTTGATGGCTGAATAGTACTCCATTGTATAGATGTACCCCATTTTCTTTATCCACTCATCAACTGTTGGACATCTGGGTTGATTCCATGACTTTGCTATTGTAAACAGTGCTGCTATGAACATGATCGTGCTTGTGCTATTGAAGAGAATTTTTGCTGTATGGGGGGTTATACCCAAAAGTGGAATCGCAGGGTCATATGGCATTTCAATCTTTAATTTCTTTAAGAATCTCCAGACAGCTCACCAGAGTGGCTGTAGGAGCCTGCATTCCCACTAGCAATGTAGGAGAGTTCCCCTCTCTCCACATCCTCTCCAGCAGTTGGTGTTGTTTGTATTGTGGATTTTTGCCATCCTGACCGGGGTGAGATGATATCTCAGGGAAGTTTTGATTTGCATTTCCCTGATGGCTAAGGATGTGGAACATTTTTAATATATTTGTTAGACATTTTAATTTCATCCCTGGTAAAGTTTCTTTTAAGTTCCAGGGCCCAATTTTTAATTGGGCCATTGGTTTCCTTGGTGTTTAGTTTTCTAAATTCTTTGTGCACTGTGGATAATAGAGCTCTATCAGATATGTGGTTAGTGAAGATTTTCTCCCATTCTGTGGGTTGCCTTTGAGCTCGTGTTACAATATCTTTTTCTGAAGAGAAGCTCTTTAATTTCACAAGATCCCTACTGTTGAGAGTTGGTAGCAGTGACTGTGCCATTGGATGTCTGTTTAGGAACTGTTGGCCTAGCCCAATCATCTTGAGGGAGTTCCCTACCTTTCACCTATGGTTTTTATAATCTCTGGCCTTATGTCCAGGTCCTTGATAAATTTGGAATAGTCTTGTATATGGTGACAAGTACAGATCCAGTTTTAATCTTCTGCATGTAGATATCCAGTTTTGCCAGCATCATTTGTTAAAGATACTGTTCTTTTTCCATTGGATTTTTTGGGCCCCTTTGTCAAAGACCAAATGGTTATAATTTTGTGGGCTTATATCTGGGTCGTCAACCATTATCCATTGATCTGTGTGTCTATTTTGGAGCCAGTACCAGGTTGTCTTATTTATTTATTTATTATTTATTTATTTATTTATTTATTTATTTATTTATTTATTTATTTTTTATTATTTCTTATTTATTCAATAGTGTGTGTGTGTGTATGCAGTGTGTGTGTGTGTGTAGAACCACGGACGAATTCGGGAACCACCATGGACCGCCTCCACCTCCTTGTTTACTCTGCCTGGGGATTCAGAGGCTCTGCCCTACCAGGACCAGAAATGCAGGCCGCCCCTGTTTCTGCCCAGCGTCTATACGTGGGGTCTATGATCTGAACTCAGGACCTTCTGCCTGCAAGGCAGAGGCTTAACCCCTGAGCCACCACTCCAGCCCCACCAGGTTGTTTTTAAACTATGGATTTGTAGTATAGACTAAGGTTTGGTGTGGTGATACCTCCAGCAGTGTTTTTGTTACTCAGGATTGTCTTTGCTATCCTGGGTCTTTTTTGCCTCCATATGAATTTTGAGATTGTTTGGTCAACCTCTTTAAAGAATTGCTTTGGGATTTTAATTGGTATAGCATTGAATTTGTATATTGCCTTTGGTAGGATGGTCATTTTTACGATGTTGATTCTACCAATCCAGGAACGTGGGAGTTCTTTCCGCCTTCTGGTGTCTTCTGCTATTTTTTCTTGAGGGTTTTAAAGTTTTCATTGTAAAGGTCTTTTACCTCCTTGGTTATGTTTGTACCAAGGTATTTCATTTTTTTAGGGGCTATAGTAAATGGGATTGTTTCTCTCAGGGCTTTTTCGCTTCTTTCATCCTGGGCATATAGGAAGGCCACTGATTTTTGTACATTTATTTTGTATCCTGCCACCCTGCTGAACTTCTCAATTAGTTCCAGGAGCTTCCTGGTGGAGTTTTTGGGATCCCTCAGGTATAAGATCATGTCATCTGCAAATAGGGATCGCTTGACCTATTCCTTGCTGATTCTAATCCCTTTTATGTCCCTTTCTTGTCTTATGGCTTCAGCCAAGACTTCAAGTACAATATTGAATAGAAGTGGTGAAAGTGGACAGACTTGTCTAGTTCTTGATTGAAGTGGGAATGCTTCAGTATTTCCTCATTGAGTATAATCCTTGTTGTGGGCTTGTTGTATACAGATTTTATTATATTGATAAAGGTTCTTTCCATTCTTACTGTCTCTAGCATTTTGATCATAAAAGGCTGTTGGATCTTGTCAAAAGTTTTTTTTGCATCTATCGAGAGTATTGTGTGGTCTTGGACTTCGGACTGCTTTATATGGTGAATTACATTTATTGATTTGCATATGTTGAACCAACCTTGTGTGCCTGGGATAAATCTTACTTGGTCCCCATGAATGATCTTTTTGATATGTTTTTGAATCCTATTTGCTAAGACTTTATTGAGAATCTTTGCATCTGTGTTCATCAAAGAGATTGGCCTATAGTTTTCTTTTTTAAGTGTATCTTTATTAGGCTTTGGGATTAAGATGATATTAGCTTCATAGAAGGAATTTGGTAGTGTTCCTTCCTTTGCTATTTGATGGAACAGTTTAAGGAGTATTGGTGTTATAAGCTCCTTAAGTGTCTGGTAGTACTCTGTGCAGAATCATTCTGGTCCAGGACATTTTTTCATGGGAAGATTCGAGATTACTTCCTCAATTTCCTCATATGTTACAGGACTACTTAAATAATTCACAACTTCCTGATTCAATTTAGGTAAGTTGTGTTTACTTAGGGATTCATCCATCTCTTTTGTGTTGTCAAACTTCACAGAGTATAAGTTTTTGAAATATGATGTTATAATTCTCTGAATTTCTTGGGTATCAGTAGTGATAACTCCATTTTCATTTCTGATTTTGTTAATTTGGGTTTTCTCTCTCTTGCTTTTGGTTAATTTAGCTAGGAGTGTATCAATCTTGTTGATTTTGTCAAAGAACCAGCTTTTTGACTGGTTGGTTTTCTCTATCGTTTTCCTAAACTCAATTTTGGATATTTCTCCCCTTATTTTGCTAATCTCCTCTCTTCTACTACTTTTGGGATCAGATTGCTCTAGTTTCTCTAAAGCTTTAAGCTGCATTTTTAAGGTATTTATTTCTGATGTTTCCATTTTTTTGATGTAGGCATTAAGAGCTATGAACTTACCTCTCAGGACAGCTTTCATTGTGTCCCAGAGATTTTGGTAAGTTGTGTTTTCATTATCATTCACTTTCAGGAAATCTTGAATTTCCTTTTTAATTTCTTCCTGAATCTAGTTCTCATTCAGCATCATAGTGTTAAGTTTCCAGGAGTTAGTGCATTTTCTGTTGTTTGTTGTGTTGTGGATGTCCAGCTACAGGCCATGGTGGTCTGATAAGGCACAGGCTAGAATTTCAACTTTCCTGTGTATGTGGAGATTCATTTTGTGGCCCAATATGTGATCTATTTTGGAGAAAGTTCCATGTGCTGCTGAGATAAATGTGTATTTTTTGGTGCGTGGATGAAAAGTTCGATAGAGATCTGTAAGGTCCATTTCTTTAAGGGTTTGATTAAGTTCCAAAGTGTCTCTCTTAAGCTTTTGACCTGTTGATCTATCCCATGTTGAGAGGGTAGTGTTGAAATCCCCAAGAATTACCGTTTGGGGGTTGATTTTTCCCTTTAGACTCTGTAGGATTTTCTTTTTTTTTATTATTCAATTATGCATGTGTACGTATGTATGTGCGCGTGTGTGTGTGTGTGTCTGTGTGTCTGTGTGTGTGTAGAACCACGGACGAATTCATGAACCAACATGGATGCCTCCACCTCCTTCTGCGCCGGGATTCACAGGCTCCACCCTTAGACTCTGTAGGATTTTCTTAATGAATGCGGGGGGGGGGGGCCTGTATTGGGTGCATATATGTTCAGTATTGTGAAGTCTTCCTGGTGAATTGCACCTGTGACTAAAATGTAGTATCCGTCTGTGTCTCATGGTTTTTTTTGGTTTGAAGTCCATTTGTCCGACAGCATAATGGCTACCCCTGCCTGTTTCCTGTTTCCATTAGCTTGCAGAATTTTGGACCAGCCTTTCATTTTTAGGATATGCCTATCTTTTGTGGTGAGATGAGTTTCCTGAAGGCAGCAGATTGATGGGTTGTGGTTTTTAATCCAAGTTTGTAAACTGTGTCTCTTAATCTGTGAGTTAATACAATTGACATTTAATGTTATATTGGAGAAATTATTTTTAATTCTGGACATTTTTTATGTTTAGTGAATTTTGTAAGCTTATTGTTTGACATTTATGTTTTGGTGGTATTATACTTCCCTTCTGTCCTCCTGGATATGCTTGTCTTTTTCTTCAAGTTTGCATATCATTTCTAGCATTTTTGAAAGCCTGGTTTGGTAGACATGTATCCCTTCAAGTTGTGTTTGTGCTGGAAAATTTTTCTTTCTCCCTCGATCATGACAGATAGTTTTGCCAGGTATATCAGTCTGGGTTGGCATTTTTGCTCATTTAATACTTGAAGTACGTCTCTCCAAGCTCTTCTTGCTTTTACTGTTTCCATTGAGAAGTCATTTGTTATTTTAATAGGTTTGCCTTTAAAAGTGACTTGCTTTTTTTCTCTTGAAGCTCTCAGCACCTTTTCTTTGTCTTGAATGTGGAGTGTTTTGACTATTATTTGCCATGGCGATTTTCTATTTTGGTCATATCTGGAGTGTGAAATGCCTCTTGTATTTGGATGGGCCTCTCATTCTTAAAAATATGGAACGCTTCACAAATTTGCGTGTCATCCTTGCACAAGGGCCATGTTAATCTTTTCTGTATCGTTCCAATTTTAGTATATGTGCTGCCAAAGCGAGCACGTCACTAGGTTTTAAGAGGACCAACTCGGGGCATTTTATTTTGTTTTGTGCTATTTTTCTCTTTCTATACTTCTCTGCATAACTAATATCCATTCTTGTTCCATTTTTAAAATAAGAAATTTGGCATATTAATAGCATAGGAGTTTCCTGATTGGGTCTATCCCACAAGTTTTAGGGTTTTTCTTTAATTCCCTCATCCCCTTCTATATGCTACTCCTTTAAGGTCCCCCAGGTATTTTTTTTCCATTATTACCTGGGAAAAAAAAAAAAACCATAATTCAGAATACCAATGACCCTTCAATGTTCACCCAAAACGAGGCCAGTAAAATCTTTCCCCATCCTAAATCTCAGGCAACCTTGTGAGAGAGAGAGCAGTAAGACTGCAAGAGCCTGAAGAAGGGGAGATCCACCACTGGACATGATACTCCACTCAAGACAGGGCTTTGGCAGCTAGGAAATCACTGCAATGAGATCTGACCTTTACCAGACCTACACAATAGCTGATTGACATGCAACATGCCCCCATAAACTAGCATGGATCTCAGGGGAGATAATTTCAGGCAGTAGGATCCTTAGGGACAAGAGGTTAGACAGATATAGGGGAATACCCATATAAGTGGGCAGCCTGGTCTATCAGAGAAGCCTAAACCCCCACTACAGCAGATGATTCAGTGGGAATACTAGAGCCTATATAAGCTGATGGACAGGAGGGTGGGAGGGAGCAAGATGGATACACCAAGAGAAGGGAAGGAAGGAAGGAAAAGAGAAGAGAGGAAGGAAAAGATGGAGAGAGAGAGAAGAATGGGGGAAAGAAGGGTGGTGAGGATACCTACACACTGAGCTTGTGTAACTAGGAAAAATTTAAAAAATTTAAAAAAAAAGGCTGAAGTAACACTGAAACTAAAAAATCTCAGCAGTGCCTTAAAAATCTAATAGATAGTCTCAAAAATAGAACTGACCATGTAGAAGACAGAGTCTTGGAAATAGAAGATAAAATAGGAGAGGTTGGTAAGTCAATCAGAAAAACTGATACATTTTAAAAAAGCACTTGAAGAGGACACTCAGTAACTCTGGGACACCATCAAAAGGTCAAACATATGGATCATGGGTATCCCAGAAACAAACTCACAATAGGAAGATCCATCATGCATAAATTAATGAGATAATAGAGGAAATTTTCCCTGACCTATGAAAAGAGGTTGTTGTTTTCAATTTTGCTATTTTTGCATTGTACAAAGCACATCCTGTCTTGGGTTGAGGTCCTCTCCTGATCATAAATAAAACAACTGTTTTTAAAAAAGTCTTTTTATAAGAAGAGGTTTGCAAGGAGAGGAAAGAATAGGAATAGAAGAAAGTAATGAGTTGGAGTCAGTCTCCAGGTTGTCAATCAGCTACCAACTTATGTCCAACTCCTATCCCCTCCATGACAGGGGACACATGCTCAGCACTTAAAAACTGTCCAAACACGACCGAACAGAAAGGAAAGTGAGAGTGGGAAGTATCAGGTATCTCACTACTTACAGGCCTTCCTTGACCTTGGCCTGATTTCTTTATTGAACTGTGTGCTCCTTTGTCTCCATTCTCTTCATATTTTCTTTCCCCTTCCCTCCTATTTATAATCCTTTGCAGTTTTAAGTATGCAGTTTTCCCTTAAGTATGTCTTTATGAGAGTTTGGAGCTATGTTCTATGTATAAGACAGAACATGTAACATCTAACTATATGTGCTTGAGATACTTCACTCATTATAACTTCTTCCAGTTCCATCAATTTACCAGCAAATTTCATTAATTATTTTTAATGGTTCAGTAGCATTCCATTATATATATAGTATCACATTTTCATAATCCATTTGTCAAATGTTGGACATTTAAGTTGATTCCTTGACTTTGATATTATGAATAGTGCTGCAATGAACATTGTTGAACTCGTCACTATTGTGAAACAATGCATTTGGGGGGATTACTCCCAGTAGTGTATAGCAGGGTCATATGGCATTAAAATTCCTAATATTTTTTAGAAACTACCATACTGATATCCAGAGTGGTGGTACAAGTCTATATTCCCACCACCAATGCATGAGGATTCCCTTTTCCCAGCATCCTCTCCACATTTGTTATCTCTATATTTTGGATTTTTGCCATTCTGATTGGGGTAAGATGATATCTCAGGTAGTTTTGACTTTGCATTTACATAATGGCTATGGATGTAGAATATGTTTTAAGGTCTTTGTTGAACATTTCAATTTTGTCCCTGGAAAAGTTTCTTTTAAGTTCCGTGGCCCATTTTCTAATAAGGCTATTTATCTCCTTCATATTCAATTTTTTTTGAGTTCTTTGTGCACTCTGAATATTAGTCCTCTATTAAGTGGGTGGTTAGTGAAGAATTCTCCCATTCTGTGTGCTATTTCCTCTGTTTAAAATATTTTTGGCTGAACAGAAGCTCTTTAATTTCACAAGGTCCCATTTGTTGAGCGTTGATTCTATTTTCTGTGCTGTTAGGGTCCTATTTAGAAAATGTTAGCCTAGACCAATCAGTTCAAAGAAATTCCCTACTCTTCTGAGGTTTTTATAGACTCTGGTCTAATATTAAGGTCTTTAATCCATTTGGAGTTGATTTTCATACATAGTGACAAGTAAGAGTCCAATTTCAGTCTTCTGCATATGGATATCAAGTTTTGCTAGCACCATTTGTTAAAGATACTGTTCTTTTTCCATTGAGTTTTCTGACTTCATATGTCAAAAAACAGATGGCTGTAGATGTATGGGTTTATATCTTGTTATTAAACCCTCATCCATTCATTTATGTGTCTATTTCAGAGCCAATACCATGCTGTTTTTATTACTATGGATTTGTAGTATAGAGTAGGTTTGGTATGGTGATACCATATCAAAGGTTTTGTTACTGAGGACTGGTTTTGCTATCCTGAGCCTTTTGTGCTTCCATATGAATTTTGAGATCTGTGGCACCATCAGACCACCTCCATGGGACCACCAGCTCCCAGGGGGTCTGATTACAGATAAGCCCTGACAAGTATGGACACGCGAGGACATGTCCCAATAGAGGAACCATACAGGCAGAGGGATGAACAACCAATGGGAAGGAGGGATGAACAACCAATAGGAAGGAGGGATGAACAACCAATGGGAAGTGGCCCTCTAACCTGCTTCTATAACGGACACCTAGTAAATAGCTAAATGATTGGGGGCTGCTCTCCCCCTCCTTCTGAGTGGAGAGGTGGCAACACCTGATTGGACCCCCCGACCCTATATAAGCCCAAACACTTACTGAATAAAGCTGAACCTGCAGCAACTCGTCCACTGCTGCTCCTCATCTGATTCCTGGGTCTGGTTGGTGACCCCATCACTGGCTTGCCCACTCACCTCGAGCCTTGAGACCACGCCCATTTCCCCCTCTTTCCCCAGCTAGCCTGGTGGGGATTCATTTTATCAGTTTCTATAAAGATTTGCCTTGGAATTTTTATTGAAATAGCATTGAATATGTATGTTCCTTTTGGTAGGATGGTCATTGTCATGTTAATTCTACCTATCCAAGAGCAAGGGAAGTCTTTCCACCTTCTGTTGTCTTCTGTAATCTCTTTCTTTAGGGATTTAAAGTTTTCATTATATAGGGCTCTCATTTCCTTAGTATTTCATTTTTTTATGGGTGATGGTAAATGAAATTGTTTCTCTTAGGATTTTTTGCTTTTTTCATCTTTGGTGTATAGGAAAGCCATTGACTTTTGAACATTAATTTTATAACCCGGCACTGTGCTGAACTTATATGTTAGCTCCAGAAGTTTTCTATGTGGTATTTGGGATCTCTCAGCTATAGATTCATGTCATCTGCAAACAGGAATAACTTGACTTCTTTTCCTAACATATCTCTTTGATCTACCTCTCTTGTCTTATGGCTCTAGTTAAGACCTCAAGCACAATATTTAATAGAAGTGGTGAGAATGAACAGTCTTATCTAGTACTTGATCAAAGTGGGAATGCTTCAAGTGTTTCCCCATTTAGAATGACACTTGCCATATAGCCTGCACTTTTTTCAGTGTTTCCATGATTATCTGCATATCATTTTTAGGTTTCATCAGTGTGTTTATATCTGTTTTCAGATTGTTTACTTTTGTTTTAATTATGTCTTGTACATTTATGTTTTCTTGGTTTTCTTCCTGAGCTTTTTTTTTTTTAAAGGAACTTTATTTTCTCTTTTTTTAAATTTATTATTTATTCAATTGTGTGTGTATGTGTGTGTGTGTGTGTGTGTGTGTGTGTGTGTGTAGAACCACGGACGAACTCGGGAACCACCATGGACGCCTCCAACTCCTCCTTGTTTACTCTGCCCTGGGATTCACATGCTCCACCCACCAGGACCAGAAACGCAGCCCCCCCACACACTTCCACCTGGCATCTATACGTGGGGTCTAGGATCCGAACTCAGGACCTTCCACCTGCAAGGCAGAGGCTTAACCCATGAGCCACCTCTCCAGCCCCCTTCCTGAGCTTTTTACGGTCATCTTCAAATTTGTTTAGGCATTTAATGATCTTCTCTTAGGGTCACTTGGACATATTTGTTATAGATCTTACAAGTTCATTGTTTTGATTATAGTTCTACTGGACATCTCTCTTTGGGAGCTCAGCCTTTGGGATTGATGATGTTGGGAGGAGCCGTGTTTTTTTCTTGTCTTCCTGTGTTTTTCTATTTTTTTTCTGTGTGATGTTAAACTCTGGAATTAGGCTATTGCCTATTTTCTTTGACTCATATTGTTGTTTTGCTTGTATCTACTGTCTAAGTTAGGATTTCTATTTGTGTATGCTATTTTTAGGATGGGTTAATTGTAGTTCTATTTAAGTTCCTGGGTATTGATTCTTTAGTGGGATGGGTGTTTTCTATCTACTATGCTCTTTTTCAGCATTTATTTGATGTTTGTAGTGCCTGTGTTTTACTCTGTGTTGCTTAGCAAATGTTTGTGCAATCACCTGATGCTGAAATTAACAATTCCATTGTTCTCTGGCTGTAGGCCCATGCTGATGTTTCTCCAGTGAGTTTTCTGAATGACTGTCATGTCTTCTGGAGGCCTTTTCTTTTTTATTCTTGTACTTATTTCCTGTATGTCTGTGATTAGTGGAGAAGGAAGGAGAGGACATGTGAAGTTGGGAAGAGAGTGCATTGCTGTATATAATTAGGGCAAAGAAAAGTTAAACAGAGTTTGGGAGCTTGCTTCTGGACAGGTAGGCTAAGGAAAACCTCACCTGAGTCGTGGGGAGCAGGCAAAAGAGGGAAGTAAAGTCAAAGTCATATTGGATATGGGACATCACCTCCAGATGAAAGGCTTTTCACTTTGTTGATAATCACACATCTGTCATAGGAGTTTACACGATAGATACTGATGTCATTCACAGTGGAATCCAAGTAATTTGAATTACAGTTCTGTGGTTTTATTAGGACTTGGTTTTGCTGAGTAGTTAGTTGTCCTAAACTTGGCACTTTACCAGGAACTCAGCAATGTCTACAGCAGATTTGCCTCATTAAGCTCGTCTCCGAATCTGTCAAGACCAAAGTCCCTCTGATACCCAACTTTAGTCCTGTTGGTGACAGTGAATCAGAGAGCTAACAATGAACTTTACCCATTTCATGCATACTTCTATTTCCTTTAAGTATCTCACCAGACTGAAATAGTGGGAATCTTAAAAGCTCATTATATTCAGATTGTAACATCAGCTGCTGAGCATAGCTTTTGCTAGTGTTCATTGTAATGAGACACCTTGCATAAATGCTTTGAATGTGACAGAAAATCCACACTTTATTGGAAGAAAAAGAAGACATGTATTTCAAGGTTTGAATTTTTACACAGTATTCTAGGGAATATTTTGCAGTTCATGTCTTCTGAATCAAAGCAATAGTTGAGGAACATCAGCTGAAGAAAACAGTCCTGAGATTCCACCATGGATGTTTTGACAAGGGTAAATCTCTGCAAAGAATGATCTCTTTTGACACATACTTGTGTTCACTAACTGCCGATAAGTATCCACATTACACCTTTGTTTTATCTACCTTGTTATGCTCATGGTTTCAGTGCTACAGAAACAGGATGAAAGAAAGTTTAGCTGATATCTATTCACAACTACCAAGACCTAAGAGCCATTCTATCCATAGAGAATTATGTAGATAATATACTTTAAAGAAATGTATGCATCCAATCTGAATGCAAAAAGGAGGCAGAGCAGCAAAGAAAAATAATTTGATATTTCACAACTGAAGTTTTCACATGGCTTTTGTACTTTGTGTGAGATTTGAATTCATTATCAAATGTATATCTTTTCAAAATCAGCTCAAAAGGCTACCAAGGTATAATTTAAGGATGGAAGTAAAGAACACAGTTGTCTGGAGTTAAAACAATATCTCATTTTCAAATAAAATGTGTCTAGAAAATTACAGATGGAAGTGGAAAATGATTATATGCCATTACTGAGTTGCTAAAGCTGCGGGGTTTTTGTTAGAAGATGGAGCATTCGTGTGAAATTGCAAATAAAGTATAAAGGTAGACGGGAGCTTATGGTTTTCTATTTTTGAGGTGTTTTGCACATGATGAAGGATGTACGTAGGTACTTCTGTGTGTGTATTTATGGGCAAATCATTTTATTGCTCCTATCAACCAATCTAGATCCAATTCTATATTATTTTGCTTATCTTTCAACCTCTTTGTCTCCCCTGTTTGAAACAACATATTTTTGGTTTGCTCATCAAGAAGCTCACTTAGCTGCAGCTTGATTGCAAGTGATTTACCCTAAGTAGCTTCATCTTCTAATTGTTGTGCATTTTTCCAATATATAAACTGTAACTTCAGTCAGGTCATTTTGCCTTACTCTTTCATACTTAGAATTACATATCTAATAAACTAGCATGCCATAGTTGTGGGAATCCTTCATCACATGGGCAGAAGGAATAGTATTTACAGTAGTGTGGTATTTATAGTAGCTCTAATTGATTTAAAAGAAAACAAGTGCACAAAATTTTGGTATCTGTGGTGAATCAAACATGATCCACAGAAGTCTATGGTGTGTATTTAGTTATTTTAGGAGAAAAAAACAGTAAGAAGGAACAGTAGTCATCAATATTCCTTTAGTTCATGATAAAACGAACTTTCTCAGTAATAGCAGAGGATATAAAAGTAAAGATACATTTTTACATGAGATTTTCCAAATTCTTATTTTATTCTTGGTCTAAAGAAAGTTATCCTGCACTTAATGAACTGGTTTCATATTCTCTATAGAAGACTCAAAAATAAAATCACTGTATATATATGTGTTCATATCTGTGGATGAAAGATCAGTTTTAGAAAAAAAGTTTTGGAAACTGCATAAGATGCATTTTTCAAATGACCTATTTTAAAAAAATTAATCTCATTTTTTAAGATGTTCTTACATGTGTTAGATGTAGTAAAAATATGAATATACTATTATTAATATTTATGAACATGCCCTTCCATATAAGTACATTACATGTCATACTGATCCAAAGTTAACTGATAAAATGTGTAACATCACTTAATTGCTCCCAAATGTGAAGGCTAATTGGTCCACTTTTCCTATATTATACTTTTTAGTAGGCAATGTATGTTCAATCATCTGTTTTTGTTCTTTAAAGAGTTGGGTATTTGTAACTCATCCTTGTTTCCAAGGATATAGATGGACATATTTTTAATAGCAAAAAATTAAAAATAAAGCTATACGAACATTATATTCAGGAGACACATTAGTAGTATAAACTTGATAATAAGAGATTAATAATGAGGGAATTAAGATTTCCCCATCTTAAAAAACATCTATAGGGCTGGAGAGATGGCTCAAGGCTTAAGACTCTGACTTACAAGTCAAACATCCTGAGTTTGGATCCTGATTCTCATATAAAAATGCCAGGTGGAAATGGCAGCAGCCTGCACTTCTGACCCTGGTGGGCAGATCCTGGGAAAATACAGAACAAACCAAAAAGAGGGTAGAAAGTAGAGGTAACCCAGAATGATTCCTGAAATCATCTTTGAGCCTCCACAGGGACACATGATGCTTTCTGGCAGACAGACAGACAGACACACAGACAGACAGACAGACACACAGACAGACAGACAGAATAAATAGTTTAAAAATACATTTAAATTTAGCTAGTTGATTAATAGTGGAACTAAGAATTTTCTCCCTTATTCTTCATAAAAATAGAAGTCTGGATGAAAAAGAAGATAATATTTTTTATGCACATGAAGTTTCAGTTTGCCAAAGCTGTGTAACTTTTAGAATCATAGCAAACCTCATTTTGTCTTAAATTCTGTGGTTATAAACAAGGAAAGTCATTGAAAGTTTTTAAAGTCTCCCTTGTTATATTGTTCTTTTTACTGTGGGATCTTACAAATTTAAAAATGAATAAACAATTTGTTTTCTAAAATGTTGTATAAATTCTGTCGCAGTTTTTCTGCACGTTGTTGATAAATTCACATCCTAACAGCTTAGGGGAATAAGTGGTTTTATCCTTGTTCATGTTTAACTCCTTTGTAGTTTGTAATAGAGCTTGGTAGGAGAGCTTACACCAATACCAGGGGCCAAGAGAACTGGCCAAAACATATCCTCAGAGATAAATCAGAGAGGTAAATCTCACGTATTATATAATAAGCCTATACAAAATATGTTGAAAATGCCAAACTTAGTAAACTAGCTCTCTCTGTCTTATTCACTTGCCAAAAGAATAGTCCACCTACCATGGGTTGGGTTTTCCAACATCAATTAGATGATCTCCTAAAGACCTGTTTAAGACTTACCTCCACTATTGTTCCTTCACAAATGTGAACTGAGCTCAGGTGACAATTTTCACATTGACATCTGCATATCTAACTACCATAGCTGCCAATTTAAAAGCTGATTCATTCTGAATTGAACTAAAGGTACTATTTCATTCTCTAAGATCTTTTGCTCTAGAGGCTGAGCTAGTCTACATTTTATAATTTTTTTCTTCATAAGTTTATAAGTTATAAATCTGTATACCACAGTAAAATATAGGTTCAATAACTAAATTCCATAAAATAAGCTTAAAATCATTTTTCCTGATGGTTTTATAGCTATTGTAGATCTTTCATACATGAAAATACTAGATGACATTATGACAGCATCTCCTCACACTGATAGGAATCTATGAATCTCTTGTAAAATTTGTGTCCATGGAAATTTAGTTACTAAAATATGTATTTCCTATTTTATTTGAAGAAGAGAGAGAGAGAGAGAGAGAGAGAGAGAGAGAGAGAGAGAGAGAACAAATGAATAAATACAGGCACACAAATGCCTTGCTTATATAGGGGTCAGAGGGAGTCAAAGGAATTTTTTTTTTTTGGATGCTGAGTCTGCTTCTACCATGTGGGCTCTGCGGATTGAACTCAGGTCACCACAGTTGTGCACAGACACCTTTACTCACTTAATCTGTCTAACCTTGAAGTATTTTTTTTTCTTTTGAGGTGACTGTCGAGATTGAGCCAAAATCATCTTGCAAGCTAAATAAGTAATTTCAACCCATTAATATTTAAATACATCCTTCCTATCTCATGATGGAACACATTATGTCCCAACAATATCATATGAAAACATTATTTTTTGAAAAATTATATGAGAATTCCACATATTTCATTATTTTGTAATTCAGTCAACTTCTCTAACTACCAGTTGTGTTTCAGGATTGATAGCAGGACAATACAGAAGGCAGTGGGTGAAATTTTGTGAAATAAACACCCTGTGTGGGGACTAGAGAGAGCATAAAGCAGTTTAGTGTAGATGGTGGTAACAGAGACACAGATGGAAGTTGAATTAGAGCCAGTTTCTTTAAGAGAACATCATTGAACTTAGAATACGAACCTCAAAGAAGATTCAAATCAGCTTAAGTTTAGTTCGAAATAATACGTATTAAATCTATGCTGTTATTTCCAAATTCACAAAAATCGTCATCCATAGCTTGTCTTTACACCATGACCCCCACCTTCCTATCCCCACTGATTTATATTTTATTTTATAAGATCCTTACTTCTCTTATCTTTTTTGACATATTTTCTTTTGCACACAAATGCAAATGGTAATGGATACTGAACACTTATAATAGTTGCTATTTCATACCTTGAAAGCAATTCATAATGAAAGTCATTTGCTTGTTAATTCCTCATGTTCATGAACTGTAAATGTCAAATTGATGAGAATATAGACCATATCTACTTTTTCTTTTGTATTTTCCATTATATGGAACACACAGATGTCACAAAATGAAATCCACAAAAGCTTGTGTTCAGTGCTAAATCTATAAAAACAAACAGATTTTCTAGATAAGAACAAGAAATCAAGCAGTTAATTTGTTTCTAATCCACAAGAATCTCATGGGTGGAATCACTAACGCTTGAAAGCACACACGCCTTTAAATAAATAATCTCATATCTAGAAGCAAAATTAACCTGAGAGCTTACATTTTCACCTCTGTCCAAACAGATCTCTGTCGGATATACTGGGCAAGTTGAAGTACTTGTAAAATCAATCTTCAGTAGAACTGGAGCACTTCACTGCTTATTCACACAGCATAGTTGTCTTTGGATAGGCTTCAGATATTTGGCATTATTGTCTATTCAAACAACCTAAAAAGTAGGTGGTGAACATAGCAGATCCTGTTTCTTATCAATTCTCTCCAAGTTAGAATACCAAGAATAAAATAATATTTTCCTCTGAGTCATGAATTTTTCCATTAGAGTCCTTTCAGTTTTTTTTTTCTTTCTGTAGCACAAGGTGCACAGCAAAGGAAAAAAAAAAACTTTAAATCTGTACTTGATTATTAGTCTCACTTACTCTGTGCAACAGCAAGGATCCTGTTTTCTTGGAAATATTTAAACCAGCCCCATGGTGAGGTATAAAGATATTAATGTTGCTTGATATTTGCTTTGACAGCTGCTGCGTATGATCTTTAATCATCTTCAACTTGGTCTGTCCATTCCATGTTAGGCCATTCTGCTTGGAGAGAATGATGTCTAATATACCACCTTTCCTTCAGTTTTCCCCTAGTTCTTTTTGTTTTTCAAATTTAGCTTCATTTCTTCATCTATTCACTATGTATTTAATATCCATCTTGTGTATTCTGGATTAAAAAAGTGGGGCTCCTGAAGAGATGAAGAAGTCACCAATTATGCTTTTAATAAATACATTTTTTTTTCAGTAAGCTGACTGTCATAGTTAGGCACAGGTGTCAACTTGTCAGTTGAGAGTTTGAGCTCTGGGCACATTTGTGGAGAATTAGTGATTGATTTAAGACCAGAGTAAACCTGCAGGAGACTGTGTAGCCGATAGGGAAGGCTCAGCCATGGTGGGTGGGATTAGACCCTGGAATAAAGCACAGAGAGTTGGTTGAGAGAGTTGGTATCCTTATGCACACTTGGCCAGACATGCTGGTCTGGCAAATAAGGATCATCTCTCTCTCACCCATTATGTAGAGATGGTGTGGCCAGTTCCCGGGCCCTGGTGTTGGTGTGTGTGCTCCTGTCAAACTGGACTACAGACCGCGTAACTGGACTATCAGTAAGAAAATAAACCCCTTGTTTCCTTAAGCCATTTGATGTCATTTATCAGCAATTGTGCAGGCTGATTGCAGCATTGACCAAGGAAGGATCATAACAGGATATTGACTTGTGGTCCGTAATGCTAAGACTATTAATTAAGTGTATGGGTTTTAGAGGCAAATGGGTTCTATGGTAGTATTATACAACTGTTATTTATTACCCATTCCTAAATACCCCTGCTCATTAGTTCCTTTATTTGCAAGGCATGAATAAGAACATACTTTCTTTCTGAGGATTTATTATACAAAGCCTAAGTCACAGTGAGGCTTTCATAAATGACCAACGTGATTATGGCCGACTGAGTGTAAATAATTACAGTGACTACAACAAAATTGCTTATAACAAGTGAAAGCATATACTGAATGAAGACATAAAGAAGATAGAAAGCATGCTGCCTTGAAATAAATTGAGGTGAGCCCTCAAATCCAGATTATTTGGATAACAACATATTGCTGTGTCAGATATGTTCATAAGGAAGTTTACATTTCTACAGTGCAAATGACCATTCTGACAGCATTTCAAGGTAGGTTGAAAAGTATGGGACATGAACTTTGTGTTTGCTAGTTGGGAAGATTAGGAAGAATTGACTAATCTCCAAAGAAACCCAGGGTCTCAGATATAAAATCATGCTCCATTTTATTCTTTCATCAAACTTGTTAGATAAATAATCCCTGAAATCCCTTCATCATTCTGTCATTAATACCATTAAAATAGAGTATTCAGGGCACTTATTTAATACCCAAGGTTACTAAATAAATGAATAGAGAGTGCAAATGCAGATCCTCTTCAACAGATATATACTTTATGGATAGAGGTGCTGATACTTTGCTTGCATTATAAACTAGTGTACACCAGAGTCCCACTCACCCACTAGGTTATGGATTGAAATTTTCTGTGTTTACATTTGCTCAACAATCCATGTTGATTTGTTAATGCTTTATAGGGGTTTAAACTTGATGACAAATCAAAGACTCCTCTTTAACTGTTAAGTAGTAAAATTTTTGCACAGGGAATTAGGAATCTAACTGTGCTGTTCATAACAGAAATGAAAGGAGAAAAACTGGAAGAAAGGAAAAAGTAATATTGAGGGTTTCTCCATGCATATAAAATAGAAAAAAAGGAAGGTTCGGAATAGGAATGTCTTAGTGGAGAAGAATAGAATTGACTAGGTAGCAGTGAGAGGACAAATGTTTGCCTTTGCTTTGTTCAATGAAGAAATAGCAGTATGAATAAAATAATAGTCACTGTTTAAAAACAAGAACAGCTGGGAATATTGTTCAGCAGCTGAGCACATGCTGACTATAGGTGAAGCCCTGAGTTTGATACCAAGTGTTAAACAAAAATTAAAATTAAAAATGTGATCAAAGGAACACTGAAAAGCACTGTAGACATCAGGGAGGGAATATTTTATTATGGGAATCAAACAGTGAATTAGAGAAAATTTTCAGCAAATTATTTCATTTAGTTTTGTAAATTTGTTGTTAATTTACTTATGATTCTATATAATAAATTTGTCTTTATTGTTCTCATTTTAAACAGTTGGTTTTTGAAATCCAAGGGAAATACTGAAATATTCAATAAGTGATTAAGAATGTACTATATGATTTTCAAAAAGATTTGTTAATTTGCATATTTCTAATATAGAAGTACAGTTTGTAAAATATAATTGATGACATTTCCAACAAAGACTGTTTTTTAATATATGAGTCAATCATTTGTTTCTTTAGAACTCATCATATTTCAGCAGAAATGTCATTTAGAAAAATTTTTGGATGAAGTTTTTACTTTTTTAAAAATCAAGCTGTGAAATTCA
Organism: Typhlomys cinereus; assembly: GCA_023101885.1. Lineage (NCBI taxonomy): Eukaryota > Metazoa > Chordata > Mammalia > Rodentia > Platacanthomyidae > Typhlomys > Typhlomys cinereus. Next base: position 780,687 of record JALPQD010000226.1, read on the forward strand.
CGTATGCTGGTGAAAGGCAAAAAAAAACCCAACCCTTTAATTTACTTATAAGATTTCAAAATGAAGGTTGAACAAATACATAGCTCTGCAAATAATCATTCCAACAAATGCACAAATGAGCTTTTTCATGGTCCTTTCCTTCTATGGACTTTAGATTTTCTTCATCTTTCCAACATGACACACACAAGGATATTTAAATGCATTTCATTCTTGACATTATGAAAAGGAAGCTAGTTTTTCAGCATCATAACTCAAAGTACAAGACTTCACTCTTTTTGCCATTGCCAGAATTTTTCTCATTCTGTGAGAATATGCACAGGGAATTCACAGGGAAATTCTTTCTAGCAAGCTCCAGACGTTGTTCTTGCTCAATGTTGCTGGCAGAGGGAATAAATACCTCAGCTGAAACACAACGTTTTGCCTCTCAGGGAACAGATGTGTTGCTGTTTGCGTAGCTTCCAGGGGTGCTGCCAACCAGCGGGTCTTATTATGAAAATAACACTGGAAGCTCTTTAAAACTCTGCTCCTGGGGGTCAGGCTTAGAGCGCAGCACTGCATGCAATGGGATTTTACTGCATGCAGTTATATTTTAGGAACCATAATTATATCCGGAAACTTAATAGAATCTGTTAAACTGAGCTGTGTTCAAACAGAATTAAGGGAGAGCTTTAGACCTAATTCAGATTTCTAGAGATAATTTTCAGGTATTGAAAGGAATAATTACAAGCTAAATATATCATTGCACTCTTCATTATGTCAGTGGCAGATATATAAAGAAAAATTTATGATATTGTGTGTTTCAGAAATAGTTATGGAAAAACATTATTTTTTTATAGAAAACTAATGTACAAGGAGAACATCTTGAGTGATTAAAATTCCAGCTTCTACATTTGTATTGTCACTGGACAGTTATTTAGATATTTCATTGCTTTTTTAGTAGTTTTCTTACTTTTTGTAAGTTACTTAAAATCGTATATACTTCTTCCACAAGCCTTTATGTCTTATAAGACATTTCCAGGGACTGTTTAGAAGACACAGGTAATAATAAATATTTACAGGAAATTCAAGATCATTAGGATAAAATCAATCTCTTGCAAGAATGAATTTAGCACATAATTCCAAATGAAAAACCCTGACTTCTCTCTTCTTCCAATAAGCATGAGACTATACAGGTCTCAGTGACAACATTTTGCATTATCTCACCTAATGGTTTACTAATTAATCTTCATTGTTCTACTCAGCACCTAAGCTATCAATCATTTTGTACACAAGGTAAGCCACCCAGCATTTATTTAGATTTCTTATACTGTCTCAGCTGAATATATAGTTGGCTATATCATTATTGAAAGGTATAGAATCACCCTGGATTCCTCATCTTTTTTCAGACCATTAATTCTCATTGAGAATTCTTTCATTTAATTGGCAGAACGGAATGTCTTGTACAGGAAACTGATGCTCCTCTTTACAATTGGGGATGAACATTTAAAATCTTTTTAGTGACTGTTATCTGTGTGGCTCTGGAAGCTCTACCAAATCAACCAGGTTTTATGCTCTGAATTTATTACTGGATACATTGCATAGGAAATACTTTATGTATTCTTAATCGATACACAAATTGTTAGTAGTGTTAAGAAGGAATAAAAGCTTCTAATATAAGCAAGAACATCGTAGCCTTATATTATTATAATCTTTTTGGCAGTCTCTGCGGAAATCATGTGAATCTGGTCTAATTAGAGTCCTCTGCTCTCTGGTATTTTCTCTATCATTTGCACTCAGAGTAGCTGAACTCAAAACAGAGCTGGTATAATTCTGTAGTATTATACATACCCTCATTAGTCTCTGGCAGTAGCTTCATTTTAGGGTGTTTATCTAGCATATGAGAAGTCATTGGTTCAAACCCACTACCAGATGGACAACAACCACCAATGCGGTACTTAAAAAAGGATTTGAACAACACATCATATTGAGTTCAAGTTTAACACATGTATCTAATGTATCTACCTGTATCCCCAGTTCTCACTGAGAATCCTAAGCTGTAAGAAGTAAAAGAAAACAGAAAAACAATTACCTTCACTAAAATTTAATTCTACAAATTTTCTTCAAGATATATACAAATATATGTAGTCTTCACACAGCTTAAAATATTTTTTCTTTTCGAAAACTTTTATTTTTGTTGTATTTTTTTCTCTATTTAGTTGAGAGTTTCACAAAACAGTGAGGACCTTTTGTGTTTCATGATGTAAAAATTCTAAGAAAATAAAATGTATATAAATATAAATGTAGAAGTTTAATAAACATAAATATTTTATATAAGAGACTCAAAATACATGAAAAATACACTCATCGTTTGCAATAAATGTTCTCAAATACCACAAATCAATTATTTCAATTTGGCAAGCAGCAATAACACTTAGTCAACATGTGACAGACATGGAGTGTATAATGATAATCAATCTATACATTCCTCCATATATTTGAATCCAATTAAAAAGTTCAATAATTTGAGGATGATAGAAACATTAAGGCAAAAATAAATATGAGATCAGAAAACTGTATATTATATATATATTTATTCTTTGAAATCTTAACAAATTAAGTATCTCAATTAAGTCTGATGATTTTTCTCAAAGATTAAACAGTGCAATTTTATTTGCACATTCTCATATAACAAATACAATTTTATTTTTGAGAAAAATAAAAACTAAAAGAACAAAAATAAAAACTAAAAAAACAAAACTAAAAGAACTTAATCTTTGTATCATAAGCAGAAAGACCTGGTTTTAATTCCAGAACCCATGTAAAAACAGAAGACAGAAATGGAAGTGTCCTTCATTTTTGATCCAGGAAGGCAGAATTTGGGAAATTCCAAAGGACATAAAGCAGCACAGGATGATTTCTGAAGTTGCCCTTGGTCTTCCACAGACACACACAGTGCCCTCAGAAATACCACATAGACACATAGAAAACAGAAAGAAAGAAAGAAAGAAAGAAGAAAGAAAGAAAGAAAGAAAGAAAGAAAGAAAGAAAGAAAGAAAGAAAGAAGAAAGAAATACAAAACAAGAAAGAAAAAAAGAAGAAAAGAGAGAAGGGAGAAAGAGAGTAGAGAGAGAAAGAAAGAAAGGAAGGAATTAAGGAAGGAAGAGAGAGAGAAAAGAAAGAAAAGGAAGAAAGAGGAAGGAAGGAAAGAAGGAAGGAAGGAAAGGAGGGAAGGAGAGAGGGAGGGAGGGAAAGAAATAAAGAAAAGAAAGAAACAAACAAAGAGAAAGAAAGAGAGAAAGAGACAGAGAGAAAGAGAGAGAAAGAGAAATAAAAAAGAAAGAAATACAAAAGAAGAAAGAAAAAAAGATGAAAAGAGAGGAGAGAGAAAGAGAAAAGAGAGAGAAAGAAGAGAAAGAAGGAAGGAATTAAGGAAGGGAGAGAGAAAAGAAAGAGAAGGAAGGAAGGAAGGAAGGGAAGGGAAGGAAGGAAGGAGGGAGGTAGAGAAATAAAGAAAAGGAAAAGAAACAGAAAGAGACAGAAAGAGAGAAAGAAAGAAAGAAAGAAAGAAAGAAAGAAAGAAAGAAAGAAAGAAAGAAAGAAAGAAAGAAAGAAAGAAAGAAAGAAAGAAAGAAAGAAACCTGTAAGGAATTTCAATTTCTTAACAGTAAGTTACTGGCTAGAGTCAGATCTTCATGTACACAGCCAGCTATTAGAATCGTCTTCACATGCTTCTGGATCTTTCTTTTCCTAAGCTTAGAGTTATGTTGTTAATTCTTTAGTTGCTTCTAGAATGCATTGTTTACTTGATGCACTAATTTGAGTAATGTTACATTCATTAATGAAAAATTATGACATAAAAATAAAAACTTTTGACAACTTTTTGTTTTACTTATAGAAATACACTGAAAATAGTGATCTCATTATATGGAAGTGTGATTTTTACTGTATTATTCTGTCATTTGTTAAGCAGTGAAGCATGATATGCCATTGCATGTACTGTGAATAAAATGGAGTGCAAAAATGGGCCTTGGACACACTGGAAATCATTCAGTTGTTCCTTCATCAGTGTGAGCACTCGTGACTGAAATAATATTGAAAATGCTTCTGAATTTTTAACTTTAAAAATATATGATTTTATTCTACCATTAGTTAGAGTAACTATTTAATTATAACACAGAAATGGAGCTTTTATAACACAGATTTTTTTCCCCAAATCTCTTAGGAAAAGATTAATTACTTATCAAATAATTAGTGATTACATATTTGTGTATGCATATGTATGATAACAGTTACTCTTAATTATTGCTGTGAGGGAGCATTCAAAGTTAAACAACTTAAGGAAGAAAGGGAGATTTATCCAACTTACAGTTCTAAAGAGGAGAAATAGACTTTCATAGCGGAAGTGACATGGCTGGCAGGCCAAATCATTCCTATCCACATGGCTGGAGGATTCCTGAGAGAGTTTCTCTTTTTCTCATCTTCTGTTCTGTAGTTCCTTTTATCTGGTCCACTACTGGAAGGTTCCAAGGAGATCTAGGGAGGTTCTGATTGGATCTAGGGCTGGTCTTTGTATTGTAAATGTGTTGATCTGGATAATCTCTTTAGGTGGTCTTAGCTGATCTTAGTTAATGCCAGGTATATTAAGTTGACATCCAGGATTAACTATCACATGTATTGCACACACACACACACACACACACACACACACATACATACACACACAGTTGTGGTTAATGTTGAAGCCTACATTCTGCTAATGTTAACTGCAAGCTGATATTTCTCGTTACTTAACTTTGGTGACTTAATGCTGACAAAAAAGGTCTATAGAAAACAAACTCCCTACCAATAAACTGACAACTGAGTTTCTTTCTGTCATCACATATAGGTCACTGAGCTGGGAAAGTTTATAGATTCCAATAAGTAAAAGAAGCTGATGTTAGTAGCCAACACCTTTCTTAATTTAAATGCCTATCACAACAAAAATTGTGTACATGAATTGATTTTCTTTAAAATCTAAATAATTTGCATGCATGATAAGATGTACATAATTCATCAATTTATATGCATGCAAATTTCGTCTCAGTTGCCTGTATCTAGAAAACACATTATAAAATGAAAATAAATGTGATGTTTATTATATATTATTTAAGTGCTATAGTAGGTGATGTTTGTACTCTAGGGTTGGTTATATACTATAAAATGTAATAAATGACAATATATAGTAGATAAATTCTTCCATTTTCAACATTTTAGGATTTTCTGTAATCTGTAATTCCATCATAATTTAAAATGTGTCCCCCACAGACTCATTTGTTTGGAAAAATCATGACATGTTAATAGGTAGAGCCTTGCTAGAAGAAGGCAGTCATAGGGAATGATCCTTGAGGTGAGTTAGTTCTACCTTACCTCCAGGAGACCTCTACTATAAGAGTGGTAGTCTTGCAGCCCTGAGTTTTCTGGATGGATGTGGCCTAGGCCTCCTCCAGCTTCTACCACCAGACATGTCATTTCTGCCATGAAAGACTGTATCTCTCCTCTGGAACTGTAAACTGAATAAATATCCCTTTCTCTTTTAAGTTGCTTAAATTTATGTGTTCTTTCATAGCAACAGAGAATAGTAGCTGGTATATAAATTGGTACCAAGTGGAGTGATGCTATGTGAGACCGATAATTCAGTACCAAAAAGCAAAGTTGTCATTTGTGAAGCTGAGAAAAGTTAGTATCCAGCAATATTGCCATTACTGAGATGTGGCTTCTAAACCTTTGGAACTGTTTGTTTGGAAAAATATGGAGAACTTTGTAACTTTATGTTTGAAAACCTTTGCATCTTGCACATGGAGGCTCAGAGGCCATTCTAGTGAGAACATTATGAAGACAGCAATGCTGATAAAAATGTTGGCAGTCAAAGTCCAGCTTGTCCAGAGGGAACAGAGATTGTGTTGGAAACTTGAGGACTGGCAAACAGAGCCATGTTTTGCAGAGAGTTAGGTTTTGTCCTAGTCCTGAAAGCTTGTCTGAGTGTTGGGTACAAGAACTTTCAAGGCAATACAGACTTAACAGTGTAGTATGGCTACTTTTTAGTGCTCTTGTTCAGAGTTACTAAAAAGAGCAAGGGATCAGACAGAAAGAAGTAAAATATGTGAAGTTTGAAGAAAAATGTGAGGGTAAGCAAAATAGTGGCTATTGTAAAAGATATTAGCTCCAATAGTGAACCAAACCTGTTTTCAATTTGGATAATAAGAGAGGCTGCTCCCCCACCCCCAGTACAAATTCCTCAGGAAAGGATACTATCAATAAGAATAAGATGGAATAGAAGGAATAAGCTAAAGGGCAGAGATTCAAAGGAGAGATCTGTGTCTCCTCTGAAACAACTGCCCAACAATGACAGAGATTTTTTTCCTGCAGTCTTCACTGAGAAGCTGAATCGGCTCTGAATCAAGATGGCCAGTCTCCAGTTCAAACTTTAGCAGGGCACTGTTGTTCACATGGCCCTGGTGTCAGAGGTATCAAAGATGCAAGAGGGAGGAGGTGCAGGAGCAGTCCGCTAAGGTTTCAGAGAATGACAGAAGTTAGATATCATATGGCAGAAGGTTTGTAGTTTAGAGGCCCAAGAAGGGTAGTTTGTTCTGTGGAGTTAAAGTCTGGTTTGCAGTTAAGAAATAAAAATGTTAGATATGCCAGAGCCAAAGTAGGACTGTTGTGTATCCTAGGAGGAGTCAGTCCAAGAGAGTGAGCAGCTGTGTTAGAAGAGTGGAACCAAAGCCCTTTAGAATTAAGAAAATTTCAACAAGAAGCTGGTTTCTTAGATTTGTATCTTCAGGATTCAGTTTGTCCTGATGTGTTTTGGTCTTGATATAGATCAAACTTTCCTGGATATGCCTCCATTCTCCCATTTTGGAATGGGAATATTTATTCCATACCATTGTATGTTACAAGTATATAACTTGTCTTTTGATTTTTACAAGAGGCTTTGGAGTTTGGACTTTTGGATTGTGTTGGAACTGTTGATGTAGTCTGTATTAAACCTTTAAAGATAGACTGAATATGATTTGCATAATGAGATGACAATGAGCCTTGCGGGACAGGGGTGCAATGCCATGGTTTGAAATGCATCCCCCACAGATTCATGTACTTGGGAAGATAATGACACCTTTAATAAGTAGAGCCTTACTAGAGGAAGGCAGTCACAGGGGATGGGCTTTGAAGTGTATTAATCCCACACTACATCAAAGAGAGATGTGCATTAGCAGTGGCAGTCTTGTCCTTCTGCACTACCTAGATGAATGTGACCTAGGTCTCCACAAGCTTCTGCCACCAGCCATGCTGTTTCCACCATGAAAACTGAGTCACTCTTCTGCAGCTACAAACTGAATAAATCTCCCTTTCTCCCTTAATTGCTTTGGGTGTTCTTTCACAACAGAAAGAATAACTAGTACACAACTCAAGTACTTTTGTGTTTTATATAATTTCCTCCCCAATTTTTAGTTAAGAACTTAATTTCACATACAAATTTTCATTATATATGACACCATAACACAGTTCTCTCTCTTTTTCTCTCTGTCTCTCTTACACAAGTATGCACAAATACCCCCACCCACAACACACAGACATTTAGATCTTGTGTGTTGCTAGCTATAACAATGTTCTTAATTCTGAGGAATAAATTTTCTGAAGATAAGGCAAATCCATGTGCTCCATGGTGGCACACAGAAACATTCAGACTGCTAAAGCTTTTAGGAATGTAGAACTGATTTTTGTCCTCTTGCTTTACTTACTGAGGGAAAACTATTTCTTCACCTCTATGTTTGTAAGGGAGTTTTTATAAACCAAAGATACTTTGTATTCTTCTGTTTCTGAGCTCAGGATTATTTGCTTCAAAATCTCTACTGTTAAAGTAATATTAAGTCCTTGTACCTTATGTGTGATGTTAGTGTTATGAAAGACATTCTGGTGAGCCATTTTCTCCATCTTCTTTGTCTGTAGGAGATAGAGGATGAGTTCTGGAAGTCTTGGCATAGGACTCATTTGGAAAAGGTGACATCTTGTGTCCTGAAGGTCAGGAGGAGGAAGGATGAAAGGAAACGGTGCTGCAAAGCTAACCAAGCAGCCACAAACAAAACAATGAATTCCTCATTTTATTTAAACATGACCTTATTTATGCTGTGTTTTGAAGTATTTTTACCTTAATAAATATTCAGCTTAAGAAAGGGATACTACCTTTCAAAAATAGGCATTAATTAATTATGAAAATATATACATAATTGTTGAAGACATATATTCACAGTATATCAGTATTAAACTTGCTGTCATATTAGTTGGCATCTGTTTAATTCACAAAGTCTGCCAGATTTTTGTGTATTCATGTATGTGTAATTATTCATGTGTGTACATATATGTACCAATATATATACAGATGTATATGCTTATATGTGAATATTAGGGTAATTTATTGATAACATTCCTAATTCATTACCCACTCTGAATTTGAGACAAAGTATTTAATTTGCCTGAGGTTTGCATAGTAGTATAGACAAGTTGACCATGTGTAATGCCCCCAATTCTTCCTCCTAAACAGTAGGATTAATAACATACGCCACCATACCTGCCTCTTATATGTGACTTTTAGGCATCCATTTTGAGCCTTTATGATGGTGTGGGAAACTTTTCATTAAGTGGCCTATATTCTCATTTTGCAGAAGCCCAGGATTTGGTATTTCCTTTTTCAATTACTTTCTAGTGCTAAATGTTTACAAGGTGAGATTTGAAAAAGTTCATGTGTGGGTTTAAAGTTTAATTATATGGTTTGAACTTATTTTTAAAAGTAATTTAAAATATTTTATATACAATAATTTATTTATTTATTTATAAATTTTATTTATAATCAAATTATATCATTTTAATAGTCTTTCAGCTTAGTTTCAGTTCATACTATGTACTTATACACACATACAGATAGAAGAACTCACATAGGTAAGCATGAGTTTCTTCCAAAGCTATTTTGAATGGAATTAAAAGAAAGGTTTAATTTAAAAATGTTATAAAATGGACAGGCAGATGAATATAATATCTATAGTGACATTCTTCATTTTTCTTCACTGCTTATCAAGTGAGTATATTCCAGTTGTTAAAAGAATCTATATCTTATGAAGCAATAACCAATTCCTGTTTAGAAAACAAAAAATAAGGCATTCACAGTTATTCTCCCAATAGGAAATGAATATGAACTTTAAATTCCTCAATTAGAAAGCCCTTAACAGATATTGAATCTGAATCTCATGAAGAACCTTCTCACAGTGGTCAACAATAGCACTTGCATACACAATCAATTGCACAGGCATGGTGACAGTGTATGGACAGGTGCTTCTTGTGTCAGTGCAAGTGATGTTTGAAGGATGAGAGACACTAACACTCCCTAGGTGCTTTGGCAGAAAATCTCAACAAATCTATATGATTCAGGGGTCAGGTCCTTCCAGCAGAACTTCCAAGATATTTTTCCTAGCTTTTTAAACAAATTAGGTGTCTTTCTTACTACTGTTTTAATAAACAATGTCTTGTTTCCCCATGGGTTGTTTTCATCACTCCAATTCAAAAATTTCTACTAATGATTGCTAAAAACAGCAGATCAACAGTTTTGGGAGGAAATCTCCAAAGAAGAAACTGCTGGAAATGAGACAGCACATAACCAGTTAGTATGGAGGAACGAGACCATGACACATTAAAATATGAAAAGCAAGAAAAATATTGCACTTCAGTATTCCTCCTAAAATGGTATGAGAAGGCTAAAGGAGGAGAGATAAATTTACTTGTTAATTATTGCATAAATCATATTATGGAAACTATAAATGTACATAGTTCAAGATATGTAGCCATGGTGGCAAGATAGTTGAGCAGACAATGAAACTTGATGTGTATGCTTGATGATCCAAATTCAATCCCTGTTGCTCACATAGTAGAAAAAGAGAACAAACTCCCAGAAGTTATCTTCTGTACTCTACAAATGCAATGTGGCATGCATGTGTTCACATTCACCCATATACATATATACACACATACAATGCACAATTAATTAAGTTAATATATACAAATAAAGAGTATTTTATTATGAGTGGCATGATCACTGTGGATTTATAATTTTGTTATCAACTCGAAATTCTTTAAATTAACTTTACTTTTGTTTGAAGAGTTAAAAAAATCTACTGAGAATATCAGCTATGAGATAAGACATGCTGGATGTTTTAGAAATGTGTTCCTTTTTGTAAATACTTATTTTAGTTTGGAAGGAAAGTAGGAAAAGAGATTCAGTTAGTAAAGGAAAAAAATTTAGAAAGACAGCATGTTTACATTTATGTATGCATGAAGTATGAGACACTTAGAGGAGTAAAAACCTAGAAAAAGGTCTATTTAAAGGAAAATAAACATCTGAGATTAACTTAGGAAACATGGATCTGGAAATTAGACATTCTGGAATCTGATTCATCACAGAGCTCTGAGAGTAACCAGTGGTGCCATTAGTTCTTTATTTTGAAAACTCAGGGTAGTACCATCAACTGGAAAGTTAAGAACACTACATTGTACCGTTACAACTCCCCTTTTAGTCCAAAGAAGAGAAAATGCCCCAGACAAGCAGAAAATCTTAAACAGAATGATAACATGAGATAAATCTTTATGATATTAAAACTTCAATTCCCAATAGATAACAAAAGCTGATGAAAATGTATCAGAAAGTAAAACAGGCAGCATATTTTATCAGAAAGAAACCAAAATGATAAAAAGTGAGAGTTAGAGATAAAAACAGATTTTAATATATTTCTTTCATGTCTGGAGATAACTAGGTAGAATTAGTAAGGATATTTTATGTCTATTTTTTGATATGAAGAAGAACCTTTGCAAGTATAGGAAATAAGACCCATAGGCACCCCAAAGGGAACTCTGTTGTCCACACAGTCAGAGGGTCAAGAGGTGGGAAGGACATAGCTGGATTGAAGAGGATATCAGAGGCCAAGAGAGGAGGGTGACAGAAGGGGAGGGTGTCAAGGCAAGCACATACCCTCAGTTTGTTTATATATGAAAAATCATCAATAAAAATAAAAATATCAAAGTAAAAAGAATCCACACTAAGAGACAAAGAAAATATCAAAAAATGGTAACAATAAAAATATTACATATAACTTTCTCTGGCTATAGCATTTATGTGAAGTGAATCTGAAAAGCACTCTGTGTTCTTGTCCTTTCTCATGATGGCCTGATGCAGATTTGACTCAGTTTCATAAAGAACAATTTGCTTTTGAGTGACATCAGTATTTGAAACCCAATAAGTTGTTCCCACCACTCTAACTGGGACATTGTGTCTTTAATGTTGACCTATATGTCACCTCTTGGCCTACACAATTTTTGAACTACTTTTTGATACTTAGATTTAGATACTTACCCCTTTGTTCCTCCTGCCCGTCTGCCCCCCCGACACAGGACTTGCTCTCGGTTGGTCCTCCATCCCAGGTGAGTTAACCCAGCCCCCAGGTGGCCCCTTGATCCAGCTCCTCCCACCAGCCAGCCTGGGCAACACCCAGGCTGCCTGCTTTTTGCCCCACCCCTTTTATTCTCCCGCCCGCCTGCCCTCCCGACTGGGACAGGACTTGCTCTGGGTCCTCCATCCCTGAAGCCTGGGTGGGCCACTAAGCCAAGTCCCAGGTCCCAGGTGAAGAGTTCTGCCATCGCCATCAGTCCCTCTGTCCCTCCTACCCACCGGGGACCCTCGCTTGTGGTCTACGGAGGACACACTGCCTCTCAGAATTCAACAGAATCCAAAGAAAACCCAAGCAAAGCTCTAAGGGACAAAGGCCATACATCCGAAGTCCTCTACAATCATCCTATCACATGGGAGAGATTCTTCACATCCAGTCCAAAGATAAGTAAACCTCTTTTTTTTTTTTTTTTACCATACTGCTCCTTTTTAGTATTATCACTGTAGATTAACTTTTCCATACAGCCACCCCAGAAATATATACAACTCCAGGGATTATACCACTCACCCTCACATATCACCAAGATACTAATATCGTAAAAGTGCACTACCATACTAATATTCACCCCCTGCCTACTAAACCTGACTTAACTGATGTACTAATAGCCTAATAGCTTCATCTAGGAAATAATACTAACAACAGACAAATGAACCCAACTACAGGGCAAATACTAGTAATAACTGTCCTAGAGTAGTAATACCAACTAAATCAGTTCAGTCAAAAACACATAGAAACTGAAAGGTCTTAAGAGACAAAACGACAATGCCTAAGTCAAAGTGAAGATCCATGAGAAACAAAACCTAGGAAGACAAATCTCCCACCGAAAGAATTAACCCCATAATGATGAATTCTAACCAGAACAAATTCACAGATAATAGCCAAGAAAGCCAGACCCAAGATAAAGACTTTCAAAGTATGATCAATACCATGATTAATACTATGAAAGAGGAAATCTGGGAGGAGTTAAACAACCACATCAACCACTTTGAACAGGAACACAACAGGCACTTGGAGAAGTTGAGAAAAACAGTTCAGAAACAAAAATAGACATAGAGCAGTTAAAACAGTCTTAGGCAGAGTTTAAAATCGAACAAAAAGACAAGTTATCTTCAACCCAAAACTCAACAGAGAGTCTTATCAGCAGAACTCACGAAGCAGAAAATATAATTTCAGGTCCCGAAGACAAAGTGGGAGAATTAACCAACTCAATGGAAGAGCTTCTTAAAGCCAAAAAGATACTCGAGAGGAATATTCAAGAGATATGGGACACCCTGAAGAAGTCTAATATGCGCATTCACGGAATACCAGAGCAAGAATCCCAAAATACCACACCTGAGAAAATTTTTCAAATAATTATACATGAAAACTTCCCTCAATTAAAGAATGAGAGGCCCATCCAAATACAAGAGGTATTTCGCACTCTAAACAGATATGACCAAAATAGAAAATTGCCATGGTAAATAATAGTCAAAACACTCCACATTCAAGACAAAGAGAAGGTGCTGGGAGCTTCAAGGGAAAAAAACAAGTCACTTTTAAAGGTAAACCTATTAAAATAACAAATGATTTCTCAATGGAAACAATAAAAGCAAGAAAAGCTTGGACAGACATACTTCAAGTATTAAATGAGCAAAAATGTCAACCCAGACTCATATACCTGGCAAAACTATCTGTCATGATCAAGAGAAAGAAAAGTTTTCCAGCACAAAGACAACTTGAAGGCTTACATGTCTACCAAACCAGCCTTCAAAAAATGCTAGAAATGATACTCAAACTTGAAGAAAAAACAAGCATATCCAGGAGGACAGAAGGAAAGTATAATACCACCAAAACATAAATGTCAAGCAATACACATACAAAAGCCACTAAACATAAAAAATGTCCAGAATTAAAAAGAATTTCTCCATTATAACATTAAATGTCAATGGTATTTACTCACCGATCAAGAGACACAGATTGCAAACTTGGATGAAAAACAACAACCCATCAATCTGCTTCCTTCAGGAAACTCATCTCAACACAAAAGATAGGCACATCCTAAAAATAAAAGGCTGGTCAAAAATTCTGCAAGCTAATGGAACCAGGAAACAGACAGGGGTAGCCGTTTTGCTCTCAGACAAAGTGGACTTCAAACCAAAAAAAAATCATAAGAGACACATATGTATACTACATTTTAGTCACAGGTACAGTTCACCAGGAAGACTTCACAATACTGAACATATATGCAACTAATATGGGCCCCTCCACATTCATTAAGCAAACCCTACAGCATCTAAAGTGAGAAATTAACCCCCAAACTATAATTCTTGGGGATTTCAACACTGCCCTTTCAAGATGGTATATATCGATAGGACAAAAGCTTAACAGAGACACTTCGGAAATTAATCAAACCCTTAAAGAAATAGACTTTACAGATCTCTATCGAACTGTTCATCCACGCGCCAAAGAATACACATTTTTCTCAGCAGCACATGGAACTTTCTCCAAAATAGATCACATATTGGGCCACAAAATGAATCTCCACATATACAGGAAAGTTGAAATTCTAGCGTGTGCCCTATCAGACCACCATGGTCTAAAGCTTGAAATCCACAACCCAATAAACAACAAAAAATACACTAACTCCTGGAAACTTAACACTATGATGATGAATGAGAATTGGATTCAGGAAGAAATTAAAAAGAAAATTCAAGATTTCCTGAAAGTGAATGAAAGGAAAATACAATTATCAAAATCTTTGGGACACAATGAAAGCTGTCCAAAGAGGTAAGTTCATAGTTCTTAATGTCTCCATCAAATAAATGGAAACAGCAGAATTAAATAACTTAACAATGGAGCTTAAAGCTTTAGAGACACAAGAGCAATCTGATCCCAAAACCAGTAGAAGAGAGGAGATTAGTAAATAAGGGGAAAAATATCCAAAATTGAGTTTAGGAAAATGATACAGAGAATCAATCAGTCAAAAAGCTGGTTCTTTGAAAAAATCAATAAGATTGATACACCCCTAGCTAAATTAACCCAAAGCAAGAGAGAAAAAACAAAAATTAACAAACAAAATGGAATGGAATTATCACTATGGACACCCAAGAAATTCAGAGTATTATAACATCATATTTCAAAAACTTATACTCTGTGAAATTTGACAACACAAAAGAAATGATTGAATTCCTAAGTACAACTTACTAAAACTAAATCAGGAAGTTGTGAATTATTAAATAGTCCTATAACATATCAGAAAATCGATGATGTAATCTCGAATCTTCCCACCAAGAAATGTCCTGGGCCAGATGGATTCAGCACAGAGTTCTACCACACATTTAAGGAGCTTATAACACCAATACTCCTTAAACTGTTTCATCAAATAGCAAAGGAAGGAACACTACCAGATTCTTTCTATGAAGCTAATATCGTCTTAATCCCAAAGCCTAAAAAAGATACACTTAAAAAAGAAAACTATGGGCCAATCTCTTTGATGAACACAGATGCAAAGATTGTCAACAAAGTCTTAGCAAATCGGATTCAAAAACATATCAAAAAGATCATTCATGGGGATCAAGTAGGTTTTATCCTAGGCACTCAAAGTTGGTTCAACATACACAAATCAAATAAATGTAATCTACCATATAATCCAGTCTAACATCCAAGACCACATGATACTCTTGATAGATGCTGAAAAAGCCTTTGACAAGATCCAACAGCCTTTTATGATCAAAACGGTAGAGACAGTAGGAATGGAAGGAAGGAATGGAAGCTTTTATTATATTATCAATATAATAAAAGCTGTATACAACAAGCCCACAGCAAGGATTATACTCAATGGGGAAAACTGGAAGCAATCCCACTTTGATCAAGAACTAGACAAGGCTGTCCACTCTCACCACTTCTATTCAATATTGTACTTGAAGTCTTGGCTGGAGCCCTAATACAAGAAAAGGAGATAAAAGGGATTCAGATCAGCAAGGAAGAAGTCAAGTTATCTCTATTTGCTGATGACATGATTTTATACCTGATTGATCCCAAAAACTCCACCAGGAAGCTCCTGGAACTAATTGAGAAGTTCAGCAGGGAAGCAGGATACAAAGTAAACATACAAAAATCAGAGGCCTTCCTATATGCCCAGAATGAAAGAAGTGAAAAGCCCTGAGAGAAACAATCCCATTTACTATAGCCCCTAAAAAAATGAAATACCTTGGTATAAACCTAACCAAGGAAGTAAGTGACCTTTAAACTTAAAACCCTAAAGAAAGAAATTACAGAAGACACTAGAAGGTGGAAAGACCTTTCATGTTCCTGGATTGGCAGAATCAATATCTAAAAATGACCATTCTATCAAAGGCAATATACAGATTCAATGCTATACCAATTAAAATCCCAAACCAATTCTTTAAAGAAAGTTGGCTAAACAATCTCAACATTCATATTGAGGCACAAAAGACCCAGGATAGCAAAAACAATGCTGACTAACAGAAACACTGCTGGAGGTATCACCATACCAAACCTTAGTGTATACTACAAATCCATAGTTATAAAAACAGCGTGGTACTGGCTCCAAAATAGTCACACAGATCAATGGATAAGAGTTGAAGACCCAGATATAAACCCACACAATTACAGCCATTTGATCTTTGACAAAGGGGCCCAGAAAATCCAATGGAAAAAGAAGAGCATCTTCAACAAATGGTGCTGACAAAACTGGATCTCCACATGCAGAAGATTAAAACTGGACCTGTGCTTGTCACAATGTACAAGACTTAATTCCAAATGGATCAAGGACCCTGATATAAGGCCAGTGACTATAAAAACCTTAGTTGAAAGGGTAGGGAACTCCCTGGACCTGATTGGACTAGGCCAGTGATTCCTAATTGGAAATCCAATAGCGCAGTCAATACAACCAACACTCAACAGATGGGATCTTATGAAATTAAAGAGCTTCTGTTCAGATAGAGATTGTAACTTGAGCACAAAGGCAACCCACAGAATGGGAAAAAATCTTCACGAACTATATATCTGATAGAGCTCTATTATCCAGAGTGCACAAAGAACTTAGAAAACTAAACACCAAGGAAACAAATGGCCCAATTAAAAAAGGGGCTTTGGAACTTAAAAGAAACTTTACCAGGGATGAAATTAAAATGTGTAACAAATATCTTAAAAAATACTCCACATCCTTAGCTATGAGGAAAATGCAAATCAAAACTTCCCTGAGATATCATCTTACTCTGGTCAGGAAGGCAAAAATCCACAATAAAAACATCAAATGCTGGAGAGGATGTGGAGAGAGGGGAACTCTCCTACATTGCTGGTGGGAATGCAGGCTCATACAATCTCTCTGGCGAGCAGTCTGGCAATTCCTAAAAAAATTAAAGATTGAATGCCTTATGACCCTGCGATTCCATTTTTAGGAATAACCCCCCCATGCACCAAATATTCACCTCAATAGCACAAGCACGGCCATGTTCATAGCAGCACTGTTTACAATAGCAAAGTCATGGAATCAACCCAAATGTCCAACAGTTGATGAGTGGATAAAGAAAATGTGGTATAGTATATTTATACAATGGAATACTACTCAGCCATCAAAAATGATGAAGTAATGCAATTTGCCGGGAAATGGATGGAATTAGAAACAATTATATTGAGTGAAGTATCCCAGACACAGAAAATTAAGCACCATATGTACTCCCTAATAGGTGGATCCTAGTACCAAATCCACTTAGAGACACACTCAAAGATAATTATAAACAGGAGAGAAAGGGAAGGAGGGCACCACCAGAAACAAGGAGAGCGGGTATCATGCTACAACAGAGAAAATAGGCCACCATCAAGTACTGCAAGTAAGTAGTGAGACATCTGGTTAAGCTCACAGACTGTCCTTCCTTGTCTCTTGCTACTGATGGGGTATTATCTTACCAGAAAGGGAGGGCATACAATCAAGCAGATAGAAGGTAACCATTTTGCAATGGGAGACATACCTACCCCTCACTGCAGTCTCCTACTCTTATTCCATCTACCTTTGAATCTATCTTTATAATAAGACTCTATTTTAACAGCTTTTAATCTCTGACTGGGGGGTGACATCCAATGCCATCAGGATGGAGCCAAGGGCATTGTGGGAGCAGCAAAACTGAAAAAAAATCAACAAACCATAATTCAGAACATCAGAGACTCTGTATCAACCACCTGGAATCAGGTCTGCCTAACCTCTCCCCCATCCTGAAGCTCAGGGAAATTTGCAGAAGAGGGGATGGTAAGATTGTAAGAGCACAAGGATGGGAGGAGTCACGATATGCAAGAAACTCCACACAAGTTAAGGCCGAAGCAATTATAATAGGACTCTGCATGATCTGTGCAATGACCAACATATCATTGGCCACTCAAAGTCTAGCATGGACTAAAGGCAATAGGATCCTTAGAAGCAAGGGATTAACAGTCACAATAGTGTTCCTATACTTAAGGGGAACACAAGAAAGAGTTCTAGGAAATGCCACTGAGTCCTTACACCTCATCAGAGAGGAGGACCCAGAGGAAAGTTTGATATACACATTAAAGGATGCTTCAGAAATGGGGGAGGGGGCACTTGGAGAAAGGGAAGTAAGGGGAAAAGGAAGGGGAAAAGGGGGGAGGAAGCGGGGAGGTCCAGGGAGGGGTGGAGGGAAGGAGGGGACAGGGGTACCTATTAAATTTGTATGAACAGAAAAATACACTTAAAAAAGAAGAAAAAAAAAAGATTTAGATACTTACTAAGTCTTCTAAAAGACTAAGCCACAGCCACAGCAGTGTTCCTATACCTAAGGGGAACACGGGAAAGGGTTCAGGGAAAGGCCACTGGGTCCTTATACGTCACTGGAGAGGAGGGCCCAGAGTAAAATCAGACATGCACAAGGCACAAGAAAGGACTCTCTGGGAATTGGGGCAGGAGGCACTGGGGGATGGGGAGGGAGAAGGGTGGGGAGGGGGAGCAGGAGGTACGGGGGGGGGAGGAAGGGAGGGAACTGGTGTACCTAATAAGTTTGTATGAGCTGAAATAAAAAATATGTAAATAAATAAATAAAATACATTAAAAAAAAAAAAACGAAGCCACAAGCACATTTTTTGAGGGGTACTCCTATTTGATCTTGGAACTATCTGCTTAGTTGACCAGAAGGGGGATGTGGACACTTCTGTATTCAGTATAGCTATCTTGTGAAATAAGGATTTGTTGATTGTGGTGCTACAATACATCTCTGCTTCCATGTTTCTCCCCAAATAATCTTCTTCTCTTGACTCCATATTGTTTGGTGGTATCTATCATCTCCTGCCTTCTGACAGCAGCAAAATGAGAGAAATTGGTACAGAGACAAAGAAGCGCAGAAGAAGGAGGAGAAGGAGAAAGAAGATAAAAGTATGTGCATTTTTGGTAGAAATCAAAAGAAAAAAATCAATTAAAGAAACTGATTGAGTTAGAAAGAAAGTAAAAATTAAAAACATTGAAGGCCACAAGTTGTTTCAATCTACGTGAAGATAAAGAACAAAAAGTATAGTTAAGTAAAATAAAAAGTGATAAGGAAAACTGGCTAAATGTTTCTTAAAAACTGTCATATATGAAAATCATTGGGAGCTGGCTCAGGGGTTAAGCCTCTGCCTTGCAGGTAGAAGGTCCTGAGTTCGGATTCTAGACCCCATATATAGACTCCAGGCAGAAGTAGGGCGGCCTGGGTTTCTGGTCCTGGTAGGGCAGAGCCTGTGAATCCTGGGACAGAGTAAACAAGGAGGAGATGGAGGCGGTCCATGGTGGTTTGTGAATTCGCCCGCGGTTCTACACACATACACACACACACACATATGCACACACACACACACACACAATTGAATAAATAAAAAAATTATAAAAAAGAAAATCATGCATGAAACATTACATGTTTTCAAATAAAACATGAAGAAACAAGATCAATTATGCTCTATAAAAAATCTATCATGACCATGTGAAATAGCTTCATAAAGTCAAGTTGTGTAAGTCTTGTTATTTAGGCATAAATATTGAGAAGAATGAATGATTTTAATATCAAAACATACATTGAAGTCTAAAAGACAACAGTACATTTAATTTGGAAAAATGAGAATTTTCCAATTATAATCAGCAATAGCAATGCAAGATTGTACTGACTGTGTAAGTGCATAATGGGCCACAGAACATTATGTCAGTCAAAGATAGGGGCATGAGTGTTGCTATTCATATTTGATTACATTGTCCAGAAAAATATAGCCATCTTAACTACTGCTAGTACACTAAGGTATGTAAGCAATGACAAAATTGATTAATAATACATGTCTTTGAACTTAGATCTGGTCGTTACTAAGGCATGATAACCGCTACTGTCAGTAATAAAAAGTAGCACAAACAGAAATCAAAAAGTAAATGTAATAAAAGAATGCAGAATTCAATAACAGTGAGATATGTGTAATACGCCATGTTAAATAACTGCATAATGCATCTATGCACTCCTTTATATAAATATGTAGTTAAAAAAAGAAACAATGAAAAAGTAGATGTCACATATGACATTCTGAATATTTTAATTCAGGAATATATCCTAAACATGCCCACAAAGTCCAGAGGTTGTTTAAAATACTTTAAAAGTAGAATTTAATGAATTGTAAAAATAATCTGGGATGGGAAGATATGATACACTAATATGTGAATTCTATTTAAATGAATTAAAAATATGTCTCACACTTAGTAAAAATTCCAGAGCAAAGTACAATATGAAGGAGTTATTTTTTTTCCGAGGGACCAGGTTTATTTCTTTTTTGTAATTATTATTTCCGCTCATACAAACTTAACAGGTACACCGGTCCCCTCCCTTCCTCCACCTCCCCCCAATCCCCCTGCTCTCCCCTCTCTTCCCCCTCCTTCCCCATCTCCCAGTGCCTCCCCCATTAGTGCCTGCTCCCACCCAATCCCCGGAGCATCCTTTAATGTGCATGCCAAACTCTCCTCTGGGTCTTCCTCTCCAATGAGGTGCAAGGACCCAGGGGCATTTCCCAGAACCCTTTCCTTAAGCTTAGGAACACTACTGTGACTGTCAGTCCCTAGCCTCCAAGAATCCTAGTGCCTTTAATCCATGCTAGACTGTGTGGGGTCAATAATGTGTTGGACATTGCGCAGGGCATGCAAAGTCCTATTATGATTGCTTTGGCCCTAACTTGTGTGGAGTATCTTGCATATCATTACTCCTCCCATCCTTGTGCTCTTACAAACTTGCCTTCCCCTCTTCTGCAAATGAAGGAGTTATAATAACAGACGTTATGTAATGAAAGTTTGTTAGTTTATTGTACAGCAGTAACTTTAGGAACCTAGAAATGAGTGTGATAGAATAGATCCATGGCATTAAAGAAATGTAATGTATGAAATAAAATTGTGAATGATAAATTAGAAAAGTTTGGCTTGATAATAAATGTGACTCATTTACCCAGTATATTTTCACAGATATTCAGCTTTATATAGAGGAAAGGAGCTATACTTAGAAAAAGAAACCATCATAGATTACATAAAACAAAAATTCTAGCAAATCTAGATGCAAGTAGACTACATACAGAAAATAAACCAACACTGCATTGATAGCTGAAAATCAAATCCAAAAAAATATTACTTTTGGGATGGGTAAAATTTATAAAATTTATTAGTTAATTTTAAAAATGAATCGACCTATTTAAAGAGAGTTGTAAATTTTTTATAAACAAAAAAGTAGTTATAATATTTGGAAAGATCATGAAGTACTCTCCTTATCAACAATGGCTACATTTCAAAGGCCATCAAAGGTAGATGCTTAAACTAACTATGGATAGTACTGGCTCCTATGTGTACTATTTCTCCCATATATACTTGTCAATGGTAAAGATTAACTCACATTTGACCACCACAATGATGGTTAATCAACAACAGACCACAACAACGTAGGACAATTATAACTACATTGTTATCGTGCCAAAATTCCAAGGCTATTGGTATAAGCTTGAAACCTGAGCATGGACCGAGGGCCACAGATATCAACTCTACCACTGGATTGCATTTGAAAGCAGAATCAGTAGAGCACAGAAATGGATGGGGAACATACACTGGAAGTGACCTTAAATACAATCCTTGTTTCTCTAAATAGCATTCCTCCACAACATAAAGACAGGTGTGGTAGCTAGATACATAGGTATCAACATGATAATTGAAAGTTGAGCTTTGAGCATATTTGTGAAGATTCAGCAGTTAAAACAAACCCTGGGTAGCATGTAGGAGATTGACTAATGTGGGTTGGAAGGACCCCACCCATAGTTCCTGGAACCACTCCTAGGTAGGTGGATAAGATGAAGGAAGCAGGCTCAATAAGTTGGCATACTTCAGCATATTCTGGCAGACTTGCTGTTTGACAAGTGAGTTCTGTTCCTCTCTCAACAATACCTTGGCTCCTGGTGTTGATATAAGCTGAGCTAAGTATTGCAGTTGAACAATTGTAAGCATGACTGAAGTCCCTCGTTTCCCAATACTGTTTTGTGGTAGTTTTATCCGAATCATGCAGGCAACGTGAAGAAAGATTGAATGATGGATTGTCAGAATCCTCCTTACCTTACAGGACATAGATCACAAGCCAGCAGACTATAGAATTGATTATATAATCCTGAAACAGTCTCCTAAGATAAGAGTTTTTTGTATGAAGAACTTAATGTTTCAATTCAGTGGGGGAAATTATAGTTTACTTAGAAATAAAATAATAAATGCTATATATTTGAAGGAGTGTGAAATTGGAACACTATTTAAACCATGTACAAAATCAGTTCCAGATGGCATTATCACAGAAAACAAAAATCAGTGATGCATGCTTTTTGGTTGGAAGTGGTAAAAACACAGAAACTATAAAAGCAGGATATGTTTGTTCCTTTAAACTGAACATCTTTGTGTGGAACCCATACTATTTGTGCAAAATTACAACAAATTAATATGCATTCTATATAATATAAATCGACTTACTATACATGAACATGCAAGTCAGTATAAAATCAGGCAAACCATATTAAAATAGAATTGTAGTGAGACAAAATAAAATGCTATAGAAACTAATTTGGATTAAAGAGAGGCAACTGAAAAATAAATAATATGTTTAAAAATTTGGGATACATGTAGCTATTAATAAAGGGAATAGTATCTTATAGCATTGGCAAAAAATACATTTTTCCATCTTTCTGAAATGCATTCCTGCAGCAATTAAGGAAACTAATGCTCATTTCAGTGAAATGAATCAGCAAATGAAGGTGAGTGCATATAAACCTGGCTACCTGAGTTCAAAACCACAGTCCACATATGGTGGGAGGAGGAAAGTTATCTCTGATCTCCTAATGTGTGCTGTGATAAGCATATATTTTTATTTCTCTATGTCAAATAAATAAAAGAAGCTTAAAAATAATATTTATCACTTCAGTGAAGTCTTACTCCTAGAAATCTGTCTTTCGGGAAAAAATACCCTAGTTGGTTACATGTTCCAGTATGTTTACTTGTGATAAAGATAAACTAGATTAAAAATACTGAAATTAAAAGATTAATGAATAATAGAGTGAGCTATATATATTGAGTTACATTCTCACTAATACATGGCTATTGATTGATATGGATTAGAACTATTCAATTTAGGCAAAGATTTAGGGATAGATAATTTTCTGTCGTGTCCTTTAAAAAATAGTTAAATAAAGATGTGTGCCATATGAGTCACTCTCCAGCCCCAAAAATAATATATTCATGTCATATGAGTTAGGGAAACAAAATAATATATTCATGTCATATGAGTTAGGAAAACCTAAGGAAATGTACTGAGCAGTTTATTAATGTAGGTGAACAGAGGAACTGGAAGTGGGATAGGGCAGGTGAATGGATGGTGCACATTAGATCTCACACAGTCGACAATACAGACATTTGGTTCAAATGAATGTCAAAAATATGTAATTTTTTAAATTTATTTTATTTATTTTAAATGTAATTTTAGTAACTTTCATATAAATAAATATTAACATGAACCTTTTCTTTATTATTATTATTTATTTGTGTGCGTGTGCGTGTGTGTGTGTGTGTGTGTGTGTGTAGACCCGCGGGCAAATTCAGGAACCACCATGGACGCCTCCACCTCCTCCTTGTTTACTCTGCCCAGGGATTCACAGGCTCCGCCCTACCAGGACCAGAAACGCAGGCCGCCCCTGCTTCTGCCTGGCGTCTATACGTGGGGTCTAGGATCCGAACTCAGGACCTTTCGCCTGCAAGGCAGAGGCTTAACGCCTGAGCCACCTCTCCAGCCCCACCTTTTCTTTTTATTAAACTGATTGAAATATGATATTTTGAACTACTTCTGTGATCAGGTGCTGTTGGTTAGCATGTGAGATGTAAGTGAAATGACGCAAAAATAAGGACCTATGTTCCTCCCATCATTTAGGCTTCAGGGGACTGAACTCGGGTCATCAGTTTTATGAGCAGATATCTTACCTACTGAACTACCTTTCCAGTCCCTTAGCAACTATATTTTAAATTCAGTAAAAAGCATGTATTACTTATGAGCAATTGGTTATTTTTGCATAGGAAATACAATTATATTTACTATTGAGTGTGGGCTTCAATTACGATATGTGAACATTGAACAAAAACCAGATTACCACATTATAAAACTAATATTTCAGGCATGGCTATAACAGAGAATATACAGTCTTGCAGAGTCACGTAGAATGTTGCCAGAAAACCACAGGGGGAAGCTGCTATATGGAAAAGCATCCACCAGTGGAAAAATCCAAGTGGTGATAAAATACAAGGGCATATTTAGCAAGCTGGTAATGAAAACCACATATTACATCCTAGGGCGATAATGTACTCTGCTAGGATTTTGTATGCTTCTGTCTCCTGAGGGAAAATACAGGATTCATTAGAATGTCTAACATGTGGGTTTTATCAGCTGAACTTCTCTGAAGAAACCACACCTGTGTTAAAGTTTCTTCAAACTGATGGACTAATTAGAACTCCTGTGACTACAGAGTGTTGGAATGTTACATGCTAATATCAAAAAAATCACCTTGGTGTATTTTAATTTATCCTATATAAAATTCAAAATTCATTCAAAAGAAAAATTAACTTCTTACCCACTTGTTCTAACATCCCATCTAATTTAAAAAAACACTAGTTTTCAACAACCAAAAGGTAAAGTTTTTTTATCATATATAATCTGAAATATATTGCATATATTTCTTTGCTTTTCTCTAACCCACCTATCTACATCATCAACAAAATGAGGTAAATGCATAAAATTTTGACTCTTTTGTTGTTTAATTATAAAAAGTTCACAAAATAATTTCAACATTGGAGCATGTCATTTGGAGAAAAACGAATTTGTGCTCCTATACCATAGCAACTTATTTGACCTAGAATACACTTTTTTCTATGACCTTTGGAGTGAGAGCTGCATCTTGCATTGACATTGTTGTGAGAATCAGTGAGTTGAAATATATGCCTCAAGCCTGTTGAGACTTCATGGAAGCTGTATGGTTTACGTTTCACTGCTTTTTGCCTCATAATTCAAGTTGTTGGCACTTCCACATATGAAATATATGCATTACCCACCTAATATTTGGTGTGATCTGACAGATTTTCAAATGAATCTTGTCCTTAGTTAGGATGAGGGCAATGATCATGCAAATTACCTGCATTTTCCTTGGGGGAGACATAACCTCCAAACTCCAGAACATCCAAAAAAATTGCATAGATATAACATAGATAGAAACGTAGGCGGCTAGAATCTCAGGTGGATGGATGGTTGATGTTCCTCCCACTACTTTCTAGGAGTAAATATTTATAGTTCCAGGG
Organism: Typhlomys cinereus; assembly: GCA_023101885.1. Lineage (NCBI taxonomy): Eukaryota > Metazoa > Chordata > Mammalia > Rodentia > Platacanthomyidae > Typhlomys > Typhlomys cinereus. The sequence continues at coordinate 806,046 of JALPQD010000226.1, forward strand.
AACAGTCATGTGCCAGCTAGTTGCCAACTTGACAAGTTAAAAAATGAGAATTTGGGCACATCTCTGAAGAACTAGTAACTCAGGCAAACCCTAAGCAAACATATGGGAAATTATATAATTGAAGAGGAACGACCCAATCAGTGGGGTGATTCGCTGAACATATGAATGAGATAAAGAATGAGGGATTAGCATATATAGATACTGACAGGTGAGCAAATATGAACCTTTCTCAGTTCACAAATGGGTATGTTATGGCCACTTCCATAGGCTCCTGATTTTGTTATAAACTTTCCTGCCATGATGATAAAGTGTAATCAATAGTTACAAGTTGAAATAAATACATGGTTCTCCTAAGATGTTTGGTCATGCTTTTATATTAGTGACAGAAGAGAAATTGGAACGGGCTTTTAACAACATCATGATTATCTCACCCTGGACCTAGCTGTTGTGATGTGGTTTTTACTTCTTGCTAAGATAGCCATTGTCGTCTGTGAGCCGTCATGACAGATGACTAAATCAAGCCTGGAGGAAACAGCTTCATCAGAACACAGTGCAGAATTATTATGCATTTTCTTTATTTTCACAAACAATAACACAATGAAAATATTAAAAAGAAAGCACCAAAAGCTGGTAAATGCAAAACTTATACAATGTAAATATACAGAAATTGTCAATCAATACTGACACACAACAATATAGGTTGTGTGGAAGTTTTGATAAAAAAATCAAACACATTGCTAGATATGCAACTCTTTTAAAAAAACAAATTCTAAAAACTAGTTATAGCATCAAATATAGAAGCTTAGAAAATTTTATACTTGATCTTAGCCAAAAGGCCGAGAAGCGATAGCTTAGAAAATTTTATAATTTTTCAAATTGCCTGAACAAATGGAAAATGTAATAGACTAATATTATTGAAAGAAATTTAATTTATATGCTAAAATTATGCCTTCTTTGGTAAAACACTCATAGATGAATTATTTTAAAAGGATAGTTTCATTTTTAACATAAAGTTTTGGTGACCTAACAAGGAACTGATCATTTCCATCTTCTACAGTTTGTTAAGGGAATTAATACAAGAGACTTAAACTCATTTTAGAAGGTTAGTATGTCCTCACTATTCAAGCAAAAGGGCAATTTATGAAGTAAATATAAAACCATTCCTTTAGAACAATAAAAATTAATGAATAAAATATTATCAAATCAAAATATCCCCCTTGGTCTTCCTTCTCAAGTACTTATGTGAAATATGTATTAAATAAAATTGATTATGTGGCACACTCTGGGATGAAGAATTATATGTCTGACACAACCAAAAGGGTAGGAGAGGTAACAAGTAAAAATGTTTATTTTCTAAATTCCCATTGGAAGCAAAACTTCCTATACTTTTCAGATTAGAAGAAAAAAGGAAGAAATAATCAATGCTTACCAAAATATAAATCTTCAAAACAGCATCACGGCAAACATTAATGGATGATTTCAAATAGTCTATAAGCATCTTAAGTATTAATAATTTAAACAAATGTTTTACCTGAATGCTAATTACAGAACCGAGATGATATAACCCACTACTTTGACACGAGTTAATACACATTTTGATGAAAAATAATGGTTAGCAGAGTAATGTGCTCCTTCCTCCTTGGAGGACCATTTGTCAGTGCAATTGAAAATGAAAATACATACACACTAAGAATAATAATTATAATGTTCAGAATTTTCCTATAGAGCACTACACCCAGGAGGTACTAACCTAAACTGATTAATACAGATGTTTGTAACATTGTAATATTGAAGGTGACATCAGCGTTCATGTGTAATAGAGATGGTATAAAATGGAATCGGTAGCAAGCTTAGGGCAGGCAGACTACATGGTACGCTGCTTGCATCAGTCATGGATTTCCATGCCAAAACCAAAGGGAGTCCAAGGTGAAATCACAAAGACTTTGCTTACACCCGCAAGCACTAAAAGCTGTATTATGAAGTATTATGTTAGAGAAAATATATAATACGTATTGTACTGGACCTGTCCAAGTTTCTCAGCCTCTAGAGAAAGGCTGAGAGGATGACAGCAAGAGTCAAAGTGACAGTGATTCTTTAGGGATACGTGCTAAAGGATATATGTTTTCTGATTAAATATTTCTTCATTTAGTTTTAATTTATGCATCACACAATGAATTTTAGTCATTTGAACACGGTTTTCAGTTGTATCTTAATTCCCTGTAGCTCCCACTGAAAAGCCTTCTTCTCATCCAGTCTTCTTTTTACCTTCCATGACTTTGTGTGTGATCCACTGAGATTGATAACGTTTTCCTGCATTATCATGTGTTCTGAATGTTTTTCTATCTGTATTTTAGTCTATTTCATTTATTTAATTTATTCTATTTTATTTATGATACAAAGAGAGGGAATGGGAGAGGTCAGAGGACCCCTATCTGAAGTCAGTTCACCTTCCATTACCTGAGCTTCAGGGATAAAAACTCAGGTTGTCAGGTTTGTGGGCAAATACCTTACCTGCTGAGCTATTTCACCAGCCTGTGTGTTTCAATTTCTACAGAATAAATATTTCCTATATTTTGCTTGTGTAATCAAAATAAAAAAATCAACCTTGGACTCCATTCTAAACACATAGACATTAGTTTATGTACATAAATATCATATTTTTGCATATGCACTCCCGACCCATGACATCATAGTATTTCATGTCACAAAATAAATTGTCTTCACTTTTTTAGCAAACATTTATTGAGCACATTATGTTAGCCATTCCTGACATAACTGACATAACAGGAAATGAAAAATGAATGAACCTCAGTCCTCATTGTCCTTACTTTTTAATGTTTAAAGTATGCAAATGAAACTAGTGAAGATTCAGTTAATTTGTATTTGAGTTCCAGAGGGGGAATTGTTTGTAATGCTAATAAGCAAAAGAGTAGTGCTTTCAGAATTAAGTCAATAAGGTGATTTGAGCATGACATGACAGCTAAGAGATTTTTGTATACTAAGTTTTTTACATTTATATCATATACTTTACATTGTGTACATTTTATTTTGTAGTAAGGTCAGGAATTTTTTTCACTCTTCTAAGAAAATGAGGCCACTTATTTTGGCTATTGTAAACAAATAAAATAATTTTAACATAAAATAGATCAGAAAGACACAAATGATTTCACCCATCCAATGCTTTCCTTCTAAAGACAGTTCTGTACATAAATATACAAACACATACAGATAAATACGCTTGCATAAACAGGTATACAAACTTATAGATAAGCATCCATTTACAGAAGATGGATGACAGAGAAGTTAGATGAGAGGAAATTCATGTATGTGTAAATAGATAAATGATCTTTAGAAAGGTGACAGATATGTTTCTGATTATTAATTCTGGGCCTATGACTTTTTCAAAAGTGAAGTTTGGGAAAAAGTAAGACTGTAGTGTTTTTTGAAGACAATAATATATTCATTTAGTACAATGATGTTTTATTGCATACAATAGATTTCACAGTTTCTTATACATCCAGTAGTGGAATAGAATGACAGGGCTAAGAATCACTGATTTAGTGATTCTTTTTCCATATGAGTAAGGAAGCTAAAATGATCATCAGAAATTTCACGCCCACTCCTAAAAAAAAGTGAAAGAGAAACACAAAATATGAGTAACCAAGAGTGATTTTATACAGACTATACTGGAAAACCTAAGGTCTTTTCTTCCTAGAAGATCTTTTGATATCTCACTGAAAAACTATTAAATTGAATTATATGTACATTTAATACACTGCATTATCAGCATTACCTTCCCAGAACACATATAGCCATCATAAGGGAGCCTGAAGACAGCAAACTCAAGAACCTGAAATGTTTTCTGTGCTCCATTCATTAGCATTTTTAACATTTTTTATTATTATTTCCGCTAATACAAACTTAATAGGTACACCGGTTCCCTCCCTCCCTCCTCCTCCCCCCGAATCCCCTGTTCCCCCTTCCCTCACCCCTCCCTCTCCATCCCCCAGTGCCTCCTCCCCCCCAATTCCCAGAGAGTCCTTTAATGTGAATCCCTGACTCTTCTCTGGGCCCTCCTCTCCGATGACATATAAGGACCCAGTGGCATTTCTCTAAACCCTTTCCCGTGTTCCCCTTAAGCATAGGAACACTACTGTGGCTACCAATCCCTTGCCTCCAAGGATCTTGGTGCCTTTAGCGGATGCTAGACTTTGTGAGGTCAATAGTGTGTTGGACATTGCAGAGGGCATGCAAAGACCAATTATGATTGCTTCAGCCCTAACTTGTGTGGAGTATCTTGCAAATCATTGTTCCTCCCATCCTTTTGCTCTTACACTCTTACCGCCCCCTCTTCCGCAAATTTCCCTGAGCTTCAGGATGGGGAGAGATTAGGCTGGCCTAGTTCTATGTGGTTGATATAGAGTCTCTGAAGTTCTGGATTGTGGTTTGTTGATTTTCTTTTGCAGTTTTGCTGTTCCTGCAATGCCCTTCACTCCATCCTGCTGGGCACTGTATGTCACCCCTTGGCCAGAGACAAAAAGCTGTTAAACTGGAGTCTTATTATAAGAGCACATTCAAGGGTAGATGTAATAAAAGTAGGAAACCTCAGTGAGGGAGGGGTCAATCGCTTATTTGCAAAATGGTTACTTTTTATCTGCCAGTCTATATGCCCTCCCCTTCTGTTGAGATCATACCCCCTTAGTTGTAAATGATCAGGAATGAACGTCTGTGAACTTTACCAGGTGTCACATTACTTACTTGAAGTCCTTGATGGAGGCCTATTTCCTCTACTGTAACATGGACTCTTCTCTCCTTGTGTCTGGTGTGGCCCTCCAACCCCATCCCTCCTGTTCATAATCCTTGCAATTACTGTAGGTAATACATAGATTTACCTATGAGTGTCTCAGGTGGGTTGGGTGGGTTTGGTACTAGGAACCACCTATTAGAGAATACATACGGTCCTTAATTTTCTGGGTTTGGGATACTTCACTTAATATAATTGTTTCTAATGACATCCATTTCCCAGCAAATTCCAGTAATTCATCATTGTTGATGGCTGAGTAGTACTCCATTGTATAGATGTACCACAGTTTCCTTACCCACTGATCAACTGTTGGACATTTGGGTTGATTCCATGACTTTGCTATTGTAAACAGTGCTGCTATGAACACAGATCTAGGTAAACCTCTGCTGTATGGGGGGTTATTACCAAAAGTGGAATAGCAGGGTCATATGGCATTTCAATCTTTAATTTCTTTAAGTATCTCCAGACAGCTCGCCAGAGTGGCTGTATGAGCCTGTATTTCCACCAGCAATGTAGGAGAGTTCCCCTCTCTCCACATCCTCTCCAGCAGTTGGTTTTGTTTGTACTGTGGATTTTTGCCATCCTGGCCGGGGTGAGATGATAACTCAGGGAAGTTTTGATTTTCATTTCCCTGATGGCTAAAGAAGTGGAGCATTTTTGAAGATATTTGTTAGACATTTTAATTTCATCACTGGTAAAATTTCTTTTAAGTTACAGGGCCCATTTTTTAATTGGGCCATTGGTTTCCTTGGTGTTTAGTTTTCTAAGTTCTTTGTGCACTCTGGACAGTTGAGCTCTATCAGATAGGTGGTTAGTGAAGATTTTCTCCCATTCTGTGGGTTGCCTTTGAGCTCGTGTGACAATCTCTTTATCTGAACAGAAGCTCTTTAATTTCACAAGATCCCAAATGTTGAAAGTTGGTAGCAGTGACTGTGCCATTGGATGTCTGTTTAGGAAATGCTGGCCTAGCCCAATCAGCTCAAGGGAGTTCCCTATCCTTTCAACTATGGTTTTTATAGTCTCTGGCCTTATATCAAGGTCCTTGATCCATTTGGAATTAAGTCTTGTACATGGTGACAAGTACGGGTCCAGCTTTAATCTTCTGCATGTGGAGATCCAGTTTTGCCAGCACCATTTGTTGAAGATGCTGTTCATTTTTCATTGGATTCTTTGGGCCCTGTGGTCAAAGACCAAATGGCTGTAACTTTGTGGGCTTATATCTGGGTCTTCAATCCTTATCCATTGATCTGTGTGACTATTTTGGAGCCAGTACCAGGCTGTCTTTATAACTATGGATTTGTAGTATAGACTAAGGTTTGGTATGGTGATACCTAAAGCAGTGTTTCTGTTAGTCAGCATTGTTTTTGCTATCCTGGGTCTTTTGTGCCTCCATATGAATGTTGAGATTGTTTAGCCAACTTCTTTAAAGAATTAGTTTGAGATTTTAATTGGTATAGCATTGAATTTGTATATTGGATGGTCATTTTTATGATGTTGATTCTGCCAATCCAGGAACATGGGAGGTCTTTCCACCTTCTGGTGTCTTCTGCTATTTCTTTCTTTAAGGTTTTAAAGTTTTCATTGTAAAGGTCTTTTACCTCCTTGGTTAGGTTTATACCAAGGTATTTCATTTTTTTAGGGGCTAAAGTAAATGGGATTGTTTCTCTCAAGGCTTTTTCACTTCTTTCATTCTGGGCATATAGGAAGGCCTCTGATTTTTGCACATTTATTTTGTATCCTGCCACCCTGCTGAACTTCTCAATTAGTTCCAGAAGCTTCCTGGTGGAGTTTTTGGGATCCCTCAGGTATAGATCATGTCATCTGCAAATAGGGATCGCTTGACTTCTTCCTTGACGATTTGAATCCCTCTTATGTCCCTTTCTTGTCTTATGGCTTCAGCTAAGACTTCAAGTACAATATTGAATAGAAGTGGTGAGAGTGGATAGCCTTGTCTAGTTCCTGATCGAAGTGGGAATGCTTCCAATTGTTCCCCATTGAGCATAATCCTTGCTATGGGCTTGTTGTATACAGCTTTTATTATATTGATAAAGGTTCCTTCCATTCCTACTGTCTCTAGCGTTTTGATCATAAAAGGCTGTTGTATCTTGTCAAAAGTTTTTTCTGCATCTATGGAGAGTATCATGTGGTCTTGGACTTTGGACTGGTTTACATGATGAATTACATTTATTGATTTGCGTATGTTGAACCAACCTTGTGTGCCGGGGATGAAACCTACTTGGTCCCCGTGAATGATCTTTTTAATATGTTTTTGAATCCGATTTGCTAAGACTTTGTTGAGAATCTTTGATTCTGTGTTCATCAGAGAGATCGGCCTATAGTTTTCTTTTTTAAGTGAGTCTTTATTAGGTTTTGGGATTAAAACGTATTAGCTTCATAGAAGGAATTTGGTAGTGTTTCTTCCTTTGCTATTTGATGGAACAGTTTAAGGAGTATTGGTATTATTAACTCCTTAAATGTCTGGTAGAACTCTGTGCTGAATCCATCTGGTCCAGGACATTTTTTGGTGGGAAGATTCAAGATTACTTCCTCGATTTCCTTATACATTATAGGACTATTTAAATAATTCGCGACTTCCTGATTCAATTTAAGTAAGTTGTGTTTAGTTATAAATTCATCCATCTCTTTTTTGTTGTTTTTGACATATGATGTTATAATTCTCTGGATTTCTTTGGTATCAGTAGTGATAACTCCATTTTCATTTCTAATTTTGTTAACTTGGGTTTTCTCTCTCTTGCTTTTGGTTAATTTAGTTAGGGGTGTATCAATCTTATTGATTTTTTCTAAGAACCAGCTTTTTGACTGGTTGATTTTTTCTATCGTTTTCTTAATCTCGATTTCAGATATTTCTCCCCTTATTTTGCTAATCTCCTCTCTTCTACTACTTTTGGGATCAGATTGCTCTAGTTTCTCTAAAGCTTTTTTTTTTAATTTTTTTTTATTATTTATTCAACTGTGCGCATGTGCACGTGTATGTGCGCGTGCGTGTGTGTGTCTGTGTGAGTGTGTGTCTGTGTATGTGTAGAACCACAGAGGAATTCACGAACCACCATGGATGCCTCCACCTCCTTCTGCCCCGGGATTCACAGGCTCCGCCCTACCAGGAAGAGAAGCGCAGGCCGCCCCCGCATCTGCCTGAAGTCTATACGTGGGATCTGGGATCTGAACTCAGGACCTTCTGCCTGCAAGGCAGAGTCTTAACCCCTGAGCCACCTCTCCAGCCCATAGTTTCTCTAAAGCTTTAAGCTGCATTTTTAAGTTGTTTATTTCTGATGTTTCCATTTTTTTGATGTAGGCATTAAGAGCTATGAACTTACCTCTTAGAACAGCTTTCATTGTGTCCCAGAGATTTTGGTAAGTTGTTTGGTATGTTGATTTTCATTATCATTCGCTTTCAGGAAATCTTGAATTTCTTTTTTAATTACTTCCTGAATCCAGTTCTCATTCAGCATCATATTGTTAAGTTTCCAGGAATTAGTGTATTTTCTCTTGTTTGTTGTGTTGTGGATGTCCAGCTTTGGGCCGTGGTCGTCTTATAGGGCACAGGTTAGAATTTCAACTTTCCTGTATATTTGGAGATTCGTTTTGTGGCCCAATATGTGATCTATTTTGGAGGAAGTTCTGCGTGCTGCTGAGAAAAATGTTTATTCTTTGGTGTGTGGGTGAAAAGTTCAATAGAGATCTGTAAGGTCCATTTCTTTAAGGGTTTAAGTTCCAAAGTGTCTCTGTTAAGCTTTTGACCTGTTATCTATCCCATGTTGAGAGGGCAGTGTTGAAGTCCCCAAGAATTATCGCTTGGGGCTTGATTTCTTGCGTTAGACACTGTAGGGTTTTCTTAATGAATGTGGAGGGGCCCATATTGGGTACATATATGTTCAGTATTGTGAAGTCTTCCTGGTGAATTGTACCTGTGACTAAAATGTAGTATCCATCCGTGTCTCTTATAATTTTCTTTGGTTTGAAGTTCACTTTGTCTGATATCATAATGGCTACCCCTGCCTGTTTTCTGCTTCCATTAGCTTGTAGAATTGTTGACCAGCCTTTTATTTTTATGGCATGCCTATCTTTTGTGGTGAGATGAGTTTCCTGCAGGCAGCAGATTGATGGATTGTGATTTTTAATCCAAATTTGTAATCGGTGTCTCTTGATCGGTGAGTTAATTCCATTAACATTTAGTGTTATAATGGAGAAACTAGTTTAATTCCAGACATTTATTATGTTTAGTAGTTTTTATAAGTATATTGCTTCACTTTTAATGGTGTTATACTTGCCTTCTGTTCTCCTGGATATGCCTGTTTTTTTCTTCACGCTTGAGTATCATTTCTAGCATTTTTTGAAGGCCTGGTTTGGTGGACATGTATCCCCTCAAGTTATGTTTGTGCTGGAAGATTTTTCTTTCTCCCTCGATCACGACGGATAGTTTTGCAGGGTAAATCAGCCTGGGTTGACATATTTGCTCATTCAATACTTGAAGTATGTCTCTCCAAGCTCTTCTTGCTTTTACTGTTTCGACTGAGAAGTCATTTGTTATTTTAGTAGGTTTACCTTTAAAAGTGACTTGTTTTTTCTCCCTTGAAGCTCTCAGCACCAGTTCTTTATCTTGAATGTGGAGTGTTTTAACTATTATTTGCCGTGTCGAGCTTCTGTTTTGGTCATATCTGTTTGGGGTGCGGAATGCCTTTTGTATATGGATGGGTCTCTCTTTTTTTAGATGAGGAAAGTTTTCCTTGATGATTGTTTGAAAAATTTCCTCAGGGGTGGTATTTTGAGATTCTTGCTCTGGTATTCCATGAATACACATGGTAGGCTTCTTCAGGGTGTCCCATATTTCTTGGATATTTCTCTTAAGTATCTTTTTGGATTTAACAACCTCTTCCATTGAGCTGGTTAGTACTCCCACTTTATCTTCAAGATCTGAAATTCTGTTTTCTGCTTCCTTAGTTCTGCTGATAAGACTCTCTGTGGAGTTCTGGGTTGAAGATAACTTGTCTTTTAGCTCAGTTTTAAACTCTGCTTGAGTCTATTTTAACTGCTCTATGCCAGTTTTTGTTTCTTGCACTGTTTTTCTCAACTCCTCCAAGTATCTGTTGTGTTCCTCTTCAAAGCGATTGATTCCTCCCGGATTTCTTCTTTCATAGTATTGAACATGATAATGATCATATTTTGAAAGTCATTATCCTGGGTCAGGTTTTCATGGCCATTTTCCGTGGGTTTGTTCTGGTTGGAGTCTAACATTATGGGATTAATTCCTTCAGTGGGAGATTTGTTTACTTGAGTGTTATTTCTCATGGATTTGCACTTTGACTTTGGCATTTTCGTTTTAACTCTTAAGATCTTTCAATTTCTGTGTGTTTTTCACTAAACTGAATTATTTGGCCTGGGGTTCTGGGAGTGGGCAGGGACAGAGCTTACCTAGGTCGGGGTGAGGCCTGGCTGGACCACGTGTGTCCCAGGCGGTGGAGTGGGGGAAGAGAGGATGGGGGTCTGCGGGGCGCTATTTAACCTGGAAGAGCTGGGGCGGGCTGGGCGCAGAGGGATGTCCTCCTCCCACGCCCTGCCCGGCTCTGGCTGGATGGTGGGAGGAGCTGGGTCCCTTGGGCTGCCTGGGGTTCTGGGGGTGGGTGGAGGCCGAGCTTACCTAGGTCGAGGTGAGGCCCGGCTGGACTGTGTGCATCCCGGGCAGTGGAGTGGACGATTTTTAATTTGAAATGCCACTACTTTTTGGAAAACATAATAAACTCAGTTATTTCCATCCTCTGTGCAGAGAGAGTCCAAAAATTGCAATAAAATGATCAATATGAAACAATAGTGTTCCATGTAGATTCATGTAATTTATTTTTATATTTCAATATTTAATGTAGTTGCTTCTGTTTTTAAGAGTTGAAAGACTGGATGCCTCTAACATATAAGCATTAATATGCATTATGAAAATGATTTTCTTTGACTTTTCTCTCTTATTAAAGACATTTTGTCTCAATTAGGTTTTACTAGGGGTTTAGATGCTTTAGATATCATGATTCCTACTATTATTTCCTTATTTGGGATGACTTGAAGATTTGTTCCATCATTTTTTTTTGTTTTTTTCACCTACAATAGCTTTATATTTATCATTTTTAATAACCTATTCAAGATACATTTATTGAAGATATAGTATGTGCTTGATCTAAAGTTCAGTCTTGAGAAAATACAAAAATCAAAACAAGTCCATGTGATATTGATAATTACCCCTTAATATAGAAACTGCAATATGGCAGGAGAGGGAACTACTGAAGATTGTTCAGCAAATATGCTACATGCTTTCATTTCACCATATAGAAAGATAAACTTGGAGTGTTCACCATTGTGGAGTGAAAATCAATTAGAGAGTTGCAAAGGTGAGAGGATATCAGTGAATCCAATTGTGAATGCAACTTAGGCTGAGGAGGTAGTTCATGGGAAAAGTACTTGCCACAGAAGTGGAAACTCTAGAGTTCTAGTCTCCACAACCATCCACTGCTGGATATCATAGCATGCACACATAATCTCAGTGCTTTCAAACTTAGATGGGACACAGAGATAGCAGAATCATCAGAAACACCATGATCAACTACCTGGACATATACAGTGGTGAATAGGAAAAAAAAAAAAAACAAAGCCTCAAATAAGGGACAAGATGAGGACTGACATCTGAGGCTCTGTTCTTACCACCACACATTTGCATGTGTGTACACACACATACATGCACACAGGAAATATAAAAAGTAGCACAAAAGTCAAGTTTCTTTGTGCAATACTCTTTTTTCTGGATGATGAATTGGGTTAAAAAAAAAGAAAGGGGGCAGACCCAGGAGTGTCTCTAGGATTTATAATGCAGTCATGGCATTCATCACACAGGGGCCTCAGATACAGGAGCAAGAAGACACTCATATATATGATGTTTCAGAACTTGACAATGAGCAAAGATATATGTGTACAAATAAATTTTAGTAGTGATTCAATTAATAAGAAGATATTGGGTAAATGAAAAAAAAATAAATTTAAAGTAGCAGAAGCTTGATTTCCAAGGCTGTTATTATTTTTTTAACTTTAATACTATCTTAATGATTTTTGTATCTTTTTTAATTTTTAGTAATTAAAAAAACCTCAGCTTATTGGTTATATTCATTCTAAACTGGTTTTTCTTTTTATGGATTTATAAGAAGGAATTATTTAGAAACATGCTGAAGTTGTTATTATGGCTTGAAACGTGACTTAAAACAGTAAATGGTCCATCTAATGTTTTCAAATGTCTTTGTGTGTAGATCTATTTGTTTGAGTGGTATATGAATGTTTGCATGTATTTGAGTATACATGAGTATACATGAACCTGAAGCTGATGTTACTTGTCTCCTCAACTGCCTTTCATTTTATTTACTGTGGAAAGATCTCTCAGTTGAACCGAGAGGTTTTGGATTGTGAGATGTTGCATTTCATCTACTTAGTTGCTGATAAATGACCATCAAATGGCTTAAGGGAACAAAGTATTTATTCTCTTACCATTACTGGTTACAGTTCATAGTCCCACTTGACAGGAGAGTATGCACCAACACCAGGGCCAAGGGAACTGGCCACACCATCACCACATAATGGCTGAGAGAGGGACGATCCTTACTTGACAGACCAGTATGGCTGGCCAAGTGTACCAAATGATGCCAACTTCCTCAACCAGTTCTCTGCATTTTATTTCAGGGCCTAATTCTGCCCACCATAGGCTGGACCTTCCCCATCAGCCAGACAAACTCCTTCGGGTTCTGTCTGGGTTTAACTCAACTACTAATTCTCCACAAATGTACCCAGAGCTCAAACCCTCAACTGTCAAGTTGACACCTGTGCCTGACTATGACATGGGCCTTGGGAGGCAGTTTGCCTTGGGGATTTCCTATCTTTGCTTCCCAAATGCTGGGATTATATATTGCCTCTGTGCTTTATTGGATTTTGCTTTGCCATTCTGACACTCGCACTTGTTTAGTAAGCACATTGTCTTCTGCATAATCTCCCCTATCTACATTTCCAAATGTCTACTCATCAGAACTCTCTTATTTGCCATCCTTCCCCTACCTCACATATTTTGCCGATCTCTAGGACATTTTCTTTCTATCTTGTCTAAAAGTTAGTCACTTCCCCTCTTTTCTCTAGTCATTTATTATGGTTTATGGAGAATTAAATGGGAATGTTTTACATTTACAGCCTCTCACATTCATTGTAACGTATTCTTTTCCTACTTGCATTGTGATATCAACACCAGAATTGCTCACTAAGACAAGTTCCTATTCTTGCCTGTGCCATTAAGGGTCAAGTATTTCTGAATCTCTTTTTACAATGAATAACAATAGAACTAATGCTTTTACCAAATGTATCCTGCTTACTTTTCATTTTTGACTTTAAACGTGCAGCGAACTCTTTGAGGCAGGAATTTTTTTCTTTCAATAATTATTAAGATCAAGGATACATTTATTGAGATCTGATTGTATGTTCTAACGAAGTATATTATATCTTTGTGTCTTACAATGGTCAGCAAAATAGATAGCATTATACTTATTTTCACTTTATGGATGAAGAAATGAAGCACACAAGAGAATGTTTGCCAGATAACACAAAAACTGAACAAAAGAAGCAGCATTTAAACTTCTAGTGTCTCAATTTTGCACTTGTATTTTTAACTATTTTCTTATCTCTCATTTGCAAAATTATGAATTCAATATAAATGACACACTGAAAATATTTTTCATAAATCAAACTCTTGAAATAACCAGTATTCAGTAACTTGTAGGAATCTTTGATATCATATATATAGTCCCTCACTAAATACTGTATTATCTCTGAAATTATTTTAGTAGTTTCTTTCTTCACATACTCTACTTGTCCTTTCATTTGCATGAATAATTTTCCAGTTGCCCAAACTCCTTTCTTCCTGTAGTTTTAATGAAACCAGTAAAAGTAAAGCATCCTGAGTGCTCAGCAGTGACAGCTTCAATAAGCCATCAATCTCCAACAGTTCACTTATCATGTATGAACTTCAGAGTTCAACTCAGCAACTCGCATGACTCTATGTCCTAATTCTCTCCTGGAGAAGAAATTCTATAAGCCAAAGCAGAACAACAGAACAGTGAGAAAAAACAATGCCAATAAAAAAAGACTTTCATTTTTAAATAAAATAGTGAGAATATTTTCTTAGAGAGTAAGGATTTTGATCTTTGACTTTTTTGAAAGGGTAGTTTTTCAATTTGCCTTACTTTCACCTTCAACCAAATAATTTTAGCGGTGTTTGTATCTTGCAGAAGGACATTGCAGAACTTAATTAAAGTTTATAAAACATACAGGGAGTCTCACTCATAATTACTCTGCCATTCACCTTTATCATTTAGCTCTCCTCATAAGAGGCTTGCCTTCCATCAGTTGTAATGGAAAAGGAAAATGCAGAGCATAGTGTGATGTCCTGTGGCAAGGAGTTTATGCAGCTGTGAATAAGTGGCAACACCAGGAAGTGTTTGCGAAGGCATAGATAGCTCCCCAGCATTGAAGTACTGTAGAAAACTCACTCCAAGTAACTATGCTGTATTCACCCCAGACCCTGCTTACATCTCAACTCAATACAACACTAGTAGAGTGAGGCTTTACAAACACAAGGCTGGTGCTGTCATTCTTCTCAAACTTCTCACAGCTTCCAATCTTGGTGGGAGGAAAAGTCCAAGAGTTCACAGTAACATGCTGTGAACATTTTGTTTCTTTCTTACTTCTCTAGCCACAAATCTCAATCTATCCACACCTTATCTGCTGCTTATGCAATAAAGAATGCACATCATGGACTCTAGTCACCTGCTTCCTGAGATGCAAACATTCTATAGCTGTATCTTTGTAAGACCCATCCTTTACGTCTTCTTCAGGGCTCTACACAAAGGATGCTCTGACCTTAAGGTGTTATCTGAGCACAATGTTAATAACTGCATTCAGAATTTTGTACTGCCTAAAGATCCTCCTGTTCTATTTTATTCCCATTATCTTTATCACCTATGGCAGAATATAGATTTGCTTATTTATTACCTCTTTCTCTCTTGAGCTATGAGTTCCATGTAAATGAGAAGGATGCATTTTATGTTTGCAAATTTATATCAGTGTCTAGAAAAGTCTCTATTACAATACTGGCTTCAAATGTCTTCAAATGATGGTGACAATATAGAAAAATTTAGGGCCATGCCTCATATATTAGGTGAGAAAATAAGTTTTTAAATTTGAGACATCTTATACTAAACTACTACATCTGCAACCTATTCCTGGATTGTTTTCAAATCTATGCACCAAGAAACATAGGAAGGTTAGAGATAAAGAGACTAATCTTAATTACAAAACAGATGGGGAATTTTTAAGTTGAAAGGAAGAGTTTTATATGAAATCCATCTTTGTTTTGTTTAATAATCATATGTTTAAACCAACAAATTGAGTATAAATATGTTTCATAATAAAAATAGCAATTTTAAGGAACTTAATTTTTATTTTCCTACTCAAAACCCACCTTGAATATTTTTAAATTATTATTTTTTAATTATTATATTTTTTCCCAATCATACAAGCTTAATTGGAATCCTGGTCCCCTCCTTCCACACCTCCGCAGTCCCTCTTGCACCCTCCCCTCCTTTTCCCCTTCCTTTCACCCCCTCCCTTCACACCTCCCCAGTCCCCCTTGTACCCTCCCCCACTTTTCCCCTTACTTTCACCCCTCCCTCCCTATTGTTTTTAAATATAAGCTCCCATTATGAAAGTAATCTGTATAGAATTAAAATTGTAGGATTTATAGTGCCTAAATCCTGGAATATGGCAGTAGATATTTCAAAGCAAATGAAAAAAGATAGCAGGCCAATGCTCCTTAAATGTTTATGAATAATGAAGATATAAGATACATTTATTTTATTTGTTTCTGACAGAATAGAAAAGGGCCAGGAAAACATTGCTGTTTATACAAGAAAGAATTCCTTACATGAATGACGTCATGAATCTCACATTTTTCATACCACTGAACACATTCATGTGTTACCTTATTGAGTAGCAAATGAGAACATTGGATAAACAATCAAGTATTGAAAATAGATAATGTAGGGGCTGGAGAGGTGGCTCAGGGGTTAAGCCTCTGCCTTGCAGGTGGAAGGTCCTGAGTTCTCATTCTAGACCCCACATACAGACGCCGGGCAGAACTGAGGGGCCGGGGGGGAGGGGGGCAGCCTGGGTTTCCGGTCCTGGTAGAATGGAGCCTATGAATCCCCGGGGCAGAATAAACAAG
This sequence comes from Typhlomys cinereus, assembly GCA_023101885.1. NCBI lineage: Eukaryota > Metazoa > Chordata > Mammalia > Rodentia > Platacanthomyidae > Typhlomys > Typhlomys cinereus. The sequence goes on from JALPQD010000226.1 coordinate 822,158, forward strand.
GAGAAGGTGGAGGCGTCCATGGTGGTTCCCGAATTTGTCCGAGGTTCTACACACACATACATACATACACACACATACATACACTCACAATTGAATAAATAATAAATAAAAAAATAGATAATGTATTCTTACAGTTTCATTAAATGCAGTTTATAGTCATAGAACTATTTAAAAAGACAAGCACTAGAGAGTCTTATCTAAGAACAAATTTGTAATTCTACTATTTATTTATTTTGGTGATCACAGAGTTTAAAAATATTTCTGAAATTTCATAAACACCCTTTAAATTCTGGAAACGTATTCTAAATTACTGTTAGGATGCTCAATACATTGCTAAAAATAATAAAAGTGTATTTGCATTTTTAAAAATACTAGATTTACTAAAGTACTGCTAATATTTTATTACTATTATTTTCTCCTATTTGTTTATATTGAAGTGACAGAAAGAAAATTATAATATCATGAGCTTATACATAGCCTAAACTCTAAAAGGCAGTGAAATTTTTATGATACAATTATTAACTGAAGAATTAGTTTACAATTAAATAATTAATACTTTTTATGTAATTCCACACATTAGCATACAACACCTTTCACACATGTAGCTTTGACAAATAGTAATACCAGATAATATTAGGTGCATCACTTACTTAGCTTACTTTCTTCATTATTGGTATTTTAAGAAATACCAGTACATCTTCATACAACTACATCTTCACAGAAACATCTTTTCCAATAAACACCTTAGCATAAGGCAGGAATATTTCAAGCACAAAATAGGAACTGTGTGTTAATATTTAATTTCAGTTTTGTATGATAAAATAATTTTAAATTTTCATTCCAATATCTATGAAAATAACACTATTTATATTTTATTTGTTTTGAATGTGGTACTCACCTTCATAGTTTTCTTTTTTAAAATTTTTTTTATTATTATTTATTATTCAACTGTGCGCATGTGCGTGTGTATGTGTGTGCGCGTGTGTGTCTGTGTGTGTTGTGTGTGTGTCTGTGTATATGTAGAACCACGGACGAATTCGCGAACCACCATGGACGCCTCCACCTCCTTCTGCCCTGGGATTCACAGGCTCCGCCCTACCAGGACCAGAAGCGCAGGCCGCCCCCGCTTCCGCCTGGCGTCTATACGTGGGATCTGGGATCCGAACTCGGGACCTTCCGCCTGCAAGGCGGAGGCTTAACCCCTGAGCCACCTCTCCAGCCCATACCTTCATAGTTTTCTATAAACTAATATACTGTTTTGTGATGATAAAACATTTTAAGTGTATACACTGAAGCCATGCACACAGTTTAATATCAGGCTAGATGAAACAGTTCAGTCTTTAATCATTTCCACCCTGCTTCCATGGGGCACTATAATCATCAATCCAATAAGATCCTTGTTAAAACCAAAACTTTTGCAATAACTATGTATCTTAAATGGATTAGGCACATCAAAACAACACTTAACCTTTCTGACAAAGAATACAATATGGAATATGATAAATGTGAAACAAATTATCTTTGTGAATGGAAAATGTCTTGTAACTATCTTACCAGTACCAATGGAATGTTTAATTGAATGATACAATAAATATATATATATATATTCTCCTATCATTTTAGTACTAATTTCTATTGTACATTTTTTATGCTATACCTTACATTGTCAACTGAACAGCATGTTTTTTTTTTTTAATTCATCACACACATCCTTAAAACATATGAAGACTTAAGCATTTTTCTAAGGTTGTTTTCTAGGACTGAGATTCTAAGAAAAGCTCTCACAATTTGGGTATTTTTGATAGTGGAAAACTACAGCTCAAAGACTCAAAACAAATACTACATTTATATCACAAATATGGAAACATTCATTCACGTAAATACACCACAATAACATAGTGCATACCAGGAACACAAATTTGCAGACACATACATTGCTAGATATTCCATTGATCAGTGACCTTCTTTGAAGCCTTCTATTCACACTGTCTACAGCTATCAATTATTGACTTTTCCACTTAAATCAAAAGGAAATAGGTAGGAATTCAATTTCCTATTACCTCATTTGGAAGCAAGGAATTATTGTCAGAATGAAGAAAAGGGAAAACACATTCTGTGGGAATATAAAATATGGTGCATTTTTTCGTGAAGGAAAATGAAGGGAAGGGACTGTTTAGAGGAATGGGATTATCATGAAGGGATAAAAAGCTTGATTGCTTTGGTAATGCAATGACTAAGAAAGATGACAAGACAAACAGCCTCAGAGAGAAGAGAGTGAACAAAGAGAAGGGATTCTGTAAGCGCTTCTTCGCTTTTCCTGTCAGAATGGTTTTCTTTCTCATAAAAGGGAGGATATTTGCACAAGGAATGAAGACACATCCATTTTCCTCTGGCAATTTTAAAGATTGATTCTTCCGCCCCTCTGTTAAATTCTTAAATGTAATGGAAAAAGTAGGCTGACAAGTCTGAAGAACAAGTTAAAAAGAGAGTTCAACTATTTGACATTTTTTTACGGTTCAGCAAAATTTCTCTTTCACTATCATTATTTCCAACCATCTTCAGAAGCCTTGGGTCGCTGAGAACTTCATTGATTTAAATTTTTCAATGTTAGAAATCTATTTCAAAAATTATACCATGTTTGGAGTGCCTTTCTCCCCTTAGTCTATGTAAAAAAATACTTGCATGCTACTCACATAAAACTTTTTTTATTAAATTCACATGCAAGTAGGTAGTCTATTAATTATCAGAACTAATTAGCTTTTTATTACTTTTGTAAGATACATATGATCAGAGAGCTGAAGGAAATGGAAATTTTATTTCCATTTTACTTGTTACCCAATTTACAGCCATTTGACACAAACCTGAGACTTCTGGCAAGAATCCCATTAAAATAAGGATCACAAAACATGAATGATTGTTATTTTTTATTACTGAGATTGAGAGCATGATCATATTTTCTTGAAATCTTTCTTGAAAGGTATATTGTGAATTCATGTTTCACACATCTGAATTTAGACTCGCAATGATTTATAAAACAAAGTAGGAATTTGTAAGCTTTGCATTAAACATTAATAGATTAAAGAGAAGGAACTCTTTATTACTGGATTGTTAAAGGAAAATGTCTTAAATCAAGTGACCTGAATCCTTTTTCACTTTGTAGTTGTTTATTCAATGTCTTTTCATGATTTCCTTTCATTAATGCTCACTATTCATCAACTTCTTTAATGGGTTACTAGTGTATCAAATGACAATAACAGGAAATAAACAATTACACTGCTGTCAATGTCTGGTACTTTCATCACTATTTGTATGCAATTAGTTAGTAATTCAAAAGAAAAGCATTATTTATTTATGGAAGCTATCAAATTCTTCCTAGCCCCCTCAAAGAACTTTATTAATTGTCCGGTGAGATCAAATCTATGATTTACATGGTCTTTCTTTTGTATACTGTCCCATATTCTAACAATAAATGAAACATGCAGTTACATTGTACTTAAACTGAAAAATCTGTAACTATCATACAATAAGGAACAGGAAAAGCAGAGTAACCTGCTATGAATGTGTAGTTTTGAGCCTGTGAGTTAATGAAACAATGCAACCACATGTATTGAATTCTAGAGAATATTAAAGACCCATGAAAAGAAATAGTACCATGAACTTAATTTCAATTTTACTGAAGAATGGATGAAAGTTGGTACAACAAAAAATATTATTTTTTGTTTTCTGACCTGAAGTGTTAGTAAATTTCTATTTTTTAATTTTTTTTAATTTATTTTTTCCACTCCTACAAACTTAATAGAGTCTCCATTCCCCTCCCTCCCTCCATCCCTTTAGTATAGGAACACTATTGTGGCTGTTAATCCCTTGCCTCTAAGTATCTTAGAGCCTGTGATCCATGCTACACTTTGGGGGGGATCAATGTTAGTCACTGCGCAGGTCATGCAAAGACCTATTATGATTACTTAGGCCCTAACTTGTGTGGAGGATGTTGCATATTGTTTCTCCTCCCCATCTTTAGGCTCTTACAATCTTACCACCCCTTCTTCCGCAAATGTCCCTGAGCTTTGGGGTGGGGAGAGATTTGGCTGGCCTAGCTCCTGATGATTAATGTATGGTCTGATGTTCTGAATTATGGTTATTCTTCCTTCTTTTCCTTCTCCTCTTCCTCCTCCTCCTTCTCCTCTTCCTCCTCCTCTTCCTCCTTCTCTTTTTCTCCTTCTCCTTCTCCTTCTCCTTCTTCTTCTTCTCCCGGTTTTGCTGTTCCTGCACTGCCCTTCGCTCCATACTGATGGGTATTGGATGTCACTTCTTAGCCAAAGATAAAAGGCTGTTAAAATAGAGTCTTATTATGAGAGTAGATTCAAAGGTATATGGAATAAGAGAAGGAGATGGTGTGGAGGAGTCAGTCTCCTATTTGCAGGATGATTACCTTATATCTGGCAGACTCTATGCCTTCCCTTTCTGTTGAACTCAAACCCCATCAGTTGCAAGTGACCAGGAAGGAAAGTCTGTGAGCTTAACCAGATGTCTCATTACTTACTTGCTGGACTTCACGCACTATCAAATTTCTAAAACTCTATTGTGGATTACATTTTAAATGCCTAGAAGATACAGATAATAAAAATATTTAATGTAGAGAAAGTCTTTTCTATAAGCTTTTATCAGGTTATTTGTTAGTTCTACCCTAAGTAGCAGCAGGTAACACTGAAATGCTAGTGGTTGGGTTGGAGGAATTATTTAAAAATCACATTTACGCATGCTGTCTTGTTAGAATACAATATGCGGAATGACTAAACTGGGGTGATAGACTATTACCTGATGTATGAGCCAAACTCTGCTCTAATAAAAAATGATGTTTGGTTGAGTAACGGAAAACTCTTGGAACCTTGTGCACAGGGAGATTCGGCAACATCTGAGGAATAGTAAATCATTCTTCCTTTGTACACATAAGGAGTATAAGTCAGTCTTTGAGCATAAGTCAGTCTGTCTTGGGACACCCAGCATTTTACAGCTGTGGAAAATGAGTGCCTGTTGCCACAATGGAGAAATACATACTCACCTGTTTTCCAGGGTCTGCTTTCAGTAAAATAAGGATATATGAAGGATTTGCATCTTGCTCATCACTGATCTGTGATACAGTCTTTACTAAGACCGAAACTTGAGTGAAACTGAGTAGCTCCACCTTGTTCCAACTATGAACATTGCAAAGAGGTGAATGTTCTGTCCATTGTTAGGGAAGGAAAAAGACTAAAAAATAAGGCTTTTATCTTTTTTCTTGTGTGAGCAGTACATTGAGGAATTATCCATTAATTAAAATCACCTGTAAGTTTGAGAATAGAGCATTAATGGAAACTCTGCAGAAATATTATAATAGGAAAAAATTATGAATTTATAAACCAAATGAAGATTATGGAAACAGTTAACATTTGAATAAAAGTTTTCTTTTCTTTAATTTCATGGAGAAATAACAGACTTCCTATATAAAACATTTATATTGGTAATCTAGCCCCTCATGGCCCTTTAGTGCCATGAGTCTGTTTCTTGTTCCTTGCTCCTCATGAATTCCATGCCTAGGCACTATGAGTTCTCATGGGCTCCCTAGCCCCTCATGGCACTCTATTGCCATGAGCTCTGTTTTATTTCTGCTTCTCATGGAAGTGCCCTAGCTCCTCATGGCACTCAACGTCTGGAGTCTGTGAGTTCTAACCTTTCTCTTTTCTAATAAACTCTACCTTAATTCTCCAAAAAAATAAAATAAAATAAACCATTCAAATTATATCATGGGCATGAAATAAATATATTAAGATATGACAAAATTATAATTATTGAAGTGATTTAATAATAACATATTATTTTAAATATTTTACATTGCTTATAAGCAAGAAAATATTGAGGCTGACTAAGTTTCAGGTAACATGATGAAAACACTAATATCACTAAGGTAATATTAAGATGTACAGCTAATTAATTAACAATGGAAATAATACAAACACAGAACAATTTATTTGGATTCCATACAAAAAGGGAAATGTAAATTATTGATTTTAAACCTAACTATATCAACAATATCATTAAATACTGGTTGCATAAGTTTGCAACTACAAGAGTCTATAAGATTTGATTTTCGATAATATCAGTCTTTAAAAAAATGTCATTCTTGGTAGTTTGATGTCTACCTGAAAGTCTCTTTAGCTGTGGGGAGACAGTCAACCCAGAGAAATGCAGTAGAAAGTCTACACCTCTGGGGCTGGAGAGGTGGCTCAGGGGTTAAGCCTCTGCCTTGCAGGCAGAAGGTCCTGCGTTCGGGTCCTAAACCCCACGTACAGATGCCCGGTGGAAGCAGGGGCGGCCTGTACTTCTGGTCCTGGTAGGGCAGAGTAAACAAGGAGAAGATGGAGGCGGTCCATGGTGGTTCCCGAATTCGCCCGTGGTTCTACACACACACACATACATGCACACACGGGCACACACCATACATGCACAATTGAATAAATAATAATAAAACAAACAAAAAAAAAGAGAGAAAGTCTACACCTCATAAAAGGTTAACAGAGAACTAGGGTACTTTGCAAATATTACACATGCTTCAGAGCAAGGCTTTTGTTAGAGATAAAGAAGTCATTGCACAATAATAGGTGAATATAGTAAGACATTCTAAATGTTCCAGTGGATATAAACTCACAGCAGATCATCAGAATTAATGTGAAAAAAGTTGAGATGATGGGAAATAAAGCTCACAAATCATAATTGCAGCTGGGAAATTGGTTATCTTCTCATTTTGATTTCCAGAGCAAGTAAACCAAACAACAATCAGATTAAACGGACATAAAAAAGAATAAACAAATAACTTGACTGATCTGTGTAACACATTCTAGTCAAAAATATCAACAATAACAACACATTCATTTCAGATGCATATGGAATCTTTATAAATGTTACAAAATTAAGAATTTTGCCACATATAAAATATACAAAAGTAATATAAATCACAGACTTTTACAATAGATAGAATTAAGTTATGTAGTAAGGCTGGAGAGGTGGCTCAGGGGTTAAGCCTCTGCCTTGCAGGTAGAAGGTCCTGAGTTCGGTTCCCAGATCCCATGTATAGACGCCAGGCGGAAGCGGGGAACGCCTGCACTTCTGGTCCTGGTAGGGCGGAGCCTGTGAATCTCGGGGCAGAAGGAGGTGGAGGCGTCCATGGTGGTTCGCCAATTCGTCCGTGGTTCTACACACACACAGACACACGCACATGTGCGCGCACATACACGCACACAGTTGAATAAATAATAATAATAATAATAAAATATTTAAAAAAAAAGAATTAAGTTATGTAGTAATAACTAGTACATACAATAACAAAACTTTGAAAATTAAAAATTCACATGCAAATAAAAAGTAATTCATTTGTCAAAAAATTATGCTTTTTCTTGAGATAAAATAAAACATAGCAAAAGTTTTATATTACAGCTAAATGAGTACTAAGAGAAAATTTTATAGTTTGAGTACTTTGGAGAAAAGTGTCAAAACTAGAAACTGAATTAAATAAAGTAGAAAGTAAGAGTAAATACAACAAAAGATAATAATTGAGAAATAATGGAGTATATAAATAAGATAAAAATTATTAGTGAAATAAAAAATAGGAAAATAAGAAAGTCAATGGAAATTTAAGATATACTTGGAAATAACATTTCTGTTTTTACAGTGTCTGACTAGACCTAGACAATGGAATATAAGCTATTTTCCAAGTATCACCACTATTCCAGGCTTTCTTCAGTCTGGCACTTGAGTATATTAACTAAACATTAGTATGCAAGTCAAAGTCCTTCAATCTGAGACTAGAGTAAAACAATACTAAAGTGTTGCAAAATTCAAAATACTCAAGTAGAAAAAATGGAAACTTCAAATTATTCACCTAAGTAAAAGAAGGCCTATTGAAGCAATAACTGCAGAGTAATTTTATATCTATGGTAATTTAGACAAGGTGGAAGTACAGGGAAAGAAAGCCTATGAATGTTTTTAAGGACTGAATTGAAGAATGGTCAGAAAAGGGACTAAAAGACACATATTCAAAGTGATAGTAAATAGCATACATCCTGATTACAATGCTTATGTTGTGATTTGTTTGTTAAAATCCATTAAACTTTTCATTACAAAAGATTGTAATGATTACTCTTAACTATTGCTGTGAGAGAACACCCAAAGTCAAATAACTTAAGGGAGAAAGGGAGATTCATTTAATTTGCAGTTCCAGAGAGGAGAACAGAGTTTTATGGCTGTGGTGATAGCTGGTGGGTGAAGCTGTAGGCAAGCTAAGTCACAGCAGACATCCACATGGCTGCAATATTCCGGAAGCTTTTCTCTCTTTTCTGTGGCCCCTTTTATCTAGTCCACCACAAGGAGGTTCCAATAGGATCCAGGTTGGATCTTTGTATTATCCAGATAATCTCTTCAGGTGGTTTTAGCTGATCTTGTCAGGTGTGGTCTCAGCTTATCTTAGTTAATGCCAGGCATGTCAAGGTGACACCCAGGATTAACTCTCAATATGATGTCAACAGGACAATTTTTTTGCTACAGAACATGGTTTTTCTTTATTTCTCAATAACCAAGATCAAATTAGCTCAGATGAAATTCATGTGCCCATTGTGTAATTCTGCTTGTATGAGACACTGCTTTTGTTTTCCTTTTCTTTGTTTAGGAAGGGTGTGTATATTTGTGCCTATTTTGTGTATATCAGCATGCACATGAGTGTGTGTACCTGGGGTGCCCCAAGGATGACATGGAGAATCATACTGGATTGTTCTACCCACTTACATCTTTGCTCTGGGGGTTCCCAGGCTTTGCCCTCCAGGATTGGAATTGTAGGCCTGTGTCATTTCAGCTTCACATTTTTTAGATGGAATCTCCAGATCTTAGCTCAGGTTGCTTCAGCAGGGCAAATTTTAAGAAAACATTAGTGTTTAAATCTATATTTTGAGGCTTTAGATATGAGTTAGGGGTTAAGACTGTCTCACAAGCAGAAAGTCCTGAGTTCAGGTCCCAGGCCCCATGTAAAAATGACAGGCAAAAATAGTGGAGGCCTTTACTTTCAGTCCTGGTAGGCAGAGCCTCAGAAATCCCAGAGCAAAGTGAAGCAAAAACAAAGTAGAAGGAGATGGAAGCGATACAGGATGACTTCCAAAGTCATCTTTTTTTTTTTTTTTTTTTTTTACATTTTGTATTATTATTTCCGCTCATACAAACTTAATAGGTAGACCAGTTCCCTCCCCCCCTCCTCCTCCCCCCGAACCTCCTGCTCCCCCTCCTCCCTCCCCATCTCCCAGTGCCTCCCCCCCAATTCCCAGAGAGTCCTTTATTGTGTATGCCTAACTCTCCTCTTGGTCCTCCTTTCCGATGATGTACAAGGACCCAGTGGCATTTCCCTGAACCCTTTCTCGTGTTCCCCTTAAGCATAGGAACACTACTGTGGCTGTCAATCCCTTGCCTCCAAGGATCTTGGTGCCTTTAGCCAATGTTAGACTTTGTGAGGTCAATAGTGTGATGGACATGGCGCAGGGCATGCAAAGTCCTATTATGATTGCTTCAGCCCTAACTAGTGTGGAGACTCTTCAAATCATTTCTCCCCCCATCCTTTTGCTCTTACAATCTTACCATCCCCTCTTCCGCAAATGTCCCTGAGCTTCAGGATGGGGGGAGATTAGGCTGGCTTAGTTCTATGTGGATGATATAGAGTCTCTGAAGTTCTGGATTGTGGTTTGTTGATGTTCTTTTGCAGTTTTGCTGCTCCTGCAATGCCCTTCACTCCATCCTGATGGGCACTGTATGTCACCCCCTGATCAGAGACAAAAAAACTGTTAAACTAGAGTCTTGTTATAATAGCACATTCGAGGGTAGATGTAATAAAAGCAGGAAACCTCGGTGAGGGAGGGGTCAGTCACTCATTTGCAAAATGATCATTTTTCATCTGCCAGACTATATGTACTCCCCTTCTGGTGAGATCATACCCCCTCAGTTGTACATGATCAGGAACAAACGTCTGTGAACTTAACCAGGTGTCACATTACTTACTTGCATTCCTTGGAGGCCGATTTTCTCTGCTGTAACATGGTCCCCTCTCTCCTTGTGTCTGGTGTGGCCCTCCAATCCCATCCCTCCTGTTCACAATCCTTGCAATTACCGTATTACATAGGTTTACCCTTGAGTGTCTCAATGTGGGCTGGGTGAGTTTGGTACTAGGAGCCACCTATTAGGGAGTACATACGGCGCTTAACTTTCTGGGTTTGGGATACTTCGCTTAATATAATTGTTTCTAATGACATCCATTTCCAAGCAAATCTTTGGTTTTTCACAATTCTCAGTTTCTCTCTCTCTCTGTCTCTCTCTCTCTCTCTCTCTCTCTTTCTATCTCTCACTCTCACACACACACCAAAATGAGTAAATTTTAAATCTGTGTTTGTAGTTTCAACCTTTCCCTATTTGAAAGTATTTGTAATATATTTAGTAAAAATGGAATTAATCACATGCATATCAATTGATCTAGGAGTTATTTATGCCATTATCAGATTTTCTAAAAAATATGTCATATATATTTCTTGTAGACTCAAATGATTGCAAAATACTCTTATATATTTATGTAGAAGATGAAGAAAACCAAAGCTATACAAAAAGAATGAAGGGAAGCTTAGTAAAGGCCATGCATTTAAATTCCAACCAATTTAACTAATAGAATTCTTGAATTATTAAGCACATATTCCCTTGATTTATTTAAAAAGAAATGATAAGCTCGTAATTTCATGAAATGCTTTTAGTATCACATATCTATATGCTAGTCACCAATTTGGTCATAAGAGTCAAAAGTTTCTTCTCTTTAAATTTTGAATCATTTATATATATTATATATATATACATAGCAATATATATAGTTATAAACATTTGTTTACCCACTCATTCAAAAATAAACATGTAGGCTGCTACCATACTTCCATATATTGGCTACTTAAGTAGTGAAGCAATGAAATGATGAGTGCAGATGTTACTGTAAGAGATATTTTGTTTTATCAACAATGTATATATACACAGAGGTGGGCTTGCTGGGTCATAAAGTAGCAGTGTTTTTTTTTAAGGTACATTTATGCTGTTTCCCTCCATAAATGAACTAATTTATATTCCCTTAGTGCAAAGATATCCTTTTCTTCACATCTTTGGCAATGTTCATTATATTTTATCCTTGTCACAATAGAAAAATACCACAGGTGCCAGTTGATATACCAGCTTGGTTTTGATTTGCATGTCCTTAAGTAAATAATGTTAAATAATGTTTGCATTAAATAATTCACTACTGATGTGTTAAAGAAGAAAATATATTTATAGAAAGTTCAATTCAGAAAGAGTTAGCAGTTTGAGCATAGAAAATAGAAGCAAACATCCTCAATTTTCATTTGTTTGAAAAACTAAACATAATACCTTTTACTTGAATGGAAAGACTAAAAAACATCAGAGAAAGCATCATGAAATAATTAACAAGAGTAACAATTTTGATGATCACCGAGTTTCACTATTATACAGTGATTTTATTTTATTTCCAGTTCAATGTCTTTTGTTCTGTCTTTCTTCCTTGACACCTAATCTCAGTTCATGCCATTTGATCAGATATGAAAGCAAATTCTATCACTATCATGAGTTCATTCTTTGTCTTATGCATACTTTTATACAGGCATATGTGGCATGCATTCATGTGTGTATGTGTGTGTGTGTGTTTGTGTGTGTTTTTGTATGTGTGCATGTTGGCATGGGTTTGTGTGTGGGCATGCACATTGAATGGAATTCAAAGCACATCATCTGGATTTGGGCCTCATCTTCCACCTATTTCCAAGAAAGTTGGTCTCTCTTCTTGCTGCCATACTGTACATGAAAGCTAACAGGTACTCAACTGTCAGTGGATTCTTCTGTCCCCACCTCCTGTCTTTCTGATGAAGCATTGAAATCACAGTCATGTACTACAATGCAAGGCTGGACATTGTTTCACAGAATTCAAACTTGCTTTCCCATTCTTCACAGGCAACTTATAACTTATGAGCCATCTTGCTGACCGTATGGTCTTGTGTGGTGGTAGTATGAACACTTACTTACCTTGCTAATCTTATTACTTTTATTTCTTATCTTGATGTTATTGCAGAAATTCACATTATATTCTAAAACTTAGCAGAAGATATACACATCCATCATAATAAATTCACTTACATGACCATTTGCTCCTCTCAAAAAAAATTCTCCATTTCCTCTCTGCCTTTCTTAAACTTCTACTCTTCCTCCTGCTTCCTTACTATGTGCCAAGTATCATGCCAAAGGATTTGGACATGCACTTTGCTTCTTTTTCGTAACTTCAGCTCTGTAGGTTGCACTCATGCTTATTGCTTCTGCTTCTAGAATTGACTAGGAAAAATATTCACACCTGTGTGTGTTAAGCATTTGAGGTAAGGTATTTCCTTTTCTTGCTCCCTTTATTGTGCAATTAAAACCACAATATGGTATTTTAAACATATTTTACCTTTTACTATCTTCCACTGATATTGAAGATATAGATAATCTGTGTTCACAAAATATCTGACACCTAGAACATTGGAGAAACAGCATACATTCCAAAACAGCAACACTGAATCAATGCTTGAATTCAACTCTTGCTACATGTTTTGTACAGGGAAATTATCTTCTGTGTCAACTATTTTCTGTTATTGACATTTCACTTATCCTAACCCTAGGCAGTTTCATTTTCTGAATTAAACAACTCATTTCTTACAGCTCTGAATCTTTAGAATAATGGTGTTTTTCTCATATATTCAATGAATTTTTTGAAACTCACACTGTTCTCTGGAAAATGAAGCTTTCTTTTATTATTCAAATTTTCTGACATGGGTGTTGAATCTAGATTTTTCCTTTAGAATTTGAACTTTCATAGTATCCTATAAAATTAATGGCAATAAAAATTGGCTTGACCTATTTATGAGAACCAATTATGAACATTTTTATAGAATTTCAGTGAGCTTAGGTTTCTCTGTTGACTGAATTTTTGTCATAATCAAAACTCTGCATTATTAGTAATAAAGATGGAGAATGTCATAGTTGGGCACAGGTGTCAACTTGACAGTCGAGGGTTTGAGCTCCACACATTTGTGGAGAATTAGTGGTCGAGTTGGGCCCAGAGCAAGTGTAGATGATGGGGAGGGCCTATCCTATGGTATGTAGTATTAGGTCCTGGAATAAAATACAGAGAGTTGGTTGAGGGAATTGGCATTCTTCTTTACTCTTGGCCAGACATGCTGGTCTGGCAAGTAAGGATTGTCCCTCTTTTCAGCTGTTGCGTGGAGATGGTGTGGCCAGTTCCCTTGGCCTTGGTGTTGGTGCATGCTTTCCTGTCAAGCTGAACAAAAACTGTAACCAGTAATTGTAAGAGAAAATAAACTCCTTATTTCCTTAAACAGTTTGATGGTCATTTATCAGCACTGTGCAGCTAACTGCAACAAATAATAATGAAGATCACAGTAATTTGTTACAAAAAGTAAATATAATGTGTTGTTTCAATATTTTTCAAAATAATAAATTTATTTGATCTATATGCTGCAATAAAAGACAAAAATTGTAATTTATATGGAGAGCATCTAAACATTAAAACATGTATATGTTACACATATACTTTATTTATATATATATAATTCATCATGTAATATTGGTAGAAAACAACTGGAAAGAAAGGATATGTGATAGGAAACAGAATATTTTATTTTTATCTTTGTATTTCCTATGATTCTGTTTTCTAAAGGTTAGAATTACTACTGGTATGAGGCTAAATTTAGTGTAAACATCAGTTTTGTTGTGGCATATCCCATGAAAATAAAATGTTTCTCCTGTAATATTGCTAATTCCTAGGATTTCTATTAAAGCAAAACAATATCCATTAAAAAGTAAGAAGAATATTATGGCTTGTATAGCAAATATTTACTATCTCATATTTTGCAGCCTAGCAGCATTTGATCTATCTAGTGGGTTGGTTCTCTATAGTAGTCCATGTGTTTCCTGCCTCCTCCTAGTTTCTGGCAATTTGAGGGCCACCTTTGACATTGCTTGGTAAGACTTCAATGTGCTATTTACAAAACTGTAGTTTCCTGATAGTGGAAAATAAACATTAAGTTCATATTCAGTAGACATGATGGCACAAGAAGCTCTTTGTGCCTTAGGCCATTCTGAAGCCTTGAAAATGCCTCCTGCAGATTTGAAGATTCCTGAGTCCCCAAGGGAGATTGTCCTTAGGCTCTAACTGAAGATGCCTCTAGTACCAGTAGAAAACCCTGAAATTGTTTAGTCAGAAAAAAATGGAAAGTTGCAATGCTCAAATACAGCATCAGCTTCTGCTTATGTCACAGCTACAAGCATGCCATTAATTAAGATGAGTCACATATTAAGACCATAGTTAAAGAAGCATGAAGAATGATCTGGCCCAAGGAAGAAACTGTAGTGGTAGTGTCATATACACAGAATAGAACTATTGAAGTGTTGTCCAATCTCCCAGAGGAGGTGTTGGTATCATTAATGAATTTACCTTCAATTTAGGATCTTTCCACCTTTCAATGACATGATAAGTAAAAGTTTAATAATATTTTAAAATATAGATAAATGAAAATGGAAAATAATATTCTTCATGTTAATTCTATATATCATGAATATTATATTTAAATTATCTCTAAATTCATATATAGTCATGAACCATGTGCAGACATTTCTACATATTTATAAATATTTGATTTTTAATTTAAATTAATTAATTTATTTACAAACAAATTGCATTTATGCCTTTGACCTGATTCCTTCCTCCCACTTTCCTCCTCTCCCATGTTCCCCATCCACAAACTCATTTCTCAACTTCCCCACCCTTCATCCATCTCGCTCTGTGCCTCTCCTGCGCCCAGCTCTCTGTGAGTATCACAGAATTCCCTTTGGGATGCCTGTGTTGATAAGATCCTTGGGAAATGCTAGTAACTTGACCATTGTGAAGATCCGATGGTAGAAGTTCTCATCACTTTAATTTTCTGGGTATAGTAGCCCTGTCTTGCTTGGTGTGTGTTGGTCAGGAGTATTTCATCCCACCTTTAGGCTCTTATAGTCTTAGTATCCCTTCTTCCATGAGGTTCCCTGAGCCTAGGTGTAGAATAAAATTTTAATAGGCTGATTAGGGTTGAGTCTTCCAGGTTCTCTGATATTGTGTATCTGATGTGGATTTCTGACTAACTACTCTTTCTTTATAATAGGATTCAAATTGATTAAACTCTGAGAATTTTTCTTATCTAAGTGTTAAAAAGAGGAATATGTAGATATTATCAACCTTTTATAGTTAACACTAGTGTATCTGTTCCTGTTTATTTATTCCTCTTTTACTATTATTTGGATATGTTCACAATATCAGGCATGATATTAGAACCCATTTAGAGAGTAATTGTTTTCCTATGGATTTTACATACCTCTGTTGTTCCCATAGATTCTTCTTATAAGAGTTGTAGTGCTTTATAGAAATCACTACTGCATTAGGCCCTTGATCTCTCTTTTCTTCCTAAGCCACTGGCCTCTTTTTTTTTTTTTTTTCCTACTCTGTTACTTCTTCCTTTCTCTACAAGTCCTACTTTCTTTCTCTTACAAGGTTTTCTTCCTTAGAGACATTTTTTATGCATTTACTGGTGTTCCTCTGTCTCTACTCTCTTTTGGGGTGTTCTTTCCCCAATCTCCAAAATTATGTTCCTCTGTGGCTACAATGAATATTACAGATATTTCCCCTTGAGTTTATCGTTTTGAGGGCTTAGTATTAGGCTCCACTTAAAAGGTTCTTTCCGTGTCTGTGATACTTCGCACAACATACCTTCTTTTAACTCCATACACTTTCTAGTAAATTTTCTTTGTTCATTAATTTGCAATTGGGTATTTAGGCTGATTCCATGACTTTGTTATTGTGAAGAGTGCTTCAATGAACATGGATAAACATATATCTCTATAATAAGATGAAGCATTCCTTGGGAATATTGCCAGTGATGATATAGCTGTATCATATGGCATTTCAAAATTTAGCTTCTTTCAGAACTGCCATAATGACATTCAGAACAGTTGTACAAGTCTGCATTCCCACCAGCAATGTACAAAGTTTCCCTTCTGTATGTATCCTCTCCAGCATTTGCTAAACATTTTAATTTACTCTTAGTAAAAGTTTTTTTTAAGTTACAAGCCCCATTTTTAATTGGGCTGTTTGATTTCTAAATGCTTAATTTTTGAAGTTCTTTTTGTACTCTGGACATTAGTCCTCTATCAGTTGTGGAAGTGAGGATTTTCTCACATTTTCTGGGTTATTTTTGCCTGGTTAACAATATCTTCATCCGAACAAAGCTCTTTAGTTTTATGAAATTCCATTTACTGAGTATTGGTCTTATTTACAATACAGTTGGGGTCCTCTTTGGAATATGTTGATCTTGGCCAATCATTTCAAGGAAATCCCCTATTACTTATTCTAGGGTTTTTATAGTCTCTGGTCCAATATTAAGGTCCTTGATCCATTTGAAATTCATTTCTGTACATGGTGACAAATAAAGGTCCAGTTTTAATCTTCTGCATATAGATATTTAGTTTTGCCACTACCATTTGTTAAAGATGCTGTCCTCTTTTGAATGATTTTTCTGGGCCCGCCTGTCTGCCCGATCGTGCTCCCAGTCCTCCATCCCAGGTGAGTTCGCCCAGCCTCCCAGGGGTCCCAGTGTTCCAGTGACACCCAGGCTACCTCCGATTTTTCCTAGGCCACGCCTGGGGCCTCAGCCCCTTTCTTCTTCCCGCCCACCTGTCAGACCAACTGGGCAGGACTTGCTCACATTCCTCCATCCCTGGAGCTTGGGAGGGCCACTAAGCCAAGTCCCAGACCCCAGATGAAGAATTCTGCGAACAACATCAGCCCCTCTGCCTCTCTGGCCCAGTGGGGACCCACACAAGTGGTCTACAGAAGACACACTGCTACTCAGAATTCAATAGAGTCCAAAGGAAACTCAAGCAAAGTTCTAAGGGTCAAAGGCCACACATCTGAAGACCTCTACAATCATCCTGTCACATGGGAGAGATTCTTCACATCCATCCCAAAGATAAGTAAACCTCCATTTTTTCACCTTACTGTTCCTTTCTAGTATTAATCACTGTAGATTATCTTTTCCATACAGCCACCCAAAAACATTTACAACTCCAGGGAGGACACCACTCACCCTCACATATCACCAAGACAGGGGTAGCCATTATGCTCTCAGACAAAGTGGACTTCAAACAAAAAAAAATCATAAGAGACACAGATGGATACTACATTTTAGTCACAGGTACAATTCACCAGGAAGACTTCACAATATTGAACATATATGCACCCAATATGGCCCCCTCCACATTCATTAAGAAAATCCTACAGCATCTGAACCGAGAAATCAACCCCAAAACAATAATTCTTGGGGATATCAACACTACCCTCTCAACATAGGATAGATCAACAGGTCAAAAGCTTAATAAAGACACTTTGGAATTTAATCAAACCCTTAAAGAAATGGACCTTACAGATCTCTATCGAACTTTTCATCCACACACCAAAGAATACACATTTTTCTCAGCAGCACACGGAACTTTCTCCAAAATAGATCACATATTGGGCCACAAAATGAATCCCCACATATACAGGAAAGTTGAAATTCTAGCTTGTGCCCTAGCAGACCACCATGGCTTAAAGCTGGACATCCACAACACAACAAATAATAGAAAATACACTAATTCCTGGAAACTTAACACCATGATGCTGAATGAGAACAGGATTCAGGAAGAAATTAAAAAGGAAATTCAAGATTTCCTGAAAGTGAACAATAATGAAAATACAACTTACCAAAATCTCTGGGACACAATGAAAGCTGTCCTAAGAGGTAACATCAAAAAAATGGAAACCTCAGAAATAAATAACTTAACAATGCAGCATAAATCTTTAGAGAAACTAGAGCAATCTGATCCCAAAAGCAATAGAAGAGAGGAGAAAAATAAGGGGAGAAATATCTGAAATCGAGATTAGGAAAATGATACAGAAAATCAACCAGTCAAAAAGCTGGTTCTTTGCAAAAATCCATAAGATTGATACACCCCTAGCTAAATTAACCAAAAGCAAGAGAGAGAAAACCCAAGACAACAAAATTAGAAATGAAAATGGAGATATCACTACTGATACCCAAGAAATCCAGAGAATTATAACATCATATTTCAAAAACTTAAACTCTGTGAAGTTTGACAAAACAAAAGAGATGGATGAATTGCTAAGTAAACACAACTTACCTAAATTGAATCAGGAAGTTGTGAATTATTTAAATACTCCTATAACATATGAGAAAATTGAGGAAGTAATCTTTAATCTTCCCACCAAAAAATCTGGACCAGATGGATTCAACACAGAGTTCTACCAGGCATTTAAGGAGCTTAAAACACCAATACTCCTTAAACTGTTCCATCAAATAACAAAGGAAAGAACACTACCAAATTCCTTCTATGAAGCTAATATTGTCTTAATCCCAAAACCTAATAGAGATACACTTAAAAAAGAAAAGTATAGGCCAATCTCTCTGATGAACACAGATGCAAAGATTCTCAAAAAATTCTTAGCAAATCGGATTCAAAAATATATCAAAAAGATCATTCATGGGGATCAAGTATGCTTTATCCCAGGCACACAAGGTTGGTTCACCATAAGAAAGTCAATAAATGTAATTCATCATAACACCAGTCCAAAGTCCAAGACCACATGATACTCTCCATAGCTGCAGAAAATGCTTTTGACAAGATCCAACAGCCTTTTATGATCAAAACGCTAGAGACAGATGGAATGG
This sequence comes from Typhlomys cinereus, assembly GCA_023101885.1. Classification (NCBI taxonomy): domain Eukaryota; kingdom Metazoa; phylum Chordata; class Mammalia; order Rodentia; family Platacanthomyidae; genus Typhlomys; species Typhlomys cinereus. The sequence continues at coordinate 841,072 of JALPQD010000226.1, forward strand.
AAGGAACCTTTATCAAAATAATAAAAGCTGTATACAACAAGCCCACAGCAAGGATTATGCTCAATGGGGAACAATTGGAAGCATTCCCACTTCTATCAGGAACTAGACAACGCTTTCCACTCTCACCACTTCTATTCAATATTGTACTTGAAGTCTTAGCTAAAGCCGTAAGACAAGAAAGGGACATAAAAGGGATTCAAATCAGCAAGGAAGAAGTCAAGCTATCCCTGTTTGCAAATGACATGATATTATACCTGAGTAATCCCAAAAACTCCACCAGGAAGCTCCTAAGAACTAATTGAGAAGTTCACCAGGGTGGCAGGATACAAAGTAAATGTACAAAAATCAGTGGCCTTCCTATATAACCAGAATGAAAGAAGTGAAAAAGCCTTGAAAGAAACAATCGCATTTACTATAGCCCCTAAAAAAATGAAATACTTTGGTATAAACCTAACCAAGGAAGTAAGTGACCTTTAAACTTTAAACCCTAAAGAAAGAAATTACAGAACACATGAGAAGGTGGAAAGACCTGCCATGTTCCTGGATTGGAAGACTCAATATCATAAAAATGACCACCCTACCAAAGGCAGGATACAGATTCAATGGTATACCACACAAAATCCCAAAACAATTCTTCAGTGAGGTTCATGAAACAATCTCAAAATTCATATGGAGGCAAAAAAGATCCAGGATAGCAAAAATAATCCTGAGTAACAAATACACTGCTGGAGGTATCACCATACCAAACCTTAGTCTATACTACAAATCCATAATTATAAAAATATCCTGATACTGGCTCCAAAACAGACACACAGATCAATGGATAAGGATTGAAGACCCAGATATAAGCCCACACAACTACAGCCATTTGATCTTTGACAAAGGGGTCCAAAAAATCTAATGGAAAAAGAACAGTATCTTCAACAAATGGTGCTGGCAAAACTGGATCTCCACATGCAGAAGATTAAAACTTGACCTATACTTGTCACCATATACAAGAATTAATTCCAAATGGATCACAGACCCTGATATAAGGCCAGAAAGTATGAAAACCATAGTTGAAAGGGGTGTAGGGAATTCCCTGGAGCTGATTGAGCTAAGCCAACAGTTCCTAAACAGACATCCAATAGCACAGTCCCTCTAACCAATTATCAACAAATGGGATCTTGTGAAATTAAAGAGCTTCTGTTCAGATAAAGAGATTGTAACAGGAGCACAAAGGCAACCCACAGAATGGGAGAAAATCTTCACTAACCACATATCTGATAGAGCACTATTATCCTGAATGCACAAAGAAGTTAGAAAACTAAACACCAAGGAAATAAATGGCCCAATTAAAAACTGGGCCCTGGAACTTACAAGAAACTTTACCAGGGATGAAATTAAAATGTCTAACAAATATCTGAAAAAATGCTCCGCATCCTTAGCCATCAGGGAAATGCAAATCAAAATTTCCCTGAGATATCATCTCACCCCGGTCAGGATGGCAAACATCCACAATACAAACACCACCAAATGCTGGAGAGGATGTGGAGAGAGGGGAACTGTCCTACATTGCTGGTGGGAATGTAAGCTCATAGAGCCACTCTGGTGAGCCGTCTGGAGATTCTTAAGGAAATTAAAGATCGAAATGCCATATGACCCTGCTATTCCACTTTAGGGAATAACCCCCCCATACAGCAAAAATTCACCTTAATTGAAAAAGCACGACCATGTTCATAGCAGCACTGTTTACAATAGCAAAGTCATTGAATCAACCCAAATGTCCAACAGTTGATGAGTGGATAAGGAAACTGTGGTACATCTATACAATGGAGTACTACTCAGCCATCAAAAATGATGAATTAATGCAATTTTCCAGGAAATAGATGTTATTAGAAACAATTATATTAAGTGAAGTATCCCAGACCCAGAAAATTAAGCACCATATATCCTCCCTAATAGGTGGCTCCTAGTACCAAACCCACTTAGAGACACTCAAGGATAAATCTCTGTAATACCTACAGTAATTGCAAGGATTATGAACAGGAGGGATGGGGTAGGAGGATCACACCAGAAACAAGGAGAGAGGAGACCATTTTACAGCAGAGAAAATAGGCCACCATCAAGGACTGCAAGATGTGACATCCAATACCCATCAGGATAGAGTGAAGGGCATTGCAGGAGCAGCAAAAGTGAAAAAAAAATCAACAAACCATAATCCAGAACATCAGAGACTCTATATCAACCACCTGGAACTAGGCCAGCCTAATCTCTCCCCATTGTGAAGTTCAGGTAAATTTGCGGAAAAAGGGGCGGTAAGATTATAAGAGCACAAGAATGGGAGGAATCATGAGATGCAAGATACTCCACACAAGTTAGGGCCGAAGCAATCATAATTGGGCTTTGCATGCCCTGCACAATGTCCAACACACCACTGACCCCACAAAGTCTAGTAATGGCTAAAGGCACTAGGATCCTTGGAGGCAAGGGATTGACAGCCACAGTAGTGTTCTTATGCTTAATGGGAACACAGGAAAGGTTCTCAGAAATGCCCCTGGGTCCTTGAGGAGGACCCAGAGGAGAGTTTGGCATGCACATTAAAAGATACTCCAGGGATTGGAGGGGGTGGCACTGGGGGATGGGGAGGGACGGGGGGGTGGGGGGTTGGAAGGAGGGAGGGTACTGGTGTACCTGTTAAGTTTGTATGAGTGGAAATAATACAAATAAATTTAAAAAAATAATGATTTTTCTGGGCAACTATGTAAAAAGTCTGTTGGCTGTACGTGCATGATCTTACGTCTGGGTGATCTAATATATGTATTTTCAGGCCAGTATCATGACGTCTTTATTACTATAGATTTACAGTATAGATTAAGGTCTGGTATGGTGATATCTCCACCTGAGTTTTTGTTACTAAGGATTGTTTTTCCTATCATCGGATTTTTTTGCTTCCATTTGAATTTTGAGATTGTTTTGTCAATTTCTGTAAAGAAATACCTTCAAATTTTGATTTGAATCTGTATATTGATTTTGGCAAGATAAGCATTTTATGAAGTTAATTCTACGGATCTCAGGAGCATGGGAAGTCTTTCCACCTCTGGAGTCTTTTGAAATTTCTATTATTAGGCTTTTAAAGTTTTTACTGCATAGGTCTCTCAAATTCTTGGTTAGATTTATAGCAAGGTAATTCATCATTTTAGGGGCTATGATAAATTGAATTGTTTCTCTTAGGACTTTATCAATTATTTCATTCCTTTTGTATAAAAAAGCCACTGATTTTTGAGCATGAATTTCATAATTTTCTACTGTTTATTTATTAGTCTCAAGAGATTTCTGATCTTGTTTTTGGGGTCTCTCAGATATAAAGTCCTGCCATCTGGATATACAGACCTGCTGTCTGCAAATAAGGATATCATGACTTCTTTTCCTTTGTATCCCTTTTGTCTCCCTATCTAGTCTTATGGCTCTAGCTAAGACTTCAATTACACTATTGAATGGAAGTGGTAAGCATGGGCCGCCTTGCCTATTTCATGTTCAAAGTAGAAATAAATGTTTTTCACTGTTTATAATAATCCTTGCTATAGGATTGCTGTACATAGCCTTCATTGTGTTGATATAAGTTCTTTCCATTCCTATTTTGTCCAAGGTTTTTATCATAGAGGGAGCTGTATTTTGTCAAAAATGTTTTCTGTATCTATGGAAGGAGTCATGTAGCTTTGGTTCTTGAATTTGTTTGTATGATGTATTCCATTTATGGATTTCCATATGTTGAAACAACCTTCTGTATCTGGAATAAGTCCTACTTGGTCATAGTCAGTGCTCTTTTTCATATATTTTTAAATTTTTTTCAAAAGAAAGACTTTTTATTATGAAAGTATAGACGTACCAAACAACATTAAGCAATTACATGGTAGAAGCAAGATGCAAAAGTGCAAAGCATTGTCTTAGAAATAGTACCTTTCCTATCGTTATTTTAAAACAAGAGGTAGAACCTTAACCAGTAAATAAAAAAGTGAAGACAAAAACCCTCAGTCAGCTTCCATGTTTCTTCAGGGTTTTAAGTTAGAATGGTAACAAAGTTACTATTTTTTTATTTCCACTCATACAAACTTAACAGGTACACCAGTCCCCTCCCTCCCTCCAACCTCCCACTGCCCTTTTCCCCCTTCCCCTCCTCGCATCCTCCCCATCCCCCAGTGCCTCCCCCTCCCATTCCTGGAGCATCCTTTAATGTGCATGCCAAACTCTCCTCTGGGTCCTCTTCTCCGATGAGGTGCAAGGACCCAGTGGCATTTCCCAGAATGCTTTCCTGTGTTACCTTTAAGCATAGGAACACTACTGTGCCTGTCAATCCCTTGCCTCCAAGGATCTTAGTGCCTTTAGCAAATGCTAGACTTTGTGGGGTCAATGGTGTGTTGGACATTGTGCAGGGCATGCAAAGTCTAATTATGATTACTTCGGTCCTAACTTTTGTGGAGTATCTTGCATATTATTGCTCCACCCATCCTTGTGTTCTTACAATCTTACCGCCCCCTCTTCCACAAATTTCCCTGAGCTTCTGGATGGGGAGAGATTAGGCTGGCCTAGTTCCAGGTGGTTGATATAGAGTCTCTGAAGTTCTGGATTATGGTTTGTTGATTGTTTTCCCAATTTTTCTGCTCCTGCAATGCCCTTCACTCCATCTTGATGGGTATTGGATGTCAACCCTGACCAGAGATAAAAAGCTATTAAACTAGAGTCTTGTTATAAGAGTATATTCAAAGGTAGATGGAATAAAAGTAGGAAACTGCAGTGAGGGAAGAGTCAATCACCCATCTGCAAAATGGTTACTTTTTATCTGCCAGACTATATGCCTTCCCATTCTTGTGAGATCATACCCCATCAGTTGTAAATGATCAGGAACTAAAGTCTGTGAACTTAACCAGATGTCTCATTACTCACTTGCAGTCCTTGACGGTGGCCTATTTTCTCTGCTGTAACATGATCCCCTCTCTCCTTGTTTCTGGTGTGATCCTCCTACCCCATCCCTCCTGTTCATAATCCTTGCAATTACTGTAGGTATTACAGAGATTTATCCTTGAGTGTCTCTAAGTGGGTTTGGTACTAGGAGCCACTTACTAGGGAGGATATATGGTGCTTAATTTTCTGGGTCTGGGATACTTCACTTAATATAATTGTTTCTAATAACATCTATTTCCTGGCAAATTGCATTAATTCATCATTTTTGATGGCTGAGTAGTACTCCATTGTATAGATGTACCACAGTTTCCTTATCCACTCATCAACTGCTGGACATTTGGGTTGATTCAATGACTTTGCTATTGTAAACAGTGCTGCTATGAACATGGTCGTGCTTTTTCAATTAAGGTGAATTTTTGCTTTATGGGGGGGTTATTCCCTAAAATGGAATAGCAGGGTCATATGGCATTTCAATCTTTAATTTCTTTAAGAATCTCCAGACGGCTCACCAGAGTGGCTCTATGAGCTTACATTCCCTCCAACAATGTAGGACAGTTCCCCTCTCTCCACATCCTCTCCAGCATTTGGTGGTGTTTGTATTGTGGATGTTTGCCATCCTGACCGGGGTGAGATGGTGTCTCAGGGAAGTTTTGATTTGCATTTCCCTGATGGCTAAGGATGCGGAGCATTTTTCAGATATTTGTTAGACATTTTAATTTCATCCCTGGTAAAGTTTCTTGTAAGTTCCAGGGCCCAGTTTTTAATTGGGCCATTTATTTCCTTGGTGTTTAGTTTTCTAACTTCTTTGTGCATTCAGGATAATAGTGCTCTATCAGATATGTGGTTAGTGAAGATTTTCTCCCATTCTGTGGGTGGCCTTTGTACTCAAGTTACAATCACTTTATCTGAACAGAAGCTCTTTAATTTCACAAGATCCCATTTGTTGAGAGTTGGTTAGAGGGACTGTGCTATTGGATGTCTGTTTAGGAACTGTTGGCTTAGCTCAATCAGCTCCAGGGAGTTCCCTACCCTTTCAACTATGGTTTTCATAGTTTCTGGCCTTATATCAGGGTCTGTGATCCATTTGGAATTAATTCTTGTATATGGTGGCAAGTATAGGTCAAGTTTTAATCTTCTGCATGTGGAGATCCAGTTTTGCCAGCACCATTTGTTGAAGATACTGTTCTTTTTCCATTAGATTTTTTGGACCCCTTTGTCAAAGATCAAATGGCTGTAGTTGTGTGGGCTTATATCTGGGTCTTCAACCCTTATCCATTGATCTGTGTGTCTATTTTGGAGCCAGTACCAGGCTGTTTTTATAACTATGGATTTGTAGTATAGACTAAGTTTGGTATGGTGATACCTCCGATAGTGTTTTTGTTATTCAGGATTGTCTTTTCTATCCTGAGTCTTTTGTGCCTCCATATGAATTTTGAGATTGTTTGATCAACCAGGAAACAGGAAGGGGTAGCCATTATGCTTTCAGACAAAGTGGAATTTTAACAAAAAAAAATCATAAGAGACATAGATAGATACATTTTAGTCACAGGTACAATTGAACAGGAAGACTTCACAATACTGAACATATATGCACCCAATCGGGCCCCTCCACATTAAGAAAACCCTACAGCATTTAAAGCAAGAAATCAACTCCCAAATGATAATTCTTGGGGATTTCAACACCGCCCTTTCAACATGGGTTAGATCAACAGGTCAAAAGCTTAGCAGAGACACTTTGGAACTTAATCAAACCCTTAAAGAAATGGACCTTACACATCTCTATCGAACTTTTCATCCGCACACCAAAGAATACACATTTTTTCTCAGCAGCACGCCAAACTTTCTCCAAAATAGATCACATATTGGGCCACAAAATGAATCTTCACCTATATAAGAAAGTTGAAATTATAGTCTGTGCCCTAACAGAACACCACAGCCTAAAGCTTGACATCCACAACACAACAAACAAAGAAAATACACTAACTCCTAGAAATTTCACACTATGGTGCTGAATGAGAACTGGATTCAGGAAGAAACTAAAAAGGAAATTCAAGATTTCCTCAAAGAGAATGATAATGAAAATACAACTTACCAAAATCTCTGGGACACAATGAAAGCTGTCCTAAGCGGTAAGTTCTTAGTTCTTAATGCCACATCAAAAAAAGGGAAACATCACAAATAAATAACTTAACGATACAGCTTAAAGCTTTAGAGACACTAGAGCAATCTGATCCCAAAAGCAGTAAAAGAGAGGAGATTAGCAAAATAAGGGAGGAAATGTCTGAAATGGAGATAAGGAAAATGATAGAAAAAAATCAACCAGTCAAAAAGCTGGTTTTTTGAAAAAATCAATAAGATTGATACACCCCTAGCTAAATTAACCAAAAGCAAGAGAGAGAAAACCCAAATTAACAAAATTAGAAATGAAAAGGGAGATATCACTACTGATATCCAAGAAATCCAGAGAATTATAACATCATATTTCAAAAACTTATACTCTGTGAAATTTGACAACACAAAAGAGATGGATGAATTTCTAAGTAAACAAAACTTACCTAAATTGAATCAGGAAGTTGTGAATTATTTAAATAGTCCTATAACATATGAGAAAATCAATGAAATAATCTCAAATCTTCCCACCAAAAATTGTCCTGGACCAGATGAATTTAGCACAGAGTTCTACCAGATATTTAAGGAGGTTAAAACACCTATACTCCATCAAATAACTGTTCCATCAAATAACAAAGGAAAGAACACTACCTAATTCCTTCTGTGAAGCTAATATCGTCTTAATCCCAAAACCTAATAAAGATACACTGAAAAAAGAAAAGTATAGGCCAATCTCTGTGATGAACACAGATGCAAAGATTCTCAGCAAAGTCTTAGCAAATCGGATTCAAAAACATATCAAAAAGATCATCCAAGGGGATCAAGTGTTTTTAAATCCTATCTACTAAATTTTTGTTGAGGATATTTGCATCTGTGTTCAGCAATGGGAGTGATTTACAGTTTTCCTTTTTTTTTTTTTTTTACTGTATCTTTATTTGGTTTTGGTAATCAGCGTAATATCAGCTTCGTAGAAATAGTTTGGAAATGTTCCTTTCTTTGCTTTTTTGTGGAATAGTTTAAGTAGTAGTGGTGTTAGTTGTTCTTTAAAGTCTGATAGAATTCTGCACTGAATCCAACTGGTTCTGGCCTTCTTTTGGTGGGAAGATTTGTAATTACTTAGTCACTCGATGAAGGACTATTTAAATAAATCTATTAATCCTATTCAATTTTCGTAAGTTGTATATACTTAGAAATTCATCCATTTGTTTCTCATTGTTAAATTTTATGGAGTATAAGCTTTTGAAATATGCCCTTATGATTCTCTGGATTACTTTGTTATCAATTGTGATAACTTCATTTTCATCTCTAATTTTGTTCACTTGAGTTTTTTTCTCCTTGAGCTTTGGTTAATTTGGCTAAGGGTTTATCAATTTTTTTTTCCAAAGACCAAGCTCTTTGATTGGTTGATACTTTGTATAATTTTCTTTTTCTAAATTTCAGATATTCCTCCCCTGAATTTACTTATCTCTACTCATCTACCACATTTGAGATTGAATCATTCTTGTTTCCTTAAAGCTTTGAACTGTATTGTTAATCTATTTACTTGTAATGTTTCCTTATAAAAGCTTTGAGTGCTATGAATTTTACTTTTAATACAGCCTTCATCATTGTTGCCATATGTCCCGCCGGGTGGGGAAGGGGGAGAATGACAGCGGGGCTAGATGTGAATGGGCAAGCCAGTGACGGGGTCAGACCCAGGGAATCGGGTGAGAAGCAGCAGTGAACAAGATGCCGCAGATTCAGTCATTAAGGGCATTTGGGCTTAATAGGGTCAGGGTCCAATCAGGTGTTGCCATCCCTCCTGGGAGGGAGAGGGTCAGCCACCAGTCATTTAACTTTTTACTAGGTGTCCTTTGAAGGTGGACGGCTACTTCCCATTGGTTGTTTATCCCTCCGCCTGCATGGTCCTCTGTTGGGACATGTCTGAGACATGTCTGTATGTCCAGGCTTGTCCTGAATTTGGGAGCCAGGCTAGTGCCTCCCTGAATCAGTAGTGCCACACATCATGTCCTAGAAATTTTAGTATGTTTTTTTTTCATTATCATTCCCTTGCAGAAAATTTTTGAATTTTCATTTTGACTTGTGCCTGAACCCATTCCTCATTGAGTATCATTGTGCTTAATTTCCAAGAATTTGTGTATTTTCTGTCTAGCTTTATTCCATGATGGTTAAAGTACAGGATATAATTTCAACATTCCTGTATATGTGAAGACTTGTTATGTGGCTCTATGTGTGGTGTATTGTGAAGAAAGTTCCATGAGCTGCTGAAAAGAATGTGTATTCTTTGGTATTACTAATATCCAAAAAGTAAATCAGATCCATTTGAGTTACAGCTTCATTCAATACAAGTGTGTCTCTGTTCAATTTTTGACCTGTTGACCTATCCATTGTAAAGTAGGGTGTTGAAATCCTTTACTATTATCATATTGGGGTTGATTTTTTTGTTTTAGATTTTTTGCTTATTTTAATGATTGTTTAATGAATGTGGATGAAACTGTATTAGGTGCTGAGATGTTCATAATTGTGAAGTTATCTTGATGAATTGTTCCCTTAACTCATATATAGTATCTTTCTTATGATTTTTTTTCAAGTTTAAAGTCTATTTTGTCAGTTATTAGAATTGTTACTCCTACTTGCTTCCTTGTTCTATCAGATTAAATACTTTTGGTCAGATTTCACTCAGATTGTGCCGGTCTTTCATGGTGAATTTTGTTTCTTGAAGGCAGTAGATTGATAGCTTGTGATTTTCATTCTGTTTGTAGTCTATGTCTCTTTATCGGAAAGTTAAGTCCATTGACATTTAGTATTATAATTGAGAAATATTTGTCGATTCCTGTCATTTTCTGAGTTTTGTAACTTTTATATATGTATGTCTTTGTTTAGTATTTGTGTTGGAATTGTTTTTCCATTCTCTTGAGAATATTGTCCTTTTCTTTGCATTTGAATTTTTTTCTAATGTCTTCTATAGGCCTGGTTTATCCTTGTGATAAAAAATTTTTCTTTCAACTTCCTTCATGACTGATAGTTTTCAGGCATATAGCAGCCTTTGTTGACATTTGTGCTCATTTATAATTTGATGCATATCTCTCCATGTTCTTCTGTCTTTTACTCTTTTCATTGAAATATCAGCTGTTATTCTAATGGGCTTACCTTTAAATGTGACTTGGGTTTTGTCTCTTGAGGCTCTCAAAAAGTTCTCTTTATCTTGTATCTTAAGTATTTTGCCAAGACAACTTTTTATTTTGATTATATCTGATTGTGTTTGATATTTCTCTTGTATTTGGGGATATCTTTCCTTAGATGTGGAAATTATTAATATTGATAGTATGAAAAATCTTTTCTCGTGATTTTTGGACTTTTTGTTCTGGGATTCCATGAATGCACAGGTTTATCTTCCTCAAGGTATCCCATATCTCTTGAATATTATTCTCAATTATTTTTCATTTTACCTTTTTCAGCATCTTTAATTGAATAGTTTTGTTCTGTCATCCTTTCTTCTAGTTCTGATATTCTATTTTCTACTTCATTAGTTCTATTGGTGATACTGTCTTTTGAGTTTTGGATTTTACTCAGCTTGTTTTTAAATTCTTTTTTTTATTTTTTATTTCTTTTTTTGTTCAATTGTGCATGTTTTTGTGTGTGTGTATGTGTGTGTGTGTGTAGAACCGCGGGCGAATTCGGGAACCACCATGGACCGCCTCCACCTCCTCCTTGTTCACTCTGCCCCGGGATTCACAGGCTCCGCCCTACCAGGACCAGAAACGCACCCCCCCCTCCACTTCCGCCCGGCGTCTATACGTGGGGTCTAGGATCCGAACTCAGGACCTTCCGCCTGCAAGGCAGAGGCTTTACCTCTGAGCCACCTCTCCAGCCCCCAGCTTGTTTTTAATTTCAAGTTTAATCTTCCCTTAATATTTTTTCAGTTTCTCTGTGCTTAATTTTTATTTCTTCAATTGTCTTTTTAATCTCCTCCAGGTGTCTCTTAGTTTCCTGTTCCTATTTGCTAATATGGTTATTCAACTCTTCATGGAGTTTCTCATGCTTTACTTTGGTCATGTTAATAAATAAACTTTGAAAATCATTATCTTGGTTGCTGATGTCATGGTTAATATCCAAGAAGTAAATCTGGCTGGAATCTATCATCATGAGGTTAACGTTTTGTAGATTTTTTTTTGTCCTGATTTTTGTTTTATTTCGTGGATGTACGGTGTAACATGTGCATTTTGACTTTATTCTGATTTTTCTTTTTCTTTGGTGTGTTTTTCTTACACTTATGAGTTCAATAGAATTACTACACTTAGATGTTTCTTGAAACTGTTTGGGTGTAAAAGGGGTCAGTCTATGGTTGCTTGGTGCTATTTTGTGACTAAGGTATTATAATATTCAAGGAATCTGTAAGACCAGGTTTGGTTAAATGGGTGACAATGTTTTGGACTTGTTAAAGCTGAGTGGTTAGAAAGTGTGCTTCATGGTTTGTTAGCTGGGATTTGGATTAAGTATCAGAATAACTTCGAGAAGATAAAATAGGGTGGTCAAAGCAGCTGGGAGTTGGGTTGAGTGAAATTTTACAACTTTTAGATTGTTAGAGGTATGGAACGATGAATGGCTAAGACCTGACTGGCTGGATACACAGGCCTTTGTGTACATTATATAGAAATCTTAAACTGTGATAACTACAGACTGAGGTTAAAAAAAAAATAAAATAGGATGCATACCTTTGGGTTAGGTGCAAAGATTCTCTTCTGTTGAATGATGTGATTCTTTGGGTTTCCAGTTGTATGATGTTAGTCTGCTGGTCTCTGGCTTGTTTTTAATGTATTGATTTCTTAGTGGCTATTTTAATGATTAGAGGGGGCGAAGGTTGGAGGAAGGCTAGAGGTAGTTAGGTAGAGAGGGGTTTGGATGAGGTTAAGTGGCAGTTGGAAGCTACTGGCCCACAGGCTATGTGGCAGATCTGTGTTAAGAGCTGAGCCCAGGCAGGTGAGATATGCACAGACATTTTTGTGAAGGACTAAGCACATATGTGAAAATGGCCTCATAAAGATCATGATATAGGGGGCTGGAGAGGTGGCTCAGGGGTTAAGCCTCCGCCTTGCAGGTGGAAGGTCCCGAGTTCGGATCCCAGATCCCACGTATAGACGCCAGGCGGAAGCAGGGGCCGCCTGCGCTTCTGGTCCTGGTAGGGCGGAGCCTGTGAATCCCAGGGCAGAAGGAGATGGAGGCGTCCATGGCGGTTCGCGAATTCGTCCGTGGTTCTACACATACACACACATACACACGCACACACACACACAGACACACACGCACGCGCACATACACACAGTTGAATAAATAATAAATGTTTAAAAAAAAAAAAAAAGATCATGATATAGTATAAAAATTCTTTCCACAAAATGATATGTAGAGCCTCCATAAGTGTGATATTCCATTTTCATATGTTTGTGGTAATTCTCATGTGAATAAATCTACTTCTTTGTTGTTCATATAAAATATTTGACAATAGATTTGTGTGAGATACATAGTATTGAGCAATAGTGATGCGACAGATATACTTAGTACCCTGTCTTTAAGTAGTTATTTTGAAAAACAGTCCTATATTTACATAAAAATTTAAAATAGGGAAATACATTATTTCTCTTATAACTACCTTACATATCTAGCATTTGCTACATACTTGTTTGAATCTATAGGCAACTTCAAGCAATTAATTTGCATAATATAATAAAATTTCACAGTTTTGAAACTTCCCTTCTCATAATATATCTGCCTCTTAGACATAATTGCTTGTTGGGTAGTTATGTAAAGCTATATGTTCAACATTGTGTAATATTGTTGACTTTTATAAAATTTTGGAATACATGAAAAGTTTAAGTTCTAAACTGTGTATGTATTGATTGAAAACTGCTTTTATTCTATATCTTAAGGGAATTATTGCTGAAAAAGCAACCAAAATTGATCATAGTGAAAGTGAAAGTGATTTGATATTTTGTATGTAAGGTACAGAGAAAGCAACTAAGAATAGAGCTGGAAACTTCTTCCCTTTTGACTAGTTTTAAGATTGCCAAATGGTGCTGCAGAAGCACAACAGTTATGGGGTAACCAATTGTTCTTTAATTGGGTTTGACTCCCACTCCACAAAAATGAATTTATACCTGACCATGAAAACTTGGTTAAAGAAATCTCAAAAGACCATAGGAATTTCTTGGAGGGAGGGAGAGCCTACTATGGCTGCTTAGTTAAATTAGCATAATATCAAACTGCCTTCTAAATAGCTATCTTTGTGCCCAGAGACAAAAACTACACTCACCTTTAAAGAGAAACCTCTCTTTGAAACAAATGACGGTTAATGCAATTACCCACAGCTGCACAAAATAGTAAGATTGAGTGATGGTTCAAGGATCATTCCTAAGCATAACTTCTTAAGTTTCAGAGATGATCACAGAAGTTGGGTTGCAATGAATGCAAGAGCTAAAATACAGGGGAAAGGCCTAAGAAATCTGTCTTATTGACAAAACATATTCACAATAGTCATGAATACACAGAAGCTGTAGGTATTGACACTGGACTTGCATAAAACTTCCAATAAATACAGTCATGGTCGAGAGAGAGATTAAAGGACCCTACCACTTACTATTGAAATAGTATAAATGATGAATATTGGGAGAGTGGAAGCCATATTTCTAAGTGATTTTAAAGTCTGGTGAGACCACTTGTCTTCAGGAGATAAGTTACAAATTCATGATCACACAGATGACTTTAGTAAAACTTAATGGGACAAAACCTAAAAGTCATGAATATGGGAAAGATATAGATATTTGTAAGAAGAAAGGCAATGTGGAAAGGTAGGAGATAAGGGAAAGAAGGGGAAAGTGATTCAAATGTATGTTACATGTATTAAACTTTCAATAAAATTTATTAAATCTCAATTAATGATTTTAAAATTTTTGTTTCACTTCACAATTTTGGATGAGTTGAAAAAAAATCAGATAAGAAAGGAGAGAGGAATAAAAGAAAAGTTGAGCAGAGATAAAGACAGCAAAAAGTGGAAGCAAAATAAATAAATACCTTAGTCATATATAAATAATGCATTACATTTCAATGATAAATTAAAATGTGTGTGAGTTTTATCTCTGGGCAGTGAAGGTGATTTTTCTAAGAAAATGAATTATTTACCATGTAAAGATATTTTCATACCTCCTTTAAATAAAATTGCATATATTAATGCTGCAAAATTACATCTTAAAATGCATATATATATTTATGTAAAATATCTCCCACCACCTCTGGATGCAATACTCCATACCTGAAGACCTGAAAGTACTGTAATACAAAATCAATATGCAGAGAGGATGGAGCAAGTTCCTATTACATAATACTCTTCCAAGTATAAATTTAATTCTAGTAAGTAAAAGGGTATAGTTAAGGACTTACATTCATAAGGTCCAATTTGGTGACCATACTGGATGGTTATCAAATTAGCTGACATGTAGAAAACTGTTAAAAAAACAGATATGGATCCAGATAAGTAATGAAACTCCCAATTTTTTCTTCTTAATCTTGATATATAATTTTGAATTCCCTCCTAAATAGTAAAGAATTGTCCGATAAAGACATGGGAGCAAAGCCAAAGAATATGGAGAAAATATGTGCTCCATAACTTGTTTACAAGTTATTGATAACTTGTTTACAAAAATCAACCCCAAAATAGAACTGATGAGTAATCGGGGAATAGAAGAGAAAATACTGGGATGAATTTAATAGAAAAATAAGGCATATGCAGAAGATACAGTGACTTCAAAAAGATCAAAACCACATGGTTTCATTTTTTGGAAATTATGATACAATGAATCAAATGTTACTGTACACTCATGTGAAGTGAGATTGGATGATGGTGACCTTGAAGAAATGAATATTATGTATAACCATGCAAACTTCATTCCATGTTCTTTGAGCTGTTTAAGATTTATCTGCTGGTAGACTTCTCCAGACATCCTCGAAAAGAACATACCTTCTTCCCAAGATCTGGCTAAAACTAGTAGCTGGACTTCTTAGAGCAATGCTTTCCCAAATCTTTCCGATAAGTCAGGAGAAATATTCTAGTTTGAAAATATGGTATTGTGACTGCACCCAAGTTACATTCTTCCTCATTCTAACCCTCATCCTTTCTCTTTCCTCTTTGGCATGCTTTCCACAATATATTTTCAACATGTCAGTTTCTGTTTGAATGTCTGTTTTCAAGATAACAAGTGCATAATTGTTGATAATGATAATGGCAGGGAAAGTGGACACCATGCTGAGTTTTTGAAGCTGGTTCATAAGCTGTCCAGATGGCAAGAGGCTTTCACCTGATGATTGTTCAACACAGAGCACTCAGTATGACATTGCAGTTGTTAATTTTTCCCCCATGGTGAATTTAGATGGAGGGAAAAAAAAACCATGGAAGAACATAAACTGGAAGTCATGGCATTATCATTTATTTGAAAACTCTTAAAAAGTAGATTAATGATAACTTCTGAATTGGATTGCTTTTGCTTAGAGCAAATTTCTTGAACTTTGTGGGAGATGATAATGGAAAGCTGAGAGTAATTAAAGAGTAATTAAAGGCTTAATAGGCAAGCCAAAAAGCCTTGTTTGGAACATATAAAGAACTACTATCCTGCAGCTAGAGGGCAGAGAAAGATGAGGGTGGAATCCAGAATTAAGCTTTTGTGTAGCAGAACATCAAAGAATGTTCCATTTTCAGTGGGGGCAGTTCTCCTGTGCCAAGGTCAGGACACTTGCTGGGAAGGAATGCAACTGAGGTCTCTGTCTGGAGGAAACATCTGTGTTGGTACATGAAACTCTATTTACCTAGCACATTCTTTTGAGTTCTCAAGTTTATATTTGATGTAGTGTACAAATCCTCCCACCCAGGGCTAACAAACATATCACTTCTCTCAAAGAGATTGTAGAGTTTTATTCCTTGTGTTAGGACAACCACCACATGAGAATCCATCCTTATTTCCCTTCTGTCTTCTTATACTATTACCTGAGATAAGTTTTTATGTAACCAATGTAGACAATTTTCTTGTCAGTGAAATTGATACTGACCAATGGGGACCAGAAAAGTTGGAAAAAATTGTAAAGGATAGAAATTGTTTCATCGAAAACCCCCAAAATTTCATAGATATGAAGAGACATATTCCTGATGAAATATTTAACATTCTTGGAAAAGTTACAAAAATTTGTTTCTAAGCTTTTTCTTAGAAGAAAAGACAAGGCTATATGAAAGAGTAGAAATGAAATGACAAATATGAAAAATGACTTAAAGTGGGACTAAAAGCTTATTGCTTAGCCATTGTGGAGAAGTGGTAGATTGCATTAGACTAGAATAACCAGTAGATGATTGTTTTGCACTATGAGGTTTTCAGGATATTCAATTTATCATGGTCACGAGGGTCCACCACAATCAGCTTATTGGTGGTTATACTCCATAGGCTAAAAAGGATGATAAGAGAAGTTGGGACACATTTGACTTTTCTACTGACAATAGTGCTGCTAGGAACTAAAAATACTTAATTCTAAATGCTAGTTCTTAACTATTAGAAAAAAAAAGTATACCAATGTAACAAAATGGATGGGAATAATTGAGTGTCAGTGCAATGGTTACTTTCATGTCACTATCATCACAGTACTTGGGGGAAACAATTATGGGGAGAACGATTTCCTAGGACTTAAAATTTCAGCACATGTATAACTTGGTGATAGGGAAGGCATTTTTTTACACACCTTATTTTCTGGTTTGCAGGAGCATAGAGTAAAGGTAATTTATAAAACAACATACTATGAAGCAGAACAACTGCAATAGGATCCAGGGGTGGAGTGTTGCTGTTGAAAACTACACAAATGCTCCCTTTCTAAAGTTTAATACAATTTCCCCAGATAGTACCACCAATGGGTGAACATTCAAAACAGTGGGGGATATTTCAGAGAACATCTAAAACTTTTTGCCCTTGACCCCCAAAGACATATCTCATAATGTTTTTTATGTTATGAGTCCTTAATATCTGAATAGTTGACTCTTCAAAAATTTTACTGCATAGTCACTGCTGAGATTCAAAGAAACTTCTTAACTCTGATTTCCTTTAAAATAAAAATTAAATTTGGCAAGAGAAAGGGTTCTTTGGGTAAAGACATTGCTGCTAAGCATGAAAACCTGAATTCAATCCCTGGAGTCCACATAGTAGAGGGAGAGAATGTACTTTGGAAATAGTCCTCTCACTTCCATAAGATGACTGTAGCATGCAAACCCATAGGTATGTATAAACAAATGTAAATATATAAATGTACTTTTCCTTTAAAAAAATTTTTAAAAGTCTAGACAGTAGGTAAGTTCAGTAGGTAAAAGTGTTTTCACAAAAACTTGGTGATCTGGTTTTGATCCCTGGAGGCCACGTTATGGAAAAGAAAACATATTTGCAAAAACTGTCCTGACTGTCATAGGAAGCTTGTGATGCACCCCCGTCCTCTCTCTCTCTCTCTCTCTCTCTCTCTGTCTTTCTTTCTCTCTGTCTTTCCATCTCTTTTATTTTCTCTGTCAAAAATAAAATAAAAATTTGAAAGGGGAAAACATAAAAGCACATGTTAGATTTCTTAACTTTTTCATAGATGAAAACCACTGCATTTGCATATAGTCTAAATGACATCTCAGGTATGCTCCTCAATCTAATTCCATATTTTTACCTTCATTTAAAGCAGCATTTAAACACAGTGGTGATTCCTAGTATTTACAGGAAGTTTACCAACATGCTCATTTCATGATAAATTATTAAAATTGTCCTGAAGTTAGAAAAGAGAAAATCTGACCACTGATTATGGCAAATGAAATTAATTCAAATGACTTAATACTAGGTATTTTGAAATTAATTGGGTTATTCTCCTGTTACCAAAGATCTGATTACATCACTGTTGGTTAGGAGTTAATGCAGAGTGTCCTAGAATTTCAGTCTTAAAATACTATGTGTTCTTTATTCCAGGAACATGAAATGTAAAAATTCATTCAGTGAAATATACATGATTTTACAAAAAAAGGCATTGCATAATTATAGGTCGTCTATTTTTAGAATTTCTGAGCATATTTTCTTTTTTTTTAAAGAATTTTAAGAGTTCTAAGACATTTAAATAAAAAACCTCAAAGTATAATAGAAATTAAAAATACTTTAGAGATCAAATAATCAATTTACTGGAAAGTGTGACCCAGTAAGTTCTTAATCAAAAGTTCAAAGTCCTATCTTCTAACTTTGTAGCATTTTACTTTTGTATCATCCCATTTTCTAACAATATTATGATTGAGTCTTCTTTAATGTTTGTGATTGAAAAGTATCTTGAAAAGGTACACTTAATTGAAAGGTACACTTAATGAAACCAATCACAAAGCTTCAGGAAATCACAACCAGGGTTTTATGTGACCTCAATCTCCATAATCCTACTTGCTATCACAATTTTCCCTGAAAATGTCATACCCACAGACAAATTGAAGCAAATTGTAAGGAAAATGTTGTTTTTGGAATTTCCCTGCACATACACACTTTACTCTGCTTCTTTTGAATAATTCAATCTAATGGCACTTGTAAATAAAGATAAATAAATGCTTGATAACCTTCAAATTCAAAGTAAACAGCTAAGAAAAATCTCAGTGGTTCTTTCTAGGAACAAAAATTATTTCTTGTGAGTGAGATGGAAGACAGTTAAGCGCCGTACATGCTCCCTAATAGGTGGCTCCTAGTACCAAACTCACCCAAGCCCACATTGAGACACTCAAAGGTAAACCTATGTAATACAGTAATTGCAAGGATTATGAACAGGAGGGATGGGGTTGGAGGGCCACACCAGACACAAGGAGAGAGGGGACCATGTTACAGCAGAGAAAATCGGCCTCCAAGGAATGCAAGTAAGTAATGTGACACCTGGTTAAGTTCACAAACGTTAGTTCCTGATCATGTACAACTGAGGGGGTATGATCTCACCAGAAGGGGAGGGCATATAGTCTGGCAGATGAAAAGTATTCATTTTGAAAATGGGTGACTGACCCCCTCCCTCACCGAGGTTTCCTGCTTTTATTACATCTACCCTTCAATGTGCTATTATAACAAGACTCCAGTTTAACAGCTTTTTGTCTCTGACCAGGGGGTGACATACAGTGCCCATCAGGATGGAGTGAAGGGCATTGCAGGAGCAGCAAAACTGAAAAAGAAAATCAAACAAACCACAATCCAGAACTTCAGAGACTCTATATCAACCACATAGAACTAAGCCAGCCTTCGGATCCCAGATCCCATGTATAGACGCCAGGCAGAAGCCGGGGCGGCCTGAACTTCTGGTCCTGGTAGGGCGGAGCCTGTGAATCCCCGGGCAGAAGGAGGTGGAGGCGTCTATGGTGGTTTGCGAATTCGTCAGTGGTTCTACACATACACAGAACACACACACGCGCGCGCACGTGCGCGCACACATGCACATGCATATGCACACAGTTGAATAAATAATAATAATAAAAAAATTTAAAGAAATATATAAAAAAAAAAGAACTAAGCCAGCCTAATCTCCCCCCATCCTGAAGCTCAGGGACATTTGCGGAAGAGGGGGCGGTAAGAGTGTAAGAGCAAAAGGATGGGAGGAGCAATGATTTGCAAGATTCTCCACACTAGTTAGGGCTGAAGCAATCATAATAGGACTTTGCATGCCCTGCGCAATGTCCAACACACTATTGACCTCACAAAGTCTAGCATCGGCTAAAGGCACCAAGATCCTTGGAGGCAAGGGATTGACAGCCACAGTAGTGTTCCTATGCTTAAGGGGAACACGAGAAAGGGTTCAGGGAAATGCCACTGGGTCCTTGTACGTCATCGGAGAGGAGGACCCAGAGGAGAGTTAGGCATACACAATAAAGGACTCTCTGGGAATTGGGGGGGAGGCATTGGGGGATGGGGAGGGAGGGGGGGGAGCAGGGGTTTTGGGGGGGAGTAGGAGGGGAGAGGGAACTGGTCTACCTATTAAGTTTGTATGAGTGGAAATAATGAAAAAGTATTAAAAAAAGAGAGCAAAGAAACAATTTTACTTCTAAATTTTACTTCAAAAATAAACTTCATAATACTATATTCTGAAAATATTTTCCCTTACATAATCAATGACAGTGTGTAAAATAGAAGATTATCTAAAAGCAGATTGTAATGTTCATGCTTAGTTAAAGACACAGATATATAATTTTAGAAACTGTAAAGATTGAGGAAATTTATTATTTTGGTTTTACTTTGCAATATGGGAAACAGAGATGGTGACTACAGCTCACACTTTCCTTGGGACTTTTTTATTGTTTGTCATGGAGAGATTATTTTATTATGTCCTCTCTAATTTCATAGACCTTGTAGTCACACTATTCTATAATAACCAATCATCTATTTTGGATGAGAGCTACAAAACTTGTAATCAGCATAGTTTAGGTGATGTAATCACAGGTGAATCTGCCACAGTATACATGTAGAAGTCAGAGTGCAACAGTTTATCTCCTTCCAAAATTTGAGGCCCTCGGGTACCCTTGGGTGTCTTCAAACTCTGAGATACCTCATCAGCCCTTAAACAGCTCTTTTTCAAAAGATACTTTCCTTAAAGCAAATAAGATCAGTCAAGTTATAATTTTCAGCCAACTGTTTCTCAGAGCAGAAAGTGTTTTCGAGAGATTGTGTACCTAGTGAATTTACTTGGGCTTGACAGGTGTATTTCTATCTAGTGTTTTTATACCTTCAAATTATGTTCTAAAAGTAATGCCATTTTGCCTTCTATTTTCTTCACAAGAGAACAGGCACTAGTATTTCTCAGAATTTGTGTTTTATACTTTATTACATATGAAAAGATATGAATTATTACAGGCAGGTTGAGAATGTAGAGAAGCCCAGAAATTATTTGAATATTTATTTCCTAATCTTCATGCATTAATTTATCAGCATACTGTGAACTGTGCAGATGACATTGTCCCAATTACATTATGCATACTGAATATTTCAGTCTACTCAAAATTTTTTGGAGATACTTGCTCTTATATTTCATAAAAATTTGAAGTGGGCACATTACATATAATTATTTTATTGATCTGAGATTTAGACAAAGGAACCAGCAGCACCTTCTATAAGCAGTTACATCTTGAATATCATGCTGAGGTATCCACTTGGAACCTCCAGATTGATCTTCTGAAAATATCTAACTTGTAAGTCATTTCCCTCAATTAAGTTACAGAAGAATGCTTCTGCACAACTCAGCTGCCAGGTATCCATTAATTTTATCATAATTTCAGGGCTTTAGAATTCTTGTTTATATGAAATATGAGGATTTTGGGGGGGCTGGAGAGGTGGCTCAGGGGTTAAGTCCTCTGCCTTGCAAGTGGAAGGTTCTGAGTTTGAGATCCTAGACCCCACATGTAGACGCCAGGCGGAAGCGGAGGCGGCCTGCGTTTCTGGTCCTGGTAGGGCGGAGCCTGTGAATCCCTGGGCAGAGTAAACAAGAAGAAGGTGGAGGCGGTCCATTGTGGTTCCCGAATTCACCCGTGGTTCTGCACACACACACACACACACACGCACACACGCACAATTGAATAAATAATCATAATAAAAAATTTAAAACTATATTAAAAAAAGAAATATGAGGATTTTTGGCTGATGAAGGTGAGTACTTTCACTGCAAGCTTCTTAGGGAATGTACTTTTGGAAACGTTCTCCCTCACCGTGTCTGATAGCTGTTCATGAAGAGGATAGGACTTCGTACTGATTGCCCCTTGGTGGATTGACACTTGATGGGAATCTGATCATATCTTCCATGCATGTATAAATTTGAAAAAAATTGCATCTTGTTTAATGAGACTTCAGCAAAAATTCTGTTATTTCACTCTGACAGGATGCAGTCTAGGGCAATACAGGAGTACTGAAGCGGATAGCGACGGCCAGCCATAATGCAGAGTCCCGGCGACTTAGCAGGGCTCACTCAAAATCAGACAAAACCAATCTTAAGGCTTTGGGAACCTCACAAAAGAGGGGGTGGTATGTAAAAATCTAAAAATGGGAAGGTACACATTTGGACAAGACATTCCACTCAAGGCAGGACTGCATTATCTAGGAACCCACTACAGTGAGACTTGATCTTACCAGACCTGCATAATGGCTAACATACCAACATGTCACCACAGAATACTGGGGAACTCAAGAGAGATAAGAATATACAATGAGAACCTGGGGACTGAAGCTGGATGAGTGAAGGGAAATGCCCCCTAGGCCAGAGGGAATCCTGGGCTCCATGAAGAGTGGGCTGAAGAGTGGGAGGGAGAGGGATGGGTCCAAAAAGGGAGGAGAAGGAGACTATGTGGGAAGAGGGATGGAGAGAAGAGGGGATGAGTATTCAATATGCTTGTAAAAATAGAAAAATAAAATAACTTAAATTTAAAAAATCAATTAAACAAAAAATAGGAGCTCAAAGAGTATATGAAATAACAGATTTTCTTCAGGATTTTTTATTATACATTTTACTTTTACCTAATCATACAAACTCACTAGATACCACCTTCCTCTAATCCTTTCTCCCTCCCTTCCCCTCTCCTGACACCTCTTGCTTCCTCCCTCCCATCATTCAGAACATCTGTTTATATGGACACAGAACCTCCCTTTGAGTCTTCTATCCTAGTGAGGGTTCAGGACTCAATGGGATAGCCTGGGGTCCCTTCTTGGGCTCTTGCTAGCATGGGAACTCTATTATGACTATTTAACCCCTTGTCTTTAATGATCCTACTTCCTGAAGCCTTCTCCCCTGTAATCTGTGGTAGACTTTGGGGGCTTGTTGACATGTCAGCTATTGTAAAGGTCAGGAAACCTCCAATCACTTTATGGCTATATCCTTGCAGCTGCGACCCTAACTTGTGTAGAGTATCTTGCATATCATTGGTCCTCCCCATTTTTAGGCTCTTACAACCTTGCTGCCCCCTTTTCTGCGAGTTTCCCTGGGCTTTAGGATGTGGAGAGATTTGGCTGGTCTTTTTCCAAGAGAATAATGTAGGGTCTTTGGTGTTCTGAATTATGGTTTGTTGTTGTTTTCAGTTTTTCTGTTCCTGCACTGCATTTGGCTGCATCCCGATTGGTATCAAAGGTAACCTCCTAATCAAAGATAAAAGACTTTAAATGAAGATCTTAGTATAAGAAAAAACTCACAGATAAATGGAATAATAGGAGTAGGATCAGTGTCCCATTTTCTGGTTGGTTACCATCTAATTCCCAAGCCTGATATCCTCCCTGACTAGGGAGATCAAACCTGTTCAGTCTCAAGTGGCCAAGAGGGGAAGTGAGAGTGAGCTTCATCAGATGTATCCCTTTTTACATGTAATTCATGACTGTGGCCTAATTTTCTATTGAAGCGGGTTCCCCATCTCTTTTCTTTTGAGGTCCTCCTTCCCCTTTCCTCTTGTTCATAATCATTTGTAATTGCAGTGGGTATCACAGAGATTTACCTTTGAATATGTTATTAAATTGGTTGGAACTAGGATCCACTTATTAGGGAATACATATGACATCTAAATTTCTAAATTTCTGTGTCTGGGATAATTCACTCAATATAATTTCTCCTAATTCCATCCATTTCCCAGCAAATTTCATTAACTCACCTTTTTGATGGCTGAGTAGTATTCCATTGTAGAAATGTACATTTTCATTGTCCATTTGTCAAATGTTGGGCATTTGGGTTAATTGCATGACTTTGGTATTATAAATAGTGCTTCAATGAACATGGTTGTGCTTCTGTCACTTCAGTGGTATAGCAGGATCATATGGCATTTCAATCTT
Organism: Typhlomys cinereus; assembly: GCA_023101885.1. Taxonomy (NCBI): domain Eukaryota; kingdom Metazoa; phylum Chordata; class Mammalia; order Rodentia; family Platacanthomyidae; genus Typhlomys; species Typhlomys cinereus. The sequence goes on from JALPQD010000226.1 coordinate 864,969, forward strand.
TAACTTTTTGGAGATCACCATACTGATCGCCAGAGTGGTTTTATGTTTGCGTTCCCACCAGCAATATATGAGAGTTCTCTTTTCTCCACATCTTCTCCAGCATATGATGCTGTTTGTATTGTGGATTTTTGTCATCCTGACTAGGGTGAGATGATATCTCAGGGAAGTTTTGATTTGGATTTCCTGATGGCTAGGGATGTGGAGAATTTTTTTTTTACAGATATTTCTTAGACATTTTGATTTTGTCACTGGAAAATGTCTTTTGAGTTCTAAGGCCTGTTTTCTAATTGGGCTATTTATGTCTTTGGTGTTTAGTTTTTTAAGTTCTTTGTGCACTCTGGATAATAGAGCTCTATCAGACATGTGGTTAGTGAAGATTTTCTCCTGTTCTGTGGGTTGCCTTTTTGCTTGGTTATAATCTCTTTATTTGAACAGAAGCTCTTTAATTTCATAAGATCCCATTTGTTGAGTGTTGGTTATAGTGCCTGTGCTGTTGGGTTTCTCTTTAGAAACTGTTGGCCTATTCCAATCTGCTTGAGAGAGTTCCCTACCCTTTCAACTAGGTTCTTATAGTCTTTGGCCTAATATTAAGGTCTTTGATCCATTTGGAGTTGATTTTTGTGCATGGTGACAAGTATGGGTCCACTTTTAATCTTCTGTGTGTGGATATCCAGTTTTGCCAGCACCATTTGTTGAAGATGCTGTTCTTTTTCCATTGGATTTTTTGTGCCCTGTTTTCAAAGATCAAATGGCTATAATTGTGTGGGCTTTTATCTGGGTCCTCAATCCTTATCCATTGATCTATGTGTCTATTTTGGAGCCGATACCAAGCTGTTTTTATTACCATGGATTTGTAGTATAGGTTAAAGTTTGGTTGGGTAATACTGGTTTTTTTGATGCAGTAGTAATATTGGAATACAATTTTTTGACTCATTAATATTTCATTCAGCTAGAACTCAAATAATATATATATATGTATACATATATATGCATTGCTCATGAAAGGGGCACATTTCCTTTTGTTTTTTAATGTCAGGTTTCACTGTTGATGATTTGATCTAGATAATTCTCTGCTGTTCAAGATTGTCTTGTGTGTATTGTCTAATGGGTTAATGCCATTTTCCATCTGTGGTTACCCACAATCTCTTCACACATTGCCAAATATCCTTGCATAAAGCTAAAATACTCATCAAGAGCTATTTTTCTCTTCCTTAAAAATATTCCTGACAACTAGGAGAAAAAGTTATGCCATTATGCTAAAACAGCCCCCACAGAGTTACTCTGATCAAAATTTCAAAAGCACTGAAGTTGAGCAATGATGTTTCTAAATCTGATGTGGTTCTTTACTTCAAATTGGAAAGATTAACTTTTCTATGAGGACAACCGTCTTTGACTGTAGTTCCCACATGTAGCACAAAGTAAAGGAAGTTAGGCTGTTTGGGTTAATTTGTCCAACCCAGTCTTCTCTGCACATGTCTTTCAAACTCTTACTTATTCATATAATTTAATAGAGTCCAAGGTATTTTCCAATACCTTGCAATGAAGTATAATAAAGTATTATGAAAATTCTTCTGAACTCAATTTCTGAGTGACTATTTAGACTACAAAGTACAATAAATAAATAAAAAGTATAAAATACATCACTCATAAGAAAAATCTAGTAATTCTTTTAAATAATATCATCAGAATATAGCTCTCTTGAAATTTCCCTGCACAGTAGTGTTATATCTTCTAACAAAACTTGGAATATCTGAAATACAGAGTAATAAGGCACTTATATTATGGAGTTTAATACTATCAATAATCACCTCAAGTAGAAACTGTTCTAACTAAAATTCAACCTTTTCCTAGACACTATCAAGCTGTGTATGCTGAATCCCTCATACATTTCTAAAAGCTAGAAGTGCTTTTTGCTTTGTGTTCAGATTAGCATTCACTTTCTGTCCAGTATTTGAATAACTCAACCTGAGTTACTCTAAGGCTGATCCTTGACAATTTTCATCTCCGGGCTCTCTCTTCTTCCTTTCCTGCACATACTGCGGACATGGGATGTTAGAAATGGTCTGAAAATCTCTGTGACATCCTGGAAATGCATCTATAGCCCTGGCCATCCAGTCTGTTGGCCTAGGTCTCATACTGTGATCTGTTCTGTCCCTTCCTCTGCGAATTTATAGGTCATGAAGTCATCACAGGCTCCTTACACAGCTCACAACTTGTGGCTTTGCATCAAATAATCTTTCTAATCCTGCCAAGTGAAGGGAATGCAATTTTCTTCCCCTGAGAATTCACAACTTCTTTCTCACTTCATATGTAATGTGTGTGCATAAATATATATTTATATTGGTCAGAAATTTACTGCCAATTCTCATTAGATTTCTTTCTCCAGATATATTTGTGATTTTTTTCTCTGTCAACCTTCCATTCTAACATTACTTCTCTCTATTGTATATCTCACTGCTACATGGTAATCCAAGCATTTTAAAAAGTACTTTTTATGCATCCTATTTAAATGCACTTGGAGGAGGTCTTTTTTAAAGAGACATCTTCCATCACTGTGGCGTTCCTCAAGAATTAAGAAGCTTGTGCCCTCCCTCCAATATAGTTTGCATCCCTCTCAGGAGTTTCTCAGTAAGTTCCTTAGTTCCACATTCAATAACTGATATTTGTTCATCTACTTAGCTGATTTCTGCTTTATATCTTATATATTTATGATTAATTTATGAATGGCTATGCTTCCACATTAAAGTTTCTGGTTTTCAAATTCTTTTGTAATTGTACATCTTGACATCATGGGGGTTTATTCATTTCCTCTCTTCTATATTCCTTTTAGAACAGCAAATTAAATGTGCTCTAATTTCTAACCCATAAGTGGCTCAGTCAGAAGGTTATACTTACAGTATTTATTCTTTAGGGTACAGGAAAAAAATGACTAAGTTGAAAAGAAAATTTGTCAAAATCTTTTGTAGTAATTTAAAAATATTGTTATAACAAGGAAAAATTCAATTATAAAGATCCTCTAGCTTACTTAATTTGGAAGAAATTTTAGAAGATGCAACTACAGTGGTGATTCTTTGGCATCTTAGTACAGGTTTCTGTAAACCTGGCAAAATACAGGTTTAGCTTAAAAAAATGAGTATCGCAGGATTATATGATAGTGAAAACTATCCATTCATACCTCCATAGTCCATAATACACGAAGGACATGGATAAATCAAACTGAAATTGTTCTGGGGGCCTCTTCTTTGCAGGCTAGACGCCAGAAGATACTATGCAGTCACTGGAAAAGAAATGTCATCAGCAGTCATATTCGGGTATGGTCTTTGTAAACTACAAATGAATACCAGCTGTAGGAAGAGATCCACGTATGAATTTTTATTCAAGTTCAAAATTTGGAAAATAAACTGGTGTGATAGTACATTATGATGAATACTATCTCAGTCCTCACATGTTTTGGTATCTGACAACTTTTACTTTTTCAGAATAGTATTAAGAGAAAGGTGACTAGTATACCTAAACATGCTTTAGATGGAATGAGTTTATCTAGTAAATTAATCTAGAAATCAAGTGTTTATGTACAGATTGGCCCCTTAACCCATTAATCTAGTGAGGTGTACACTTAGCAGAAAAGAAATCACCACATGCTGAGTTAATACAGGTATCTTGGAAGCCTTTGGTTTCTTTATAATGGAAGAATATATGAACATGAGGAGTTTAGAAAATATTTCTATTTAAGCAAAAAATTTATATTGAAAAATAGTTAACTATACATTAAACATGTAAACATTGTTTATATGTAAGTCAATTTCAGGGTACGTGGGCTTTTAAAAATAGTGAAGTATGGAAAAAACTTCAGCTTGACTATTAATTTTCCTTCACAAATAATTTTCTTTCTCTTTTGGAAATTTAATTCCTACAAAACACTCTAATAAACTGCCCAATGGAATTTTCCCCACATTTTCTGTGCAGAAATACAAGTATGTGTGTTTGTGTCTGTATGTGTGAGTGCATAACATCCATGTAGGTATCCATGACATGTGGGTATATGTATGTGCATAACTGTGTGCATGTATCTTGAGATCACAGAGTGATGTCTGTTGTTGTCTTCTTCTATAGTTCTTCACATCATTTAATAAGACAAGCTCTCTCACTGAAAGTGGGGCTTATGGATTGGGTAAGTTGTCTGGCCAGTAAACTCAGGTTCTGCCTGTCTACAAATCCCCATCTTTACCATGCCTAGATATTTGGAGTGTAGCGGATCTTAACTTAGTTCCTGAGGCATTAGTGGCAAACACCTTATCAACTATCCCTTTCCTCACCATTTACTTCAGCATTCTAACATTTCGGATGCTGAGGGAGCCTTAGTGTCTTGAGACAAAGGTCTCTGTGCTTTGCTGGAATGTACATATAAACTAATTCCTACAGAAACTCAATGTAAGTGGCAAACTACTCAAATTGTTTTATATTTTAGGAAAACTAGAGTTTTAAGATAGGAAAAATAACTAAAACATGTAGAGTTCTTTCAGCAAATTTAGGAAAATTGGTCAAATCTTAAGTACTAGTACAGTTGCACAAGGCAAAATCTATTTTCTCTGAAACCAGTACTGAGTGCTACCAAAGACAACAGCACAAATCCAGTGCTGTCTGAGGAAAGGGGCAGAGAGGAAACATCTGGAGTGCAGCTTTGCCAAGGGACCAGTCATTTATTCAGGGGTCCAATGAACCATCATTTGTGAGTATTAGCTGGATTGGTAACATTCTTCCAAAGGTATACTAATTATGGCACAATATGTTTAGGATAGTTAATAATACATTCTGTTATGCAAATTTCCTCCCATATCAAGCCCTTTGAGATTCCTTGCCTTCTGGAAAAGTTTACAAGTCTGCATAGTGACAGCCTCAATCACTAAGTCTTACTTGACAAGCTTTTTTCTTATCCAGAAAAATCAGATTCTTCATTTACAACTCTCCTTCGATCCCCATATTTCTGGCAAAGCAGGGATACGTGGAGTTGGTATCTGCTTGTGACAGAGCTTTTGCTATCTCCAATGAACAGGACTCTAGATCCTGTGCCACTATGGCAGCTTAAACCTTCTCGGCGAGTATCTCTGAATTCCATATTTGTTGCAGCAGGAAATTCATCATCAGGCATAGTATAGTGACTTAAAATCACTTTTGAATCATCTGCCATGTGCTTTATTGTTCTGGTTCTCCTTTTGAGTAATGCAGAAATTTAGTATTATTTATATACCTTACAAATATGTCTAGAGATTTTTTTTTCTATAATGGGATATATGTCTAATGTCGTCATTTGCTTTTTATGAAGTTAATAGAAACTTTAACCACTTAACTCATTTGCAGTTCAATGCAAATTTTCTAAAATGAAATATATACCTTAAACTTCTAGCATTATTTTCTTCCAGTATCAGATAAATTCTGCTATATCTTTTAGGTATAGATTTAAAATATGAATGGCACTTAATCACATTTTTGTACTCAGCCAAATAATCCAATATTTAATGTGGGGGTCCCCGCAGCTCTGTCCTGCAGGGCGGTCTACCAGGTCTTCCACAAGGGGGATCGGGGAAAGGTGAGTGTGCTGTCCACCTGCTCCCATCCCTCTTTCCCGAATCAGATGTGACAGGTAGTCTAGTCAAGCAGAAACTCCTTTATTGCAAGTCCTTAGCCATCTTATAAAGGTAGAAACCCCAATGGGAATTACAGGGCAGGGAAACAGGCAACCAATCATCTTAAAGGTCAAGCCAACATGCAGGCTGTATGTAGTGAAATTTCTTCAGAACATCCTGAGCTACTTCCTCCTGACTTCTGGTGTTCAACGTTAAAACAAACGTTTAAACGTTTAAACGTTAAAACATACGTTAAAACAAACAAATGAACAAAAATCTGTAAGTTTAAATCTACCCAATTCTTATATAATACATCAAATTTGCCTTAATATATATTATCTCAAAATTTATACCTTGCATTTATTAAAATTTGTTGACCCAATATAAATTTTTCCGTCCTTGCTTGAGTACAGTTTTCTTTCTAAACTTGTAACTAATTTGCTTTGCCCACTATGCCTCTACCGTGGAGGCCGAGAGAACAAGTTGCAGACTTCCGAAGCAAGGAGAAGCAAGTTGGGCCTAACCAACTTCCAGCTGATCCCTGCAACTTGCTTTCCTTCAGCAAGGCTCCACCTTCCAAAGGTTCCATGATTTTCCCAAACATTTACATCTATGTATGCAAACACATGACTGTTGGGGACAACTAACATTTTTAAGCCATGACAATTACTCTTTGTTTTTTCATACAATTGATTTGTGATCTTTTTTCTTGTTGTTATTAATTCCAGTAGTTTTGTTTTAATTGAGAAACATGAATTTCCATTTAACCCTAAGGAAGCACGTTCAAACTGTTTTATTACTATTTAAATGAAAGACAGTATTGGTTGACCTGAAACTATGCAGACAAGGCTAGCTTCAAATTTGCAGAAGTCTTTCCACCTCTGCCTCACAAGTATTGGTAGTATAGACTTACAGCACCACTTCTGATATGATTTAATTTTAATCAACAAAATTTTTGTTTATTTTATACATGTTTTGAATTACGTATACCTTATGGAATGGCTAAATCAAACCAATTATTTTGCACATGTTCGTGTAAAAAGACACTTAAATTTTTCTTTAGAAGTAGTTTTCAAGAATATAATGCATCGTTAGCTATAGTTGTGTTGTATAATGGAGTTCCTGAACTTATTATCCGGTCCAACTGAAGTGAGTGTTTGATCAATGTCTCCTGTACCCAGTCACTGAACTACAGGCTAATGACAACTTCTTCACACTCAGGTTGTATTCCACTTTCTGTTTTCATGAGCTTGAAGTGTTTGGATTCTTTAGATAATTTTTATTTCTTTTTCCTCTACCTGAATTATTATACTTAGCTTAATTTCCTCCAGGCTCATCCACAATATCACTAAGTTCAGAATGCATTTCATTATAAAACCTATTGATATTCTTTTATTGTGATATCTCTATACACAGATCCTGTTGTTGATACTTGGACCTCTAGAACATTGAAAGTCTCTTCAAGAACCTTACCCAGACTAAACTGGCATTAAAAAAAAAAAAACTGAAACACACCCTCTTTGTCTTTTGTCCTTATGCTAGGGCAAATAATTCTAGAGCTATCTTTCAAGGAAACTGGGAATTCTCCTACCAGATGGTTCACCATTGGTCTCCTATTCAGTTGTATTGGAGTCCAATGTGTATTCCTAAGAATAACACATAAAATTCAGTTTTTGGGTATTGCCTACAGGACATACACACCACTCCTGATTTTTTTAAAAAAAATTTATTATTTATTCAATTGTGTGTGTATGCACATGTGTGTGCATGTGAGTATATTTGGTATAGTTTCTCAAGTTTGTAAAAAGATAAAGACATCCCAAAATTTTGCTGAAACTACAGTGATTAAAAAAAAATCATGGGGCTGGAGAGGTGGCTCAGGGGTTAAGCCTCTGCCTTGCAGGCAGTAGGTCCTGAGTTTGGATCTTTGACCCCACGTATAGATGCCAGGCAGAAGCGGGGGCGGCCTGCGTTTCTGGTCCTGGTAGGGCAGAGCCTGTGAATCCCCGGGCAGAACTATGGACGAACTCGGGATCCACCATGGACGCCTCCACCTCCTCCTTGTTTACTCTACCCCCGGATTCACAGGCTCCGCCCTACCAGGACCAGAAACGCAGGCCGCCCCCCACTTCTGCCCGGCGTCTATACGTGGGGTCTAGGATCCGAACTCAGGACCTGCCTACAAGGCAGAGGCTTAACCTCTGAGCCACCTCTCCAGCCCCATGATTTTTTTTAATCACTGTAGTTTCAGCAAAATTTTGGGATATCTTTCTTTTTACAAACTTGAGAAACTATACCAAATATTGCATTTATTATTTTAAGGAGAGTCAAACTATTCTAAATAAATCTGTCTTCCTCATGTTCACACAATTCTTCAAAAACCCTCACAAGCAAAATATGTTCCTCTGGTTATATTAAATATCTCTCTCTCTCTCTCTCTTTCTCTCTCTCTCTAAAGACAGATCTAATTCCATCATGCTAGAGTCACATGATAGTGATGTCGCTTCAATCACCTTCAAGTGAGGATGTAGAAAGGCATGGAACACAGGAGGCAAGAAGGTATCTAAACACATATCCAGGCACCAATTACTGTCTGATTGGGCACAAAGACTGTTTTATGGTGTGAAACACCTTTCTGGCACTGTAAAGCAAGCTAGATACTGAAAACAAGGGAGACTATGAGTCCTAGGTATGAACAAACTTCTCAGCGATATCTGTAAATGTTTAATGGTAAGCTTCCATCTAGACCTTTATACCCTTGTGTGAAAGAAACAATCATCCAAGTTTTTCTTCTGTAGTGGAGGAAACACAATGTGTATGTCTTGATGCAATATGCAAAATGTGTTGAGAAAGTGTGTTGCTCTATAGCCCAAGGAGGTATCAAACTCATGATCCTCCTGCCTTAATATTTGGACTAATGAAATTACAAGCGTGCACTGCCATACTTGGCTTACTCTTCAAATGTTCTAGGAAATTCAAAGGAGTCAAGTAAATTCAGATATCTAGTATTCATAGATCTACAGATTCTAATGTGAAGATATAAATGTTCTCCAAATTTTATCTATAAAGTCACTAAGTCCTTATCAAAGTCTTTGATCAAAGTTCCAGTTGTTTATTTTAGTGAGTTACCAGACTCTTCTAACTTCAAATTGAAGTATAGCCCATTCAGAACAGGTAGAACAATCTTGAAAAGAAAACCAAAATATTTATGTTTCCATCAAAAATTTAAGATGATTTGACACTTAAAGATCCAGTATTTTAAGTTATTTTATTTTGCAGTTCACAATACTGTCTGAAATTTTACAAAATGGCATGAAAATATGAGTAATCATACTACCATGATCATGATTGTTTAATAATGTGGAGTTAAGAAAACTAGATGATCAACATGTTCATAGTTATGCTAAATAAGCCTACATGGCAAGCATATTTTTTCAGTTATTGGTAAGCTAAAGAAGTCTTTCATAGGGAACGGATTTATGCTTCATTAAAATAACAAAGTAGGGGACTGGACAAATCTTTCAGGGATTAAACCTCTTTATCACAGGAAGAAGGACCTGAATTTGGGTCCCAGATTTCACTTCAACAACACTTTGTGAGACTGGAGAAATGGTTCAGGGGTGTAGACTCTGCCTTGCAAGTAGAAGGTCCTGATTTCAGATCCCAGGTAACACATAAGAATGCCAGGCAGAAGAGAAGGGGACCTGCAATTCTAGCCCTGGTGAGCAGTTTGAGAAAAATCCAGAGCTAAGCAGAAAGGAGGTAGAAGCAATCCAGGAACATTCCTGAAGTCAATCTTGGTCCTTCATAGGGGCACACATGCCCTCTGATACATACATACACACACACACACACACACACACACACACACACTACATTAAAAAACATAAAGTAGCATAAAAACACCCTGTGAAAATGACTGCAGCTGTATTTCTGGCCCAGGACAGAAGGGTCTGGAAAACCTTAGAGCAAAGGAAAAAGGAGGTAGAGCAATCCAAATTGATTCCCAGAGTCAACTCCAGCCTCCACAGACTTTCTGGTACACAGAGACACCACACACACACACACACACACACACACACACACACACACAGAAAGTTAAAGCACACAACAAATGAAATTTATAATAGATGAAAATAAATCATAACATTGCCCAAATTAACCATTTTTGCACATGCCTTTAAGATGAAAAATATTGTTACTCATCTTTCTAAAAATATATTGACCTAGATTTCAACTCTTCATTTGAATTCAAATTCCTTAGTAGGTGAGTTAATTAAGGTGGAAACTGTTATAAGTAATAAATTTTGCAGTTGAAATTATTGTTACTTCTCAAAAAATTCCAGTAATAAAGTATATTACTAATGCTAACTTAAAATTCTATCTTGTTGCACCATGAACATATTAATACCTAAATCAGTTATTGCTTGCATAACTAAGTTTAATAGCTTTAACTTACAAAAGCTAAATTTTTTCTTGAAATAAATAGAAGAGGAGCAAGTCAATAGGAATAAAGAAAGACATTTAACTTAATAATGCAAGATGATTTGGAAGTTATATCTTAGTACAGATTTGTTATGAATATGTGCGGTATCATTGTGCTTTGATTGTAATCTTGGTAATTATTCTTAGATACAGCTTCTGAAATATTGAAAATACTGTTCCAAAACAATAATAAATTATGCCAGTATTATGTACAATCTAGTTCCATGAATTTATACAAAATTAATTCAGTTTTATTAATGCATTTGATGCCCTGAAAATCACTGATACTAAAAAATTATCTTTGTGTATCATTTTAATTCTGCATCAAGCATAAAACATCCAACTAAGTGCATTTCATCCAGATTAAATTACGCATATAGTTGTATATGATTACACATATAAGAGTCTTCATTAGAAAAGTACTAAATTGATTGTTTCCCATATTTTTCTGCTTGTTAAATATTCAGTCATGCACATGTCCCAAGAAAACAAGAATCTAAACTTAAAATAGTCAAATTTGTTTAAAAGATGAATTAGACCTAATAAAAATCATTTTTCATAGTCTGCCTATCCCTCAAAATTTCAGAATAAGGTCTTGTTATTCAAGTCAAGTTATTATTTGTTTATGAAATATTTTTATTTGCAATCTCTCACTTTTCATATCTTCTACTATTTTCTGGATATAAGAAAATCCATCTATCATGATCTTCTTGGATATTTCATGACAAAATTAGAAGGACTTCACTTGCAGAGTATGAATCTGTGTTCTTCCATCTTATTCCTTACAGTGAATTTCTTCTAGCATTCCTAGTAACAGTTATTATGGTCTTCATTTCACTGCTTGCTTACATCAGAGCAAGGGATATGGAAGGGTTAAAAATCTTATGTTATCTGCTACATATCCAAGTTACATTATAACATTATAAGATTGTCTTCTTTATTTTCATTTTACCAACATCTATTTCCACCCCAAACTTTTTTTTCTAAATTTTTTATCTATCATTTTTTCCCTATTATGATGTGGACTCTCACAAAATTTTGCATTAATACTGTGGAACAGATATCGACTTGGCAGATTCAGGTTGACTTTAGTCACAGCTATGAATAACTTGTAGGTAGGCAATTCCTTGAGCAAAACTGCAGGAGATTGTCCAACTGATGTTGAAGACCTCCATCCATGTTAGATAGTACCTTCCAGTAGAAGACAAGATAAAATGGCTTACAAGAAGGAGGGAATCTGAAACTCTTCCTCTCGCCTTGTTGTGGCAAGTTTCTTGTTTGTTGCTGCCATTCTTCATTCTCCTATTGCTTCCATGCCCCTCCTTCTTAGGTCATGCATTTTGCTATTCTTTCTAAAGTGGCAGCCTACCTTCTTTAGCACTTGAACATGACTGAGGTTCAGGGACTTTTCAGTAATCATCCAACCTCAGCATCAGATTGGGACTTCTGAGCGATTCACCTCTTGAATTAAACAGGTATTGGCAGCCTGTGTTTGACTACTCAGATTTTAATCAGTCTTAAAAGTTCCCTATTTATACATACATACATTATGTATAATATATACACATTATATATGTGTGTATATATATATAATAGCTATAGGCATATATCCATTTTATCAGTTCTGCTTCTCTAGAGAACTGTGATTAATAAACCTTACCATTCATATAGCTGAACTTAAGAGTCTTTAAAAACTTAGTTGATTTCATGTAAATTTGGAACTCTGAACCATTGTACCCCCTACAGTGCTAAGTCCTTGGACGTGCATACACATGGAGGGAAGCCATACAAACACCTGTGTAGAAGATGCTCATCTGCACATCAGGAGAAACAAAGCCTTACAACACCCTGACTATGGATTCTCAGTTTTCAGAGCTTACAGTGAGAATTAAGATTGTGTTGCTGTGACCACCCTATGTGTAGTACTGTGTTCTCAAAGCTGAGGGAAACTAATGGAACTTCCAACTTTATATCTCACCAATTGTCTTTGCATACTTACATAAACATTTAAACTCACATGTAAATAGCTGAATAAAAGTATGTGTACATGTGGACTCAAATATAAATGCTTTAACAAAATAGTGCATTGTATCTCCTTTAGCTTTGAATAAAGTGGTAATTCTTATATGCATTGCCTTGGGCCACCTGTCTTTGTTACTTTGCTCTCAAATACCTGCAGGCATAGTAGTAGTTTTTTAATCAATTAAAGATATTAAGTTATTAGTATATCAGTGGCTATCATGAATGTCTTAATGCCTCACGGACTTTACCACTACCTTTGTTACAGACAACTCTACCATGAACTACTTTTTTTCTTAAAGATCTTACAATATTTTTGAATCTGAGAATAATACTGTAGGGATTACAGCAGGATGAAATTTCTTTTAGATTACAGTTGCATATTGACTATAATACCAAACTGGAAATTACCTTAGAGAATTTGTCCAAAGACAGTTGATGCAAATACTAATAAAGACAATAAAAGATATGAAATTATGAATGAAAGACAGATCCCCATCACTGACATGGAAATAAAGATGACAAAGCAGAGACTGGTATATGTTTTTCATGCCACCATTGAGTTTTTATTTTAAAGGTTAAGGTTGTAACAGATATTAACATATTTAATACTACTACTCTATCCTATTTCTTATGGGTAAGAGCTCACTCTTGGAAAATAGGGAGGGTTACAATGAATACATTTCCTGTTCCTATGAGTGGAGGAGACTACTTCAACAGTACCTATAACTGAATGTAAAAACCATAAGGTTAAGGGAACAAAAAGAAGTCATGATGGCTAGAATACAGTATTGAAACTAATTGTGGTGACCAGAAATCTACAACTGTCCATTTTTCCCTCTAGATGACAAGATTTTTCTTGTTATGCAAGTTTTGGCAGCATTCTTTAATGAGTTTTCAGGGAACTGTATGCATACCAGATTTTCTTTATAATTAAAGGAATGTCATGAGTTTAGAAAATAAGTCATGTATACAACTATTTGTGAATAAGTGTTATATAAATTCATATACATACACATTTACTCTGGCCTTCTCATAGTGACATGATAAATCAGTGACTGAACCAACCACATATGTTAAATTGCAATGATACAAGCCATCCAAAGTCAGTATGGGAATAATTATATTTCTTTAAATAGCTTAATATATGTCATTTTAACAAGGCTTTATTGTCTAATGATTCTGAAAGTCAATTAATACATGAAATTTTCTTTAGGAAAACACTTATTACATTACATGATTAAGAAATAAATAGAGGGGCCGGAGAGGTGGCTCAGGGGTTAAGCCTCTGTCTTGCAGGCAGAAGGTCCTGAATTCGGATCCTAGACCCCAAGTATAGACACCGGGCGGAAGCGGGGGGCGGCCTGCGTTTCTGGTCTTGATAGGGCGGAGCCTGTGAATCCCGGGGCAGAGTAAACAAGGAGGAGGTGGAGGTGGTCCATGATGGTTCCGGAATTAGTCCATGGTTCTACACACACACACACATACATACACATACATACATACACACTTGTGCGCACATGCATACACATTCACAATTGAATAAATAATAAATAAAAAAGAAATAAATAGAAAAAACATATTCTCTTATTCTATGACATAAAGTGAAACAGATGTTTAATTGATTGTATCATAAAATTTTAACACGCAAAGTTTTCAGTATATGCAGATAGCAGTTATGGGAATTTAAATATTAATGTAGACGAATCTTAAGGATAAAATTCTTCACAGGATGCCAGGATATTTAGATGGCTGAGACGGTGCACCACAAATACTTTCCCATTCAGTGTGGTTTTCTGCCCTTGATAATGAATTAATATGTAAGGTGCACTGAAACCTGTGATTGGCACAAATGTTAGATTATCCTATAAGAGGTTTATATTTCATCATGCAAAGGAAAATGATGTTAGTGCAATTAAATTTAGACCTTTTTAGAGAATAGAGTAAGAATTTATGATCTTCATTAAAAGTGGAAGTGTTATCCCACAATCCATTTTTAAAAGACATTTAATAAAATTCAGTCAGAGTGGCAACCTCTTTAAAAAATACATGGCCTATAATTTTGGAGGATGTAATCGTTCTCCAGTTTACACATGAAATCTAAAAAGCTTTCAGTCTAAAGGAAGAATAAGGCAATACTTCATTTGTTTAGTTTGCTAGCAACAGTGAATTATGCCATACACAGTAGTTTAATATCACTGACTGGAACTCAGTTTTTGCTTGTCTATTTATACTAGCAAGAGCCATTATACAAAGAAGAATGTGATTATGTGGTGAAGATAGGCTATAGGAAATGGTTTCAAAGAGGTCTGTGAAATAAATCCTTTTGTTTGAAGCCTGTATCGTTAAAACATATAATAAAATATGAGCCAAAATAGAAATGCTTTTAAAAATTTTAAAATAATTCTGCATTTTCTTCATTTTCATAATAATGTATGATGATTGGTATTATTTTGTGGTAAATAGCAAATAAATTCCTAAAGGTGATGAAGACAGTGTACATTAGCAATTTTTACAAATAAGAACTTAAGAAGGATGAAATTTTATCATTTCCTTGGGAACTTAATACAGCAAATAAATTTATGGTACCACATAACTCTGAGCATTAAAAGAAAAATCCTCCTTTTATAAACTCTTTCCAGTCATTCCCTCATTTCCCAGCCAAAGCCATATGAACTTGCATTTATCTCATAAACTTTTTGTCTAAATGGCCATCAGATTGCTTCCACCACCCCACAACACATGTGAAAGCCACCCTGTCTTGTTTAGATAAGGCTGCTTCATTCCAGATGGTCTTCATCCCTGTAGGATACATGTGATGCATGAATGCAAATCATCAGTATGCATTTCTAAATTGTCTTCACTGTATTCCCTTTATCCCATGGTGAAACCCAAATACCAATGCATTGCTCATGTGATATGGTCTTTGATATTCTCCAAAGGTTTCTCTTATGGCTTCTTCTTCTATATTATAGGCTCCAGAAATCTAGAACTCCCTGTTTTTCCGTGGATCCCATTCTGTCTATGTAGTATTTGAAGTCCCTCTTGTATCTGGTTAGAATTCTCTGATTAATTTTATTCTTCATAAACTACTCAGACTACAAGTTTTAGTTGAAAAAATTTCCATTTAGGTAGATATCTCAGTTATATCTCTGAGAAAATGTTAATCTTATAGCCTCTTTAGTATGGATTTAAGTGTCTAAGTGATTGGTCATTTCTTATTTTTCATGGTGCTATGCATTGAACTCAGGACCTCTTGTATACTAGGTAAGCGTTTTGCTACTGGACTACATCCTATCAGTGAACTGTCACCTTCTTGAAAGCATATTTTTTTCTTATTCTTTTTCTTAAAAGGTAGAGAATTGTCTAGAGTTTTGCAGATATTTAGTGAATAGTGGATCTAAATACTCTAAAGTTCATTAGCATGTTGAGCAATATGTATATTAATGCTGAAATGCTCTTAATAAGAAAGTATTCAAACCTTTCTGCCCGCCTTGGATGCTTGCTCGTGGTCCAGGGAGGACACACTACTTCTCAGAAACACAACAGACACTTGGATGAGTTGAGAAAAACAGTTCAAGAAACAAAAATAGGCATAGAGCAGTTAAAACAGTCTCAAGCAGAGTTTAAAATTGGACTAAAAGATAAGTTATATTTAACCCAGAACTCAACAGAGTCTTTTTTTACGGTATTATGTTCTTTTATTTTGAATCATCAGAAATATTCATATGGATCAAGTTAAACAACAGTCATGACATCTATGATTTCAATATAATTTGATACAGTAGTAAGTACAAAAGTACAAATAAAATTGACTAAAAAGAGTAAGTAGTCATTTATTTGCTGACTACTACAAAATATTCATTCTTTAGCACAAGCACATCAACTACAGAAAGGAAAAAGCTGTGCAGTCTGAAGCTCTGTGATTAAAAAGTTATTTTTTATGCAGCGTGCAAACAATCATATTCAATTATCTAACGCATGGTATATATTAACGATTACGCTTTTCCAGTGATTTTACCATCAACCTTTCCTTTGGGAGTAACCTACAGGACAGGAAATCTTTTAAAAATAACAACTCAGTGTACAGGAGCATCTTAGAAAATTAAAGATATTCTCTGTGGAGTTGTGCCACAACCAAATCTCCAAATCTCTTCCTGCCAACTATAATCTGAGAGACACATGGTTCCAGAGACTCGCTCTCCTTGGCATTGCTCAGCAATTCTGCCTGGCCTTCGCGCAAGTTAGGATGCGCGCCTTCAGGTTAGTTGACTGAATAAATCTTTTCATGCAACCATCAAAGGGGCATGCGAAACTCAGCTCCCAGGTGTGGATGCACACGTGGGTGCGCAGGTTGAAGTCCAGGGAAAAACACTTTCTGCAGCCTTGGAACGTGCACTGGAACAGCTTCTCTCCAGAGTGCACCAGCAGATACCTCTTCAGCGCTCCAAGAAGGGCTTCCTGCACGCGTGCTGGCTGGGACCTTGCACCATCAGGTGCTTCTGGAGGCCATGCTTATCCCTCAGTCTTTTGTGACAGAGTCTCTCAAGACACATCAGGGACTCAGGGGCATCGCAGGGTGCCAGAGGCTTCTTTTTAGCAAATTCTCTGAGTTGTTTAGGATCTGATAAATCAACACCCGGTATCCTTCCCTGGGGAAGCTTCCTGCTGGACATGTACTCAGAATAGCCCCTCAGAGAGCCCTCTCTAACCATCATCCATGGATTAAGCTCTTGAGTGACCTCCTTCTTCATATAAAAATATGGAACTCTTCACAAATTTGCATATCATTCTTGCGCAGGGGCCATGTTAAATATTCTCTGTATGGTTCCAATTTTAGAATATATGCTGCTGGAGCCAGCACAACAGAGAGTCTTCTCAGCAGAACTAAGGAAACAGAAAATAGAATTTCAGATCTTGAAGACAAAGTGGAAGAATTAACCAGCTAAATAGAAAAGGTTGTTAAAGCCAAAAGGTACTTGAGAGAAATATTCCAGAGTTATGGGACACTCTGAAGAAGCCTAACATGCGCATTCATGGAATATCAGAACAAGAATCCCAAAATACCACACCTGAGGAAAATTTTCAAATAATCATAAAGGAAAACTTTCCTCACTGGCGAATTCGGGAACCAACATGGACTGCCTCCACCTCCTCCTTGTTTACTCCGCCCTACCAGGACCAGAAACGCAGGCCGCCCCGCTTCCGCCCTGCGTCTATACGTGGGGTCTAGGATCCGAACTCAGGACCTTCTGCCTGCAAAACAGAGGCTTAACCTCTGAGCCACCTCTCCAGCTACACACACATACACATACATACATGCACACATGCCCACACACGCACAATTGAATGAATAATAATAAAAAATTAAAATTTATAAAAAAGAAGAGAGGCCCACTCAAATATAAGAGGCATGCTGCACCCCAAACAGATATGACCACAATAGAAACTCACCACTGCAAATAATAATCAAAATACTCCACATTCAAGACAAAGAAAAAGTGCAGAGAGCATCAAGGGGAAAAAAAAAAGAGTCACTTTTAAAGGTAAACCTATTAAAATGGCAAATGACTTCTCAATGGAAACAGTAAAAGCAAGAAGAGTTTGGAGAGACTTATTTCAAGTATGAATGAGCAAAAATGTCAACCGAGGCTGCTATAACCAGAACAACTACCTGTCATGATCCAGGGAGAAAGAAAAGTTTTCCAGCACAAAGACAACTTGAAGGCTTACATGTCTACCAAACCAGACCTTCAAAAAATGCTAGAAATGATACTCAAGCTTGAAAAAAAAAAACAAGCATATCCAGGAGGACAGAAGGGAAGTATAATACCACAAAAACATAAAAGCCAAATAATACACTTACGAAAATCACTAAACATAAAAAGTGTCTGGAATTAAAAATAATTTCTCCATTAAAACATTAAATGTCAATGGAATTAACTCACCAAGAAAGAGACACAGATTACAAACTTGGATTAAAAATCACAACCTATCAATCTGCTTCCTTCAGGAATCTCATCTCACCACAAAAGATAGGCACATCCTAAAAATAAAAGGCTGTTCCAAAATTCTGCAAGCTAATGGAACCAGGAAACAGGCAGGGATAGCTATTATGCGATTGAACAAAGTGGACTTCAAACCAAAAAAAAAAATAAGAGACACAGATGGATACTACATTTAGTAACAGGTACAAGTCACCAGGAAGACGTCACAATATTGAACATATAAGCACCTAATGCGGGTTCCTCCATTCATTAAGGAAACGCTAAAGTGTCTAAAGCAAGAAATCAACCTCAAAACAATAATTCTTGGGGATTTCAATACCCCCCTCTCAACATGGAATAGATCAACAGGTTCAAAAACTTAACAGAGAAACATTGGAACTTAATCAAATTCTTAGTGAAATGGACCTTACAGATCTATATCGAACTTTTCACCCACGTACCAAAGAATGCACATTTTTCTCAGCAGCACATGGAACTTTCTCCAAAATAGATCACATATTGGGCCACAAAATTAATCTACACATATACAGGAAAGTTGAAATTCTAGCATGTGCCCTAACAGACCACCACGGCCTAAAGCTTGACATCCGCAACAAAATAAACAACAGAAATACACTAATTCCTGGAAGCTAAACACTATGATGCTGAGTGAGAATTGGATTCAGAAGAAATTATAAAGGAAATTCAAGATTTCCTGGAAGCAAATTATAATGAAAATACAACTTATCAAAATCTTTGAGATACAATGAAAGCTGTCCTAAGATATAAGTTCATAGCGCTTAATGCCTACGTCAAGAAAATAGAAAAATCACAAATAAATAATTTAACAATGCAGCTTAAAGCTTTAGAGGCACAAGAGCAATCTGATCCCAAAAGTAGTAGAAAAGAAGAGATTAACAAAATAAGGGGGAAAATATCATATATTGAGATAAGGAAAACCATACAGAGAATCAACCAGTCAAAAATCTGGTTCTTTGAAAAAATCAGTAAGATTGCTACACCCCTAGCTAAATTAACCAAAAATAAGAGAGAGAAAACCCAAATTAACAAAATTAGAAATGAAAAGGGAGTTATCACTACTGATACCCAAGAAATCCAGAGAATTATATAATATCATAACTTTATACTCTGTGAAATTTGACAACACAAAAGAAGTGGATGAATTCCTAAGTAAGCACAACTTACCTAAATTGAATCAGAAAGTTTTGAACTATTTAAATAGTCCTATAACATATGAGGAAATCAATGAAGTAATCTCGAATCTTCCCACCAAAAAATTTCCTGGACCAGATGGATTCAGCACAGAGTTCTACCAGACATTTAAGGAAAAAATAACACCAATACTCCTTAAACTGTTCCATCAAATAGAAAGGAAGGAACACAACCACATTCTTTCTATGAACCTAATATCGCCTTAATCCCCAAACCTAATAAACATATACTTTAAAAAGAAAACTATAGGCCAATCTCTTTGATGAACACAGATGCAAAGATTCTCAACAAAATCTTAGCAAATTGAATTAAAAAACATATCAAAAAGATCATTCACAGTGATCAAGGAGGCTTTATCCCAGGCATACATGGTTGCTTCAACACATGCAAATCAATAAATGTAATTCACCATATAAACCAGTCCAAAATTCACACATAATCCTTTCGATAAAGGCAGAAAAAGCTTGTGACAAGATCCAACAGCCTTTTGTGATCAAAATCCTAGAGACAGTTGGAATGGAAGGAACCTTTATCAGTATGATAGAAACTGTATGCAACAAGCCAACAGCAAGGAATTACTCAATGGGGAAAAACATGAAGCATTACCGCTTTGATCAGGAACTAGACAAGGCTGTTCACTGTCACCACTTCTATTCAATATTGAACTTGAAATCTTAACTGGAGCCATAAGGCAAGAAAGGGACATAAGAGGGATTCAAATCTGCAAGGAAGAAGTCAAGTTATATCTATTTGCAGATGACATGATCATATACCTGAGTGATCCCAAAAACTCCACCAGGAAGTTTCTGGAACTAATACAGAAGTTCATCAGGGTGGCAGGATAGAAAATAAATGTACAAAAATCAGTGGCCTTCCTATATGCCCAGGATGAAAGAAGCGAAAAAGCCCTGAGAGAAATTCACACATAATCCTTTCGATAAATGCAGAGAGAAACAATCCCATTTACTCTAAAAAATAGAAATACCTTGTTATAAACCTAATCAAAGAAGTACAATGAAAACTTTAAAACCCTAAAGAAAGAAATTGCAGAAGACACCAGAAGGTGG
This sequence comes from Typhlomys cinereus, assembly GCA_023101885.1. Classification (NCBI taxonomy): domain Eukaryota; kingdom Metazoa; phylum Chordata; class Mammalia; order Rodentia; family Platacanthomyidae; genus Typhlomys; species Typhlomys cinereus. Next base: position 885,384 of record JALPQD010000226.1, read on the forward strand.
AAAGACCTCCCATGTTCCTGGATTGGCAAAATCAATATAATAAAAATGACCATCCTACCAAAGGCAAATACAGATTCAATGTTATACCAATTAAAATCCCAAAACAATTGTTTAAAGAAATTGACCAAAGAATCTCAAAATTCATATGGAAGCACAAAAGTCCCAGGATAGCAAAAACAATCCTGAGTAAGAAAAACATGTCTGGAGGTATCATCATACCAAACCTTGGTCTATACTACAAATCCATAGTTGTAAAAACAGCCTGGTATTGGCTCCAAAATAGACACATAAATCAGTAGATAAGGGTTGAAGACACAGATATAAGCCCACACAACTACAGCCATTTCATCTTTAACAAAGGGGCCCAAAAAATCCAATGGAAAAAAGAACAGTATCTTCAACAAATGGTGCTGGGAGAACTGGATTTCCACATGCAGAAGATTAAAACTGGACCTGTACTTGTTACCATGTACAAGAATTAATTCCAAATAGATCAAGAACCTCAATATAATGCCAGAGATTATGAAAACCTTAGTTGGAAGAGTAGGGAACTCCCTACTTGGACTTGGGGACTCCCTGATTGGACTTGGCCAACAGTTCCTAAACAGATATCCAATAGCACAGTCACTACAAACAAATTTCAACAGATGGGATCTTATGAAATTACAGAGCTTCTGTTCAGATAAAGAGATTGTAACAGGAGCACAAAGGCAACCCACAGAATGGGACAAAATCTTCACTAACCACGTATCTGATAGAGCTCTCTTATCCAGAGTGCGTAAAGAACTTAGAAAACTAAACACCAAAGAAACAAATGGCCTAATTAAAAAATGGGCCTTAGACCTTAAAGGAAATTATACCAGGGATGGAATTGAAATGTCTAACAAATATCTTAAAAAATGCTCTGCATCCTTAGTCATCCAGGAAATGCAAATCAAAACCTCCCTGAGATAGCATCTCAGCCCAGTCAGGATGGCAAACATCTACAATACACACAACACCAAATCCTGGAGAGGATGTGGTGAGAAGGGACCTCTCTCACATTGCTGGTGGGAATGCAGGCTTATACAATCACTCTGGTGAGCAGTCTGGCAATTCCTAAAAAAAATAAAGATTGAAATGCCTTATGACCCTGCAATTCCACTTCTGGGAATAATCCCCCACACAGCAAAAATTCACTTCAATGGCACACGCACGACCATGTTCACAGCAACACTGTTTACAATTGCAAAATCATGGAATCAACCTAAATGCCCAACAGTTGACGAGTGGATAAGGAAAATGTGGTACATTTATACAATGGAATACTACTCAGCCATCAAAAATGATGAATTAATGCAATTTACCAGGAAATGGATGGAATTAGAAAAAAGTATATATTGAGTGAAGTATCCTAGGCACAGAAAATTAAGCATCATATGTACTCCCTAAAATAGGTGGATCCAGTATCAAACCCACTTAGTGACACACTCAAAGATAAATCTCTGTAACACCTACAGTAATTGCAAAGACTATAGACAGGAGTGAAGGGGAAGGAGGGCCCCAATAGAAACAAGGAGAGGAGGGATCATGCTACAGTAGAGAAAATAGGCCACCATCAAGTACTACAATTAAGTAGTGAGACATCTGGTTTAGCTCACAGACTTTCCTTCCTGGTCACTTGCAACTGATGGAGTTTTATCTTACCAGACAGGGACGGCATAGAGTCTGGCAGATAGATGGTTACCATCCTGCAAATGGGAGATTGACTCCCCCACCGCGGTCTCCTACTCTTATTCCATCTACCTTTGAATCTACTCTTATGATAAGACTCTTTTTTAACAGCCTTTTTATCTCTGGCTAGGAGGTAACATCCAATACCCATCAGGATGGAGACAAGGGCAGTGCAAGAACAGTAAAACTGGAAAAAAACAACAAACCATAATTCAGAACATCAGAGACCAGTACATTAATCACCAGGAACCAGGCCAGGCTAATGTCTGCCCATCCTAATGCTCAGGGAAATTTGTGGAAGAGGGGGCAGTAAAATTGTAAGAGCTAAAGATGGGGAAGAGCAACAATATTCAAGGTGCTCTACACATGTTAGTGGCAAAGTAGTTATAATAGGACTTTGCATGATCTGCACAATGACTGACATATCATTGATCCCCCAAAGTGTAGGATGGATGACAGGCACTATGATCCTTAGAGGCAAAGGTTAACAGCCACAATAGTGTTCCTTTAGTAAAGGGGAATACAAGAAAGAGCTCTAGGCAATGCTACTGATTCCTTACACCTCATCAGAGAGGAGAATCCAGAGGGAAGTTTGACAAGCACATTAAGGATGCTCCAGGGATGGGGGGAGGGGGCATTGAGAGAAAGGGAAGGAGGGAGGGAAAAGAAGGGGAAAAGGGGTAAGGGATTAAGGGGATTCAGGGGACCAGATTACTATTAAGCTTGCATGAGTGGAAAAAAAAGAAAGTATTCAAAATCCTCAATATATAAATATTTTGAATATAATTACATGTAATGATTTAATATATTTTATAGTTATACATATTATATAGCTTTATAATATAAATCTATGTAATGTATAGAAAGATAATATATTATCTAATATATTATTATATTATATTATATTATATATTTGACTATCAAATGTTGAAGTGATTGCTAATAAGAAAGAAGAAAGATAAAAATAGCAACACTTTTTAGTAATCATCTTAAGCTTCTTATGAAAATGAAAGAGGAGAAAATAAATGGAAATGTTAATATAGTTTAGAAAGTATTTATTGAATTTCTTTTAATCTGAAATAAGAAAGAGCTGAAAGCATTTCACTGTCTTATTCATATTCCATCCATGCCCATTTAATGCAAAGTTTAGTAAATTAGTGAACTGTTTGCACTTAGATAAAAAATTGATGTAAAGTTTGCTTAATATAGAAATACAAAGTTGGAACATGGACTTAAAAATATCTCACAGTAAGTACATGCGAATCATATTTCCTTATCAATAATGTATCCCAGAGAGGTCCAATGCATGGAGATAGAAATTGGCTTCAAGGTACTGTGAGGGACCCCAGAGCTGTGCAGAATATAGGCCCACGGGAAATTTTCTTAGAGAAGCATGGTCAGGAATGGTATCAAGGCTAACAGATCTGATTAATCTGAATCAGAGTAAAGAGATTTACATAAAATGTCATTACGAAAGTGACATTCTGTATGCATGTTTAATTTAAACTAGTACCAAAGATGTTGAACTTATTCTGCAACTAATATAATTACCACTCCAATGACTTATTAATTTAATGCTGAAAAGCATGGAGATTGGTGTAAGCCTGGCGGTTATAACACATGATGGCTTCAGTAAGGTTTAGTGAAATTAGTTAGCAATGTTAACTAGTATTCACCTTCTGTTGCACCAAGCCAACTCTCTCAGTGTGTGCCCTTAGCCTGCAATGGATTTAGTATACTGTAGATGATTCAGTATGAGGTCAGAAAACTAATCACCTATTCCAAGATTAAAGCTTATTTATTTGGTTTATTTTATTCTACCCATAGAAGGATGGTGCTTGAAAATGAGTGATGGGCACTTTGGAGACTTCCATTATTATTTTTGAAATATGTCTTTCTTCACTTTTAAAATTTTCTGTTTACGGAGATATTATTGCCTGCTGACTCTGGCATTTGTCTCAGAGGAAACTGACATATTGACACTCATGTGTTTGAAAAGATGTGTTTGAAATAGATGGGTGCAAATGACCCTTTTGGATTCTTAGGATCCTGCCTAGCATCCCAGTTGATTACTAAGAAATCAGAGAAAGCTACAAAGATACACAAAATAGAACATGTATTTATGATAGTGAGTACTAAATATAAGACTGTACCTTCTAGCTAGACAACCCTGGTGGCATCATGTCTGACAGATAATGCAACAGCAGCAGCTAGGATAGATATAGTACTATATGTAACATCTTGAGCCAGTGGATAGCATTCATGAGCTATTTCAACCTTGATTAAAACACCAGATCAGGAGATCATGTCTAGTCTTTGGCTATTGTCTTTAGGCCACTGAAGGACATTAACTGTGGCTTTGGTTCATAGTACAAAAGAATCAAGGTGAAGAAGTCAGGAGTACTTGAGATGCCAGTATGAAAAGAATTAGCTGTCTGTTCAGAGAAAACAAGTCACTTGAGCCTCCAATGGCTTGTCTGCTTTACTGAGTTTATACTTTCAAGGCACATAATAACAATGATCTTTTTTTGTGTATGAATTCTGACAAGGGAGCCCGTGGATACACATGCAGCCTAGTGCAACAGCAACATTCTTTTTAACTGCTTTTACTCTGTGAACTTTGACTCAAAATTCTCCCATGGGGGCTATGTAATTCTTTCTTAATAAAATAACCATCTCTAGCATGTTCTTTGTAATTTGTGAGATTATAGTAAATAGAGTATGGAGCATATTTTCTATTCCTAGATGTGATACTTATTTTATGCTAGTGGGCTCACTTTTGTATCCATTAATAATTTTCTAAGGGCTGAAATATATTCTTGTAGTCAGAGAATATTGCACTTTCAGTGTCTTTGTCTAACAGAATGATGATCTTCACCTTAGTCTCTCAGGATCACTAAATAGCGAGTTCCATCTGAGAGCTCTCATTGCTTCCCATAGCATTCCTGTGGGGCAGCCTAAGTGCTTCTCTTAATCACAGAAATAGAAGGAAATCTACCAGTATAGGTAGAAAAGCAAGGAAACGAAAATTTCACATCTTAGTCTTTAATGGGAGCAGAAAGAGAACTTTAAAATACTACTTAGATTTTAATTGCTTCCAGAAGGAGTTCAAGATTATAGTAGATTGTTTATATATCTTTTCCCTGGGGATTAAATTATGGGTCAAATCATACCACCGGTTTCTTAGTAATCAATGTATTTCTTTTTACTCCTATTTTGCTTGATCTGTTCTTTCTTATCAAGCTCCTTATGAGGTAATCCCGGTCCTAACAGCATTCAGTGTTTCCACTTCAGCAAGGCATTCCTACATCATAAACATTTTGTATGAAAATTGGACTGAGGAGGAAGAGACAAGGATTTAGTATTTTCAAGGCCATTTAAACAACTTTTTTTTTTATCTTTGCTCCAAATAGCTCTAATGGGCTTTTGAAATACCTGGATGTAAATGGCTTTTTGGTAGTCCAACTCCTGTAGAACACTCTGTATTCCTTCTGTGTTTATGAGGTACCTGTGCTGGCATGTCTCCCTAATTTGTACATGTTCTTTTTGTTTCAAATTGATAAAATCTGCATAAGAAAAATATTTTGATTTCTGATTCTGACAGTAATCATACAGGAATAGTCTAAGGGCTAGGAAAGTAGTGACATTATTCATCTATCTGCTTCATATTCAACTAGATTAATACAGTTGATTCCTGTATCTCAGAAACTTACCACTAGGCTTTTGGATTGTCATAGGGTAGTTGCTTTTTTTTGCACTATTTATCCATTTAACAGTGGTAGGTTGCTGATAAATCATAGTTTCTTGGGTGGGCTTGCCACATTCCTGTATCATATATGTTATGTCACTATTGTACTGTACTAAATTTCAAGCATAAAAGTAAATCTCTCAAGCTGTGTATGTTTTGAGGTGGAGCGTATCCATTTTGTAAAACTTCTAATGTTTGCTGAATGTTATTCTGCTTGCAATATATATATATAAGATCTGTTATAACTTCAAGTTTTCTCCTCAATCCAAGTCTACCTACAAAGAGCTGAAAGAATTCAAGCTTTCTCCTAACTTATTTATCTTCTCAATAATCAGCTGTGCAATATTGGCAATTTAACAGCTCATCAGAATGGCCATCCAAACTTGCAAAATACTACCCATTCTTCTTTTAATGAGTTAGTATCAATCAGCGAATATCAAAACTATTTCACACTTCCATCTTTGAACTTGTGGCTTGGCTGAAAACATTTAATATACAGGTTACTCATCACATAAATTACTTATCTTTGATTGTATGTTTCTAATAAAATTTCCTTCTTCTTGCCAACTTCTTAAGCCTCTCTCACCAGGCCAATTGTTTTGGAGAAACCCAATCTTAGTGTGTAAGAATTGGCCAAAGAAGTATGCAGATGGACCCAGTATTGCAGAGTACAATGCAATAGGAGATATTTCTGGTAATATTATCATGTTTCTGTTTATTACATATATAGCAAGCAAAGTAGAAGAATAAATAACATGTAGCAAATATAGATGAGTAGGAGCAAAAATCAAAGGTAATTCTCTATTTCCAGTCTGGTAGAGCACTCTTTTTCATGAAAAATGTAAGTAAATGTTTCCCTATCACAATCAGTATATTAACTCCTCCAATGGACTTACTATTTATAAAATAATATTGTTCTGAAATCCATCGATGTATAGTGTTTCAGTTTAGATTTTTCACTGTAATAAGTGCCAGTGGTGGTGAGATTTTCAACAGCTTATATTATTCAGTTTATGAGATTGCTCTTAGTGGTTAATTGGCCAGGTATACAGCCTGTGGTTAGATAGGATATTATGACAGGGGCCATGGCAAAGCCAAACTCTTCACTCACAGAGAGGGAAGAGAAGAGAGGCAAAGGGAAGGGCTATAGGCTCACTATGTAATATCTAATAATATTAATAATTTGCTGAGCTCCCTACTTTCTTGTTCTGTAGAATGTATGGTCGCTGAGTTTCTTTGGTTGCCTATACACACATATGCCTGAGAATCTTCTGTAGCATCGCAAATGGAAATGTGTTGGCCAAAGACTCTCCAATCTACAGGAAAAATGAGATTTTCAGATGTCAGTTTGATGTCATTTCATAGATATATTTTATTCTAATATAAAAGGTCAGCATGTCCCAATATGCCATTACACTCAGTATTTGTGTTTTACTTTAAAAAAACTACTTATCCTGTCTATGTCAAAATTTCCTTCATCCCCCCAATGACACAGATAAATTATGACACACTAATCAACTGAAAACATAGGCAAGTATAGAAAATATTGAGTCAAGTTTAAACTCCAACTACTATATACAAAGTAATGATAATTATAGGGATTCTAATGATTAAGAAAATTTCAAATTTTTTATACATTCTACAGAACAAGAAAGTAGGGAGTTCAGCAAATTATTAGATATTATTAGATATTAGATAGTGAGCCTATAGCCCTTCCCTTTGCCTCTCTTCTCTTCCCTCTCTATGAGTGAGGAATTTGGCTTTGCCATGACCCCTGTCCTAATATCCTGTCTAACCACAGGCTGTATACCTGGCCAATTAACCACTAAGAGCAATCTCATAAACTGAGCAATATGAGCTGTTGAACTCTAGCTAAATGATATCCGAGGAATGAGAATTCTGTTTTTTCTGTATTATTTCATAAGTAGAATTAATTCATTAAGTGATACTAATTCCAACAATTAATGTAATTTAAAGCCTTGTTTATTTTCCCTGAGTTTTGTCTTTTAGTGATATATTTTCTTTCACTATTAATTTCTTCTCTTCCTTTTTACTTTTAGGAACACATTAATAGGCTGAAGGTTGAAGAGCATGCATAAAATTATGCTAATATATATTTTATTCATTATTAGCATCAGTTTCTTATGCCAATCAATTGATTTTATGTTTTGTTCACTAAATATTAGTACTAGAATCTCTCATTTTATCTCCTGATTGTATACTTACATGACATATTTTGATATTTATGCTTACATTAGTAACATAAAACATAATTATGCCTCTGTAAAAATGTCTGCTATAAAATTAATTTGGTATCATTGACTGACAAAATAATGGTACTTGTCTTTCTATGCAATCTCTGTTAATCTAGAAAGTATAAATTTCTTAAGATTGTACTTATTGATCTCTCTTTACTCAAACTTCTGTTTCTATAAGAATAAAAGATTTATAAAATTATTTAAAGGAATTTATAATAGAATCTACATTGTGAACTTCAAATTCTATTCATTTCAGATGGTCTCAGCTCATCATAGTTTCCTTACATGCATTATTGTACTCTTTGTACCCTAAATCACTTATGAATATGTGTTGAAGCCAATTTGTTTTCATGTTTTCACAAGAAACAACCTTTTCCTTATCAATTATTTTTCCTTCATTAATATGTGTATATATATATAATATAGTAAAATTTATATTTTCATTTTAAAAATCCCATGAATTTTGACAAATGAATATAGTTGTGTGAATATCAGCATAACCAAGATGTTTCTTTCATTGTAAAAAAAAATCTCCCTCATGCCCTTTCTTAGACAACTTCACATTGATTCTTTATTGAATGCAGAAGAAGACTTTATTACACTTCTGAGAATCGTGTGTTCAAAAATATATTGGAAGAAATTTCAAGAATTCCCAAAAGATTTTCAAAGTACATCTTTGGAATTGATCATGAGGAAATATGAGAACTCTAGCTAAATGATATCCGAGGAAAGACAGATAAGGAACTGTTAAGAAAGTGTTACTGGCAAGCACAAACCTCAGAGGAAGAGATGAATGATTTATTTTGCACAGGGGACTATGGTGAAACAATATAATGGAGAGGAGAAGGTTTCATGTGAAAGAAGATAGTGGAAAATTGATGTAAACTCTCACTTAAAATGAACCTTCTGTGAACAGAGAACTTGAAACATAGAATAATGGTGTTACCAACATAATCCACTTTATTAGTGGCAGATTAATCATTTGGACAGATGTTCAAATTTATAGGATAAAAAATGGAAAAATATCTTTATATTTGCATTAACAGTAGCAAATTATTGGATAGGGATCTTGACTATCCATCAACCAGCTTAAGTGCTCATTGCCATTGTGTTGCTGAGGCATCAACCAGTGAAGAAGGAGTTGGTGGACTGTTGGTTGGTTAACTGTCAAATAAAATCTCAGGTACTCATTCCCACTTTGAGATCTTCATGGGTTAAAAACACCAACAATTGGAATCAAAGGACCTATGCCACACATGGAAGTGGGAAGGATACAGTGGCAAAATGAATGCTGAATCAAAAAATGCATTTCTTTCACAATCAATGAACAACAAACTCGAGGAATTCCTTCTTCTGTTAAACTATAAGTCTACTATTTGTCCCAGGAGGCACATTTACCACCTCACAGTACTTAATAAACAAAATAAAACTCAGAGATCTGATGTAAAGAAAGAGGTCTACGGCTATGAATGAGCCTATGCGATGGAAACTTTACCTTGCATAAGGAATACCCTGGACTCCTTGATACCATGAATATGGCAGTGACAAAGAAAAATCATTATGAAATGTGAAATGACATACTCATGATGAGTTGTGGTATGTTTTCCTGTATATTTTTCCTGTATTTTGAAGAAAATCACATTTCATCACTAGTATCTCAAGACTCCTGGGAGAAAAAAAAATCCTACTTATGTTTTACTACTTCTTGATACACAATATGTCAAACAATTTTCAATTATTATTTTTACAAAACAAAAAAGAAATCAGTATAGAATAAGAAAAAAACATAGGAACAAATAAATCCTGAAAGAATAAGTTATATAATGAAGACTATAGTGCTTAGTTAAAAATTACGCATAGATAAATAATGGAAATACTATATTCTAGCTATTTGAAATATTATAGTGAATTTTATCCAGTAGCTCCAAAAAATTAAAAAATCAAACTTATTAAATAAAAATTTGACAACAAGTATTCCAGGCTGTACAGAAAACTTAAAAATGAGATGGGAGGGTGCCTTACCTCTCATGGTACTCCATGTCTGGAGTCTGTGAGTTTCTACCTGACTTTTCTCTCACCCCTCATAGATTCCGTGCCCGGAGTCTGAATTCTTGGTAGCTTTCTTACTCCTCACAGACTTACAACTGTGTGTTCTATTCTTTCTGTCCTCTACTAAACTCTGCCTTCATATTCCAAAAAAAAGCCAAAATCAGAATGGAATGGAGAAAGGATCTCTGATGGGAAATATGCTAAAAGTAAAAGAAAAAAAATGGTAAAACACAGTGGAGGCAAGAAAAGGGCCTTGCCAATACAATGTGGAAAAATAGGCAAAAGAAAGAGAGGGCTTTCCTGTTTCAAGCTTCCTTTTACCTGGTCAGCCACTAGAATATGCACTCCATTAATGTGGGTTAATCCAGCTCCCGGTACATTAGCAAATGGCAGTAGCTTTTCCCGTATGTATTTTTGTGTGACATATGTGTTGGACGTATGTGTGTGTGTGTGACAGAGAGAGACAGAGAGACAGAGAGATAGATAGATAGATAGAGAGAGAGAGAGAGAGAGTTACGTGCATGTCACAATGAACAAGAGCGTACAGAGAGCATCCTTCATGTGTTGTTTCCTGCTTCCATCTTCTTTTAGAGCAGTTCTCTTTGCTATGCCCAGATGAGCCATGTTAGCTGCCTGTAAACTTCTGAAGACTCAAAGGTGTCCATTTTATGTTTTCTAAGAGAACACAGAGATATGGATGCTTAAAACATAGTGTCCAGTATTTACATGGGTTTCTTGTCCTTCACATTAGCACAGCAATTGCTTTACCTCCTTAGCCATTTCCCCGGTTCATGACAATTTCTTATAACCACTGATTTATAGTTTAATAAATCAAAATTATATAGATATGATAGGCTATAATATATAAATAGAAAGCCAGACACATACATTTGAACTTCATGAAAACATCTTATAAATAAAGGAGACAAAAAAACATAAAGAAGACTATTAATCACCACATAGCAACATTTATACTAAGAAATACCTCAACAAGCAAAATGAATGAATAAAAGAATGAAAGTATAAATCAATCAATACAAATCCAGGAAAAATTAATGATACAACAAAATACAAAAATAAAATAATGGACAATCTGTACTTACATATTGAAATAAGAGAATTATTGAAAATGAAAAGCAAGAATTTGTTGCCCTAGAATTCAATGAAATAACATTATATATTCTTTAGGTTTGCTAAAAGTAATTGCAGATTCTATAATGAAACATGAACATTCAATAATAAAATGCTCAGCCTTCCAGTTGGATGCAGGTATCAATTTGACAATTTAATGCTGAGTCTTTGGGCAAAAAGACTAGTAGGAATTACTAGTTAAGGCAAAACCTAAACAAGCATGTAAGAGATCATGCAAATATTGTGGGAAGAACTAGCTATCATGGTGAGACCATTACCTTGGAAGTTGACTATGATCTAGAGTTACGCATACAGGCAAGTGGATAAGTAACAAAGTATGTCCCTCTCTCAGTAATTCCTGTGAATATGATTAACCAGTTACCTCATCTACTGATGTTGAATTTATGAACAGTGGTTCTCCAGGAATGTCATGTTAATAACTGCAACCAAGATCATAAACAAAAATAACATCTTTGTTCTAAAATGTTTGAGTCCTGTGTTCATTCAACAGCATGAAGATAAAACTCATGTACCTAGTATATTCAATAGTTTATCATTCAATCAAAAAGACAGAAAATTTAATACATATTTTCACTTACTTTCATTTGCCTTCTGTAAATCAGAAATATAGTAATCAGAAATATATTTTATGTAGGTAAGCTACATACTTATATTTACATATTGGTCAAGTTTTACAACGTAAATTATTTTTAAAACACTTCTGACACATTATTTATTTATTTATTTATTCATTTATTTATTTATTTTAAGTTCTTTTTTATTATTAATACATTTTTTATTATTATTTCAGCTCATACAAACTTAATAGGTACACCAGTTCCCTCCCTCCCTCCTCCTCCCCACCTCCCTCCCTCCTCATACCCCAGTGCCTCCCGCCCCAATTCCCAGAGAGTCCTTTCTTGTGCATGCCTGATTTTCCTCTGGGCCCTCCTCTCCAATAACGTACAAGGACCCAGTGGCCTTTCCCGGAACCCTTTCCCGTGTTCCCCTTAGGTATAGGAACACTGCTGTGGCTGCCAATCCTTTGCCTCCAAGGATCTTGGTGCCTTTAGCAGATGCTAAACTTTGTGAGGTCAACAGTGTGTTGGACAATGCACAGGGCATGCAAAGACAAATTATGATTGCTTCAGCCCTAACTAGTATGGAGTATCTTACATATCATTGCTCCTCCCATCCTTTTGCTCTTACACTCTTACCGCCCCCTCTTCCGCAAATTTCCCTGAGCTTCAAGATGGGGAGAGATTAAGCTGGCCTAGTTCTAGGTGGTTGATATAGAGTCTCTGAACTTCTGGATTGTGGTTTGCTGATTTTCTTTTGCATTTTTGCTGCTCCTGCAATGGCCTTCACTCCATCCTGGTGGGCATTGTATGTTACCCCCTGGCCAGAGACAAAAAATTGTTAAACTAGAGTCTTGTGATAAAAGCACATTCAAAGGTAGATGTAATAAAAGTAGGAAACCACAGTGAGGGAGGGGTCTATCACCCATTTGCAAAATGGTTACTTTTTATCTGCCAGACTATATGCCCTCCTCTTCTGGTGAGATCATACCTCCTCAGTAGTAAATGATCAGGAACAAAAGTCTGTGAATTAAATCAGATGTCTCATTACTTATTTGGGTCCTTGATGGAGGCCTATTTTCTCTGCTGTAACATGGTCCCTTCTCTCCTTGTTTCTGGTGTGGTCCTCCTACCCCATCCCTCCTGTTCATAATCCTTGCAATTACTGTCTCTAGGTGGGCTGTTGGGTTTGGTACTAGGAGCCACCTATTAGGGAGTACATACGGCACTTAAATTTCTGGGTCTGGGATACTTCACTTAATATAATTGGTTCTAATGACATCCATTTCCCGGCAAATTCCAGTAATTCATCATTTTGATGGCTGAGTAGTACTCCATTGTATAGATGTACCACAGTTTCCTTATCCACTTGTCAACTATTGGACATTTACGTTGATTCCATGACTTTGCTATTGTAAACAGTGCTGCTATGAACATGGTCGTGCTTGTGCTATCGAGGTGAACCTCTGCTGTATGGGGGGTTATTCCCAAAAGTGGAATAGCAGGGTCATATGGCATTTCAATCTTTAATTTCTTTAAGAATCTCCAGACGGCTCTCCAGAGTGGCTGTATGAGCCTGCATTCCCACCAGCAATGTAGGAGAGTTCCCCTCTCTCCACATCCTCTCCAGTACTTGTTGTTGTTTGTATTGTGGATTTTTGCCATCCTGACCGGGGTGAGATGATATCTCAGGGAAGTTTTGATTTGCATTTCCCTGATGGCTAAGGAAGTGGAGCATTTTTTAAGATATTTGTTAGACATTTTAATTTCATGCCTGGTAAAGTTTCTTTTAAGTTCCAGGGCCCATTTTTTTAATTGGGCCATTTGTTTCCTTTGTGTTTAGTTTTCTAAGTTCTTTGTGCACTCTGGACAGCAGAATTCTATCAGATGTGTGGTTAGTGAAGATTTTCTCCCATTCTGTGGGTTGCCTTTGAGCTCGTGTTATAATCTCTTTGTCTGAACAGAAGCTCTTTAATTTCACAAGATCCCAACTGTTGAGAGTTGGTAGCAGTGACTGTGCCATTGGATGTCTGTTTAGGAACTGTTGGCCTACCCCAATCAGCTCGAGGGAGTTCCATATCCTTTCAACTATGGTTTTTATAGTCTCTGGCCTGATATCAAGGTCCTTGATCCATTTGGAATTAAGTCTTATACATGGTGACAAGTACGGGTCCAGCTTTAATATTCTGCATGTGGAGATCCAGTTTTGCCAGCACCATTTGTTGAAGATGCTGTTCTTTTTCCATTGGATTCTTTGGGCCCCTTTGTCAAAGACCAAATGGCTGTAACTTTGTGGGCTTATATCTGGGTCTTCAATCCTTATCCATTGATCTGTGTGTCTATTTTGGAGCCAGTACCAGGCTGTCTTTATAACTATGGATTTGTAGTATAGACTTAGGTTTGCTATGTCAATACCTCCAGCAGTGTTTTTGTTACTCAGGATTGTTTTTGCTATCCTGGGTCTTTTGTGCATCCATATGAATTTTGGGATTAATTGGTCAACTTCTTTGAAGAATTGCTTTGGGATTTTGATTGGTATAGCATTGAATCTGTATGTTGCCTTTGGTAGGATGGTCATTTTTACGATGTTGATTCTGCCAATCCAGGAACATGGGAGGTCTTTCCACCTTCTGGTGTCTTCTATTTCTTTAGGGTTTTAAAGTTTTCATTGTAAAGGTCTTTTACCTCCTTAGTTAGGTTTATACCAAGGTATTTCATTTTTTTAAGGGGCTATAGTAAATGGGATTGTTTCTCTCAAGGCTTTTTCACTTCTTTCATTTTGGGCATATAGGAGGCCTCTGATTTTTGCACATTTATTTTGTATCCTGCCACCCTGCTGAACTTCTCAATTATTTCCAGGAGCTTCCTGGTGGAGTTTTTGGGATCACTCAGGTATAAGACCATGTCATCTGCAAATAGGGATAGTTTGATTTCTTCCTTGCCGATTTGAGACTTCAAGTACAATATTGAATAGAAGTGGTGAGAGCCTTGTCTAGTTCCTGATCGAATTGGGAATGCTTCCAATTGTTCCCCATTGAGCATAATCCTTGCTGTGGGCTTGTTGTATACAGCTTTTATTATATTGATAAATGATCCTTCCATTCCTACTGTCTCTAGCGTTTTGATCATAAAAGGCTGTTGGATCTTGTCAAAAGCTTTTCTGCATCTATCGAGAGTATCATGTGGTCTTGGACTTTGGACTGGTTTACATGATGAATTACATTTATTGAATTGCGTGTGTTGAACCAACCTTGTGTGCCGGGGATGAAGCCTACTTGGTCCCCGTGAATGATCTTTTTAATATGTTTTTGAATCCGATTTGCTAAGACTTTGTTGAGAATCTTTGCATCTGTGTTCATCAGAGAGATCGGCCTATAGTTTTCTTTTTTAAGTGTATCTTTATTAGGTTTTGGGATTAAAAACGTATTAGCTTCATAGAAGGAATTTGGTAGTGTTCCTTCCTTTGCTATTTGATGGAACAGTTTAAGGAGTATTGGTGTTATTAACTCCTTAAATGTCTGGTACAACTCTGTGCTGAATCCATCTGGTCCAGAACATTTTTTGGTGGGAAGATTTGAGATTACTTCTTCAATTTTCTTATATGTTATAGGACTATTTAAATAATTCACAACTTCCTGATTCAATTTAGGTAAGTTGTGTTTACTTAGAAATTCATCCATCTCTTTTTTGTTGTCAAACTTCACAGAGTATAAGGTTTTGAAATATGATGTTATAATTCTCTGGATTTCTTGGGTATCAGTAGTGATAACTCCATGTTCATTTCTGATTTTGTTAATTTGGGTTTTCTCTCTCCTGCTTTTGGTTAATTTAGCTAGGGGTGTATCAATCTTATTGATTTTTTCAAAGAACCAGCTTTTTGACTGGTTGATTTTTTCTATCGTTTTCTTAATATCAATTTCAGATATTTCTCCCCTTATTTTGCTAATCTCCTCTCTTCTACTACTTTTAGGATCAGATTGCTCTAGTTTCTCTAAAGCTTTAAGCTGCATTGTTAAGTTGTTTATTTCTGATGTTTCCATTTTTTTGATGTAGGCATTAAGATCTATGAACTTACCTCTTAGAACAGCTTTCATTGTGTCCCAGAGATTTTGGTAAGTTGTATTTTCGTTATCATTCACTTTCAGGAAGTCTTGAATTTCCTTTTTAATTTCTTCCTGAATCCAGTTCTCATTCAGCATCATAGTGTTAAGTTTCCAGGAGTTAGTGTATTATTCTCTTGTTTGATGTGTTGTGGATGTCCAGCTTTAGGCCGTGGTGGTCTGATAGGGCACAGGTTAGAATTTCAACTTTCTTGTATATGTGTAGATTTATTTTGTGGCCCAATATGTGATCTATTTTGGAGAAAGTTCCGTGTGCTGCTGAGAAAAATGTGTATTCTTTGGTACGTGGGTGAAAAGTTCGATAGAGATCTGTAAGGTCCATTTCTTTCAGGGTTTGATTAAGGTCCAAAATGTCTCTGTTAAGCTTTTGACCTGTTGATCTATCCCATGTTGAGAGGGCGGTGTTGAAGTCCCCAAGAATTATAGTTTGGGGGTTGATTTCTTGCTGTAGGGTTTTCTTAATGAATGTGGAGGGGCCTGTATTGGGTGCATAAATGTTCAGTATTGTGAAGTCTTCCTGGTGAATTGTACCTGTGACTAAAATGTAGTATCCATCCGTGTCTCTTATAGTTTTCTTTGGTTTGAAGTCCACTTTGTCTGATAGCATAATGACTACCCCTGCCTGTTTTCTGCTTCCATTTGCTTGTAGAAGTGTTGACCAGCCTTTTATTTTTAGTGCATGCCTATCTTTTGTGGTGAGATGGGTTTCATGCAGGCAGCAGATTGATGGATTTTGATTTTTAATCCAAGTTTGTAATCTGTGTCTCTTGATCGGTGAATTAATTCCATTAACATTTAGTGTTATAATGGAGAAACTATTTTAATTCCAGACATTTATTATGTTTAGTAGTTTTTATGAGTATATTGCTTCGCTTTTAATGGTGTTATATTTGCCTTCTGTTCTCCTGGATATGCCTGTTTTTTTCTTCAAGCTTGAGTATCATTTCTAGCATTTTTTGAAGGCCTGGTTTGGTGGACATGTATCCCTTAAAGTTGTCTTTGTGCTGGAAAATTTTTCTTTCTCCCTCGATCATGACTGATAGTTTTGCAGGGTAAATCAGCCTGGGTTGACATTTTTGCTCATTCAATACTTGAAGTATGTCTCTCCAAGCTCTTCTTGCTTTTACTGTTTCGACTGAGAAGTCATTTGTTATTTTAGTTGGTTTACCTTTAAAAGTGACTTGTTTTTTCTCCCTTGAAGCTCTCAGCACCAGTTCTTTATCTTGAATGTGGAGTGTTTTAACTATTCTTTGCCGTGGGGTGCTTCTGTTTTGGTCGTATCTGTTTGGGGTGTGGAATGCCTCTTTTTCCTTGATGATCGTTTGAAAAATTTCCTCAGGGGTGGTATTTTGAGATTCTTGCTCTGGTATTCCATGAATACGCATGTTAGGCTTCTTCAGGGTGTCCCATATCTCTCAGATATTTCTCTGAAGTATCTTTTTGGCTTTAACAACCTCTTCCATTGAACTGGTTAGTATTCCCACTTTATCTTCAAGGTCTGAAATTCTGTTTTCTGGGTTGATAAGACTCTCTGAGGCGTTCTGGGTTGAAGATAACTTGTCTTGTAGCTCAGTTTTAAACTCTGCTTGAGTCTGTTTTAACTGCTCTATGCCAGTTTTTGTTTCTTGCACTGTTTTTCTCAAGTCCTCCAAATGTCTGTTGTGTTCCTCTTCAAAGCGATTGATTTGATTATGTAATTCCTCCCTGATTTCCTCTTTCATAGTACTGAACATGGTAATGATCATATTTTGAGAGTCGTTATCCTGGGTCAGGCTTTCTTGGCCTTTTTCCGCGGGTTTGTTCTGGTTGGAGTCTAGGTCGCAGGGTGAGGCCCGGCTGGACCGCGCGCGCGCGTCCCAACTGGCGGAGCGGGGTGGGGTAAAGGGCTATTTATTTATTTTTTAAACATTTTTTATTATCTCCGCTCATACAAATTAACAGGTACACCGGTTCCCTCCCTCCCTCCTTCTCCCCCCCACCCCTCTGCTCACCCTTCCCTCACCCCTCCCTCCCCACTACCTAGTGCCTCCCCTCCCCCAATCCCCGGAGAATCCTTTAATGTGCATGCCAACCTCTCCTCTGGGTTCTCCTCTCTGATGACATACAAGGACCCAGTGGCATTTCCCTGAACTCTTTCCTTTGTTCCCCTTAAGTACAGGAACACTATTTTGGCTGTCAATCCCTTGCCTCCAAGGATCTTGGTGCTTTTAGCTAATGCTAGACTTTATGGGGTCAATAGTGTGTTGGACTATTGTGAAGGGCATTGCAGGACCAGCAAAACCGCAAAAGAAAATCAACAAACCGTAATCCAGAACTTCAGAGTCTCTATATCAACCACTTAGAACTACGCCAGCTTAATATCTCCCCATCCTGAAGCTCAGGGAAATTTGGGGAAGAGGGGGCGGTAAGAGTGTAAGCGCACAAGGATGGAAGGAGCAATGATATGCAAGATACTCCACACAAATTAGGGCTGAAGCAATCATAATTGGAATTTGCATGTTCTGACACATTTATATACATTGCCTATGGCCTACAAAATCATAAAACAACTTCAGAAACATTACCAAATACATAATGTATTCTAATGTAACAAAATCAGTAGGAGAATTCTCTATTTTTCATATTTATTGTTTTTGCAATAAATACAAATATGGTAGTTAATTTCAAATTCATAATGCAATACGTTTGAATGTATATGTGTGAAAAGAAAGGACAAGAACAGCTTTCATAACATACAGTCACTGCTTTCTCCTACACCACACAAAATTTAAAAAATCCTGACAAAGTTGTATAGAATAATCTGGATGTTAAAAAATCAAATACAGTTTTAAAACTCTTATCATGCATGCAAAAGTAGATCCTTACTCCATAATACTTACTCTAAAAATACTGTCACTAAAAACATATACAATACATTGTGTGCCAATATTTTTAGTCACAGAGTTTTGAATGTTTATTTTACAGGAATGAATATATAGTTCTATAGGAAGTAAGGAAGGAAGAGAGAATGAGATTATGAAACAAACGTTTAGAACCTTTTCCATTCTTTCAACAAATGATAATCCATGTTTGGAAACACATTTTTTTCACTGAAGTGCCATCATGAAGTCCTTTCCAAATGCAGAAAACCTTTGAAGATAAGAAAGTACAAAATATTGTACTTTGTATCCCAATATTTATTTTCTCAGTTATTTTCTATTGAAATGGAGAAAATGGAACACTTAGATCAGTGTCTAACAGTTACTGAAAGCCCTTGAGGACAGTGGTCTGAAACAATCATTTGTTAATGCTACTCTGAGGGTCTCAGATTCTGAGGTATGAAATATGTTCAAAAGTAAAATTACTTGGTAGAATAGAAGAAGGAAAGAATGAAGTACAAATCCCCATTAAAATTATTTCCATTCCAAACACTACAGAAATAATTAAAAGAGAGGAATTTGTTGTTCATAAGTACAAAAGGCATGGTGAATTGTAAATGGGTCTATTATTGAATTAGTTATACATACTTATGTTATTTTAATGGGAACTAGGAAAATTAGGCTAAAATTTGATATAATAAATGTAGTAGTATTAAATGACAAGGAAATGATTGCAATATTTCAGATTAAAAATATTAAGCTTACATTGTATTATAAATGTGCAAAGGCATATTATGTGAATATGCAAAATTCCATTGTAATAATACTTTATTTCCATTTTACTATTAAGATTTAACTCATACTAAATTAAGATTTTGATATACAGAAAAAATCAATAATTGATGAAACACTGATTTGTTACTTGAAGAATATGTAACAAAATGTTTGAAACAAAATAAATTCTGATTTTTTCTAATTTGCAAGGCAACATTAATACTTAACAACTCATCTTCATTCATCTTGTGCCCATTTTTTATTTGAAAATTACATTTCTCCTTATATTTTAAACCACTGTAAAAAGATAACTTTAGTGTTGATAATTATAATTGAAATTATAAGAAAAATTTCCCATAATTCTATAGAAAACTGTATAGTTGTAGAGCAAGAGAAATCTACTATCCCATGAAGAGTGAATGAACAAGTCACCTCAAAATATACTAACATTTTTGTGTTGTTTTGAAATTAGGATTATGCTATATGCAGGATAGCTTATTGCCATCTTCCCTCCTCATTCTGTGATTACAAGAGTACAATTCTACAACTGGAAAATAACATACCACTTAAACACAAGCGTCACCTTGAAAGTTGAGGGCTTGAGCTGTGGGCACATTTGTAGAGAATCAGTGGTTGAGTCAGGCCCAGAGTAAATCTGCAGGAGATTGTCCAGCTGATGAGGAAGGACCAGCCTATGGTGGATGGGATTAGGCCCTGAAATAAATCACAGAGAGCTGGTTGAGAGAGCTGGCATTCTTCTGTGCACTTGGCTATACATGCTGGTCTGGCAAGTAAGGATTGTCCATCTCCTAGCTGTTATGTGACGATGGTGTGGTCAGTTCCCTTGGCCCTGGTGTTGGTGCGTGCTCTCCCATCAAGCTGGACTGAGAACTGTAACCAGAAATCTTAAGAGAGAATAAACCCTTGTTCCCTTACCCCTTTGGTGGTCATTAATCAGCAACCATGCAGGCAAACTGCAACATACTTAAAAAATGAAAGATGAAGTGTCTTCTGATACTCTCCCATGAGACAGAACTTTTATCTGTATCAGAAAACGAAAAATGGTATATTCTTTTACGTGGGAAACAATATTTACAAAGTGATCTTAGCAAAATGATTGTCTTCCTTTAACCTGTCCACAGTTTCACAGTTGCCTCTCTTTGCTGAGTACAAATTAAAATTATAGTTTTGTCAATTCCCTGAACATTCATTTCCATATGAAGACATGGAAGTAAAATTTTGCAAAACAATTTATTAATTAACAATGCACAATTTTCAGGACAAAATTAAGGAATGCCACGGTTCATGCTCTTCTGGTGACTGTAGAAGTTAAATGGCTTTTTCATATTTTCTGGTTTTAAGAGGCACCCAAGATTCCTTGCTTTGTGCTCATCTTTCTACATGTTCAACGCATCAACTGAGTAGAAAGCTTAAGTGGGGAGAGATAAGGAGATAGGATGCAGAAAGGATAAAGGAGTAACAAATAACACAAAAGTCAACATACAACCTGGTAAAAGCCTCCTATATTTTTCATATGCAGAAAATAATTTTGTTAAAAAGGAGTGAGAATGAGCATGCCGTATAGAGGGAAAGAAAGAGAGAGGAAGATAGGGCAAAATGGAAAATGTTCTACAATTCTCCAAACACAACCCATAGGCAGCCGAACATTATTTCAAGGACAAGGTAGAGTTATCTTCTAATGGTTTGCTGGTCAGACAGTTATCAATGGAGATTAAAATAGGATAAGCTTTTGTCATTACCTTGGTTGCCCACCAGAAACTGATAGTAAGATCCTGTTGCTGCAGGAGATCACAAAACTGTTGCATGTTGATCATAGAACTTAGATAACAAATATTTGCTAGAACTGGCCTGAAAGCTAGTTGTACTACTAGTTATATAGTACCATAAGGTACTATGTAAACTACTTGGAGAAAAAAACAAGCAACAGTTTTATCAATTCATGAAAGCAGCAAACTATAATAACAACCACACTGGCAAGAAGATACTGTCAGTATAATAGTGGCATGAATATTGATGGAAGTATCCAACAGATTCCTGATTAGATTTAAAGTTCACTTTTCAGCAAGGATCATATTCCTATTACTGTAATTTGGGGCAAGAACCAAGGGAAGTGAACATAGTCCCAGGGCAGGATGTCCTTTTGTAAGACCAGCATAAGATTTGTCTTATGAACATTTGCCCATGTAAATGGAAGAGATCTCAAGAGGCCCCATACTTCCCTGAGAAACTGATGACTGTTTTTGTTGATGGAAGTGGATAGAAAGAAAAATTTCCTCAATGGTATACACAGCAATACAAGATTCACACTCCAGCAAATATTCAGGCACATGCACTCAAAAGTAATCCACCTGGATTTCAGTGGCCACACATGCAAAAAGATAAAGAAATAGAAGTGATTCTGTGAGGGAAGCAGTGTGGTAATGAGATGAGGAGAGAAATAAGATTGGGGATTAAGTTGTGGAAATATTAAAATCCACTATGACTTCCCCAAATACTCTAAGACTTCATAAAATTTAACTCTGTTTCAGAGTACAGTTATCTCCTCCAACATAAAAATTACAATTTTTAAATATGTTTTGTGGCAAAATGATGCCTACATAACATGTTCTTTAGTTGCGTCTTGCATTTCTTCTGATGACAAGTTTTTTAGAGTTATCCTAGAATAGACATTGCTGCATTATGCTACTCTTGTTTACTTATGTGCTGTTTACAGACTTTTATTAACTGTTAATTATTATTAACTATTCATGATAAAATTCCAAATAATGGCTCAATACAATAAGCCATTGTAAGGGAGCTTTGCTTAGTCCTAATAATTATGTTAATAATTTTTAATCAAGTGGAAAATTTAAAGTTAAAAAATAGCATGACGAGAGGGTTGGAGAGACAGCTCAGGGGTTAAAACTCACTTGCAAGTAGAAGGTCCTGAGTTCAGATCCCAGGTCTCATAAAAAAAAAAATCAGCAGACCTGAATTGAGGCTAGGAAATCCCAGAGCAAAGCAAAAAGGAAGTAGAGCAATATAGGATGACCAACACCAAGGGGCTGCATAAATACAATCTTTCCAGTTAACATAGTGTCATATGATCCTCCTGCATCCTCCACAGGGATAGACAGTGCCCTCTGAAACACACGCATAGAGACAAACACTAACAAAATAAATAATAAAGTTTAAAAAAGAATAGAGTGACAGAATGTTAATACAATAAAAGTAAAATGTAAGTATTATCCATTACTTTTACGATATTGATAATTATCTTGTGGAAATTCACATATAAAACCAAAAATTATGTTTCTAAGGAACAAGCATGTATATTAATGACATATCTCATCTCTTTTTGTCTTTTTTTCTAATTCTTTACTGTGCAAATGGTATGAATCACAAACCTTTCTGATCGCTCCAGTAAAAAAAAGTCACATTTCTTCCAATCGGGACAAATATTTTTCTTCAAATATAGATGACATAAACAGATCTTACTAGTTTAGGGACTCCTTTAATGAAAAGTGATCATCACACACATCATCTTATCTCCTCAACATGGTGTTGATTAGAAGTGGTCCAGGTAACCACATCCTAAGTTCTTCTGCACTGTGTTGAAGGCTATGTAACTTGATACACATTGAACAGTTCAGGCTTATTATATTCCTGGTACCTATTTTGTGCCATGTCTTTCTTACCATCATAAGTTTTTTTTTTTGAGAGAAAAATTTGAAAGCTCTATGGGCTAAAGTAAGCAATTTTTTTATGCTCAGTGTCTGGATGCTTTAAAGATACTGAACTTGTTCTGGTGCTCATTGCTCATTAGTGAAAATAAGCTATGAAGCCAGAAAACACGAGCAATTACTTCAGGATGTGCCAGGATAATGAGGTGCCAGAAATATGAACAACCCATAATGGGCATCAGAGATTTGTTAAGATAAGAATAATGAAATACCAACATAATATTTTTATGTGCATTTACAGTACTGCTGTGTGAAAGTACCATATGAAATGTTCCAATGTCTAATTTTAAATGTGAAGTACTTCCTCCTGTTGTTTCAACATGGAAGCGAATCTTAATGATTCTGTCTGCACAGAAAGCGCAAATCTGTGGTTTGAAAATGTGAACACATTTTTCAAGGAGGAAGAATGCATATAGTCAAAATATAAAACAAAAGAACATTGAAACGAGGCCTCATATTTCTAAGTGCTAAAAGAAGACTGATCCTATTACCTTATTCTCAGTTCTTTTAAAAAATCTGTTTGTTTACTTCACAAAAATGAATTATATTAAAATTAGAATTTTCATGCAACATACATGCTTATATCCAACCTGAAAATGGCAATCAGGAAATAAATATAGCTATTAAGTGGTTTGAGTAAATAAAACTTTCCTTTCATTTTAGTCTTTCATGTTGGTTATAAGAATACTTCCTATCATAGCATTACAAGAATAAAACTGAATCTATTATTAGGTTTGTAAGTAATAGTTCTTAAGCACATATGCATATGTGAGTATGTACAACATACACTCTCACACACACATATACACACATACAAAATATATCAATATTGGAATATTTATACAATACACTTGGGAAGCTAAAATCAAAGAGAATAAGATGTCCAAGTTCTATTTACTAAACAATAGATAATATATACTAAAAATATTCAGTGGTTCCTTAGTAGGTACAAATACAGAAATTAGTTTATTAAAGACAAAATTGTAACTTCATGCTCACTAAAACATATCATCAACTGACATTTTCAAACAACATGTGAATTAAGAAAATTTAGTGTACAATAAAATAATATTCTTCAATTTTCTTGTTTAGTCATGCACAAAATTATGAAACTGTTGGACATATGATAACAGAAATAAGCCAGACTCAGTAAAACAAACTACTTATTTGCATGTAAAATATTCTTGTTGGCATGAGACACCTCAAAACACAAATATATAAATTGAACTTGAATTTGTGTGAAAGAACAGTGATTACCATATACAATCTTAGGAAGAATAATTTCGAGAGATATAATGCATAATTAATACAAATGTAACAACAGCAATATGCTTCAGTTTTCAAAATAAGGAAAGTAAATTTATCATGTTATGACTGCAAAAGTAAGTTTGCAAAGTTGTAAACAAAAACCGTGGCTAAACCTAAAGAATAGAAGTTAAGAGAACTAGGCCTGATATGAACCTGTATCAAGCACAACATCTTTTCTTGATGTTCAAATTAAAAGGAAGAATTACATTTTTTAACCATAAGAGTAATGGTGGAGGTACTATGACATCTTGGATCAATGTAAGTATCTGTTATGCTTGCATTTTGGTGTTAACTTGACAGTTGCAGTCTGTTTGGGATGCAGCTGTGGAAGGTTAATGGTTGGAATGGCTCCTGAATAAGTCTGCAGGTACTTGATTGATTGCTGAGGAAAACCCAGCCCATAGCGAGTTTCTCTGTTGCTGCTGCTGCTGCTTCTGTCCTTGCTTGACTCAGAGCTGGAGGAAGATGAGAAAAATCAAGCAAGGGCTTGAGACCTTCTCGGGATCTTTTGGCTTTATGGAACATTCTGGTCAGGAGCGAGATGGCTGTAAGTGGCTACTTTAAAGGACACTATTTATTTTATTGTGAGTTATTTAATAAACATGTATATATTGCATCCTATAGATTCTATTTCTTCAGACAATCCTGACTAATACAGTATCCTAAATATTTCAATTGAAATGTAGGATAACTATTTAAAGATACTGAAAGTTTGTTCATCATTCCACCTTTTAGCTGACATTTAAAGATGAGTTGATCTAGCTTAAGTTATTAAAAATACTGGGATTTGCTCAATTATTCCTATAATTCTACTGAACTTATTCATGTGGATTATAATTCTGATTACAGATAGAAAAGGTCATGGTTCAAAGAAAAATAATGAAGTCAGACAGATTTTCAAACATCTGTGATTTCAGCATTAAAGAAACTGAGGCAGAAGAATGGTAAGATTGAGACTGAACTTTGCTATGCTGCCTTATAAAACAAAGGGCAAATAAAAGCAAAAAATAATAATGATATAAACATTTCACATGACTTAAGGAAAAAAGTGTTAGAATAGCAAAGCAGGTTATAGTACTTGACACTCCTAGCTCCCTGTGTCAAAATCAAATGTTATGCTTCTTTCTCCCAGAGAAAATGGTCATCCTTAATATTTCCTTGCAATTGTTAGCACTTGCTAACATAATTTTATGGTTTACAAATCATGTAATTGTGGAGAGCAATTCTATTACCTTTCTACATCTGAATTTCATTTAGTTTCGATGTCATGTGTTCGAAACTCTCTCAACCTAATAATACACATTACTATGAATTCTTTATTTCTCATGATTTCTAATATTAAACTCACAATATCAATACGAAATTATTTGTTTGGAGTTTTCCAGTTTTTACTTCAAATTTTAACCTATGGATTTTGTAGTCGTAATCGCTAATAAGCATTTTTCAGTAGGGTATACATCTGGTACATCTTTATCTTTACAAGGTTGGGCAAAATTATCCTTCTATGTAATTGAGATATTTACTGTTTCCATTATTAATGTTTTCATTTTTCTCATCTTCCACACATAATATTTCTTCACAAGAATAATACATTACGTGGAATAAAATATTTTGTTTAATTAAAAGTTTTAAAAGTCCTCTATCATAATCATAATTGTACCTAATTTGAAATGGACTTTATTTCCTCACACACAATTATTAGACTATACACATCTTTGTAATAGGTATTTATGGATATTGAAATGAAGTGAAATTGAAAACTACATGAAATCTGCCCTTTATATAATGTTAAAGAATGAAAATATTGAAATTTTTACTAATGTGAGTCTTCTGTGAATATAACATATCTCTCCATTTTTTAGACATTCTACTTTTTAATTTTATGCCATCTACTAAAAACTAAATTAGATAGAAATACAATCTCTTTACTTCAGAGACTCTATATCAACCACCTGGAAATAGGCCAGACTAATCTCTCCTCATTCTGAAGCTCAGGGACATTTGCGGAAGAGGGGGCAGTAAGAGTGTAAGAGCAAAACGATGGGAGGAGCAATGATTTGCATGATACTCCACACAAGTTAGGGCCAAAGCAATCATAATTGGACATTGCATGCCCGGCGCAATGTCCAACACACTATTGACCTCACAAAGTCTAGCATCTGCTAAAGGCACCAAGATCCTTGGAGGCAAGGGATTGACAGCCACAGTAGTGTTCCTATGCTTAAGGGAAACACAGGAAAGGGTTCAGGGAAAGGCCACTGGGTCCTTGTATGTCATCGGAGAGGAGGGCCCAGAGGAGAGTCAGGCATGCACAAGAAAGGACTCTGGGAATTGGGGCGGGAGGCACAGGGGGATGGGGAACGAGGGGTGAGGGGAAGGGGGAGCAGGGGGTTCGGAGGGAGGAAGAGGGAGGGAAGGAACTGGTGTACCTATTAAGTTTGTATGAGCTGAAGTAATAATAAAAAATGTATTATAAAAAAATGCTGGAACTAACAAGCACAGATCTCAGGGGATGGCTTCAGGCAATGGGATCATTAAAAGCAAGGGGTTAGACAGATATAATGGGGTTCTGATATTAGTGTGTGGTCCAACAAGCCGCCTCAAGGTATGCCACTAAATTCTGAACCCTCACAAGTGTAGATAACTCAGGAGGAAATTCAGTTCCCACATAAACAGATGTTCTGGAGGGTGGGAGGGAGCAAGCAAGAAACACCAAGAGATGAGGAGAAAGGAAAGGGCCGGAGAGAGGGAGGGAAAGGAGTGGAGAGTGGGAGGGGGTCAAAACCCGGGTAAGGAGAGGAAAGGAGGGGGGTAAAGGTATAACTTGGTAAAAGATAATAAATAAATTTTAAAACCCAGAAAAAATGCTGTATAATTAGTGAGTTTGAACCTCAGAGAAATCATAGTCTGCTAGTCAGTTTTTATAGAGCATTCTTTCAAAGTATGCTTTAAGGAGAAGGAAAAAATACACAAATGCATTAAGTTAATATTCCACTCTTAAAACTGTTGAAAGGGTTAAACTATTTGTAATTTGATATATTTTCTTGTGGTTGAGACAACCTCCTATGGTTTCTCTTGTTCAAATTTTAATTTTTAAAATGCGTGTGTATTTGATTATGTAGTAAAGAGGCTTTCTATTTTGAGAAATACAGATATGATCTACTGCTAGATACAGTGGATCTGTTACAGTGCTTCAAAATTTTAAATCAAAACATGGGAAAAATAAAAAAAAGAATGCACATTGGTACATTTTTTTTCCAGTGTAAAACCCAATTTTCTCCTGAGACAAATGAAGAGCACATGTTGTAGACTTACATAAAATGCTTCCAAAGTTATGTATTGAATTTTATTCTTTTCACCACAGTAGAAAGGCTTTCTGGTGAGAAAATGTGAAGTTAATAGCCTCATTTTCAATATATCCTCTGTATCTGCAATTCTCTCTTCCTTTAGCCAGCTTTCTCTAAACAAGAAGAAAATTGACTTCACAGGGAAGAAAGTGAGCATATATCAGTCAGAATGTAAGCATAGCTGCAGACTGAGCAAACTAGACCAATTGTATTATTTTCTTAGAAACAAGTAAACATGCTACATGTGCTACCTTCTGAAAATCTATTGGGAATCTTTTGATCTGGTCTCTTTTTTCTTATTAATCTATATTCTAAATTATTATATGATGTTAACATTCACCGACTCCCTATCTTTGTCAAAAATGTGGACTTTGACATCTTTTACAGTTCTTATGTTAAGATACCTAGAAGGCTGAATGCGAAATATTTGTTGCCCTGGATTTTTTTACTTGTAAATTCACTCGATACTCGATTTTTTCCTAAGATGAAGAAACAGCATGGTCTGCTTTCTTTCCAAATAAAATTTTCTGTTCCTAAAACAGCAGTGTTTTGAGTACATGCAGCCAGTCCTCCCTCCAGATCAGCACAAAGTTTTACTCTCACTGAAAATACATAGGAACTTGCTTTTGAAATCCATGATTTTTGTGTCTTTGTCCAGCTATCAGTCTCTCTCACTGTTTCTTTCACCCTAGAGCAATAGCTTGTCCCTCTGGGACTATGTGTGATAATCTGTCAAGTTCCAAGGTTGGTTGTACAGCACCCACAATTAAACAAAAGAAATGTCACATTAGTTAGAAAGGATGTCAAGCATCAGTTTATTTTTAACAATTTCAGTATTCTCTTTTATTACATTTATAAATATTTGCTACATATGTGATCAGATTCATCTCCAATTATTCTCTTTTCTTTGTCAAGTCAAACTTATTTCCAATGAATCCTCCCTCCTTCAGATTCCATATCTTTTATAATCATCTTTCTTTTTTTAAATTAACATTTCTTTTTCTTTTCCTTTTCTATTTTTTTATGTTTCTACTTTCACAAGCATATTGAGTATTCATCCCAGCTTCCCTCCTTTCTCTCTCCACTCCATCCCCTCTTTTCCCTTTACCATTCCTTCCCACTCCTTCCCACCCTTCCACCTATGTGCTTCTATGAGCCCTACGGTTCACTTTGTTCTGTCTACTCCTGTGGGTGCTCAGGCCTCTCAGGTATATCAGGTTACCTCTGATCAGGTCACCGCATTGACACATGCATTTCCCTTCACTCATCTAGTTTTAGACCCAAAGGTTTCCACTGTAAGTGCTCATTCTTAACAGCTACCTACAGAGCACTTTGATATACTGTCTTCTACATATAGGTTTATTGGCTATCTTTGACAATCTTTGTCTTTTTCTTTCTTTCTTTCTTTCTTTCTTTCTTTCTTTCTTTCTTTCTTTCTTTCTTTCTTTCTTTCTTTCTTTTTCTTTCTTTCTTTCTCTTTCCTTCCTTCCTTCCTTCCTTCCTTCCTTCCTTCCTTCCTTCCTTCCTTCCTTCCTTCCTTCCTTCCTTCCTTCCTTCCTTCTTTCTTTCAATTTATTTTTATTATTTTCACTCATACAAACTTAACAGGTACACTGGTCCCCTCCCTCCCTCCAACCCCCCACCCCCCTCCCTCCCTATCCCTCAGTGCGTCCCCCTCCCATCCCCGGAGCATCCTTTAACTTGCATGCCAAACACCTCTCCGATGAGGTGCAAGGACCCAGTGGCCTTTCCCTGAACCCTTTCCTGTGTTCCCGTTAAGCATAAGAACACTACTGTGGCTGTCAATCCCTTGCCTCCAAGGATCCTAGTGCCCTTAGCAAATGCTAGACTTTGTGGGGTCAATAGTGTGTTGGACATTGTGCAGGACACGCAAAGTCCAATTATGATTGCTTTGGCCCTAACTTGTGTGGAGTATCTTGTATATCATTACTCCTCCTATCCTTGTGGTCTTACAATCTTATCACCCCCTCTTTCTTTCCTTCTTTCTCTCTGTCTTTCTCTGTCTTTCTCTCTTTCTTTCTCTCTTTCTTCTCTCTTCTTTCTTTCTTTCTTTCTTTCTTTCTTTCTTTCTTTCTTTCTTTCTTTCTTTCTTTCTTTCTTTCTTTCTCTCTTTCTTTCTTTCTTTCTTTCTTTCATTTCCTTCATTCTCTCTGTCTCTCTTCCTCTCTATATATCTCTCTGTTTCCCCTCTCTTCTTTCTTTTTTACTTTAGCCTACTGTCTTTAGAGTTGTTTACTTGAGCCTGGAGAGGGTATAGTTACTGGATTTCAGGCAACGTTGTGACTGCATTATTAAGGAAAATGACTCCTTGCTCGTGCAACACATCGTTAAACCATAGATCCTCAAGGAGGTGTGTGGCCTGATAAGTGCTTTTTCATCCATTATGGATTTGATGCATCAGTCTTATGTGCATCTTGATAAGGCAACCAAAGCTCCTGTGGGTCATGATTGCAATAACTTTATGAAATCTAGCAGACGGCATTTCTCAATAATCTCCGCCATCACATCCTTTGGCTATTGCATTCTCTCTATTTCTCCTACTGTGACTTTTCCTGTAACTTGGAAGAGATGATTTAAATCACTCTTTATGGTTTAATATAAAGATTCATGTTTTTCTGAAATTTTACCAGTTATGAATCTCTACAATAACTGTCTCACTAGCAAAACAGCTTTTTTTTTTGTCCTAGCCTGAGTGCTGGAATATTCTACAGGTATAAACATAAGTATTTTATTTAAATGATTATTTGTGATATGCTCACTCAGTCAATTGATTATAATAAATTCCCTCTTAGAACCTTTGAATACCTTATCTCTAGAATTCTAACCATGATTCCAGTACCAGTCATTTTCCTTTGTTCTCGAGTAATAATGTCTACCAATTTAACTTCCTTTTTTTTTTTAACTCCGTAGAGACTGTCAAAAATTGCCAGTGCCAACTATATTTCAAGTCATCACGGCGGGGTATTGGGAAAAGTTTTCAATTAGCAATAATCGCGCCTCGGATAAACCTCATTGGCTAGGATACTGCCACTGCGCAAAGCTTAACTTCCTTTTTTTAAAAATGTATTTTTTGTTAGCTTATAAGTTGAATATTTGAAAATATATCAAATAGAGCATGGTATTTTAAAATGCTGCAGAGAACATATCATTACAAAAGACAAGAATTTTCTTCTTATACTCTAACATCAGGGATGCATATTATCATTATTCTGTTTGTATTATTTTAATTCCTTTCAATTGATTGTAGCAAGTAGGGATACACAAAACTAGCATCCAGTGGCAAAAACTTTACATAAGACTTTGAACATCTTTTTTTGAAATCCCCATGTTTAATGATAAATCATTTGCACTTTCTCATACAGGAGTCAGAAAGAAAAACATGACATGTCTTACTGGAGATGCTTAATGGAATTACCATGCTATGATGAAATTAAATGGAGTTCTAAAACCTAGCATGTTTATTTTCAAGAAAATACACATTTTCAGCAACATAATAATTGTGTCACTGACACATTCAAAGCACATCCTCACATAACAAGAAACAGCTAGATACTCAAAAAAAGGAAGTGTTTTCCATCTATCACAACTATGAAAGGATTTGTTGGCCTTATTCTCAAGAGAACTTGACAGCAAAATAATTAGTCATTATTCACTTAGTCTTATCTTTTTCAACAAATAGGATAGTGATATATGTCATTGTAGCTGAAGGTGCTTATGGAGTGTGTGTTTCTTGACTGCACATCACTGCTTTACACAGCATTCATTTAGAAGGAATTATGACACCTATATTATTTTATTATTTAAGATGAATCTATGACAGGATCCATTATGAAGGCATTATGCAACTTTTACTCCCTTATACAACACAACACACATTAAGGCAGAAAAGCATGAACATCTATTTATGAAAAGTTTCAAGTAATTTGAGACCCTGCTAAAAGAAATGGATACCTGAAGAGGTGGTTGCAATTGAACACTTAATTGGACAAATGGTAGTTCATTATTAAAATATGATAAATATTATGGTTACTTTTAGTATCATCTTGATAGTTACAGACTGTTTGGGACCCAGCTGTGGAGAATCGACTTGAACGTGTCTGTAGGTATTTGCTTAATTGATATGGAAAACTCAGCCCATAGTGGGTGGTACTTTCCAGTGGAAGAGGAGGGACTTGCTCTTCCCCTATCTTGTAGTGATTTGCTTATGACTCCTTTGAGCATTGTTGCCTTCTTTGTTGCTGCTGTCTCTGGTCTCTAGGCATTGCTGTTCTCTGTTCATTGCTGACATTAGAGCCTAGGTGTTCTTCACTGACATCAGAGCTCAGCACCTTTAACCCTCCAGTGAGATAAAGGCTCCCGGCCTTCCTGGGATCTTTTGGCTTTGTGAGACATTCTGGTCAAGAACGAAGAAGCTAAAGAAAGCTACTTTGAAGGAGACTATTTTTATTGTGAGTTTATTTAATAAAGTTATTTATATACATTACATTCAAGAGATTCTCGTCTTCCAGAGAACCCATACTAATACAATAGGGTAAAGTGGCTCAGTCATAAGCTGTTACTCCAGTAGAGAAGTGGCTAGAATAACAATTTCAGGTTCTTGATCATAACAATGACAGTTGGTTTTTGGTCTGGAAGGAAAAAAAAGCACTAAACCGTACAAATTTCATCCACTAAATTGAGGAAACTATAGATGACAGAATGATTTTGTTCTTGCTGTTTTGAAGATGTTTTTAAATGCTGTGTGGAAAGCAAATATTCTCTCAGTGAGTCACATCTCCTCCTCCCTACTCAATGATTCTTGTGTGTGTGTGTGTGTGTGTGTGTGTGTGTGTATGTGTGGGGGGGGAAGAGAGAGGGAGAGAGAGAGAGAGACAAAGTTGTTGAGGAAGTTGGCCTCCTTGTGTATACTTGGCCAGACATACTGGTCTGGCAAGTAAAGATCGTCCCTCTCTCAGCTGCTATGTGGAGATGGTGTGGCCAGTTCCTCAGACTTTTGGTGATATTTCAGGCTAATTACTACTAGACTAAGAACTGAAGTCAAACCTATCATAAGAGAACAAATCCCTTGTTCCCTTAAGCAGCTTTGTCATGATTTTATCAGCAGCCATGCAGTGTAATGCAAATAGAATTTGTGATAGAATATCATATCAGAGAAGTGAGGTGCTACTGATAAATTTGGTTATGTCTTTTGTGGATTTGAATGGTTTTGTTGCACAGTTTGAAATGCATAAAGATTTGGGGAATGTAGATTTCAAATGCCATTCTTCAGACTTTAATGGTCTATTTAAAGTATAGAAGTGGCAAGAGAGTTTTTGATTGTTTGGGTGCAGTTTATGATGATAGTAACAAGGACTTTGGTAAAGTCAAATTTAAATATGATGAGCTGTTTTGCTTGAGAGTGGAGAGCTGTGTTGACGTGGAAAGCAAAGGCAGCAGAAATGCTGTCACCGTTGGAGAAATGTTCTTTTACCTGACACTGGCACAGTTCTATATCCCTGTTGTTACTTCCTTGGAGTGCCAAATACCTCTCTTATTCATTGATCCCATTCTTGAATTTCTGAAAACAAATTGAGTTCAACATTGACTACCTAATGTCTCACAGACACAGTTCTTACTAATGATACATACAGATTAAACAAATTCAGCTGTGTCAATGATGATTAGAATCAATCATGAAGAAATCAAAGACAATTCTAGGACCCAAATTTGAATGAAAATCCTAATATGAAGAGAGTTATGCATTTTTAAATTAATTAAAATGCAGGGGAGTAAGCATATCACAATGAGTTCCTTCTTTAACTGTTTTTTAACTATTTTCAACCAAGAGATTAGTATTTCTACACTGTAAATAACTCCTAATGAGTAATGAGTAATTACAATAAAAAGCTGAAAAATAAGCCTGAAAATCTGATAGCAACTTTTGACCTTTCTAAGCACTCTGTCATAAGAACTAGAAAACCATCTGAAACAGAAGACCATTGCCTTATGAACAAAAGGTCTTTTGTGAAGGCAAACTGTCCTTGTCTTGTAGCCGGATAGAGGATTCTGAACAGTGTCAAGACCTTTTAAATGTCAGAATTTTAAAAGGAGTTCAGGTCACTTCTGTCTATTCTACATGGGCCATTGAGTTTGGAGTGCTACAAATTCTTATTTTAAACATTTCCTGATCCTGCCTCATGGCTGGAAATGGCTGCTTTCTAAATGGTCATGTGGAGTTAAAATATAAGCGAAGGATATAGTTGGAAGTTCGGTCTTCTGTAAACTGAGAGAAAATGTGTAATGGTCAAAAAGTACAACAAACTTACAAATGGATTACACTGAATGCCTTAAAAACCAATTACTTCTAAGGAATCATTGCCTAAAAAATTCTAGAGATGTACGCATATTTATATTTATTGTTGTTGGAATGGTGATTATTAAAGTTCATTGAAATGATTACTTAAAACTGGATCTTCATATTTATTTTATTATTCTTTCTCTTTCTTTGAATCTCTCTCTCCTCTTTCTCTTTCTTTTTCCCTTTTTCTCTCCTCCTCCTCTACTCCCCACACACAAATCCATTGCATGAATTTAGCAAAGTCTTTATGGAATAGATCTTGAGGTTAAAATAATGTAAGATTGTTAAAGGAAACTTATCGAAAATGCCACATGAAATGTAGTTGCTTAAGACTCTCTGGGAATTGGGGACAGAGGCACTGGGGGATGGGGACGGAGGAGTGAGGGGAGGGGGAGCAGGGAGTTCGGGGGGAGGAGGAGGGAGGGAGGGAACTGGTGTACCTATTAAGTTTGTATGAGCGGAAATAATAATAAAAAAAGAATAAATCATACAAATCCCTGGATAAAAAAAAGAAATGTAGTTGCTTAAGAGAGTAAATACTTTTTTTTCCTAATGTTTTCAGTAAACTGTAGTATTTATCCTAGAAAAAAACACTTTTATGTGAGAGTCTTTCCTTTGAGCATTACATCATTTTTGGAAGAATTTGGATTTTATAATCAAATGTGAATATGACATTACTGAACAATTGATGAAAGTATTTGATTCAAACATGACGTTAAAAGAGATTCTTTTAAATACACAGTGCTCAGCCAGGAAATATCCCTGTGAAATTGAAGATGAATAATGTAGAGAACCACAACTGACAAAAGTATAAAGCATAAGTTGTTTGGTTCTAATCAGGACATGTATAACATGCTCATCTCAAAGTTCAGGGAAACTTGCAGAAGAAATGATTGAACAATTGGGAGTGAAAAATGTCAGACAATAGTCTTGGTTTCAGGTAAAGACTGTCCTACCCAAGAACGCAATGTAAAGAGTTTTACTTCCATTATTCCTCCACAATAGCTTGTCTATGAACTTTTCTTGACGGATCAGGAAAGATCTCATTAGATACATCACTATAGTGAACAACTGCATGGGGCTGGAACTTCACAATACAGAGGTTTATCCATCATATGCCATTCATGACCTGGCAGATGCCCAGATGCTAACTAGTGCGGGCTTGCTTCATAGTACCCAACAGATCACACATGCAGGGATTAGATGGGGAAAGGAGAGAAGCTATTGAATGGGTGAAGTAAACTGGGAGTAGGTAGTAGGTGATGAAAACACATAAATTCATTGTTAATATAATAACGTAAAATGTAAAATACAGAAAATGACATCTTTAAATAGAAAAATAAATGGGATAGCCGTATTATCTCATGTGTTCTAAGTATTTAGTCCTCAGTTTATCAATAGTAACTGGATTACCTCAATTCAAGTAAGAAAAAAAGGACCTCATTTAAATAGATGGAGTGAAAAGAAATTTCTTATTTTATAAAGTAATCTAAATAAAAATTATGCAAAAGTAATGTTTTTCTAGATATTTTTCTAGGAATTTCCATGTTCTATAGCAATCTTACAATGAATAGTAATACATTGATTCCATGATTATTTTTTATTATTTTTACATGTGTGTCTATGCATATGTATATGTCTGTATGAATCATAGGATACTCTGAGGTTTGCAATTACTCTAAAAGCAATGTAGAGCTGAAGAGTTGGCTTAGAGCTTAAGACTGTGCTTCATAAGCAGAAAGTCCTGAATTTAGATTCAGCATTTCAAGTAAAAATGCCAGGCAGTAATAGTGACAACCTATTTTTCCGATCCTAGAAGGCAGAGCAAAGCAAAGAGGGTTTAATACAATCCAGGGTGATTCCCAAACACAAACTTGGCACACACACACACACACACACACACACACACACACACAGAAATATACATAAAAATGAATAAATAAAAAATTAAAAATTAAAATCTCAGGGAAAAATTTCCAATGCAGAAATGACTACATGAAGTTTTAGTTGAAAAAAAGTCAAAATTATTTAATAATGTTTCAAATTTTACCAACTGCTCAAAATATATATTTATTTAGTTAACAATGTTAAATAGGGCATCATCTTCAATGCAGGTATAATGTTATAAAGAAAAAATAAATGAGCAATAGTGGAATGCATGATTTTATTAAGCATGTGAAACTGTTTTTCACAAAATTGATTTTTTTTCATTTGCACAAAAAAGATTATCTTTTTTTTTAAAGATTATCTTAACCAAGAAAACAGGTGCAAATTATCGTAAACATAACCTAGAAATATTGTTAACATGCTATCAAATTATTTATTCTTCATTTTTTGATGATTATTGATAACTTACTTTCCCTCAAAGAACTGAATTATAGCATGTAAAAAATAGTAATGGAATGGAAATTTTGATTGTCACACTTACCAAAATTTCAAAAACAATCAAAACTGGAGTAAAAATATGTGCTTTATCTAAATAACTGCTTATCTAAATAAGTGGCTGAAGTGGCAAGCACTTAAACATGGAGCCATTTCTCAAGTACCAACACTACCCATTTTAAAACATGAATCCTCTAAAAAAATGTAATAATGAAAACTGCCAAAATTATATTTAGTTCTAAATACTCATTTCATCTTGTACATTCTGTATACTTGGTGACCTTTGTGAAATTAATAAGACATTTATGTATGTTATAACATAGGTCCATAATATATAAAAATGCTTCAGTATATTTAAAATGTATAATTTTGTTTATTGGAATCAAATCCAGTGTGTTTCAAACATTTACCTCATTATGAAATACAAGGTAAGCCTAACAATTACAGGTTTCTAAATTCCTATTTGAAATTTTCCTTTATATTTAGCAAGTTTCACTTTCTCTGAATCCTGACCAAGATATAATTTGTCTTCTCACTTTTTCTGTTTCTCTCTCTCTCTCTGTCTCTCTTTTATATGTTCTCTTCCTTAGAGTCAAATCATTACTTTCATAACTCTAAATAGCTTTTTTCAAATACATACATATTATTTGATACTGTTTCATTTAGAACATTTTCTGATTTATTTTCCATGTTTCATCTTTAGTATTAGAAGAGAGATTCCTGCCTGGTATTGGGCAAAGAAGAGAAGGTCTGCCTGTGATTTCTAGAGTCTGAATTCACAATAATATTTATATTTTGATATTTCTAGAAGCTGGCTTGCCTTTCTTGACTGCTAGGCCTCTGCATTCTTTTATCATACATAAACTATTTCTGTAACCATTGACTTCAGACCTGGTTACTGTAGTTGTGAATAAGACAAATTCTGAGCTATTTATAGAACTGCTTGCATCCAAACAAACCATTAACATCATCCACATCAGAGACATGATTAAACATTCTAGTAGGCTCACATTTGAGATTGTTCTTTCCTTATTAAAATAACTACTTGAATCACTCCCATAGATATTCCATTTTTGTTAAGTCTGAGAGTCCAAATTTTTCTAAATTCATTGCAATACCTTATACCTGTAAGACTGATTTCCATTAATCAGATTTCTACATTCACTTACAGACAGACAGATAGGCAGGCAGACAGACAGATAGACAGGCATAATTTCTAATACTTAAATCATTTCTAATACTGAGTGTGATAGCTGATATCAATAGTCAATCTGACATGTAAGAATACAGATTATAAGAAATTGCCTTGATTATTTCAATTGAGGTGGAAAGAATCATGTTAATTTAGGGAAGGACTATTCTCCAGGGAAGTCTTCCTGGATTACTTAGAAATGGAAGCTGAGCTGAGCACCAGCAAGCTCAGATTAATCTGTTGCTCTCTGCTCTTGCTGCACATGCGATGTGTTTGCCAACATTAAATTATGACACTTTACATTACTTGCAGTGATGCATGATAAGCAGAAGTTGTGGCTTATTAAACTCTTTGCCCTTTAAGCTGTTTGAACAAGCGATTTTGGTGTAATCTTAGACAATGAAACTAAAAATCAGAGAAGTTCCATAGTCCCCCATTTTCTTTTGACACAATGAAAATACACCTCACTGGTTCCAGTGATGGCACATTCCCAAAGATGTTTAGCAAAGGACATTGAAAAAGGAAGGAGAAAGCAAAAAGCATATATCAGGCAAAATTTCTAATACTTAAATCATTTCTAATACTGAGTGTGATAGCTGATATCAATAATCAATCTGACATGTAAGAATACAGATTATAAGAAATTGCCTTGATTATTTCAATTGAGGTGGAAAGAATCATGTTAATTTAGGGAAGGACTATTCTCCAGGGAAGTCTTCCTGGATTACTTAGAAATAGAAGCTGAGCTGAGCACCAGCAAACTCAGATTAATCTGTTGCTCTCTGCTCTTGCTGCACATGCTATGAAACACAGAATACAGATCTACCTGATGGGAAAGTGTGAAGATGATTAATGTTCAAGAAAGGTTCCAGGAAGAGTGCCAACCAAGTTCA
This sequence comes from Typhlomys cinereus, assembly GCA_023101885.1. NCBI lineage: Eukaryota > Metazoa > Chordata > Mammalia > Rodentia > Platacanthomyidae > Typhlomys > Typhlomys cinereus. Next base: position 923,837 of record JALPQD010000226.1, read on the forward strand.
ACTTATTAATAATTTACCAAATCACAATTTTCTTGGTGTTCCTTTCATTAGCCTACCTTTTATTCAGCTTAATGGATCCAGTCATTATTTATAAAAATATTTAAAAAAGAAGAAAGAAAACTCATTTCATAGCAAAGAGATATTAATCTGATATAAACTCTAATACTGCAGCATTTTTTCATGGTCTGGTACTTTTTAATATTTAGTTATAGATGGAAAAATAATGTTAAAAATAAAAATACACCCATTGTATAGTAGACAAAGAAATGAGAGACAACTCAGATTCATTAAACTGAGGAAAGACAATATCTGGGATCACCTGGCATGTTGTCTAAAATTCTGTATGGCCACTTAAGAATATTGAGTTTTAGTTATATTATTTGAGTTTTTTGGTCTAAAATTTTACCTTTGATGTTTATCTAATAATAATGTCTGACTACTATATTTATTATCCACTGAGGAACTCAGATGATTTTGTTTCTAATAGTATAACAACTTTTACATGCAAATAAGACTATGAGAAAGTATGTGCTTCCTTAACATAATAATTGTATTGGAATTATACAATTCAATTTAATTGTTGGCTGTTTTTTCCTAGTTTAGTTTGATTGAAACCTGTCAAGAATAATCAATTTGGAAATTTTTGGATTAATTGCTGAAAAATTGCATTGCCTATGTTATAAATTTGAATGCATAATTTATTAAAACTATGGAACTGTATGTTATTTTCCAATAAGATGATGCATTTTGTAGAGTATTTAATATCAAATGATGCAAACTAAATTAATGGTATATTCATGAATTTCTGAATATACAAAGAAAATCAGTTTACGTCTAGTTGATCTGTAAGCATTTACAATAATTTTAAATCACTTGAGGATTGAATTTTGACCCTGTTCTATATCAACAATGAAGTAAAACTGAAGTGCCTAAGGGATGCCTTTATCAGTAAATGATATTACTTACTCAAACACATATTGCAGAATGTATAACCATTCAGAATAAAGGTGAAAACAAACATCCAAAGATATCTAAAATCTTCATAATGGGAAATTATTTTTCAAAGGAAAGAAAATTTACTGGCATTTAGCCAGTCACAGGAAAGCTATATGGGTGATCCATCAGAAATGTGAACATGGAAAGATTAAAAAAGAGAGAGAAGGAAGAATGGATGGGAGATGGGAGGAAGAGACAAATGGAAATCAGAGGTAGGTATTAAAATATATCGTTTTATGACATTGTTAATTATCCTAAATATTTCCTCTTAGCTATATATGGAGTACAGTTAAAAAAAACAGGATACTACTTTCAAAATGACAAACATTTTTTAAGCCTGCATAATGCCTCAGCTTGCACAAAATGTACTTTCTGGAAAACTCAAGAATTGAGTTCTGTCTTGCAATACATTTAAAACAGGAAGATTGAGCACTCTACAGTGACATCGGAGATGGAAAGAGAACTCTGTAGAGGTTGCATGAGCAGTGTAAGAGCAGAAATAAGAAAGACCCTTTCCCCAAACAAGGTGGAAGGAAACAACATAAATCTTAGTGTTGTGTTCTGACTTCTACACATTAAACACACGCACGCACACACATACACACACACACACACACACACACACACACACAATCTCAAAACAAAAAAAATTGTTACAGGTTCAAACCCACTAGAGCCATGCTCTGATTTGCATACACAAATATTAAATCTACAAGGAAATAATTGCTAATTTAAAGATTTTTCCTATGGACATGGTGATGTTATTTTGGCTAATCTTCAATTATTTTCCACTTTTACTTTGGAAACTAAAGGAAATTGTCTCAACAAAGAACTTAATTTGAACAGAAAGTAGTTTGAAAAAGCTATCATAAAATCATCGTGTAGGCTTTCAGAAACATTCAAATGATTCTCTGCATACTCTTTGAGATTTCTCTCCTGCTGAGCTCATTGAACCCTTAGCAACCTACACTGCAGAACTATTCCTCTATGTCCTTCTGGGCATCCTTCCCATTCTTATAGCATGTTAGCAGACACACCTATCATATGAAAAGGAAGGAGACAAGTCAGAATGAATGGATTTAGATTTAGCTGTTTGTGAGTCAAAGTGTCTTTAAAACTATTTTTCATAAGGAATACAGGCTGTTTAGACAGCCTATTTCAGTAATTGCCCATATTAATTTTCAGACATGAAAAATTGAGCTCACTTTTAAAAGTGTAAAAGAAACAAGAATATAGAGGATGTACAATGGAAACAAACACCCTATGTGTGTACATTTCTGTGTGTGTTTGTGTGCATGTGTGTATCAGTATGTATGTGTTTGTATGAGATTTTGTGTGCATATATTTGTGTTTCTGTGTGTAGGTCTGTATGAGAGAGCAGCTAGAAGTAACTGTTATTTAGCAACCAAACATTAATTATATGTTGTATATGTGCTGACACAAGTGCATTCCTTGAAGTTTTCATACTTTCATTTTACATAGAGTTTTACTTATTATCCTTAGTAATTTCTACATGAAATATGGTTATGAAAAGATTTCATAACTTGAAAACTTCTCCAAATTCTTGCTTAGTTTCAGCTTATTTTCAGACTTTCTCATTAACTCAAAATTCAGAAATCTTCAGAAATTCTGTTTACATTCTTTGTAGTTAAATGGTTTCAATATCAGACACTTTATGTTCTTTTAAATAATCAATAAAAAGCATATTTAAAAATATTTGATGAAGCAGCTATTATCATGACTTCATGTGAACATATACATACAAATTTCACATCAAAAATTCAGTAGAAGTGAATTATATTTGGCATTTAGAGTTATATAAACATGTATCCTTTACCAACTGATCAGTATTCTATCTATATTATATATGACATAAATACAGCATATACTATACCATATAATATATTTCTAAAGTCAAAATTAATATTTTTATTTTATTATCTAGCTTGAGAGTGATCGCATTTATCAAGTAATAAAAACTGAAAACTATATTATTTAATAAGCCAAGGGTTTGAAACACTCTTTTCTCTCACAACTATTCTTTTTGTAATCCTAGATATGTTCAAGTGTTAGTTTATATCTCTGAAATCTAGAGAAAATGACCATTAGACAGCTAAAACCCAGGAGTGAGATGCAGTAATTTTTTTAGAATGCTAAACACAATCATAATGGCACTTGTTATTTCATTGGTTTATCAAAATTCATGTAGATGACTTTTTTTTAGATGTGAGAGCATTTTATGTATTGTCTTTTGTCATTGACTTAGGTAAGTACAAGCAGACTCAGTCATGAACTTGCTTTTCAATGCAATCCTCCATCACTGGTGTACTTCAACATTAAGTATGACTACTGCTTTGGCTTAATATAATTTCTGTTTTTTTGTAGTGCAGAAAAGACCTGCACTGATTTTATTGTTCTTCCAGGAATGGATGCTGAATTTGATAAAATCTTGCTTATTTTAATCTAATTTCCAGCTAATGAGTTCTCTAATTGGGTTCACTTTGAATTTTAGGAATAACAACATAGTTGAAACTATTCCATTTGGTTTTTCACATGATGCCTAATTTAATTCACAAATACATTATAGAGAATAAGACTGCTTTTTTAAATGTTGATCTTTGCAAATTTATAAGAAGTATACTTGTATAAAATAATAATAAGAACATTTTCTCTGTTCTGTGTTCAGAAAAAAGTGTATATTTTAACTCTTGACAAAAGTATTATGGCAACTCATTTAAATATTTTAGACTTTCTGTCTTTTAAAACATGTTGAAAATTCTTCATAGCCATAGTGTTTGTAAATGACATGTTATAATTTTATTTTTAATTTTGATTAAAATTAGGCAATTACATTTTCATGCAAAATTTTCTTATCTAAAAATTATTACTATCCTTTTCAACCATGTTTAATATCATTTTAGAAACATATTTGAGTTACTTTGATATACCATATTAGTCTTTCATATTGTCCTTCATTTATAATTTTATTCTTAAACTGTCCTGGAATTGCTTTCTAAGAAATATCTAATATTAATATATGAACCTTTGGAAGACTTTTCATTTGAACAAAGACTTTTCTTAGTGTTATAATTATTCTGCTTTTAACTTTTTTATTTTCTTCCATTTAATCTAAAGTCTGTTTATTTTGGTATGGCAGTCAATGATCTGTTTGCTATATATTATGTTTGTGCACATGTGTGTGTTCTTTTCTCTACAGAAAGCAAACATGACACAGTAATAGGAATTTGAAAATGTTCCTGGGAGTAGAGAAAAATATGAGAAGCTAAGTTACTAGTCATTGATCTTGGTGACTTCCTTTCCTGAGGGGAGAGAGAAAGAGAAAAGTAGACAGACAATGAGAATGGATATATTTTTTGAAGTTCATTGGTCAGCTGACTCTACAATGTGTTTGCAGGTTTACGCGCAGTGTAATTTTTTTCAAACTGTAAATTTTTATTTCCTTCACTTTGCATTCTAAATTGTCATCTTTATTAATCCTCCTAGCTTTTTGATAATAAGACATCTCATTTTCATATGATTCCTTCTCTGCAATATCATTCTGGGGTTTCTCAATATCATTACTGAAAATTGGCAAAGCTCATATTGCATATCTCAAGATTTTATCTGTTGACCATTATTTTCTTGTGTTTCCTATACTTCAAAATTCATAAACATATTTTTACTATATTAATGTGTTCAGCTTTTTTTAAATTGTAAGGATATTTTTTTCTGGTTTCTGTGTCTGGTTTTTGACATGCAACATGATGTCTTATAGGATTATGCAAATAATCACATATAGAATTATACTCTTTGTTCAGATTAACAATTACTCCTTAGATATAAGTTCAGAAAGTTCCCAATTTATAATATTTGACTTTAGATTGTTTAATATTAACAATGCTGCACAAGTGACACATGTTAGTTAAAATGCATTTTAAATTTAGAATTCAGATCATTTTGTGTCATTAGGTGTTAACAGATTTTTCTCCCAATGCTAAGCAAAGTAGCACGCAGCAGGTACTACTTAGCCATACCTTCATGTGGACAAATAATGAAACTCCACAAAGCACAGTTTCCTCTGCACTCTACATAGGAAGAGCTATGAGGATTGACAGGTCATTTACATTAGACATATTTTCGACATGAAGCAACTTAAATATTACAATGTGTTTACCAGAATATGAATATTTCATAAGTTGTAGAGAAGTTAAGTAAATAAATACCTGTGTTCTCTTCATTACTTGGATATTTTGACCAATGCTGTAATGAGTATAGGAAAGCACACATCACTTTGAAAGTCTGAAGGCATTTCTTTTATATGTTAGATTATGTATTAGCTCTATTTTAATCTTTAAGTAAACTTTCCTTGGTTTTCCATTTTGGACAGGCCTATTAGCTTGCCTACAAAGACTGTAATAGTTCACTTTCTGCAATATTTGCCAAAATATATTTCTCTATTTCAATATTAACCTTTCTTCCAAGCATAAAATTTAAAACCTCATCATGGCTTGGCTTGGATTTCTTTGATGCTTAGTATATAACACTTTTCCTGTTCTTAATGTTCTTGTTCATAATGTTCATTGTTAAATTAACATCTATTCAGGTATTTACCAAATTTTTAATTGTATTATTGATTTTGTTTTAATTATTGTTTATTTGTTTCAGTTATGTCTGAGTGATTTGCTCCTGAATTGTGTGATTTTTTGTTATATTTTGGATGTTAGCTGTATTGGACACATGATTGGCAAATTATTTTATCATTCCATCTGTTGTTTGTAAAGCTAATGTTGTGGTTGACTTAATGTTCACACACATAAACTTGACTCCAAATATTTATTTAGTGATCTCATATCTACTTTTGTGTTGATGTGGCCCATCACCTGGGAGAAAGCACCACCTGTATTTGAACCTCTTATATTTTCCCTAGAGTTCTTTAAGTAAGTGCAAATTTAGTGGTGATGATACATGGGAAATAAAATAATGTTTGTTTTTAATCACATTTTCAGTTTGTCAGAACAGTATTCTCTAATCTACAAAGTTTAGGGATATTGATACAATTGTGGCCTGAATTTCCTCAGTATTAAATAAGATAGTCACCAGAACACACACAAACATGCATACACGCACGCGCACACACACACACACACACACACACACACACACAGATTCACATACACATACATGGACACACACACACACACACACATCTTTTGTATTCAAGACAAGAAAATAAAGACAAAACAAAAAACAATTTAATCAAAGAAATTAAACATTTAACCATGGCAATTGTAGTCTGTCTACTTACAAGAATCAAATTTCTAAAAGTAGTGTCTCTCAAATGCAACTAAGCCCTCTCTGATGGCAATGACTTTATTCTAGAGATGTACTGAGTTCATACAGTGAAGTTCACATCCAATGGCCTTTCCCATTCTTCCTGTACCTAGCTACTAATTTCTTATTCTTTCCCTCATTTTCCTGTATCTTTCCAGAAATTTTCTTCTAATAAATTGCATTGTGATAGTAATGCTACTCTTTATTTGGCTGTTTCTAGAATCAACCATATCTATATATGGGAAAGAAAGCAATTTAATTTTGTATATATATAAAATATGTGAATCAATTATATATTTAGCAAGTAAATTATGACTGGTTATAACATTCTAGCAATCCAGCATTTATTTCCCACTCTGTAAGACTGCTTGTTTCAAATTTTATTTTCTCCATATTATACTGATAAGAATGTGTTTTAAGGTTGAAAATTTATTATATTGATTATTTCATGAACCACCTAAATATGAAATTTTGTCCTATATTAATGAGCGCAATTATTCTGTGTTTGAATGTGGATTGACACACATGAGTGTACACTTATTTGAAAGCCCAAGATTGATATCAGAAATCATCCTTGATTGCTTTTTTCCTTACTATTTTGAGATTGAGTCTTTAATCAAAACCAGAACCTGTCTCCAGGATTAAACTCTATTGTCAGGTTGACTGGGAAATTGCAGTCTCTGACTTTTGAAGCTTGAATTAAAATCGGGATGTCTCACTCTACATACATTTTAAGTGGAATCTGGTATCAATATTGCAGTCCATTTGCAAAGCCATCTTCTCAACTCCAACATGGCACGCTATATTTTTTAAACCACATTTTATTTTTTCCTAAATATACAAGCTCAATAGGTACCCTTGTTCTCTCCCTCACTCCTCCCCTTCCCAGTTGTCTCCCCTTGTATTCTCCCCATTCCCTCTTCCTTTCACCCCTCTTCCTCCCTCCCGTCCCCTCTCCCAGAGTCTCCACTTTTTCCTCTCCCATCCCCTGGAACAGATTTTGATGCACTGACCAGTACAAAAAGTTCAGAAATATGTTGAAAATTTAAATTTGTTAATGTTCAGGAAGCAACCTCGCTTTAAACACATCATTTGGAAAACCCAAGTAAAAATAATAGTTTGGAAGTATTCCTCAGACAATCCTTTTTATCTATCTGTTAATATCATTTCAGGCATAAATTATGATTGTGGTCATTGTCTGAAGGAAATGACAGCATTCTTATAAAATTATCATGAGATTTTAAAAATATATGAGTGAGTTATAATGATGTTAAATAATATCATGGTCACATTACATTTAATATTTAAAATAAAATGCATAATATTTACTCATGTAAAATGCATAATCTACTCAGGTTCTGGAATTTTATTATGCACTCACTAAATTGAAGGCAGTTGGTATAATATTAACATGGAAATTTGGATAAAGAAAAGAGGCAGATGAGCATGTAGCATTTAGAACTTTCTGTGAGGGCATTTATTATGAGGTGGAATGTAATAATTTTTCTGCAATAAGTAGAAAAACAGTTTTGCAAAAGGGAAAGAAGATTTACATTTTAAATTTTCAACATTAACAGGGATAGAATTTTAGTTTAAGCTCACTGATTCCAAAGTCTGTGATGTATTATTCTATATATATATATTTTATTTCCACTCATACAAACTTACCAGGTACACCAGTCCCCCCCTCCCTCCAAACCCCTATCCCCCTGTGTCCCCCTCCCGTCCCCCTTTCCTCCCCATCTCCCAGTGCCTCCTCCTCCCATCCCTGGAGAATCCTTTAAGGTGCATGCCAAACTCTCCTCTGGGTCCTCCTCTCCAATGAGGTGCAAGGACCCAATGGCATTTCCCAGAACCCTTTCTTGTGTTCCCCTTAAGCATAGGAACACTACTGAGGCTGTCAATCCCTTGCCTCCAAGGATCTTAGTGCCTTTAGCAAATGCTAGACTTTGTTGGGTCAATAGTGTGTTGGACATTGGGCAGGGCATGTAAAGTCCAAATATGATTGCTTCGGCCCTAACTTGTGTGGAATATCTTGCATATCATTGCTTCTCCCATCCTTGTGCTCTTATAATCTTGCTGCCCCCTCTTCCGCAAATTTCCCTGAGCTTCAGGATGCGGAGAGATTAGGCTGGCCTAATTCCAGGTGATTGATATAGAGTCTCTGATGTATCTGGATTATGGTTTCTTGATTTATTTATTTTTTTCAGTTTTGCTGCTCCTGCAATGCCCTTAGCTCCACCCTAATGGTATTGGATGTCACCCCCTGGCCAGAGATAAAAACCTGTTAAATTAGAGTCTTGTTATAAGATAGTCAAAGGTAGATGTTATAAAAGTAGGAAACCGCAGTGAGGGAGGGGTCAATCACCCATCTGCGAAATGTTTACTTTCTATCTGCCAGACTATACGCCCTCCCCTTCTGGTAAGATCATACCCCATCAGTTGTAAATGATCAGGAAGGAAAGTCTATGAACTTAACCAGATGTCTCATTACTAGCTCCCAGTGCCATCTTAGGCCCCATGTGCTTGGCTATGCCTTGTTCCTCCCAGTGCCATCTTGCCTGGGCTGGCCCAACACATAGGTTTATAGGCAAACATGTTACACACTGAGCTATTTTGATGTCCCCAAGATACCTTATAACTTTAAATATACTGAAATTTTGATATTAGTTCCAAAAGACCATTTAGAGCAAAATATAATGTAAATTATAGGAACAATATTTTGAATAAAAAAATCACATACAATTTAATGATTGTATTATTTCCTGTTATTTCCTGTTATTATATAGGTATTCAGGGAATGAATGAACCTTGTAGTACTGAGAGCAGACATGCCTGATAGAATGCTTGCATGTCTGCAGAAGTCCAACATTAATTGTCTACATTCCAGATTCATCTGCAAAGTAATATATTTTGACATTGTGTCTGGGATGAAATCTACATAGAGATAATTAAAGAAGTATTTTAAGGATGATGATGGATTCCAAGAGAAAACATTGCCATCAGAATTATAACTTTTGTATAGGAAAACATGTGTACCTTGGTTTTGAAGAAAAAAAAAACCCTGTATCATTGAAAAGCATTGAGATGTTCAGTGAAACAGCAAATGTCCAAATATCCTAATTTTATGATGATGAAGATGAAATCAACAGAGGATCCCTCTGTTTCTTATCAGTTGCTTCCCCTAGTATTTGTTCAATCTTAATACAATCAAAATTTGTTCAATTAAATGATGTAAAAATAGGTGCAAAATAATAGGCACATTGTAGGGGGATGAAGATGGTAAACTTCAGAGCTGATCAGTTATCAAATGGTTCAATAATCTCTCCCTGTTCAATTATTTCATTTTTTTTCAGAAAGTAATTTAATAGTCCTAGACATGGTAAGTGTGCGTATTTGTAGCATCTGAGTTTAGGTATGCACCATGCCTGAGTGGAGAGGGAAGCTCAGAGCAATCAGAATGCTTGAAACTTATATGACTAGAGAAGATCAAAGAGACACAAGTTCCATCTGCAAAAATAATGTAGTAAATACTGTAAGCAGTTATTCTGGAGAAAGGCATCTTTCTTCAACTAAGTTACCTGTGAGTTAGATGGAGAGCTAGAACTATACTTCTTCCAGAAATCTTCAATCATGCTGGCCTGGTCTTTGTTGTCGCTATCTTTCAGTCTCCCATGCTCCTGAAATCAACCATTCTGCCAAGCTTTTGTAAGGAACTCTGATAAATTTATTGGCTAACCAAGCTAGAGATGATGGAAATGTTTAACTGTCTTTTCTGCGCTATCTGAGGTAAATAAACTTTTATTAGTGTGTCCCCACTGAAAGTAAGAAGATATAGTAAAAGACAGTTTTCATGAGTGCATAATTAATCAAATAATCTTAAAATTGTAGAGGTGAAAATAAGAATGCTATCTGGGGAAATGAGCCATGAATAAAACAATGGTTTTTACTGTCATCTTAATTTTAACATTAATGAAACTAAAATGTGTAATTTTCTGATTTAGTTGAGTTCAAAGATACAAATAATTCCAAGCAAGTCAAGGTAGGTTTTTACTGAAAAGAAAAATAGAATTTTCAAACATTTACTGTGTACCAGTCATTAATCAAAGCATTATATATGCACACTTCCTTATTTTCTTTAAATACTTTTATAAGTGAATTCCTTTATTATCTTAATTTACAAGATGAAGAAGCCAGCAAATTCAGAAGCACTGAGAAAACCAAATAATTGAAGTAAGAATTTACTGCCAATGTACAGACTTTAGAATGAATAGAAAAAATTGAATATTTCTCTGGAACCCTCTTCAGAGAGTTTAGTGAAAACCTTTGTTTTCTTTTATGAGTATGGAAATATACTCACACCAAGAGGAACTTAGATGACTGGTGAAGGGCATTTCTCATCAGGATTTAAAAACTAAGAGGAAGTGCTTGATTAATAATCAAAAGTTTTACAGGTTTCAGGAACTTATGTAACTATAATAATAAATGTTCACTAGATGACAGATTTCTATCATTATTCTCACCTTCAATTATTGGTCCATTAATGGAACTTCATTTTTCTGTTCAGTTGATAACATAAAAGTATATATCATATAGTCAAATCATAACTTGTATAGGATTAGATGTAAGATATCCTTAGATGGCCTAAAATAGGATCATTTTTTAGAAAAGAAGTTTCATAATTAAATCCATAGAAACTAAATTTTATTACATAATTACAACTTAATGCTTTATTCTCACCAATGAAATTCTTATTTTTCAAAGCAGATCTTCTAATATATATTTATCCCTATTATCTTTCTATCTCTATATCTGTGTATTATCTATCTATCATTCATCTACCTATCAATTTCCTACCATAATAAGAAAAGTCTAAAGACTACATGCATTCTAACAAAAGGACTTATTGAGTCTGGTACAAGCTAGAAAAAGACCATAAAGATTCCAGAAATAATGTTATAATGAAAATTGTGTAAAGGAGAATATATATCCTTTATATTGAACCTGCATTTACGGCTGTAGAAAACAGAGGAAGTGAGAAAAATTAGAGACTAGCCAGAGTCCATGAGATGAAATGTTTACCTACTTTATCTTCTATAAGTGCAAAAGGAAGGCAGACATGGTAACACCTGGCAACCAGTCACCTCACTCAGTTTTCCATTTATACACAGAAATACGTCCAACACTTTTGAAATGAATAGCTTATTGTATCACTCCTCCCTGCCAACCTCTGATTGGTACCATTACCTTTAAAGTATCTCAGAATTCTTTGATCATTATTACCATATGTCATATTTCACTAAGAAAAGTTTTGGAATTCATACTAACACATTCCTTGCCAAGATATAAAAAAATCAAACATTTGACAATAGCAATGTGATAATAAAGATCTGAGAAAAATTACAACACCCATTACTAATGACCCTAATCAATTAGCAAAATCAATAAATTTTTATCTGTGCATCATATATGCCCAGGAAAATGCTGTGTGCTGGAAATAGAATGAATATGACAATAAAACAAAGATAAAAAGTGACATCAGTTGCTGAGAAAGTGCTTATATCTGCATATCCATAGAACACAGAAGGCAAACATACCTATGTATTGAAAGATTCCATTGACAAAAAGTAGATAAGGTAAATTTTAAACAAATGTGCGTGGCTGAATTCTCAAATTGGGACTTTTCTCTTCAGAAGGATAAGAGTATTTGGTCTTTAAATGCTAATGAAAATTGAGCCCTTTCATAGTGTCTGTTGTAATAAAGCAAAAAGACTCTTGTCTATATGGTATAGCTTTGATTTGGGGCATATTGCAAGAATATCAACTCGGTTGTGGTTGTTACATATGTTCTTAACTGTGTTCAATGTATTCATGTGTTTCATTAGATAAAGGCCAAGATAGGGAATATACAATATTTACAGCTGCTATATTTTTCTCTTTTTCTGTTACTATACAAACAAACAAAGAGACTTACTGATCAAAATCTCTCCTGGCACGCTTTAAAATTCATCACTCAGTCATCCTCATCCAGCTAGACAATGCTGGTAATCTCAGCAGCAATGTTCCCATTTCCCCACTTATTTACTTTTCTGCTCCATGTCTTTTCTCTGAGCTAATGTATGACACATGGAGCTCAAGAGTTTCTATTGTTAGAGTTCCTCCACAGCAGCAATTTCACCATTTACTGCCTGATTAACAAAAACGTATTCAACAAAATAATAGTCTTCTGTTCCTAAAGACGACTGACTTTGTCTTCACACTGTTTTTTCTTGTTCTTTAAACTTCTACATGTTTTTTATGACCTGTTTGAGAGGGAATGCAGAGAGTCAAATCGCAACTTTTAAAAAATATGCAGTCCTCTAATCTCAAATTCTTTTTAACATAAAAACTGTTAGTTGGTTTTAAGCTTCCTTCTATTGCATTTTTCTCATAAGGTGTAAAGGTAAGTATCATATTCAGCTGAATTTCTTTTTTTTTCTTCTGTTCTTCTTTATTTTTTTTTATTAAAAATTTAATTATACATTTTAAAATTTTTTACCAGTTCCCTCCCTCCCCCCTCCTCCCTCTCCCCTTCCCCCAGTGCCTCCTCCCCCAATTCCCAGAGAGTCCTTTATTGTGTACGCCTAACTCTCCTCTGGGTCCTCCTCTCTGATGACATATAAGGGCCCAGTGGCATTTCCATAAGCCCTTTCTCTTGTTCCCCTTAAGCATAAGATCACTACTATGGCTGTCAATCCCTTGCCTCCAGGGGTCTCGGTGCCCTTAACAGATGCTAGACTTTATGAGGGCAAAAGTGCGCTGGACATTGCGCAGGGCATGCAAAGTCCCATTATGATTGCTTTGGCCCCAACTCTTGTTGAGAATCTTGCAAATCGTTGCTCCTCCCATCCTTTTGCTCTTACAATCTTACCGCCCCCTCTTCCGCAAATGTCCCTGAGCTCCAGGATGGGGAGAGATTAGGCTGTCCTAGTTCTATGTGATTGATATAGTCTCTGAAGTTCTGGATTGTGGTTTGTTGATTTTCTTTTGCAGTTTTGCTGCTCCTGCAATTCCCTTCACTCCATTCTGCTGGGCACTGTATGTCACCCCCTGGCCAGAGACAAAAAGCTGTTAAGTTCACAGACGTTCTTTACTGATCTCACCAGAAGGGGAGGGCATATAGTCTAGCAGATAAAAAGTAATCATTTTGCAAATGGGTGATGGACCCCTCCCTCAGTGAGGTTTCCTACTCTTATTACATCTACCCTTGAATGTGCTATTACAACAAGACTCCAGTTTAACAGCTGAATTTCTTTATTCATTGAAGTAATAATTTTATTAGCATCTTAGGTACTACATGATACAGCACAAGAAGACTCGTCTATTAAACTTTCAAGCATCACCAATAATTCTTTTTTCTCATTTTTAGTCTATTTTTATGTTTCTCTAGTTGAAAGAGCACAATGAGTAACAATCCCTGCTCCCCTCCTTCCCTCTTTCCCTACTACCTACCCTCCTTTCCTGCTTCTCTCCTCCTTCCCCTCCCTTTATTTATCCATCTCACTGCCTCCAACTCTCCTGTCTGCTTCTAGGATTCCTGGGGTTCCTCTGTTCTCATGAGGGTTCAGACTTCTGCAGCTGACCAAGTGGCCCTTCCTTGAGCAGATCCTCTGATGAGCACTCCTCTTCACATGTCAAACCTTAGCTATTCAGGTTCCTGCTGCTTGAAATTATTCCTCTTGATCCTCATTAGGTGGGCATGTTGATTTGTCAGGCAATGTGGAGGTCTAGTAAAGACAAGTCTTATCACAGTGAGTTCCTGGACACAGCAGCTCTGCCTTGTGTGGATAGTCACGTCCAGCGGTGGACCCTACCATCTTTAAGTTCTTAAAGTCTGACCACCCCTGTTCCACAAAGTTCCCTGAGCTTTAAGGTAGGGAAGGTTTTGGCTGGCTTGATTCCAGGTGAACATTGTAGGGTTGCTGGTACTCTGCATTCTGACTGGCTGTTGTCTATTTCACTGTTTTTCTTCTGCACTAGTCTCCATTTCCTTTGTGTGTTGAGATGCTCTCCTATCTAAGGATAAAAAAACTGTGAAAAATGACCTTTTAACAAGATAAGGCTTAAAAGAGAGAGAAGATCAAGATTAGGCCACAGTAGAGTGTAGGGTTGGCCTGCAGGTAATGAACCATCTGCTTAGTCACCATTAACCCACACGTGACCATGAGAAGGAACAATGCTTAGCACTGTAAACCACTCTATACAACAATGGATGGGGAGGAAACTGAATGTGGACAGGATCAGATGTCTCAAAATTTACAGGCTGGACTTTTTTTTAACAGTGTCCTTATCTACTTATTTGTTTATTTGTCATCTATTTATTATTTATTTATTTATTTATTTATTTATTTAACTATGCTCTTTGTTTTCACTCTCTTGGGGTTTTCTTTTCCCTGCCCTCTAATTTATGATCTTTTGCAGTTATAATGGATATTTTAGAAATTTCCCTTTGAGTATGTCATTATTACTAGGTTCCACTTATTAGGGACAACATGTGACTTCCTTTTTTTTGTGTCTGGGATACTTTGTTCACTATAATTTCTTCCAATTCCATCCATTTTCCAGCAAATTTCATTAATTCATTTCTTGATAGCTATGTAGTATTCCATTGTGTATGTGTACCACATTTGTTCATTATCCATTCGTCAACTCTTGAGCATTTAGGTTGATTCCGTGACTTTGCTACTGTGAATAGTTCTGTGATGTACATGTACCTCTATAGTTAGATGAGGCAGTCTTTGGGGATATTTCCAGTAGTGGTATATACAGACCAGTTATACAAGTATGCATTCCCACCAGAATCCTTTCCAGCATTTGTTGTTGTATGTATTTTGCATTTTAGCCATTCTGATTGGGGTGAGATTATACCTCAGATTGGTTTGGATTTCCCTAACAGCTAGGGAAATAGAACATTGATAAGGTATTTTTTGTCCATTTTAATTTCATCCTGGAAAAGTTTCTGTTACGATCCAAGGCTCATTTTCAAATTGAATTTCTTACCTCCTTGGTGTTTAATTTTTTGAGTTTTTTGGGCAATCTGAGTATTGGTCCTTTATCAGATGTGTAGTTAGTTAAGTTTTTTTTTTTTTTCCCGATTCTGTCAGATGTCTTTTTGCTTGGTCTTTAACTGACCAAAATCTCTTTAATTTCATGAGCTCTCACTTGAGTGTTGATTCTATTTCCTGTGCAACTGATGTCTTATTTAGAAAGTGCCTAAGCCAATCAGTTTGAGGGCGTACCCATTTTTTTCTAGGGTTTTTGTAGTCTCTAATCTAATATTAAGGTCTTTGATCCATTTGGAGTTTTGTGCATGATGACAAGTTAAGTTCTAGTTTCAATCTTTTGCCAGCACCATTTATTGAAGAGGCTGCCCTTTTTTCAATGGTTTTTCTGAGTACCCTTATCAAAAACCAGATGACTGTAGAGTCAGGGTCTTCAACGCTTATCCATTGATTTGTGTTTACTTTGAAGCCAATGCCATGGCGTCTTTATTACTATAGATTTGTAGTATATATAAGGTCTGATATGATGATACCTCCAGCTGAGTTTTTGTTACTTGAGAGTTTAAGGTATACTGGGCCTTTGGTGCTTTCACATGAATTTTGAGATTATTTTGACAATTTTTGTAAAGTATTGCCTTGGAATTTTGAATGGAATTTTGTTGTATCTGTATATTGCTTTTGGTAGGATGGTGGTTTTTGTGATGTTAATTGTACCAAACCAGGTGCATGGGAGGTATTTCCACCTTCTAGTGTCATCTGAAATTTATTTCCTTAAGGTTTTAAAGTTTTCATTTTACATGCCTCACACATCCTTGGTTAGATTTATACCAAAACATTTCATTTTTTTAGGGGCTATGATGAATGGATTTTTTCACTTTTTTCATCTTTGGTGTACAAAAAAGCCACTGATATTTGAAAATTAATTTTGTAATCTGCCATTTTGCTGAATGTATGGATTAGTTCCAGGAGTTTCTTGGTAGGTTTCTTCAGGGTCTCTCAGGTATAGAATCATGTCATTTGCAAATAGAGATATCTTGACTTCTTGTTTTCATATTTATACTCCTTTTCTCTCTGTCTCTGTCTCTCTCTTTTTCTCATCTTATGGCTTTAGCTGTGACTTCAAGTATAAATTTAATATAAGTGGCAAGAGTGTACAGCCTTTCCTAGTTCCTGAATGAAGCAGGAGTGCTTCAAATTTTTCACCATTTAGTATGACATTTTTTTTATTAAAAATTTAATTATACATTTTAAAATTTTTTACCAGTTCCCTCCCTCCCCCCTCCTTCCCCTCCCCTTCCCCCAGTTCCTCCCCCCCAATTCCCAGAGAGTCCTTTATTGTGTACGCCTAACTCTCCACTGGGTCCTCCTCTCCGATGACATATAAGGACCCAGTGGCATTTCCATAAGCCCTTTCTCTTATTCCCCTTAAGCATAAGATCACTACTATGGCTGTCAATCCCTTGCCTCCAGGGGTCTCGTTGCCCTTAACAGATGCTAGACTTTATGAGGGCAAAAGTGCGCTGGACATTGCGCAGGGCATGCAAAGTCCCATTATGATTGCTTTGGCCCCAACTCTTGTTGAGAATCTTGCAAATCGTTGCTCCTCCCATCCTTTTGCTCTTACAATCTTACCGCCCCCTCTTCCGCAAATGTCCCTGAGCTCCAGGATGGGGAGAGATTAGGCTGTCCTAGTTCTATGTGATTGATATAGAGTCTCTGAAGTTCTGGATTGTGGTTTGTTGATTTTCTTTTGCAGTTTTGCTGCTCCTGCAATTCCCTTCACTCCATTCTGCTGGGCACTGTATGTCACCCCCTGGCCAGAGACAAAAAGCTGTTAAACTGGAGTCTTGTTGTAATAGCACATTCAAGGGTAGATGTAATAAGAGTAGGAAACCTCACTGAGGGAGGGGTCCATCACCCATTTGCAAAATGATTACTTTTTATCTGCTAGACTATATGCCCTCCCCTTCTGGTGAGATCAGGAAAGAACGTCTGTGAACTTAACCAGGTTTCTCATTACTTACTTGCAGACCTTGATGGAGGCCTATTTTCTCTGCTGTAACATGGTCTCCTCTCTCCTTGTTTCTGGTGTGGCCCTCCTAACCCATCTCTCTTGTTCATAATCCTTGCAATTACTGTGTTACATAGGTTTACTTTTGAGTGTCTCAATGTGGGCTGGGTGAGTTTGGTACTAGGAGCCACCTATTAGGGAGTACATACGGCGCTTAATTTTCTGGGTTTGGGATACTTCACTTAATATAATTCTTTCTAATGACATCCATTTCCCAGCAAATTCCAGTAATTCATCTTTTTTGATGGCTGAGTAGTACTCCATTGTATAGATGTACCACAGTTTCCTTATCCACTCGTCAACTGTTGGACATTTAGGTTGATTCCATGACTTTGCTATTGTAAACAGTGCTGTTACGAACATGGTCGAGCTTGTGCTATCGAGGCGAACCTCTGCTGCATGGGGGGTTATTCCCAAAAGTGGGATAGCAGGGTCATACGGCATTTCAATCTTTAATTTCTTTAAGAATCTCCAGACGGCTCGCCAGAGTGGCTGTATGAGCCTGCATTCCCACCAACAATGTAGGAGAGTTCCCCTCTCTCCACATCCTCTCCAGCATTTGTCGTTGTTTGTATTGTGGATTTTTGCCATCCTGACCCGGGTGAGATGATATCTCAGGGAAGTTTTGATTTGAATTTCCCTGATGGCGAAGGAAGTGGAGCATTTTTTAAGATAATTGTTAGACATTTTAATTTCATCCCTGGTAAAGTTTCTTTTAAGTTCCAGGGCCCATTTTTTAATTGGGCCAGTGTTTTCCTTGGAGTTTAATTTTCTAAGTTCTTTGTGCACTCTGGACAGTAGAGCTCTGTCAGATATGTGGTTAGTGAAGATTTTCTCCCATTCTGTGGGTTTCCTTTGAGCTCGTGTGACAATCTCTTTATCTGAACAGAAGCTCTTTAATTTCACAAGATCCCAACTGTTGAGAGTTGGTAGCAGTGACTGTGCCATTGGATGTCTGTTTAGGAAGTGTTGGCCTAGCCCAATCAGCTCGAGGGAGTTCCCTATCCTTTCAACTATGGTTTTTATAGTCTCTGGCCTGATATCAAGGTCCTTGATCCATTTGGAATTAAGTCTTGTACATGGTGACAAGTACGGGTCCAGCTTTAATCTTCTGCATGTGGAGATCCAGTTTTGCCAGCACCATTTGTTGAAGATGCTGTTCTTTTTCCATTGGATTCTTTGGGCCCCTTTGTCAAAGACCAAATGGCTGTAACTTTGTGGGCTTATATCTGGGTCTTCAATCCTTATCCATTGATCTGTGTGTCTATTTTGGAGCCAGTACCAGGCTGTCTTTATAACTATGGATTTGTAGTATAGACTTAGGTTTGGTATGGTAATACCTCCAGCTGTGTTTTTGTTACTCAGGATTCTTTTTGCTATCCTGGGTCTTTTGTGCCTCCATATGAACTTTGAGATTGTTTGGTCAACTTCTTTGAAGAATTGCTTTGGGATTTTGATTGGTATAGCATTGAATCTGTATATTGCCTTTGGTAGGATGGTCATTTTTACAATGTTGATTCTGCCAATCCAGGAACAAGGGAGGTCTTTCCACCTTCTGGTGTCTTCTGCAATTTCTTTCTTTAGGGTTTTAAAGTTTTCATTGTAAAGGTCTTTTACCTCCTCAGTTAGGTTTATACCAAGGTATTTCATTTTTTTAGGGGTTATAGTAAATGGCATGGTTTCTCTCAAGGCTTTTTCACTTCTTTCATTCTGGGCATATAGGAAGGCCTCTGATTTTTGCACATTTATTTTGTATCCTGCCACCCTGCTGAACTTCTCAATTAGTTCCAGGAGCTTCCTGGTGGAGTTTTTGGGATCCCTCAGGCATAAGATCATGTCATCTGCAAATAGGGATAGCTTGACTTCTTCCTTGCTGATTTGAATCCCTTTTATTTCCCTTTCTTATGGCTTCAGCTAAGACTTCAAGTACAATATTGAATAGAAGTGGTGAGAGTGGACAGCCTTGTCTAGTTCCTGATCGAAGTGGGAATGCTTCCAATTGTTCCCCATTGAGCATAATCCTTGCTGTGGGCTTGTTGTATACAGCTTTTATTATATTGATAAAGGTTCCTTCCATTCCTACTGTCTCTAGTGTTTTGATCATAAAAGGCTGTTGGATCTTGTCAAAAGCTTTTTCTGCATCTATCGAGAGTATCATGTGGTCTTGGACTTTGGACTGGTTTACATGATGAATTACATTTATTGATTTGCGTATGTTGAACCAACCTTGTGTGCCGGGGATGAAGCCTACTTGGTCCCCATGAATGATCTTTTTAATATGTTTTTGAATCCGATTTGCTGAGACTTTGTTGAGAATCTTTGCATCTGTGTTCATCAGGTAGATCAGCCTATAGTTTTCTTTTTTAAGTGAATCTTTATTAGGTTTTGGGATTAAAACGATATTAGCTTCATAGAAGGAATTTAGTAGTGTTCCTTCCTTTGCTATTTGATGGAACAGTTTAAGGAGTATTGGTATTATTAACTCCTTAAATATCTGGTAGAACTCTGCTGAATCCATCTGGTCCAGGACATTTTTTGGTGGGAAGATTCGAGATTACTTCCTCAATTTCCTTATATGTTATAGGACTATTTAAATAATTCACAACTTCCTGATTCAATTTAGGTAAGTTGTGTTTACTTAGAAATTCATCCATCTCTTTTTTGTTGTCAAACTTCACTGAGTATAAGTTTTTGAAATATGATGTTATAATTCTTTGGATTTCTTGGGTATCAGTAGTGATAACTCCATGTTCATTTCTAATTTTGTTAATTTGGGTTTTCTCTCTCTTGCTTTTGGTTAGTTTAGCTAGGGGTGTATCAATCTTGTTGATTTTTTCAAAGAACCAGCTTTTTGATTGGTTGATTTTTTTCTATCGTTTTCTTAGTCTCGATTTCAGATATTTCTCCCCTTATTTTGCTAATCTCTTCTCTTCTACTGCTTTTGGGATCAGATTGCTCTAGTTTCTCTAAAGCTTTAAGCTGCATTGTTAAGTTGTTTATTTCTGATGTTTCCATTTTTTTGACGTGGGCATTAAGAGCTATGAACTTACCTCTTAGAACAGCTTTCATTGTGTCCCAGAGATTTTGGTAAGTTGTATTTTCGTTATCATTCACTTTCAGGAAATCTTGAATTTCCTTTTTAATTTCCTCTTGAATCCAGTTCTCATTCAGCATCATAGTGTTAAGTTTCCAGGAGTTAGTGTATTTTCTCTTGTTTGATGTGTTGTGGATGTCCAGCTTTAGGCTGTGGTGGTCTGATAGGGCACAAGTTAGAATTTCAACTTTCTTGTATATGTGTAGATTCATTTTGTGGCCCAATATGTGATCTATTTTGGAGAAAGTTCCGTGTGCTGCTGAGAAAAATGTGTATTCTTTGGTGCGTGGGTGAAAAGTTCGATAGAGATCTGTGAGGTCCATCTCTTTCAGGGTTTGATTAAGTTCCAAAGTGTCTCTGTTAACCTTTTGACCTGTTGATCTATCCCATGTAGAGAGGGCGGTGTTGAAATCCCCAAGAATTATCGTTTGGGGGTTGATTTCTTGCTTTAGACGCTGTAGGGTTTTCTTAATGAATGTGGAGGGGCCCGTATTGGGTGCATATATGTTCAGTATTGTGAAATCTTCCTGGTGAATTGTACCTGTGACTAAAATGTAGTATCCATCCGTGTCTCTTATAATTTTTTTTGGTTTGAAAACCACTTTGTCTGATATCATAATGGCTACCCCTCCCTGTTTTCTGCTTCCATTTGCTTGTAGAATTGTTGACCAGCCTTTTATTTTTAGAGCGTGCCTATCTTTTGTGGTGAGATGGGTTTCCTGCAGGCAACAGATTGATGGATTTTGATTTTTAATCCAAGTTTGTAATCTGTGTCTCTTTATCGGTGAATTAAGTCCATTAACATTTAGTGTTATAATGGAGAAACTATTGTTAATTCCAGACATTTATTATGTTTAGTAGCTTTTATAAGTATATTGCTTCACTTTTAATGGTGTTATATTTGCCTTCTGTTCTCCTGGATATGCCGTTTTTTTCTTCACGCTTGAGTATCATTTCTAGCAGTTTTTGAAGG
Organism: Typhlomys cinereus; assembly: GCA_023101885.1. Lineage (NCBI taxonomy): Eukaryota > Metazoa > Chordata > Mammalia > Rodentia > Platacanthomyidae > Typhlomys > Typhlomys cinereus. The sequence goes on from JALPQD010000226.1 coordinate 945,343, forward strand.
CCTGGTTTGGTGGCCATGTATCCCTTAAAGTTGTCTTTGTGCTGGAAAATTTTTCTTTCTCCCTCGATCATGACTGATAGTTTTACAGGGTAAATCAGCCTGGGTTGACATTTTTGCTCATTCAATACTTGAAGTATGTCTCTCCAAGCTCTTCTTGCTTTTACTGTTTCGACTGAGAAGTCATTTGTTATTTTAATAGGTTTGCCTTTAAAAGTGACTTGTTTTTTCTCCCTTGAAGCTCTCAGCACCAGTTCTTTATCTTGAATGTGGAGTGTTTTAACTATTATTTGCCGCGGTGTGCTTCTATTTTGGTCGTATTTGTTTGGGGTGCGGAATGCCTCTTGTATATGAATGGGCCTCTCTTTTTTTAGATGAGGAAAGTTTTCCTTGATGATCGTTTGAAAAATTTCCTCAGGGGTGGTATTTTGAGATTCTTGCTCAGGTATTCCATGAATACGCATGTTAGGCTTCTTCAGGGTGTCCCATATCTCTTGGATATTTCTCTCAAGTATCTTTTTGGCTTTAACAACCTCTTCCATTGAACTGGTTAGTACTCCCACTTTATCTTCAAGGTCTGAAATTCTGTTTTCTGCTTCATTAGTTCTGTTCATAAGACTCTCTGTGGCGTTCTGGGTTGAAGATAACTTGTCTTGGCTCAGTTTTTTTTTTTTAATTTTTTATTATTATTTATTCAACTGTGCACATGTGCGTGTGTATGTGTGCGTGTGTGTGTGTGTGTAGAACCACGGACGAATTCGCGAACCACCATGGACGCCTCCACCTCCTTCTTCCTTGGGATTCACAGGCTCCGCCCCACCAGGACCGGAAACGCAGGCCGCCCCGCTTCCGCCTGGCGTCTATACGTGGGATCTGGGATCCGAACTCAGGACCTTCCGCCTGCAAGGTGGAGGCTTAACCCCTGAGCCACCTCACCAGCCCTTTTAGCTCAGTTTTAAACTCTGCTTGAGTTTGTTTTAACTGCTCTATGCCACTTTTTGTTTCTTGCACTGTTTTTCTCAACTCCTCCAGATGTCTGTTGTGTTCCTCTTCAAAGCGATTGATTCAATTATGTAATTCCTCCCGGATTTCCTCTTTCATAGTATTGAACATGGTAATGATCATATTTTGAAAGTCGTTATCCTGGGTCAGGCTTTCTTGGCCTTTTTCCGCGGGTTTGTTCTTGTTGGAGTCTAACATTATGGGATTAATTTCTTCAGTGGGAAATTTGTTTACTTGAGTGTTGCTTCTCATGGATTTGCACTTTGAGTTTGGCATTGTCATTTTAACTCTTAAGATCTCTCAATTTCACTAAACTGAATTATTTGGCCTGGGGTACTGGTGGGCGGGGCCCGAATAGGGACTTACCTAGGGCTCGGGGTGAGGCCCGGGTGGACCGCGCGCGTGTCCCGACCGGCGGAGCGGGGTTGGGTGAAAAGGGAGGATGGGCGCGTCGGCGTGGAGCTATTTAACCCGAGGGCAGCTGGGGCGGGGCCCGGGCGCAGGGGGAGGTCCTCCTCGTCCCTGGGCCCCCGCGCGGCTCCGGCTGGATGGTGGGAGTCGGAGCCGGGTCCCTGTGGGCTGACCTGGGGTCCTAGAGTGCGCGGTGAGGCCCGGCTGGATCCTAGTATGACATTTTTTATAGGCTTCATTTGTTATATTGTTATAAGCTCCTTCTATTCCTATTGTCACCAGGGCTTTTATCGAAAAGGGATGTTAGATCTCGTCAAAGGCTTTTTCTGCATCTATCAAGAGAATCATGTGGTTTTAGTCTTTGGATTTGTTTATATTTATTGATTTGCATATGTTAAACCAAACTCGTATGCCTGGAATAACTCCTACTTGATCATGGTGGATGATATTTTTGAAATGTTTCTGATTCTGGTTTGCTAAAATTTTGTTGAGGATCTCTGCATCAGTGTTCATTAATGAGAATGGCCTATAGTTTTCTTTTTTTTAAATTGCATCTTTATTTGATTTTGGGAATCTGTGTAATATCAGCTTCATATAAATAGTTTAGAAGTGTTCCTTCCTTTGTGATTTTATCAGATAGTTTAAAGAGTAGTAGTGTTATTTGTTTTTATAATTACTTCTTTAATTTTGTCACTTGATATATGCCTATTTAAATAATTCAATTCAGCCTGATTTAATTTTGGTAAGTTACATATACTTAGAAATTCATCAATTTTTTCTGATTATCATATTTTGAGGAGTATAGGTTTTTTAAACATGACCTTATGATGATCTAAATTTCTTTGGTATCCATTGTAATTACTACATTTCATCTCAAATTTTATTAATTTGGGTTTTCTCTCTTTTGCTTTTGGTTATTTTTGTTAGTCATTTATCAATCTTATTGATTTTTTTCAAAGAATCTTTTTTTGTGTTGGTTGATTCTTTGTGTAGATTTTGTTTTCCTTATCTCCATTTCAGATATCTGTTCCCTGATTTTACTAATATCTGCACATCTACTGCTTTTGGGATAGGATTATTCCTATCTGTCTAAAATTTTAAGTTGCATTGTTAAGTTATTTACTTGTGGTGTCTCCTATTTTGATATAGGCATTGAGTGGTACAAAGTTCTCTCTTAGGATTGTCTTTCTTGTGTCCAGAAATTTTGATATTTTGTGTTTTCATTATCATTCACTTGTAGGAATTTTTGACTTCTGCCTGAACTCATTCCTTGTTAGTATTATGGTATATAATTTCTAAGAATTTTTATATTTTCTGTCATTTGCCTTGTGGATGTCTAGCCTTATTACATCATGGTCTGATAAAGTATAGGATATAATATCTACTTTGCTGCATATGTCGAGGCTTGTTTTTGGCCCAAAATGTGGTCTATTTTAGAGAAAGTTCTTTGGGTTGCTGAAAAAAAGATGTATTCCTTGGTGTTATGATGGTAGGTTTGGTAAATGTCAATCAGATCCATTTTATTTATAGTTTGACTCAGCTCTATTGTGTCAATTTTTAACTTGTTGACCTACCTAAAGATGAGAATGGGCTGTTGAAATCTCTTCTATTCTCATGTTTGCTTTGGTTAGTTGCTTTAGTTGTTGTACTGTTTGTTTAATGAATGTGAGCGATCCTATATTAGGTGCATATATGTTCAGTATTGTGGAGTTTTCTTAATGAATTTTTCCTTTGCCTAATATGTATTATCCAACTGTGTCTACTATGATTTCTTTTAATTTGAAGTTTATTTTTTAAGATTCTAGAATTGCTAAAACCCACTTGTTTCCTACTTCCAATAGCTTTTAGTACCTTTTGATCTGAGAATATTCTCAGATGCCTAGCTTTATGGTGATCTGTGCTTCCTGATTGCAGAAGATTGGGGTCGTTATTTTAAATACATGTTTGCAGTCTATGTCTCTTGATTACAGAGTTAATTACATTGACATTTAGAGTTACAACTGAGAAGTGTCTGTTGATTTATGTCATTTATCTGCATTTAAAACTTTTTACACCTGCCTGGGTTTTTCTCTCAAGGTCCAGGGAAGGCACTCTGTTTCCCAGGTAATTGCCACCAGCTCTCAGGTCACCCGCTCCTCCCAGCCCCTCCCACCATCCAGCCTGAGCAGTGCCTAGGCTGCTCTGGGCTTGGGTGGACCACTAGGCAACGCCCCAAGTCCCAGGTGAAGCGTGCCTGGAGCCCCTCTGCCCCTTTTGCCCCTCCCTTCCGCCCACCCTGAGTGCTCGCTCGCCTGCCAGGGATGCTCACTCGTGGTCCAGGGACGGCACCCTGTTTCTCAGAATTCAACAAAGTCCAAAGAAAACCCAAGTAAAGCTCTAGGGGACAAAGACTATACATTGAAGTCCTCTAAAATCATCCTATCACATGGGAGAGATTCTTTACATCCAGACCACATCCAGACCAAAGATAAGTAAACCCATTTTTTAATGTTTTGTTCCTCTCAGTCATTAATACTGTAGATTAACTCTTCCATATAGCCACCCCCAAAACATACTACTTCAGGGACTATACCACTCACCCTCACATATCACCAAGGTACTAAATCATAAAAGTGCACTACCATACTAATATTCACCCCCTGTCTACTTAACCTGATTTAACTGATGTACTAACAGCCTAATAGCCTCAACTAGGAAATAACAATAACAACAGGCAAATGTACCCAACTCCAAGGCAATCACTACTAATAACTGCCAGAGAGCAATAATACCAACTAAATCAGTTCAGTCAAAAACACATGGAAACTGAAAGGTCTTAAAAGACAAAACAACAATGCCCAAGTCAAAGTATAGATCAATGAGAAAAAAATAAAATTTTTAATATGTGTATTTTTTGGCTTGGTAGTTATCTTGGTATTGTTCTTCCCTCTGTCCTCCTGGGTGTGTTTCTTTTTTTTTCTTCAAGATTGGGCATCTTTTCTTTTGTGGGCCTGCTTTGATGATCATATAAGCCTTGAGCTTGTCCTTATAAAGAATATTTTTCTTTCACCTTCAATTATTACTGATAATTTTTAATACTTATTTTTTTATTTCCACTCATACAAACTTAACAGGTACACCCCCCCAACCCCCTGTGCCCCCCTCCCCTCCCCTTCCCTCCCAATCCCCCAGTACCTCCCCCTCCCATCCCGGGAGCATCCTTTAATGAGCATGCCAAATTCTCCTCTGGGTTCTCCTCTCTGATGAGGTGCAAGGACTCTGTGGCATTTCCTAGAACTCTTTCCTATGTTCCCTTTAAGCATAGGAACACTACTGTGGCTGTCAATCCCTTGCCGCCAAGGATCCTAGTGCCTTTAGCAAATGCTAGTCTTTGTGGGGTCAATAGTGTGTTGGACATTGCGCAGGGCATGCAAAGTCCAAATATGATTGCTTCAGCCCTAGCTTGTGTGGAGTATCTTGCATATCATTACTCCTCCCAAGTGGATGAAATTAGAAACAATTATACTGAGTGAAGTGTCCCAGACATAGAAAATTAAGTGCTGTATGTACTACCTAATAGGTGGCTCCTAGTACCAAACGCACTTAGAGACACTCAAGATAAATCTCTGTAATACCTACAGTAATTGCAAAGATTATGAACAGGAGGGATGGGAAAGGAGGGACACACCAGTAACAAGAAGAGAGGGGACCATATTACAGCAGAGCAAATAAGCCATCATCAAGGACTGCAAGTAGGTAATGAGATATCTGGTTCCGTTCACAGACTTTCCTTCCTGATCATTTACAACTGATGGGGTATGATCTTACCAGAAGGGGAGGGTGTATAGTCTGGCAGATAGAAAGTAACCATTTTGAAAATGGGTGATTGACTCCTCTCTCACCACGGTTTTCTACTTTTATTACTGATAATTTGGATAGGTATATCATCCTGTGTTGACTATTGGGCTCATTCATGACATGACACACATCTTCCCAAGCTCTTCTTACTTTTACTGTTTCCATTGAAAAGTCAGCAGTTATTCTAATAGTCTTATATTTAATGTGACTTGATTTTTCTTTCTTTAAGCTCTCAGCACATTCTCTTTATCTTGTGTCTGTAGTTTTTACTATTATTTGCTATGCCAAGTTTCTATTCTGTTTACTTGGATGTGGAAACTTTTCATTGATGATAGTGTGAAAAATCTCTTCTGGTGTGGCCTTTTGTGTTTCTTGTCCTGGGATCCTTTGAATGTATAGTTTTGGCTTCTTCAAAGTGTCCCATAACTCTTTAATATTCCTCTCAAGTCGGTTTTTAAAGCTTTTTCAAGCTTTGTAATGGAGAAAATTTGTTCTTCTATCTTGTCTTCTTATTCTAATAGTTTATTTTTCTGCTGCATCAGTTCTGTTGGTGAGACTTTCTGTTAAGTTTTGTATTGCAATTAGTTTGTTTATAATTTCAAGTTTAATCTCTTAATGGGATTTTTTCATCTGCTATATGTTTAGGCTTGTTTCATCAATTGTCTTTTTCCTTTCATCCAGGTGCCTGTAATTTTCCTGCTCATTTTTATCTATAAGTTATTTAACTCATCTTGGATTTCTTCTTTCATTGTTTTGATTATATTAATAACGAAACCTTGAAAATCTTTATCATGATTGTTGCTTTCTTGACTTATATGTAATATGCTATTCTGGTTGGAATCCATTATTGTGGGATTGATATTTTGCAGGAGATTGTCTTGGATTTTGTTATTTTTTGTGGATTTACAATGTGACTTGGGCATTTTATGTTTGTGCTCTAGTTTCTTTCTTAGAGGTATGTTTTTGACTCTTTTGAGTAACAAAAATTTACCTCACTTGGACAATTGATACAACTGTTTGCCTGTGTGTCATGAGTGCCAGTCTAGGGTTGTTTGGTGCTGTTCTGTGTATAAGGTACAAAAGAGTGTACAGGCCCTGCTCTGATTAAGGGATGACAGGGTCTTAGTCTAGTTACAACTGAGAGGTGTAAGATTGGGTATCAAGTTTAGTCGAGGTTGGGTTAGGTAAAAGAGGTTATAAATTAGGGTGGATTTAGTAGCCAGAAATTAGTGATAAGTGTAATATAGCAGATTTTTGGATCCTTTGAGATGGGTAAAGGCAAATGCTTATGACTTAGAGGCATGGGTTTATAGGGCTTTGGGTAAGTTGTATAGAAATCTTAAACGATGATGACTGTTGATTGTGGTTAAAGAAAACAAAATGGGTTATTTATCTTGGAGTTAGATGAGAAGATGCTCTTCTGTTGAATGGAAAGATTTTTGGAGTCCTAAGTTCTATGATATTGATCCACTTCTTCCTGGATTATGGTTTCTGGCATACTTGTCAAGTCCTAGGGCTTGAGGTTAGGCTGAGTAGTCCTTGAGGTCCTCCACCAGTTTACTACCACAGGGTGACTTCCAGGGAATTGGAACCTAGGTTCGTATCAGCAATAATTCTATAGAACACTATAGTTGGCTTATTGTAGCCATAAATTATTTTTATTTAAATTTCACTTAACCATCTAAGAGGGCCCATACTAAACGTATTTTACCAGTACTATCAAAACTGACCTTGGATTGTTGAACCACAAGAGCAAAGACCAAATTAGCACAGAAACAACTTTCAAGAACTGACAAAAAAGGTTATCTTTGCAGGAACAGATTAAGAAATATCTATGAAAGAAGCCCTCAATAGTAAACAATAACAGAAGCTAGGCGTGAGAAAATTTGATTCCAAGAATAATGAGAATGGTCTGTAGGTGCAGGCTAGCCTGGCTGAGGATCGTCTAGACACACAGCATGTTTACCATAAGGTTCCCATCAAACATCATGTAAATAGTGTGGCCAAAATACACTGTTTAGCCTCCTACGCAATGCAGTCCTCATTATTGAACTGAAAAGCACTCCTGGGAAATCTGGTTAATTTGCTTAATTTGGGTCACTTACAAACTGAACATGACCCTCAAATCTACCTATATCCAATGCAATGCCATTTTTTTGTGGTGTATGTATCTTATATTAATAAACCTATTAAATGCAATGTATGTACGCTCACATAAAGGCACACTAATCAATTTGGAAGCATGGCGAGATAAAAGTTTGGGTTGTTTGTTTTTTAATAGTAAGGAGTTGCATTAATATAACATTAATTAATAACATTTAATATAATTCAAATAGAATATTACATTATTTTAATATAATATTGTATTAATATAAAAGCAATGCCAGAAATTTTACTCAATTACAGGCTAACTTATAGTTCCTGGTATAGTTTCAAAAATATTTTGTTATGTTCATTGGATGTTAATCTTACTCTCTCAGATTATATATACATATATATACATATATGTAATATATGTATGTATATATACATATATAAGCCATTTATACATATAAGAGAGCCAAAGAGAAAATATGCAATTTGTGAACTTATGGCTTCCAAAGGAACACCAAGTTGCAGACTGTTGATGTCATGCCCAGGGCAATTCCCAATTCATTTGTGAGTATGACTCCTATATAGAATGGGTTGTCATGCTTTTGTTTAGAGTGATTAAGAGAAAACCAAAACAGGATAGGTTGCTCAAGTAGAACTGATTTAATCACATATACCCTTAGAAGAGAATAAACTTTTCACTGATTTTCATTTAAAATAAAAATCACGTGGCGTTCACTGAGATGCAGATGGTTGTGAAAGTCTGTAAAAATAGACATTGATTCTCCACTGGCAGCTCTCTCGGCATTCTTACTATTAAAAGTAATGAATAATTATCAATACTTTGTATTCTAATTTTGCTTGCTCAAAAGGAATAATTGAATAATGAACATTGCTTCAAGAAAAATATCCTTCGTAAAATAATTGCCTAAGTTAAACCTTTTTCTACCAAAGAAACCGGGTTAACACAACTGACAGCAATGAAAATGATATGAAAAGAGCTTGAAAACTCCTAGTTTTATTACCATATACAAATTGAAAACAATATGCATGCTAATTGAATCTGAAAAAAATGATAAAATTTAATATGTTTAAATGGACTATGAGAATATATTTAGACTATACTAAAGGCAATGTACCTTGTTAATAATCACATTCTCCAAACTTGTATGTTGTAATTGAGGTATTAGCTAATCATACTATGAAGACATTTTAAAATAAGCACCTAGAAAAATGTGTGAAAAAATTCATCAGATAGTATCAAAAGAACCATAAAAATATTGCTAATGTTTTAAGAAACTTAATATTTTAAAATTATGTTTTATAGGTTGGTTATATGTTTTCTAAAATATTCCAGTATGGCCTTTCCTCAATTACTTTTCAAGGATGAAACATGTATATTTATGCATTTGTCTTGATACTAAAGGAAACATATAGTAAAGCTGAAACATTCTCTACATGCTATTTGAATAAGATGTAATAATGTTATATAATTATTTTAAATAAATAGAAGGCAATTCAGGAATAAATTTAAAGAAACTGTAACTGAAATCTCATTCCCTCTTATTGAAGAGTAAATTTTGTATTAGTGCCCACTTCAATTAGCAATCATTAGACATGCACCCATTTTGTTAAAATAATAAGAATGATTTTGAGTCTTACTTCCTAGTTTGTAAAAATAAAAACTAAAAAAAAACCCTGAATAATGTATGAACTCATGGGGATAATGTGAGCCTCATTTTCCTCTCTCTCTGCAAGAGGGGTAATCCTAGATACTTTGGTCAAATGACTCAGTGAAAATACAGTAAAAGAGGATGAGATGGGAAAAATTTGTTTTTTAATTACATTACACAATGTTGATTTCTAATGGCCATGTCTTGCTCATTTAATTCCCTTAAGTGCTTTGAGTTATCATTTGATTTTGTTTTGTTCCAATGATATTGTTGGTCTATTTGGAATATACATTCCTGAAAGAGTTAAAGGAGAGGATTGAAATATGAAGCATTTTCACAATTTCATTTCAAAGCCAATGCTCATGCTGAAAATGATGATACAAACTTTGGGCTCCAGAATTTAGAAAATTGATGCAGGTGGACAGCATCTACAAGAGCATCCATGACCACAAATGAGAGTCTGCTCCAAAAATGTATCCTGAGAGTTTGTATGAGCTGAAATAAAAAAAAAGAACTATGTAAACACAAAAAAAATGTATCCTGAGAATGATTTTTTAAGATTGGCATTTTCTTAAAGGATAACTCTATCATTTTAGACCTAAGATCAATTTTGTGTACATACACATCTGTCAGATGGCCTGGAAAGAAGGAACAGTGAAGAAACACAGAGCACTAGAAAATGATCAAACATAAATAATAGATACTTTTAACTTATATCAGTGATTAATTTCATATCTAAGTGAGAGAAGAAAAATGCCATCTTCTACACATTCCATGACCTCACAGCATCAGTGTTTCTTGGCCTAGCTGATGGTTAACTATGTCTAGGGGCAAAGCCCATGAGCCTTACCAATATTTATGAATAATCGTTAAGCAATTCCTTCTGGGAGAACAGAAGCAAAGCATACAGTATGTATTCACTAGTGAGTCCACTAGTCCATGGTATTGTTCCCATCTATGATCATACAGATCTCCATATTTACAAACAGTAGAGACACACATGTACACACATATACTAAGCATGGAAGGAAGATTTTCTGGGAAGAAGATGGACTTGCAAGGACAGTAAAGAGATTCAAGCACGTTAAAGTAATTGGACTGTACTATTTGCATGTAAATCTTGTTAAAATATAAAATTAAAAAGAAACAATAGTAAAATCTTCCTGATTTGTGACATAGAGAATGTGGACTAGAGCAGACCATGTGCGTGCGTGTGTGTGTGTGTGTGTGTGCGTGTGTGTGTCAGTGTGTGTGTGTGTTGTGATTTTTGGAATCTTACATGAGTTGAAGTTACACATTTAGCTGCCATGAGGATAAATATTTGAAGCCATGATGCTGTGTGGCTTGGCAACAGTACATGTAAACATAGCACAATATTTACAGGAACATAGTAACAGGATATGTGAGTATTCAGAGGTATGGAAGAAAAATATACCACTTAAAAGGAATAAGAAGTCATAATAGTAGTTCTTCCATCAATAAAATGAAGATATAGTTTCAAAGAGTAGCAGTTAGAAAAGTAAGTGTAAGCTTGTGTGGATAGGTCAAGGAAATGGATACTAAAAATGACCATCAGGTCTAATAATTGCATGGTGACGCATATAATTGAATAAAAGAAATGTGAATAGACTGGTAGGATTAAAAACAGTAAATGTCTTGAGAAAGAAAAAAATAGAAATGAAACTTGAAATCAGTGAATTTGTACAATTTGCTGACCTTTTCTCTGATGACAATAACTGTCAAAAATTTTGTACCTAGCATTACTTTAAGAAAATAAATACAATCTCTCCTTCAGAATGAAGGTGACACTTCAGCAATACATACGAAGGTAGTTGCTTTTAGAAATATACTCTTGCCTCTCCTGAATAATTTGTCTCCCAGGGTATAGAGAGGTTCTTCTCCAAGCACCTGGCATCCATGGAAAGCAACAGTAAGAATTTTATTGAAAATTCATGGGAAACAAAAGGAGTTATACAATGATACACAGTTACAGCTACTCAATGCCTTCTTTATCTAAGTTAAGAGCTCTGTTTCTGAGTTTTGAATCCTGGTATGCTAAAGCATAGATTGCTCACTTTAGTGAACATACCTTCTCAAACTTCTCAGGCTATCCTGTGTCTTGGCACCATTTTGGTCCAAAGATACCTCTGACTCAATATGGAAAACTTTCTCAATCAATATACATTCAATAAATCTTTTCTAAATCAGACTACCAATAATAAAAATAAACTCCTATTATTCCATTCTCCCATAAAACTAGTGAAACACTTTTTTCTTCATTACAATGCAATAATGTGATTGTTTTGCATTTGTAAGAATTCCTTAACAGTTTAACCCACATTCTAAACATCAAGCTTATTTGACCTGTAATGTTAATAAAAGAAAAGTTTACCTGATAATCAACTATGAATTCACATAGGTATCAAATTATATATTTAGAAAAATGAGATATTGCTGGCACACATTTCAACTTTCAGTTATACCTGCTGACATTAAACACACATTTTTCTTAATTGATGTCCAGTTAGATCACTAAGGTATAAAGTGGAGTTCTCAACTAGTTTAGAAATGGAACATCAATTAAGATAAGCAGTTCAAAATAGTCATACTTTTAGTATATATTCTTGTTCTCCACATACCTACCTTTACATTTCTAATCAACTTTTTCACCAGAATGAATCCATGGTCAACAGCAATTAGAATTGTTGTTGTAATATTTAGAAGAGTGTCTGCCCCTATTAAGCAGCCAAGAAATATTATCTGTGACACTGAAGTTGTTGCTCCAGACATGGTCTATTCTCCTGTAATCAATGTATATCATTAAGTGTTTCTTCTTAAAGTGTTTCTAAAAACTGTAAAGGAGGATGATATTATTTTATATAAGTGTATCTGAAGGCCAAAGCAAACCCTAACTTTTCAGTTCTGTTTGCTCAGTCCTGCCATTTGTAAGGGTCCATGATGTGTGTGTGTGTGTGTGTGTGTGTGTGTGATATCTATGTTCTATGTTGCTCTGAAAGAGTATACTAGTATATTTTGGGACTGATACATGTCTTTTCACTGGCTTACATCTTCCAGGTTGTTTTATGAAAGGGTTATGATATTCCAGGAAGACACACACCATGCCTTTCACATGTCTCACTGTTTTCAAGAATTAAACCTTTCTGGAGCTAGAAAACCCCATTCCCACACAAAATAAATTTCTACATTTGGTGAAGTGTTTGACTTACTGATCTTGGATTCTGATACTCTTCTCTCAACTAGCTTTCCATTAATGTCTGGCAACTTATGCTTCCTGATTGTTATTCCCACCTCCACAGTATTACCCTGCTAGTCCCACTGTCCAGAATTGCCTTCCTTTTATTGGTCATTTGATTAATTTAATTTCAGCTTTAATGTATATGGTCTACTGAAACTAACATGGCCATTCTTATAATTCATCTTATCATGTGTCTTAATGAATATATATCTGTTGTGTTTTCACTATAAGATTCACATCACAAAAATATTTAATATTTTGTAGCAATATTTTGTAGCAATGGTTAATATTTTGTAGCAAATATTAAACAAAAATACTTAACAGTTTTGTAGACTAGGTAGAATTACCAAGAAATTTGGAGAAATGTTATTTCCTTTGCTACAACAATACTAACACAGATTTGGTAACTTAAAAGAAATAAATTTTCATAGTTCAAAAGTCTGAAATCACCAAATCAGTCACACCATTGTCATTTAGAAGATTCACTGGAGAATACTACATTTCTTCTTAAAGCCTATGCTGATTCCAGGTGTTTTCTGACCCCTGACTGTATAATATAACCTCTAACTGAAGTTCACATCTTTATGTGTATGAGTTTCTTTTTTCTGTCTTTACAAATTATAGATAAATACTAGCAAGTACAGACTGATTTATAGTACTTACAAGAAAACAGGGAGAAAAGAGGGAGGCAGAAATAATTATGCAATATGCTTGTAAAACTAGGAAAAATAAAAAGTATACTAAAAAGAATTCATTATAAAATTTAATACAGAAATATAATGCTTGAAAATTATAAAATCACCAGGAAAAACAACAATCAACTTTCACTCCAGCTTAAACAAATGCCTTTTAAGCATGATTTATCATTATAAGAATTGAACTTTAAAACCCTAAAGAAAAAAATTACAGAAGAATCAGAAAATGGAAATATCTCCCCCGGTCTTGAATTGGCAGAATTAAAAATATTAAAAATGACCATCCTTCTGAAAATAATAACTAGATTCAATACCAATCAAAATCCCAAAGCAATTCTTTAAAGCACAAAAGGCCAAGGATAGCAATAACAATCCTGAGTAACAAAAATACTGCTTGGAGTTATCTCCACACCAAACCTTAATCTATACTACAAATTCATAGTAATATAGACAGCATGGTACTGGCTGCAAAATAAATACATAGCTCAATTGATAAGAGTTGAAGACACAGATATAAGCCCACACAATTACAACCATCTGATCTTTGATGAAGGGGCACAAAAAAATTCAATGGAAAAAGATCAACATCTTCCATGAATGATCCTGGCAAAATTTGATATTCACATGCAAAAGATTAAAACTGGACCCATATTTTGTCACCTTGCACAAAAATCAATTCCAAATGGATTAAAATACTTTATATTAGGCCACAAACCATGAAAACCCTAGTTGAAAGAGTAGGAAACTCCCTACAGCTAATTGGGATAGGCCTACATTTCCTAAACAGAAACCCAATTGCACAGGCACTAGAACCAACATTCCACAAATGGGATCTTATGAAATTAAAGAGCTTCTGTTCAGATAAAGAGATTGTAAACTGAGCAAAAAGGCAAACCAAAGAATGGGAGAAAATCTTTACTAACCACACATCTGATAAAGTTCTATTATCCAGGGTGCACAAAGAACTTAAAAAATTAAACACCAAGGACATAAATTGCCCAATTAGAAAATGGGCCTCCAAACTTAAAAGAGACAAAATTTTGTCCAGGGACAAAATTAAAATGTCTAACAAACATTTTAAAAAATGTTCCATATCCGTAGCTATCAGGGAAATGTAAATCAAGACTACCCTGAGATATCATCTCACCCCAGTCAGGATGGTGAAATCCACAATACAAACAAAACCAAATGCTGGAGAGGATGTAGAGAGAAGGGAGCTCTCATACATTGCTGGTGGGTGTGCAGGCTTACACAAACATTCTGGGGATGAGTATGGCGATTTCTATAAAAGTTAAGGATTGAAATGCCTTATGACCCTGCTGTACCACTACTGAGAATAATCCCCCAAAATGCAGCAATTCACTACAGTGATATGAGTACAACCATGTGTGCTGAAGCACTTTTACAATAGCAAATTCATCCCAAATGCCCAACAGTTGATGAATGGATAATGAAAATGTGGTGTATTTGTACAATGGGATACTACTCTACAATTGAAACAGATGAATTAGTGAAATTGGCCAGGAAATGAATGGAATTAGAAGGAATTATTTTGAGTGAAGTATCCCAGACACAGAAAGTTAGATGTTGTAAGTTCAACCTAATAAGGGGATCCTAGTTACAAATACACTTAATGACACAATCAGAGGTAAATATCTGTAATTTCCACTATAATCACAAAGGATTTTATATATATAGGAGAGAAGGGGAAAGAAGACCTCAAAAGAAAGGAGACAAAAGAGCACACAAAAGAGAAATTAGACCATGGCATGTAAGTAGGGAAACATCTGAGGCAGCTCACTCTCACTTCCCTTCCTGTTCACTTGGGATGGAGCAGGTTTTATCTCCCCGGTCAGGGAAGGTATAGGAACTGACATATAGATGGTAATCGTCAAATGGGCGACAAGACTGATTACTCTGTACTACTCCTATTCTTTCATCTACCTTTGAGTCTCTTCTTATATTAAGATCTTTGTTTAAGTGGTCTTTTATCTTTGGTTAGGAGATATGTTTGTAAAAATAAGACTTTATGGGCTGGAGAGGTGACTCAGGGGTTAAGCCTCCGCCTTGCAGGCGGAAGGTCCTGAGTTCGGATCCCAGATCCCAGGTATAGACGCCAGACGGAAGCGGGGGCGGCCTGCGCTTCTGGTCCTGGTAGGGCGGAGCCTGTGAATCCCGGGGCAGAAGGAGGTGGAGGCGTCCATGGTGGTTCGCGAGTTCGTCCGTGGTTCTACACACACACACACAGACGCACACACGCACATGCACACAGTTGAATAAATAATAAAAAAAATTAAAAAAAATAAGACTTTAAATGAAATATTAAAATATTTGAAATAGCAGAATAATGGAAGTGTAGGAACAGCAAAGCTGAAAGCAACAGCAAACCATAATTCCAATCACCGAAGACCCTACAATATTCAGCAGGAACCAGACCAGCCAAATCTCTCCCTATCCTAAAGCTCAAGGTACCCTGGGGAAGATCAGACAGCAAGATTGTAAGAGCCAAAAGATGGGGAGAACCAATGATATGCAAGATACCCACACAAGCTAGGACTATAACAGCCATGATATAACCACAATGTGATAGGACCTTGTCTAACCTGCAAAATGGCTGACATTTCAATAACTTTCCAAAGTCTAGTGAAGTTCATTTGGGAGAAGGCTTCAGACAGTAGGATCCTTAAGGGCAAGAGGTTGAGCAGACATAATAGAGTTTCCATACTAGTGGGCAGCAGAAAGAATGGACATAATTAAAAATCCATTGTTGAAATTTTAAAGTGAAAGACATGTCCCAAAGCAACAGGGGATTGTCCAAAGAGAAATTGAAAATAATCCAACATTTATTAAACATATCATTTAATTATTTACTCAGTGTGTGTGTGTATGTGAGTGTGTGTGTGGTGTATGTGTGTGTCAGATATCACTATATGTTCCTGAGTGATGTTCAAGAGTGACTTTGAGAAGCATCCTGGATCACTTCTATCTCCTTTTTGATTCACTCTGGGATTTTCCAGGCTCTGCCCTCTAGAGCCAGGTACAGTTTGCTGTTTCCTCTGGCATTTTTATGTGGGACCTGGCGTCAGAACTCAGGATCTTCTGCTTGCGAGGCAGACTCTTAACCCCTAAGCCATCTCTCTAGCCCCACAGATGACTTCAATTCTACAATTTGAAATTATAAAGACAATATGTACCAGATATAAATAGTTTGATGCACAGATAATAAAAACATAAATGATCAACAGAATGAACTGATGGAGACAGCAATGAAGGAAGAATGTGGTCCTTTTGGGAATAACTGCTCTAATTCCCTTCCTCCTAGTCACTGCAGTAGTAAAGATAAAAACTGACTTAATAGCATCTGAGTTTGCTAACTACCTACATAATTTGGGCCTGATGTTCGCTGCCTCATTAATGGCATTCTGACATTAGCTCTCAATGCAGACAAGCAAGCACGAGGTATGGAAACAACCTGTGCAATTTCTAAGACTTTAAACATTTAACTAAAAGTAACTGCTGTTGATGTATTAACGGAAAAAAAGGGTAGGGGGAAAGTCAATCATAGTAAAGGAAAGAGCAAGGTAAAAGAGGTAATAAAAGTGTGAGTGATTTTGTTTACAGACGTGAGAGGTTGACTAACATGCAATTACAAGACCGGCTTCAAGTTAGTCCTTTGTAAAAATAATTGCTGTTTGCCACACAAGGATGGGCCCTAATAAACTGATGTCTGCATGATGCACAAGAATGATAGTGTGTAATGGCAGCCTCATTTAGTATGGTGAGAGCCGAATGTGACTACCAATAGCTGAGCAATGCTTGTGACACACTATACTTGGAATGTTCAGTCTGCATAAGCAGAACTGAAGGTAAATGGAGCAGCAGCTTGGCATGTCATGGGTCCCACTGTGCTAATTAATTATTCCTTGTGAGCAGTGTCTTAGTGGAGTGCTGTGGAGCCAGGACGATAGAACACTTGATCTTGTAACAAAGCACAATTAGACAATAGCTGAAGGGCAGAATACAGCTATCAGTGGCAAT
This sequence comes from Typhlomys cinereus, assembly GCA_023101885.1. NCBI lineage: Eukaryota > Metazoa > Chordata > Mammalia > Rodentia > Platacanthomyidae > Typhlomys > Typhlomys cinereus. Next base: position 962,343 of record JALPQD010000226.1, read on the forward strand.
TTAAGCTTTCTTAAAAACATGAAACTATGAAGTGCAAACTCATTGAAATATTCTTAATGGTATGCTAAATATGAAAGCTTGCAATTCATAAAAATGTCATTATTTACTATGAAATCTCCACACAGTGATGTAGATTAATGTAAACACAGTTATCTGTCCCTTTGTAAATGTGAAGATACATTAAATTACTAGGAAAATATTAAAACTACAGATTATCTGTTTTTAACCTTGTGGATCATGACTTAATTGCTGTTGGATGAACTCTAGCCATGTGAATTTATTAAAGTTCCCAAGCTATATTTATAGCCATATTTGTGAACCAGTATTTCTGTTCAGTAAGAAAGGAATGGTACATAACTTTCATTATGAATTAAAATCTTTATGAAGTTTTAACAACAAATAGTTCAAGTGTTACCATTAGAAGGGGAGAAACATAGATGACTTACTGTAAACTTGTCAAAATCTAGTAATATTACCTGTGGACTCCAGTCAGCATTAAGGAAAAGCCATTATTTTTTGTAATCTAGAAATGTAATTATATTTTAAAAAGTTTACAGTTAAAGGGATTTAAATCAAAATTGTAGATTTACAATTATTTTACACTGAACTTTGCCTCTTGTCCCTGAACTTTTCTCTTGAGATTATTAGTAGTGAAATGTAGTAGAAGACAATAGATTATCAGTCATTTAACCTTCTGTGTATTACAATCAGAGAGAAGGATGATAAGGATCAAGAAGTTAGAGAATAAGAATAAAGAGGTCTGACTTTACCTCCAACTAGTTCTGAGAATTGGAAAATTGACTTTTATTGATAACTCAAGAAAACAATTTATGATCAAACCGACGCATAATATCAAACAATATCAGTGAAATATGACAATGAATATTTAAATATTTGTAAAAAGAAAAATGTTGCTGGCAAATGCCTATTTCTTAATAATGTGGCTTTTCATACTATTAAATCATTTCCACATTAATAAATCACACAAAACCCCTTGTTTACTGTCTAGAAAAATGTAAGTGGGTAAAAATAACTTGTCTTTTTTGCTTGTGACCAATATACTTTCTTAACTCTTAACATTTAACATGACAAATGTACACTTAATTTTGAATGAATTATACATGTTCTTGTGGCGATATGATCTCTCAACATCATGAAATTAATTTTAACTTAATATTATTTGATAATTTAGCATGAAATTTGCTTTTTGAAATATTTTATATCAAAAGTATGAATACAAAGTTAATAAAGCATCACTCATAAACTCCAGCTAGCATAAATCAGTTGTTTGTAATATAACTGTATTTATTAATTGAGACTTGTACCTACTTCATTATCTGCATACCCACAAATTCCTATGTGTCTCTTCTATGTTCTATCATCTGCCTATACATTCATAAATGTGAAAGCTTAGCAGACGGTATCATTTAAGGACTGAAGAAGATGAAGATTATGTTCATTGTGTCCTTGAATTCCATAATACAGGAATGGGCATACAAATCTTTTTGAAAAAGTACTTGAGAATTTGACAGCCAAGGGAAAGGGGCTCTGAGAGAAAACAATGTAAGGTACAGGAAAAGAACATACGAAGAATGAAAATCCACATGTTGTAAACTTCCTCATCTAGATGATCTCATTCTGGATCCTGAAGATTAATTAGAATAACTTGCAGTTGTGATGTGTCATGTAATGCATGTTTTTTTCTCACTCTTAACAAATTAATTTACCAAATATTTCAGTCAATTTAACACTTTACCTGAAGTTTTAAAAATATTATCTGGAATGTTTGGTTAAATTTTCCAATGTAGCTTGAAATTGAAATACTTGGTAGCATCTATGTTTGTATCTTAGGTTCAAAACTTATCACTTGGAAAAATCACATGCAGCACTAATCAGAGGTATGTGCATGTAACTGACAGGATGTGTGATTTTTGCAGTTACCAATTTCTAATGTCAACACAGAGAAATATATGTCAATTCATTGGTTCACAAATAAATAATCACGACTTTACTACATTATGATTCTGTGGCTTAATGTTTTCACAAACAATTTTAGAATTTAGGCAAAAGGCTCAACTATATTTACAAATCATATTGCATCTTATTTTAATGGGAAAAGGTATTTTCCTCTTAAATATGTGAATGAGAGAAATTTATCATCTTCTTAAACATGGATTTTCATTCTTAGTAGATTTTATATTCTATGAGCATGAATAAAGATTAATCACAGATAAAATGTATGAAACCTGATTAAAATATTTATGTTATAGACATACTTTCCATCCAATAATAAATAATCCAAAAGGACCTACAGCAGACTACTAAGTACAAAGGGCAAAAATTAAACCTTTGGATACATTTATAGATTGCAGATCTTTTTACTTATTTTCAGTCCAAAAATATACTAAATCTTCATGTGCTTACTCTCAATCTTCAATTACAACTTTTCTATATACATGCATATACCTACTCCCTTTCCCACAAAGTATTAATTTCAGTTTTCCTTATAAATTGCTTATGCTATTTTATGATGCAACCAGACAAGTACACACTTTTTATGTTTAATGAACTTGTTATCTTGCACTTCATGACTATTTCCCTATTTTTATGATCAATGTTAAACTATGAATTACACTAGTAGGATCTAAGGCCCAATGCTAACTAAGAACACAGGTGGTTGAAGATTTCATATGGTGCCCTCTGGCTATGACTAGACAGATGTATAGACAGGGCTCTTTTTCTGGATCTCTAGTTGATCTTGGAGTCTATGTTGAGTCTTTAATTACAACAGCTACTTAAGTTACTTTCTATTTGTTCACCATATTCCTTTTTGTTTTACACATACTATCTTCATGATGCACAAGAATGATATTGTGGAATGGTAGTCTCATTTAACATAATGAAAGCCAGCGTGGCTACCCATAGCTGAACATTGCTCTTACACTATACTTGGAAGGAATGTAACTTAAGTTATTTTCTGTTTTCTTACTATGTTCCTTTTGCTTACACATACTATGAGTGGTGGCTCTGTTATACAAAATACTTGAAAGGTTACCACTTAATGTTGTCATATTTATACATTTAGATATAAACCTTGCAATGTTATTTCCCTTTGAAAGATGTTCCAAGTAGTTCTTTGTTTATTACCTTAACCTTTTTATTTCTAGCTGACTAAAATAAAACTAATTTTTCGGAAAGTCCTTATCCTGGTCTTTCAAGATAAAATGATCAGTTCTTATAATAGCTTATTTGCAATACAATAATAAAAATCTGAAAGAAATTACAGAGCAGAGAAGGAAAACATGGAATTTTGCAAGGGCAAACAGATTAGGAAGAAGGGTAATATGGATTGTGGGAGTCCAGAAAATCATAGAAAGGAAAAAGCGTTTTTAAATAAAAATGTTTACCTATGATGCAGAAGGAACATGAACCAATAGAAAAAAGTCAGACTCTTTAGGGACAAACATATCTTACATTACCACTCAGAAATGAGAAAGATTGAATGCAAAGTACATGAGACATATAATACATCAAACAGTTTAGGAAATAATCCTGTTATAAAAATGAGAAGTGTAGTGGTTTGTATAGAACAGAGTCATAGATAAACCTTGCTTGATTATTTGCCTGTGATATTGAACAAGGCAGTTAACTCTTCACATAACTTTATCTTATCAATAAAGTTGGAAATACATCTGCTATAGAATGAAACTTCCAATAGACACTTAATCCATCTCTCTTTAAACAATGTGTGATAATCCACTCAACCAAGAATTTTTATATAATGGTCAATTAAATATAAGTAGAGAACATATACATATTGTGTGTTTGTGTGTGTACACCTGGAATATTTTGTGGACGTATTGAGGAAAAAAACCAAAATCACAACAATTAAAATCCTGAAGATAGAAGTGATACTGTAGTAAAAAGTACTAGGTGTAGAAATAAGCAAAGAAAGATGGTATGTTGACTAATAAAATCAATGACTATTTTAAAAATGCTTTAAATAATAAATTTATTTAATTTTGAAGCAGTCAAAAGACAGATAAGCAAAGACACAGAACATGCTGAAGTGCCCAAAAAGCAAGTTTGCTCATGTTAATTAGATTCTATCTTAGAAAGTTAAATAAAGACAGTCACAATGAAAAGAATGAAAGAAAATAGGGGTGGAATTAAGTGGCTAAAATGGTGAATAACTTTATACTTAATTATGAAATAAATAGGAGCAGTAGTGACATGGAAGCATTCTAGAAACAGCAGTAAAGTTGTAGTAGAGGAATCCATTGTCTTTTAGGTAACTTTAAACATTAAGCATCAGCATCATTTAGTTTCATGCACTCATTTATATTCATTCCACGAAATTTAGTAACCACAAAACATGTAAGCTCCTTTAAATGTTCACTGGTTCCAAAATATAATACTTACTTCACTGTTAAACTATTTTCATTATTTTTGCCTTCTATAAGAGTGTTTTATAAAAGAAAAATATAACACAATTTTCAAGGCTCAGTGGATCATTTGGAAGATATTCTTTTTTTTCCATTTTTAGTTATTTGAAAATGTCATATATGTATGTACACTAAAATTACATAGAGGATAAATTGCAGCAGTTTTTTTAAATTTAACATAAATTTAAATATAAATTTAAAAAATTATGTTTACCACAATAAAATGTAATAAATACTACTAATATGATTAAAATTCAAAGGTTACATTATCTTTTTTTTATTTGGGGTCCTTCATAGAATAAAAAATTGAGGAAAGGTAAAACAAATCTGTCATGACAGAAATCAAAAATAGGAAAGCTGAATACCGATTTTATTACAGGTCTGTTCTAGATATCATTGATGGTCAACACAGCTTCAAATGAAAAGAACAGGAGAATTATATGGTGAATTACTTATTCTGATATACTTTGTGCGCTGGGGATAAAGCCTACTTGATCCACGTGAATGATCTTTTTGATAGTTTTTTGAATCTGATTTGCTAAGACTTTGTTGAGAATCTTTGCATCTGTATTCATCAAACAGATTGGCCTATAGTTTTCTTTTTTAAGTGTATCTTTATTAGGTTTTGGGATTAAGATGATATTAGCTTCATAAAAAGAATTTGGTAATGTCCTTTTTCTATTTAATGGAACAGTTTAATGATTATTGGTGTTATTTGTTCCTTAAATGTCTGGTAGAAGGTCAAGCTATCCCTATTTGCAGATGACATGATCTTATACCTGAGGGATCCCAAAAAATCCACCAGGAAGTTCCTGGAACTAATTGAGAAGTTCAGCAGGGTAGTAGGATACAAAATAACAGTGGCCTTCCTATATGCCCAGAATGAAAGAAGTGAAGAAGCCCTGAGAGAAACAATCCCATTTACTGTAGCCCCTAAAAAAGTGAAGTGCCTTGGTATAAACCTAACCAAGGAGGTAAAAGACCTTTACAATGAAAACTTTAAAACCCTAAAGAAAGAAATAGCAGAAGACACCAGAAGGTGGAAAGACCTCCCATGTTCCTGGATTGGGAGAATCAACATCATAAAAATGACCATCCTACCAAAGATAATATACAAATTCAATGGTATACCAATTAAAAATCCCAAAACAATTCTTTAAAGAAGTTGAACAAACAATCTCAAAATTCATATGGAGGCACAAAAGACCCAGATAGCAAAGACAATCCTGAGTAACAAAAACACTGCTAGAGGTATCACCATACCAAACCTTACTCTATACAAATCCATAGTTATAAAAACAGCCTGGTACTGGCTCCAAAATAGACACACAGATCAATGGATAAGGGTTGAAGACCCAGATATAAGCCCACAAAATTACAGCCATTTGGTCTTTGACAAAGGGGCCTAAAAAATCGAATGGAAAAAAGAACAGTATCTTCAACAAATGATGCTGGCAAAACTGGATCTCCGCATGCAGAAGATTAAAGCTAGACCCGTACTTGTCACCATGTACAAGACTTAATTCCAAATGGATCAAGGACCTTGATATAAGGCCAGAGACTATAAAAACCATAGGTGAAAGGGTAGGGAACTCCCTCGAACTGATTGGGCTATTCCAACATTTCCTAAACAGACATCCAATGGCATAGTCACTGCTACCAACTCTCAACAGTTGGGATCTTGTGAAATTAAAGAGCTTCTGTTCAGATAAAGAGATTGTAACATGAGCTCAAAAACCCCAGAATGGGAGAAAATCTTCACTAACCACATATCTGATAGACCTCTATTATCCAGAGTGCACAAAGAACTTAGAAAACTGAACACTAAGGAAACCAATGGCCCAATTAAAAAATGGGCCATGGAATTTAAAAGAAACTTTACCAGGGATGAAAATAAAATGTCTAACAAATATTTTAAAAAATGCTCCACATCCTTAGCCATCAGGGAAATGCAAATCAAAACTTCCTTGAGATATCATCTCACACGGGTCAGGATGGCAAAAATCCACCGGACAAACAGTATATGCTGGAGAGGATGTGGAGAGAGGGGAACTCTCCTACATTGCTGGTGAGAATGCAGGCTCATACAGCCACTCTGGCGAGACGTCTGGAGATTCTTAAAGAAATTAAAGATTGAAATGCCATCAAGGACTGCAAGTAAATAATGAGACATCTGGTTAAGTTCACAGACTTTCCTTCCTGATCATTTACAACTGATGTGGTATGATCTTATCAGAAGGGGAGGGCATATAGTCTGGCAGACAGATAGTAACCCTTTTGCTAATGGGTGATTGACCCCTCTCTCACCGCGGTTTCCTACTTTTATTACATCTACCTTTGAATATACTCTTATAACAAGACTTTAACAGGTTTTTATCTTTAGCTAGGGGGTGATATCCAATACCCATCAGCATGGATTGAAGGGCATTGCAGGAGCAGCAAAACCGATAAAAATAAATCAACAAAGCATAATCCAGAACATCAGAGACTTTATATCAACCATCTGGAACTAGGCCAGCCTAATCTCTCCCCATCCTGAAGCTCAGGGCAATTTGCCGAAGAGGGAGCGATAAGATTGTAAGAGGACAAGGATGGGAGGAGTCATGATATGCAAGATACTCCAAACAAGTTAGGGCCAAAGCAGTCACATTTGGACTTTGCATGCCCTGCGCAGTGTCCAACACACTATTGACCCCACAAAGTCTAGCGTTTGCTAAAGGTACTAGGGTCCTTGGAGGCAAGGGATTGACAGCCACAGTAGTGTTCCCATGCTTAAAGGGCACACAGGAAACGGTTCTGGGAAATGCCACTGGGTCCTTGCACCTCATCGAAGAGGACGACCCAGAGAAGAGTTTGGCATGCTCATTTAAAGGTTGCTCTGGGGATGGGAGGGGGAGTCACTAGGGGATGGGGAGGGAAGGGGGAGGGGAAGGAGGCACGGGGGGGGGTGGAGGGGTGGAGGGAGGGAAGGGACCGGTGTACCTGTTAAGTTTGTAGGAGTGGAAACAAAAATAAATAAATAAATATTTTTTAAAAAGATATTGCTTTGAATCTGTTTATTGCTTTTGGTAGGATGGTCATTTGGGCAATGTTAATTCTACTAATTAGAAATGTGGTAGGTCTTTCCACCTTTTGGTGTCTTCTGTAGTCTCTTTACAGTTTTAAAGTTTTTTTTAATTTTTTTATTATTTATTCAATTGTGTGTGTGTGCATATGTATGTTTGTGTGCGCACGCATGTGTCTGTGCGTGTAGAACCACGGACGAATTTGGGAACAACCATGGACGCCTCTACCTCCTCCTTGTTTACGCCTCTACCTCCTCCTTGTTTACTCTGCCCCGGGATTCACAGGCTCCGCCCTACCAGGACCGGAAATGCAGCCCCCCCCACTTCCACCCGATGTCTATACGTGGGGTCTATACGTGGGGTCTAGGATCCGAACTCAGGACCTTCCGCCTGCAAGGCGGAGGCTTAACCCCTGAGCCACCTCTCCAGCCCCTTAAAGTTTTTATTGCATAGATATCCTACATTCTTGGTTAGATTTATTCCAGAGTATTTCACTTTTTAGGAGCTATAAGTGGAATTGTTTCTCTCAGATCTTCTTCATTTTCTTAATCCTTGATGTTTTTGATGTTTTTATATCCCACCACTCTGCTGAACTTCTTTTACTTCTAGGAGTCTTCTGGTGGAATCAGGAATATTTGAGGTGAAGAATTATGTCATCTGCAAAAAGGAGCAACTTGATTTCTTCTTTTCCTAGTTGTATCCCTTTTATCTCTCTGTTTTGAGTAATGGATTTAGCTAAAACTTTGTGTACAATAGAAGTGGCGATAGTGGACAACTTTGGTTTTATATTTAAGTAGAAATGCTTCAAATTTAACTCCATTTTGGGTGAGTTTTACTGTAGACTTATTGTATATGGACTTTATTATGTTGATAAATTTCCTTCCATCCATATTTTCTCTAGGGGCTTTATTAGAAAGGGTTGCTGAATTTGGTCACAAACATTTACAGCATCAATTAAGAAAATCATGTAATTTTTCCCTTGCATTTGTTTATGTGGTGAAATATACTTACTGATTTTCATATATATACTGAACAAACGTGTTTCTGGAATAAATACAACATGATCATAGTAGATGTTCTGTTTGATATGTTTTTGAAAACAATTTGTTATAATTTTGTTTTTGTATTGTTTTGTATTTGTGTCTGTGTTCATCAGTAAAACTGATCTACAGAAAAAAAAAATTTCTGGTAGAACTCTATGTAAATGTCTGGTAGAATTCTGAAACCATCTGGTCCCGAACATTTTTTGGTGGGAAGATTCGAAATTACTTCATTGATTTCCTCATATGTTATAAGACTATTGAAATAATTCAAAATTTCTTGATTCAATTAAGGTAAGTTGTGCTTACTTAGCAATTCATCCATTTCTTTTGTGATGTCAAACTTCACAGAGTATAAGTTTTTGAAATATTTGTTAATTTGGATTTTCTCTCTCTAGTTTTTGTTTAATTTAGCAAGGAGTGTATCAATCTTACTGATTTTTTCAAAGAAACAGCTTTTTGACTGGTTTCTCTGTATTGTTTTCCTAATGTCAATTTCAGATATTTCTCCACTGATTTTGCTAATCTCTTCTCTTCTACTGCTTTTGGGATCAGATTGGTCTGGTGTCTCTAAAGCTTTAAGCTGCATTGTTAAGTCATTTATTTGTGATGTTTCCATTTTTTAATGTAGGCATTAAGAGCTGTGAACTTGGGGCTGGAGAGGTGGCTCAGGGGTCAAGCCTCTGCCTTGCAGGCGGAAGGTCCTGAGTTCGGATTCTAGACCCCATGTATAGACTCCGGGTGGAATCCCGGAGGCCTGCGTTTCTGGTCCTGTTAGGGCAGGGCCTGTGAATCCTGGGGCAGCATAGACAAGGAGGAAGTGGAGCGGTATATGATTGTTCCCGAATTCGTCCGTGGTTCCACACACACATACATGCATACGCACATACACACACACACACACACACACATACACGTGCACAATTGAATAAATAATAAAAAAAAATTAAAAAAAGAGCTGTGAACCTACCTCTTTGGACAGCTTTCATTGTGTCCCAAAGATTTTGATAAGTTGTATTTTCATTACCATTTGCTTCCAGGAAATCTTGAATTTGCTTACTAATTTCTTCCTGAATCCAATTCTCATTCAGCATCATTGTGTTTAGTTTCCAGCAGTTCATATATTTTCTGTTGTTTGTTGTACTGCAACCACCTGGAACCAGGCCAGCCTAATCTCTCCCCATCCTAAAGCACAGAGAAATTGTGGAAGGGGGGGGTAAGAGTGTAAGAGCCTAAAGATGGGGAGCAAAGATAAGCAAGATACTCCACACAAGTTAGGGCCAAAGTAATCATAATAGAACTTTGCATGACCTGCACAATGACCAACATATCATTGGCCCCTCAAAGTCTAGCATAGATCACAGGCACTAGGATCTTTAGAGTCAAGGGATTAACATCCACGATAGTGTTCCTATACTAAAGGAAAAAACAAAAAAGTGCTCTAAGTAATGCTACTGAGTCCCTCGTATACCTCATCAGAGAAGAGGACCCAGAGGGAAGTTTGACATGCACACTAAAGGATGCTCCAGGAACGGGGAGGGGCCAATGGGAGAAAAGAAGGGTCATGAGGAAAGGAAAGGGAAAAGGGGGGGAGGGAGCAAGGGGATCCAGGAGGGAGGGAGGGGAATGGGGTACCTATCAAGTTTGCATGAGTGGAAAAAATAAATTAATTAATTAAAAAAAGAGGGCTGGAGAGGTGGCTCAGGGGTTAAGTCTCTGCCTTGCAGCGGCAGGTCCTGAGTTCGGATCCTAGACCCCACGTATACATGCCGGGCAGAAGCGGGGGCGGCCTGCACTTCTGGTCGATAGGGCAGAGCCTGTGAATACCGGGGCAGAGTAAACAAGGAGGTGGAGGCGGCCCATGGGGGTTCCCGAATTCGCCCGTGGTTCTACACACACACACACACACAATTGAATAAATAATAATAATAAAAAAATTTTAAAAAGAAAAGAACAGGAGGGACATTTGATATTACTAATATCAAATGTCCTTTGTGATAGAAATGATGGTACTTTGAACCTTAAACAGATGTTGATTTACATTGTTCTTACAACTTTCCTGTCTTTCAACTTTGCAGATGAATTCATTTTTCCTATATGTCAAGTTGTCATTACTATTGAGGAGGGCCACTTCTAACTGGATACGTGGAAGAGATTAATGGAAATATTGGGCAACAGAATGTAGAGCATGTTCTATATGGATTTTTCTATTTTTATCTGTTGCTTTATATGTTTCCAAATTCTCCTTTGTGTTTGTTCCTTAATCAAGACTTCACAGTTAAGAAGTAATAAAAATACTTTTTCATCTTTTCCATTAAGTTACTTACACACAAAAGCAAAAATTTAAAATCTACCTGACTTTGGAATGTTCGTTTCAGTATTCAACCAGGTATGTAAACAAAATGAACCAAATATTGGTATGTTTAGGATTACTTCAGAAGGTAGGATTAATCTACCTTCTGATTCTTGAATCCTGACTGTACAATTATTTTGCTTCATTCAGTGAAACAAGAAAAACAAGTAAGTATTCTTCTCTCATGAATTGTACCATACCCACTACATCTATCAGAATATCATTAAATTTCTTTTTTTATTATCGATTGATGAATTGATTGATTTCAGATACTTTTTTTCCATGATTGATTGACTCTGTTACTTTTAAGCCTGTGATGAATAGTAAAGAACATGTGGTAGAGGCAGCTGTTCACTTCATGGTGTCAGGGAAGCAAGAAACAGAGAGAGAATGAAGTTGGGGTACCAATATCCTCTTCAAAGTATTGCATTTCCAGTCATCTGAACACACTTTTGCTATTTAGTTCCACTACTTTATGTATCATTGTCTTGTGTTCCAGCCTTCAGCATTTGACCTTCTAGAAAACATTTAAGATATAATAGCCACTTAACTCTCACTAGACTTCATCTGTATCTAAACCCAGGTCCATTTACAAAACAGGAGAACTTCTGGAGCATTGAAAGTACTGCGTATAATGGTTAAATGAATAGCATTTACTTAATAGCCATCTCCTATTAGCATGGTTAAATGCTCAATGCATACACACCATTTCGCCTTGTGAGTTTCCCTAAGGGAGGACATTTCATTTGCTGATCCTGTCTGACTCTCCAAAATAGTACATTCCTTGAGGATGGGAACTCCTTTTTTAAGCCTGTTAGAGTCTCAACAAATCCTTCCTTGATGAACTCAATTAAAAGAGCAAACATGAATCTACCCCATATAGCCCTACTCCATATAAGTCTCTTCCACCAATCAAATCAGTCATTATCTTTAAAGTCAACCTAGCCAAAGTCTTTGTTCCCCTATAAAACATCCCAGCAAAGCTCCCACACAATAATGGCCTATTAAGCATTGCCTCCAAAATATTTGGAAATTGTCTTAACTACATGATCGATATAAGAATACCTAACCAACAGTGAGTGGGATTAAACCCAAAGCAGGTTGATAAGATGGAGAGGACATTCTTGGCTTTGTCAGACTGGCAAGCTAGAACACAGCATTGGTTCTCACTTCTCTGTCAGTTCTTGACTGTGGCTATTTTTGACTAGTTCTACTAACACTTCTGCCATCATTACTCTGTGGTTGGAAATAATGCAAACAGGGTTGAAACTTTGGAGGCACTGCATCTCCTGGCAATCTCACTTCTCTGTGGTGAAATCTTGATAGAATATACTGTCCCAGAATTCTAGTAGAGGTGGATATCTCTTCATTGATTTCTAGGGTGTGAAAGTCCTGATATGAACAGTGGCTTCTGCCTGTGGGTGCCCCTCTTCTGAAGGTTCCTTGAGTCATGGGATTGGAGGGTAATTTTTTTAAAATTTATTTATTTTTCCCCAATCATACAAACTCAATAGGTACTCCAGTTCTTTCCCTCCCTCTGAGTAATTTAAATGTCTTGTTTCAGACTCTGTTTTTCACAATTACTTTTCACTTTACCTTGTTGGGGTTCCCTGCTTGAATATATTTGTACTGAATACATGTGTACTTCTGATACATGTCAACATTTGGTATATGATTTTTCTTTATATGTTAAAATATTTTAAATTTTTGATGACATGTACTTACCTATTTGCTGAGGTATAATATTGTACATGGTTTTAGTCTTCATGGCTCCTAGCCCAGGAAGAAATAAATTCTAAATCTTACATAATCTTCTAAGTTTAAAGAGGTCCCAGTTGGACTGTACTTCTTTAATTATATTCATGGTAGTTTCTCTTCATGAGTGTAAGATTTGGATATATAAAATAGGCAAAGTAATATGGACAGAACCATCCTGGGCATGTTGAAAAGATGGCTGAAATTTGGCATGTGATATACTAACCTGACATATAAATATATCTAAAAAATTCTACATCTTTCCCATATAAAAATAAAGTTGTTCAAATTTTAATGTCAGAGAGGAAAAGAAAGACAGTTACTATAAAAAGAGCAATTAAAACCTATGCATACCTGGGTGAACTTGTCTTAAATGATTCATTAATGTGTTATAATATAAATTTCTGATGCCAATTTATTTTCTTTTTAAACATCTACTTTGGTTTTAAATTCCAGGATGTCAAGAGTCCCTCCTACTTCTAGGCTGTCCAGTGATCCATAAATTAATGTAATCACAATTATAACCTTCATTTTCTATCTTAGGTCCTTAAGACAGTTTTTACATTTAAACATGTCTAAAGTAATTAATAGTCTGTGTCACAGTATGGCCGACAATACATGTTGTAAAGTTCTGTGCTCCCTTCAAACTGCTAAGCAAGAGAGTTTCATTTTTCAAGCTGAAGCTATCCATTCTGAATAAAATAAAAATGTGTCTAAGAACTAGACTCTGGGCAAAGAAATTTGCAGTTTGGACTGTGCATGTTTATTTATAACACCTGAGAGTCACCCTGTCATCTGGGATGTCTTGCAGCTGCACAAGAAGCTGTGGCCCTCATGGCAGTTTCTTGTTCTGAGTTTGGAAGTAAATTTCTAGCCAGTAACATGTAATCATACACATTCCAAGAGGTGGAATTGTTTGTTTTTCTTCCTGTCAGGTTGCATTTCTTGGTCAACTCAAAGGAGTCCAAATATCCCTTGAAGCTGTAAAACAATTGAAATGTCTAACCTGTGATTGAACTCTGTGGGTTAGAGAGGAAAACTCACAGTTGATAATATGCTAGTGTCAGAGGGAAAACACAGTTTAAGTGAACAAAGGTGAGTATTTGCCACCCAGAACAACTTTTACTGCACTTGCTGTAAAGCCAGGTAGCATTGTTGTTCAACACATTCAAACTACATATGTTAAGAAAAAGAAAATCTTTCTTTGTTACTTTTTCCAAGTTCTTTCATTGGACTGTCCTCCATCCAGGGAAAAAAAGAAAGCTTTCTGCTTGGACAAGCCAAATTGTAAAGCAGCCTGTCTACCCAATGAACTTTCAGCAAATCTGTACTTAAGTCCCTTCTGAACTCCTTGCAATATATAGAGAAAAGTAATGTTTCTTGAGACCTTTGCATGATCTCAGAAAATTCAATCCTTATAAAATCTTACACTTGGAAGTGCATTAGATTCTAATTGCTGCTGAATCATTTCAACCTGAGTGTGGTGTCTTACAAATTTACTGTTCCACAGCTCTCAAGGTCGTGAGCATAAATGGGTCTTATTATCTGGAGTTGAGATGTTGGCAGAATCTGGAATCTCTGAGGACAACTGCATTTCTTGCCACTTAGATTTCTCACAGCGGAGTGGCAGTTTGGGTAATTTTCAAGTAGGTTTCCTTTGTCATGTCTTCTTTTCTGACCACCAATTTTTACCTTTTCCTTTCTTTTGAAAGGATTGGTTTGATTCTATGTGCCAAACAAATAATTCAAGATATTTTTCTGTTTTTAAAATCTTAACAACTGTATAGGCTGACTCTTTTGCAATCTAAGCTTATGTGTGTGTGTGTGTGTGTGTGTGTGTGTGCGTGTGTGTACATCGAAGAATAATATTATATAGCATTCTTGATTGCTTTTCTAGATTACTCTTTGGCACAAGGGTTCTAATTAAACCCATGGCTTACTATACGGACAGTGTGCTTAGCCAGCTTGCTCTAGGGATTCTGAGTTTCCCCTTTCAGGGGCTAGAATTACAGAACACCCCAAACCTGAACAGGATTTTGTGTGAGAATCAGGAACTCTAGTCCTTTGTTTCTAATGTAAATGCTCCAAGCTCTGCAACATCTATACAGCCTCTAGGTTAGATTACTTTGCTTTTACCAGGAAGATAACTATTTTAAGGTGGAAATTTAACTTCAGAGTTCTTGAGTGGTCTGTCACTCATTCTTCAATTCTCAACATTTGCTTGATTATAACGTTCAAATTGATAAGGTGGTATGGTTCAACTATCTTGTCTCCAGATGTTCTTAACTTTCTAGATTCCTTTAGCAAATATTTGAAGTATCAACATGCCTGACAGTTCATAATAAAGTAGAACAAGTTAAATTTGAACTTTGCATCAAAAGAATTATATTCCAACCACATTCTTTGAATTATGCTGACCACAGCTATATTTAATGGAAACACAAAAAAACTATTTTCCATTTATCATGGACAAGAAAAAAATGTCCACACACATTTTACTTTAAAACTATTGGAACATGTGGTGCTGTGTATACTCAAAGATAAATACTTAAATATAATTGTGAAAGGCACTATTTTGTTGGAGCACAAATTAATAATTTTCTTTCCACGATTAGGTTAACATTAAACTAAATTTTTAATATAAGAATGTTCCATTTTTTTCCAATTTAGGTATCATAAAATTTTTCTATGCCAAGAACATAAATTTTGTGACTTTTTGAGTTATAAGAAATATCAGAAGGGATAAAAGCACATTCAAAGGTAGATGTAATAAAAGTGGGAAACCACAGATGTCTCATTACTTATTTGGGTCTTTAATGGAGGCCTATTTTCTCTGCTGTAACATGGTCCCTTCTCTCCTTGTTTCTGGTGTGGCCCTCCTACCCCATCCCTCCTGTTCATAATCCTTGCAATTACTGTCTCTAGGTGGGCTGGGTGGGTTTGGTACTAGGAGCCACCTATTAGGGAGTACATACAGCGCTTAATTTTCTGGGTCTGGGATACTTCACTTAATATAATTGTTTCTAATGACATCCATTTCCCAGCAAATTCCAGTAATTCATCATTTTTGATGGCTGAGTAGTACTCCATTGTATAGATGTACCACTGTTTCCTTATCCACTCGTCAACTGATGGACATTTGGGCTGATTCCATGACTTTGCTATTGTAAACAGTGCTGCTATGAACATGGTCGTGCTTGTGCTATCGAGGTGAACCTCTGCTGTATGGGGGGTTAATCCCAAAAGTGGAATAGCAGGTTCATATGGCATTTCAATCTTTAATTTCTTTAAGAATCTCCAGACGGCTCGCCAGAGTGGTTGTATGAACCTGCATTCCCACCAGCAATGTAGGAGAGTTCCCTTCTCTCCACATCCTCTCCAGCACTTGTTGTTGTTTGTACTGTGGATTTTTGCCATCTTGACGGGGGTGAGATGATATCTCAGGGAAGTTTTGATTTGCATTTCCCTGATGGCTAAGGAAGTGGAGCATTTTTTCAGATATTTGTTAGACATTTTAATTTCATCCCTGGTAAAGTTTCTTTTAAGTTCCAGGGCCCATTTTTTAATTGGGCCGTTGGTTTCCTTGGTGTTTAGTTTTCTAAGTTCTTTGTGCACTCTGGACAGCAGAGTTCTATCAGATGTGTGGTTAGTGAAGATTTTCTCCCATTCTGTGGGTTGCCTTTGAGCTCGCATTACAATCTCTTTATCTGAACAGAAGCTCTTTAATTTCACAAGATCCCAACTGTTGAGAGTTGGTAGCAGTGACTGTGCCATTGGATGTCTGTTTAGGAAATGTTGGCCTAGCCCAATCAGCTCTAGGGAGTTCCATATCCTTTCAACTATGGTTTTTATAGTCTCTGGCCTGATATCAAGGTCCTTGATCCATTTGGAATTAAGTCTTGTACATGGTGACAAGTACGGGTCTAGCTTTAATCTTCTGCATGTGGAGATCCAGTATCACAAGACTCTAGTTTAACAGCTTTTTGTCTCTGGCCAGGGGGTAACATACAATGCCCTCCAGGATGGAGTGAAGGGCATTGCAGGAGCAGCAAAACTGCAAAAGAAAATCAACAAACCATAATCCAGAACTTCAGAGACTCTATATCAACCACTTAGAACTAGGCCAGCTTAATCTCTCCCCATCTTGAAGCTCAGGGAAATTTGCGGAAGAGGGGGAGGTAAGAGCGTAAGAGCAATACCCCATACTAGTTAGGGCTGAAGCAATCATAATTGGACTTTGCATGCCCTGCGCATTGTCCAACACACTGTTGACCTCACAAAGTCTAGCATCTGCTACAGGCACCAAGATCCTTGGAGGCAAAGGATTGGCAGCCACAGCAGTGTTCCTATTCCTAAGGGGAACACGGGAAAGGGTTCAGGGAAAGGCCATTGGGTCCTTGTACGTCATCGTAGAGGAGCCCAGAGGAAAATCAGACATGCACAAGGAAGGACTCTCTGGGAATTGGGGTGGGAGGCACTGGGGGATGGGAAGGGAGGGGGGTGGGGAGGGGGAGCAGGAGGTACGGGGGGGGGGAGGAGGGAGGGAGGGAACTGGTGTACCTATAAGTTTGTATGACCTGAAATAATAATAAAAATGTATTAATAATAAAAAAGAAATATCAGAAGTAAAGTATGATCCAGAAAAATAATTGAGCTTCCATGATACGTAATAAATTTTCAAAAATATGTCTTTTAGAAGGAAGTACTGTAGAAAATATAGAATCACATTATTTCTCATACAATCGCCATGCTGAAAGTGTGCTTAGCTCAAATAATTATGGGAGATCAACAAATTTGATTCAGTCAAAGAAATAACTTGGAAATTCTTTGTTTTGTATTGAAACATATCTTATTTGCTAATTAGAAGAATCTGAAAATGATGATTTAAAGAACAAATTGGAGCTTTCACATACCATTATCAGCCTGATCCTTGTTCCACTGAACTATAGGAAAACATTTTCAAATTCAAGGGACTATGGCATCTGGCATATAACCCTTAGGTTAGATTATTTTGCTTTTACCAGGGAATTCACTGGATGATGGTTAAAATGTATAATGTGGTCTCATTAAATAATTTCATTGCTAGAGTGTCATAAATTATCAAGTTTTACCGTAGAGTCAGAGCTTATTATTAAATAAAGATCTGTTTGTATCTAATGAACATCAACTGCTTGGTTTCTTTCATTCTTAGTTATAACTTACACAGATGAATCATCTTAATAGTGACACAAATACACAGATTTTACATTAGAATATACATCTCTAGCTCCTCTGAGAATTAATTGTACACAAGTACCTACCAAGTTATTGGTGGTATTTAAGTAGTTCCATACTGAAAATGAACTGTTGAAGAGCGTGTCAACAAGCATTCTGACACTTATGGCAAAGAGTAAACATGAAGTATGAGAGAATAAGTTAATAAGGAGGACACAAAATACATTTTTAAAATTTTTAGATTACTGAGTTGGAATAAAACAAGCATACTTAATCTATTTGTATGAAAATATATCTTAAATCAAATATAGTTGTAGTAATATGATCCCATTTGTTGCCCAAAATTTTGTTCCTTCACTTCCTGCACAATCTGAATGAGTATCCATTGATTATGTAATGAAACCTAACTTTTTAATGCCTATATATTACACATATGCCAGATTGTCACCAATCTCATTTGATCTTCTACTGTTCATCATGACCTTCTTATACATAATTTACAGGGAAAGTGAAGAGTAAAAATGAGAGACTCTTTGTTCAAAATTAAGAATTTTAAGAAACAACAAAGCATTAAACATACATTGATATGACAGTTACATTTGCAACTTGTTTTTGAACAGGTTGCATGTTAATAAAACTGGTCCAGTGTAACTAATTTCATTACTGCTATTTTCTCTTAGTAGTACATATGTAATGTAGAATGAACACCACATGTAACATATCTCATGACAAATGAAGAATTCTAAAATAACTGAAAAAAAATACTGAACAAATCCATTTCTTAACTCCATTCATCCTGACACTCCCCTTCATTCATAACAGGTGTTCACACTTCCCTTCATTCATACCAGGTATTTACCTGATGATCTTCCATTATCTAGTATATCTTGAATTTTATTTTATTCACAATAAACTTTTAAATTCTTTAGTTTTTTAGTGAATACAGCTTTTAGTTCCCCATTCTCTTTCTTCTATTTCTCATCATTTTTGTAAATTTTGCATCCTAGGACTGTAATAAGAATGGAACTTGAAAAGGAAGGGGAAAAGGAGGGAGGGTGGAAGAAGGGAGGGGACCGGAGTACCTATTAAGTTTGTATGAGTGGAAATAAAAAAAATGCAAACATAAACAAAAAAAAGAATGGAACTCGAAATATTTTTTCAAATATACAGAATGAAGTGGAAAAGTTTTACTGAAGAACTGACCATACGTTGGCTATGAATTGAAAAGAGAAACATTAAATGGAGTTCTTTTAATGGCAAAGTTTAGCAAGTGTGTTAGTCTTTTCTGAAGAAGTAAAACTGAACATGTTTATTAAAATATAAGTGGTATGTATTTATCACATGAAATTTGTCGATTTAATCTTGAGGGTGAGAGGTCCTCATGCCTTAAGTCATACCAGTGACTTTGCTTCAAGTGTGTAAAAAAAATAAAAAGATTTCTTGAACATTGAGCATTTGGCTATATTCAGGACCATGGTTTGCACATGACCACTCATGCTGAAGACGTCCATCTCAAAAAATTTTACAGCCTACTGATTCAAATGTTAATTATATTCCCAACTACTCTGATGGATACATCTGGAATATTTATCAAAATTTCTGGGCATTCTGTGACACAGCCAACTTGACACATATTATTAATCATAATAGGATTTGAATGTCAACTTGACACCCATGGACATGTCTTCAAATCACATTTAATTTCCAAATAAAGACTGCAAGTAGGTCATAATTTAAAATAATATAATGCAAACAACTTGTGATAGAAACAAAAGTTATTTGCAGAAAAGGAATAGGTCTTAAATAAATCTTTCTTTCAAGTCTGATGCATTGAAACTGAGATTGAAAATAGTGGAAATGTGACCACATCTTGAGCATTGGTCCAGTGCAGCACTTGAAGTGAATTTCACTGTGAAGTGAATGCACTGGCCAGAAGCAATATTTTAAGGATTTCTGTAATTGTGGGAAAGTAATTCTTCATGTGTGCAAAAAGAAGTTGGTTAGAATTTTTTTCCTTAGGAAATATCAGACCTATGACATCTGAAATTTCAGTAAGAAAAAAAAATATTCTCTTATCTGTGTTACATTTGCTTATGGCAATTATTCTGAGTTGCTGTCTATTTATCCTGGGAAATGGGTTTCATGACAATTGGGTGTTGCTTTCTGCTGTTGGGTCTAAGTGATAATACAATTGGGTTAAAATTGATGACTTTATGTTAGCATTGCTGAGTCCATGAAAGACTTCCAATTGTATCAATAGGACCAACTTGTTCAGGAATCTATTGTACAATCACAAATACCAACATGAAGAGAGTACCTCATATTCTCTTAGAATGTAACATCATATATATTTCATCAGTAATACATTCTGCTGAGGTTGTACTTTGGTAAAAATCATCTATGAAACAAGCATCTTTATGTAAGTTTGGCTATTCAGACAAGTCAACCAACACAAGTTTCTTGACAAATTTCTTCATATTCCTTTCTTCAGTTGAAGGCATTGCAAATCTCTGAACAACAAATAAACTGTTATTACTGAAGTTGCTGAACTATCATTTACTGAAGTTAGTAAGGCAGAAAGAGAAAATTCTTAAGCATTCTGTCTTTTGTTAAGTACAGTTTAAAAGTGAATCGTATAGGGCTCTAGTGGAGAGGTCTAGCTCATTTTTTCCGTCTAGTAATTTAAGTGATAATATCATTACAAAACATTCTCAGAAACATATTTAGAATATTCATCATAAACAAGTTAATCAAAGCTAAATGCTTGGTAACTCTTCAAATAGTCTGAAAATTGCTCTTATTTCATATATAACCAAAATTATTTTCATTTCAAATACATCTTTGTATCTCTTTGTACATTTATGACTCATGTCTTTAGTTTTCTTTTTTGCCATTTTCTATCTTTGAAATTATTTTTATTGCTATATCTAAATTTATTCACATTTTGCTTCTCTTTTTCCAAAACTCTTACCAATATTTTCAATGTTCTAAATCTCCAACTTCACTTATTGTATCTGTAATAGCATGCGAAATTTATTTTCTTTGAAATATTTCCAAGCTCTATTTTCTAAGCTCTATTGCAGCAAATTAGTTTCTTTTCAAATAATGTTTTAATCTTAGAGAGAGACCTTCAAGTACAAAATTTGACAAACTGCAGCATCCTAGGAAACTTTCCTTTTTTCTGTAAGAGTTGTGCTAGACATAAAGAGATAAGATAATAAATTTCCTTAATGGCATTAAAATTACATGAAAGCATGTAACAAATGAAATAGCTTGAATGTCATCAAGCATTCATTAATGACACTTCTTAGAGTAAATTCTTAAAAAATACAAAAAATAATTGCAAATTGTATTGGAGTCTGATTGCCAGTGCAGTGTATTAACAGTGCAGACATCAAAGTTATTCATTGTATGTTGAAGTTAGACTGCTATGCTTCCACAGTGTGAAATGCCTAATGCTTTTCAGGGAAAGTGTCATGTGTGCTGTGCATCCAACTGGGAATTAACAACGATCATGACACCATGGGGGAATCTGTTCTAAGACAAAGCAAAACTCCATGCCAATGAATGTTAAGTAAAAGTACAATGAGCCATGCCAACATGTCAGGCTCACGGACAATAGGAAATAAGAAAGAAAAGAAAGAAAAATGTTGAATGTGACTTTGTGAATACCAGCTGATACCTTTGACCACTGACTTCTTACCATTTTGTTTTTGTCAAACTAGGTTTTCAAGAAGTAGTACCTATGGTCCTTTAGTTAACTTTTGTGTTGTACATTAAAAGATATTATAGTTCATTTGCTAGTATTCTAGTTTAGAGAATTTAAGAAATTTTTATCCCTTAATGAAGAATAGTTTTCATAGATGTCATATATATACTATATTATATATAGTATATTGTAACATTTATCATATTATCACTAAAAGTTGACTGTTAGATAAAATAGAATATTAAGGAATATTCTTGACTAAAATAGTCTAAAAACCTACAGTTTCAGTATCAGTAATAAATATATCTGAAAAATATTATTTTTCTCAGGAATAATATCTCTACTTCAATTTTACTTTTGAAAGATCAGATGATCTGACAGTGTCTTCTTGCATGTGCATATAATTACTGTGTATATACAGACCATTTCTCTGCAAATTGTGCTGATAAAACTCTTTTTTATATATTTTAATGGTTTTACAAATTAACAAAGTAAGAAAATTTATAATCATGGTTCTTAAAAAGTTAATAGGAAGCAAGCACCAGAATTTAAATCTTCTGCTTCCCATCTTGTGTCTTTCCATTTGGTGGAAAATTTATGAAAGTTGTCATTGTCATTGTGGAAACAAGAGTAATGATACAAAGTCACAGGAATATTGCTACCAATAAGATCCAGCACTGATTTCTTTGTAGCTTTCTCTCAAAAGAAGACGAAGCTACATGTAAATATTTTTACCTCATAAGGGATAATCTAAGGGAGTATCAAATGTGTTCTTTGTTCAATTTGAACTCAGGAAGCAAGCTGAACTTATTTGTTCCTGATTTACCCATTTAGCAATTCTGTCATGTTAGGCAACTTATCATGCCTGAATGTTAATGAGGATGGTCATGGTCACAGACAACTATCTCAATGGATTCCTTTTCAGTATTTATTTAAATGAGAAGCTAAAAGCTCTAACACTGAACAAATAAAAAATTAATATAGATAATATAGATAGATAGACAGATAGATGAGAGAGAGAGAGAGAGAGAGAGAGAGAGAGAGAGAGAGAGATGATAGAGAGAGCCTGCCTCAAAGGTGACATCCAGAATCATTTTGATGATTCTGAATTGGTCTATTTCCTTATTTCTTTGCTCTGGGGTTTCTCTAGTCTTGCCTGTCAAGACTCTAATTACAGGCAGACAGATATTTTATGCACAGTATGGAGATACAAGCAAAGGACATTTATTTGGAAGGCAAAGGCTTTAAACACTGAGCCATCAGCTCCCCAGTATGCAGTGGGTATACAAGAAAAAATATTAATATATACTTAAGAAAATACATTGAAAAATTTTGAGCAATTTCTGTAGAATTATTGATGCATGACAAATATTTCAATAATCATAGTCTTTTCTTAGCTACTTGCTTTATCTAAATCTATCTAGAGGCAATTTGAGGAACCTAATATTATAGAATAGAAATTATTTTTAATGGTGACTTTAGAATTAGAAATATGGAATTTAGAAATTCCATTTGTCTCATTATCAAGAAAAAAAAGCCAATGCACCTCTAATAACAAATAGGGAGAATCTCACAACTTTCTTAGGCAAAAAAATCCTTAGATGACAACTGTTACAGAAGTGAGTTTTATGACTTTATTTTCAGGAGAAATCATAGCAGATCATCTTATCTCAAAGAAATCCAACACAACAAAAATGATTCAAAGAAACATCTCATTCAGGAGCCTTGCAGGATTGTAATGAAACATAGGGGTCCAGAGGAACTATCTAGATGCTAATGTCTAAGTATTACTTTAAGGAACTATTTTGCAAATAGCCTAGAATATTTTGCTTAATTTTACCAACACTGAAACCTCCTATGTATGGAGCCATGGGCGAACAATGTATGTTTAAAAGTGACAATTACATTGCTTTTAAAGGGAAGACTTTCAGGCGCACAGCAGAAGTTACCAGTGCCTCCATGTGCCACACTGAAAAAGAAAACTGTATGTACCATAATTTGCAAATCAGTAGGCCTGTGTCAAAACAGGTAATCCGTTTTATTATTTCTGTGATATAGTAGATAGAGAAGGGATCCTTTGGTTTTGTTTTTGCTTTAAATGCTACAAAATTATTGCATAATTTTGCAAATTGGACTCATGTCCATGAAATCAGCCTTTATACATCACAAGCACATGTAAAGCAACATTGAGACTCAGAAATTTTCTTCATCTGTCAAATACTGTAAGCAGCTAATAGTCAATTGAAGTTTTTCATTTTAATTACCTCAGTGGATTCCAACCTAATCATGCTGCTTTACTGAAGCCCCTGGAGTCTGATAGTAAAATGCCATTATTAGTGACTTAAAGCACTCTGATGTATGCACATGACTGAATAATATTTCCATAAACACGTATCACCAGTTGCATATGCAATGGTGCCTCATACTTCAATCTTACTAAATAACATTTGGTATCAGAGAAGCTCTTATACCCTGAGTGACAGTAAAATGGCCATGACAACATAAAATGTAATGGAAAATCACAAAGTTACAGATACCAAACCCACAAGAATGCACTCTCCACTTGAGCCTAGCTTATTTGGGCTTCTGCAGACAAATACAGACACCTAAAAGAACCCACTGGGAAGTGAATGGTGAGTCAGTCTTATGAACTGAGGTCAAAAGCTTGCAGTCTCATGTTGTGAAAGAAAATTAATGCACATACCTTGTCATCTCTTCTCTATCAAATGTACTGTCTATAATCTAAAATGATAATCCTGGTGATGTCATTTTAGACTTCTTTATTTTTATTATGATTCTAGTTTTAAATTATTTCTTAGATAAATAAATAATTATTAATCCATTATTTATTATGTTTCTTGCTTTTTACTTTTCTACATCTTTGGTTATATTCCAAATATCAAGAAGTATTTTATAAAATAATTCACATTTTTACCATCATTTGTTTTAAAATTAAGATACTGTCTTTAACCACTGAAAAATAAGTGTATTGTGGGAATTCTTACAGACTAACCATAAAATTTTATTGAACTTCAACCATAGTTTTATCACTTAACCTGCTCTGGATTTAAGAAAGAAATAATACTTGGCCTTTGACTGAAAGAGATTATAGAAGCAGACAGTTTTGAATTTCATAGATTGTGTAGATATTATGAACAGCAAGTATAAAGAGCAGTGTAACTTCAAGATAACGGCACTAATTAGCTAGTATGTATGAATACGTTATAAATGGAAGATGTGAGGTAAAATTTGACAAGAAGTGGCACTTTAAAATGTTATCGAGTATTACAGGGACTGTAGGTGTAAATAAACTGTGGCAAGTGGAATATTTGATGAACTGTACTCACCTCTCCTCTTCCACTTCCTTTTACTCCCTCCCTCCCCTTCTCCCAGTGCCTCCCCCTTTCCTCCTCCCATCCCCTGGAGCATCCTTCTATGTAAATGCCAAACTTTCCTCTGTGTCCTCCATTCTAGTGAGGCTTGAGGACTTAGTGGCATAGCCAGGAACCCTTTCTTGGGCGCCCTGTTAGTATGGGACTGTTAACTCCTTGCCTCTAAGGATCCAACTACCTGTGATCCATGCTAGACTTTGGGGGGGGGGGTTGACATGTCAGTCATTGTGCAGGTCATGCAAAGTCCAATTATGGCTACTGCTGTCCTAAATTGTGTGGATATGTTGCATATCATTGCTCCTCTCCATCTTTAGGCTCTTACAATCTTGCCGCCCCCTGTTCCACAAGGTTCCTTGAGCTTTAGAATGGGGAGAGATTTTGCTAGTCTGGTTCCAGATAATTAATGTAGGGTCTCTGATTTTGGGAATTATGATTGGTAATTGTTTTCAGTTTTGCTGTTCCTGCACCACTCTTGGCTCCATTCTGATTGGTATTGAAGAACACTTAACCAAAGATAAAAGGCTGTTTAAATGAAGGCCTTAATATAAGAGAGACTCAAAGGTAGATGGGATAGGGGAAGGACAAACAATTGGAGGGGAGTTCAGTGTCCCATTTGCAGGATGGTTACCTCTATCTGCCAGTCCCTATATCCTCCCTGATTGGTGATATCAAAACTCTTCAGTGGCAGGTGACCAGGAAGGGAAGTGAGGATGAGCTTCACCAGATGTCTCTCTACTTACATGTACTATTTGACAGTGATCTATTTTCTCTTCTGAAGCCTGATCTCCTCTCTCCTTTTTTCTGGGGGGGCCCTCCTTTCTCTTTCCTTCTGTTTATAATTTTTGTGATTACTGTATTACAGAGATTTATCTTTGATATGTCATTAAGTGGGTTTGGTACTTGGATACACCTATTAGGTAGTACATACAGTACATAGTAACTTTCTGTGTCTGGGATACTTCACTCAATATAATGTTTTCTGATTCCATCCATTTCCCAGCAAATCTCATCAATTCATCTTTTTTGATGGCTGAGTAGTATTCCATTGTATAAATTTACCACATTTTTATTATCCACTTATCAACTGTTGGGCATTTGGATTGATTCCATGACTTTGCTATTGTAAATAGTGCTGCTAAGAACATGGTTGTGATTGTGTCATTGTAGTGAATTTTGAATTTTTGTGGGAAATTATTCCCAGAAGTGGTAAGCAGGTCACATGGCATTTCAATCTTTTTTTTTTCTTTTCTTTTCTTTTTTTTTTTCATTTTTTTATTATTATTTCCGCTCATACAAACTTAATATGTACACCGGTTCCCTCCCTCCCTCTTCTTCCTCTTACCCCCCTGCTCCCCCTCCCCTCACCTCTCCCTCCCCATCCCCCAGTGCCTCCCCCCCAATCCCCGGAGAATCCTTTAACATGCATGCCAGACTCTCCTTTGGGCCCTCCTCTCCAATGACTTACAAGGACCCAGTGGCCTTTCCCTGAACCCTTTCCTGTGTTCCCCTTAAGCATAGGAACACTACTGTGGCTGTCAATTCCTTGCCTCCAAGGATCTTGGTGCCTTTAGCAAATGCTAGACTTTATGGGGTCAATAGTGTGTGGACATTGCGCAGGGCATGCAAAGACCTATTATGATTGCTTCGGCCCTAACTTGTGTGGAGTATCTCGCATATCATTGCTCCTCCCATACTTGTGCTCTTACAATCTTACCGCCCCCTCTTCCGCAAATTTCTCTGAGCTTCAGGATGGGGAGAGATTAGGCTGGCCTAGTCCTAGGTGGTTGATATAGAGTCCTTGAAGTTCTGGATTATGGTTCATTGGTTTTCTTTTGCAGTTTTGCTGTACCTGCAATGCCTTTCACTCCATCCTGATGGGTATTGTATTTCATCCCCTGGCCAGAGATAAAAAGCTGTTAAACCAGAGTTTTGTTGTAAGAGTATATTCAAAAGTAGATGTAATAAAAGTAGGAAACCACAGTGAGGGAGGGGTCAATCACCATTTGCAAAATGGTTACTTTTTATCTGCCAGACTAAATTTACCACATTTTTATTATCCACTTATCAACTGTTGGGCATTTGGATTGATTCCATGACTTTGCTATTGTAAATAGTGCTGCTAAGAACATGGTTGTGATTGTGTGAGATCATACCCCTTCTGGTGAGATCATACCCCTTCAGTTATAAATGATCAGGAAGAAAAGTCTGTGAACTTAACCAGATGTCTCATTACTTACTTGCAGTCCTTGATGAAGGCCTATTTTCTCTGCTGTAACATGGTCCCCTCTCTGCTTGTTTCTGGTGTGGTCCTCCTACCCCATCCCTCCTGTTCATAATCCTTGCAATTACTGTAGGTATTACAGAGATTTATCTTTGAGTGTCTCTAGGTGGGCTGGGTGGGTTTGGTACTAGGAGTTACCTATTAGGGAGTACATACGGTGCTTAATTTTCTGGGTCTGGGATACTTCACTTAATATAATTGTTTCTAATAACATCCATTTCCCGGCAAATTCCAGTAATTCATCGTTTTTGATGGCTGAGTAGTACTCCATTGTATAAATATACCACATTTTCCTTATCCACTCATCAACTGGACATTTGGGTTGATTCCATGACTTTGCTATCGTAATCAGTGCTGCTATGAACATGGTTGTGCTTCTGCTATCGAGGTGAATTTTTGCTGTATGTGGGGTTATTCCCAAAAGTGGAATAGCCAGGTCAAATGGCATTTCAATCTTTAATTTCTTTAAGAATCTCCAGACGGCTCGCCAGAGTGGATGTATGAACCTGCATTCCCACCAGCAAAACTAAACTCCAAGGAAACTAATGGCCCAATTAAAAAATGGGCTCTGGAGCTTAAAGGAAACTTTACCAGGGATGAAATTAAAATGTCCAACAAATATTTTAAAAAATGCTCCACTTCCTTAGCCATCAGGGAAACGCAAATCAAAACTTCCCTGAGATATCATCTCACCCCAGTCAGGATGGCAAAAATCCAGAATACAAACAACAACAAATGCTGCAGAGGATGAGGAGAGAGAGGCATTTCAATCTTTAACTTTTTAAAAAATTTGCCAAACTGATCGCCAGATTAGTTGTATAAGTCTGCATTCCCATCAGCAATGTGTGAGAGTTCCCTTCTCTCTACATCCTCTCTAGCATTTGGTATTGTTTGTATTGATTTTCACAGATTATTCATATACATATACACATACACACATGTATGTGCAGATATGCATACATATGTGTGTAAACACGTGCACACACTGACACATACATATACACATACATGCCCTGGCATGGAAACACATGTGCACACACACACACACACACACACACACACACACATTCCATAAACTAATACAAGTGTAGGAAAATTTCCATCTTAACTCCCCCAGGTAAAATACAGCAATACAAGCTATTTCATAAGAGTTCTAAAATAAATGGAAACTGGATTACTTGAACTGCAGACATCACTTGTGGAGAATATGAGCAGTGATTATACCATGAGTTATTATACTCATGGTCAGGTGGAACCAAGAGAGATTTGTTGTATGGTGAGGATGAAAAGATAAGTTTTGAACACAGATTCAGAAGGACAAAAATAAACAGATATTGAGAGTGTCTGAACAACAAAAAGACAAGACCAAGACTCACTTCAGCACCTTCTTGTACATTCTTCACAGTGTTCCAATTATTCATTCTTTGCTCTAAAAACAGTAAAAGCTTTCCTAATCAGTTCTAAAAAATTGATGTTGAGTTAACTATTTCCAAATATTAATTTTGTTGTTTGTGTCTTGTATTGGCTGAGCATGGCTAAGCATAGTCTTATGATTACAAGAATTTGAAAATATCTTTCATATTTCTTAAATTTCCTATTATTTTAGGATTTTATAAGTATGCATTAATTCTTAGCTTTATTTCACTATTGTGAAAATTCACAGACACTATGGACCAGTTTCTTAGATTCTTTCCTAACTATATATGATGGACTGAAGATTCATAATTTCACTACTATCAAATTCAGAAAACCTGAAATCAAGAATCAAATAATTTACAAGATAAACAGAGGAACAAGTAGAATTGATAAGATGTAATAATTAAAATTTTGAGCTCTCATTCTTAAGATAAATATTGAGTTGTGCAGTAAAATTCAATATAAAACATGAATAAATATGAATATGAAATAAGCAATCATAAATATTACCTTTGTCAAATATCTGAAATTTTATTCTTTAAATAATGTGCTATGAAAATTGACTATCAAAAGGCTATTTCATTTTCTAAGTTAAATATAATGCCAGCAGGAAGAAATGCCAAACTCAGAATTTCAATAGTCTGCTACTTAGAACAAGTCTGTTTACAGTCATAGGAAATTGAGGAAACCATTCTTAATAAAGCAAAGTTCCTATTTTTGCCCCAGAGCATCATAGGTTCAGATATAAAACAAGTGGTTTTTGGCTGAAACATCATATGTGCCTCTCATGGATATTGTCTTTCTATCATCCTCCAGGATGCTTATTTTTATTATGCTAGTGACATTAAAATAGACACAGAGATACAATGTGTAGCCGTATAGTGCACACTACATGCACAGGTAAACTATAATTTGTAGTAACTAAATGACAGATTTGTCCCGTAAGGCTTTATTTCTGATTGGGTCCTCCATCTGTTCCACAGATCTTCATTCAATTGCATTTAAAAGAAAAAAAAATACTCCATCTTGAGATCTATACAATAATATAAAAATGAGTCTGTGTGACAGCAGGAAAGGGAACTTTAACATACTCACTATTATTAAAATGTTAGTACTGGGATAATGCTTATGAAATTGATTTAAGTGATTTCTAATCAATATATAATGATATAAAGGTAGACTAAAATTCAACTCATTGATGAAATCTAATACTAGTAATAACACCTTAATTCAGTTGAAAATTTAATAACATTTTGTCATTACTGCTTCAAGGAAACCTGTCAGAAATAGTAAAATTTCTGTTCTGATATTGATGTGGGTTCCTCCTATCACTTTCCTATTTTCTTGCATCCATCATTCTTTTATGACTTGCTAAGCTTTAGGCAGTTTCGATCTGTTATTTTAACTGCAGTCATCAATGGACAATAAGAAAATAAGAATTATGAACCTAAACAAAATCACATAAACGCATAACAAATATGTAAAAGTTCATAATTACAACATCAGTTCTAAAAATTTGATGTTGAGTTAACTATTTCTAAATATTAATTTTGTTGTTTGTGTCCTGTATTGGCTGAGCATGGCTGAGCATAGTCTTATGATTACAAGACTATGAAAACCCAGTCTTCATTTTCTCCTTTTTTATTTTTATTTTTTCCCAATCATACAAACTTAATAGGTACCCCAGTCCCCTCCCTCCCTCCACCTCTCCCGAGTGCCTCCTGCACCCTTGTCGCATCCTTATCTGACCATTCTGGTGGACAAGGTCCCAGCATGGCAGAATATTGTTTTAAGGAAACAATTTCTGGAAAAAAGAACATGATATTATTTGATGTAAATAAGAGAAATAAGTAAAATATGGGACTTGTCAGACCCCAGTGTTTCTGCCCAGTTCGGGCCTAAAGCCTGGTTGCTGGGGAATGTCACAGTAGTGCCCATGGGCAGGTTCTAGGGATTCCTCCCTATGTAATTTCAGTTTTGCTTCTGGCAGAAGGAATTCTGGGAATTGGGTGAGTCTTCTATCTGTTCTTTGGTGTTCTTGTAGTCTAAATTCCTGCTCCCTGATTTAGAGAAAAAAGCCTGCTTTTAACTTTAAATCAAATTATAACTAAAGATTTCATGTCTAATCACACACAATAAGTAGACATTGCTAGCCAGAATGTATACACTGATTTAAAAGAAATTATAAAGCAACTTCAAGCATCTTAAAACATAGGTGGATAAAATTCCCACCTATGAACTAATTCAGAAATTCAATAAGTATGAGACTATACTATCTGTTTACTAGAATCAGTACATAACTATTTCTTATGGAGCACATAGGTTAATAGAAAATAGTAATGATATAAATCCTAATATAGTTTCTACCATAGTGACCTAGTATGGGCCACCTTATATGACAGCAGACAGAAACTGGTATCCTCCAAAAGAAAAAAATTAATGTATAGCATGTGCCCCCTCCAACAGACTCATCTATACCATTTATAAAGATATATAATAGATATGGCTGGTACACATATAGATAATTGTAATGAAAAACATGTTCCTTATTGAAATCAAAAAGAGCTCAAATCTCCTCTGTGTATTTTAACTGTCTCAAATGCAGTTTCTGTTAAAACAAAGACAACTATGTGGACTCAGACCCCATGGCTATTTTGGTAGAGCAATATAGATTAGCTAGATTTGGAAATACTGGGAGAATGGTTCTGTAAGTGCATTTACCCTCAAGCAATGGGTTAGGGTCTAGAAAAAATGTTTATCCTGAAGGTGATTTCTGATGAGTAGGAGAAAAGGTGTCTTTTTGTTGCCCCAAAATTTTCTGGTATAAAAGCTGTCAGAAAGTTTCAATAAAGGGGGTTCAAATTCACTGAGTCTAGAGAGTTTGTGGATATTTGTTCTCCATTCCCGGACTCCTTGCCTCACCTTAGTCGCGGGGAGCCCTGGTTTGGAGGTCGAGGCTCAGCACACCCTTCCTCCTTTTCCCTTTCATCCCCCTCCCTCCCTTTCTCCTAATATCCCCTCTTCCCCCCTCCCATTCCCTGAAGCATCCTTTACTTTGAGTCAAAGTTCCCTCTGCGTTCTCCACTCTAATGAGGTGCAAGGACTCAGTAGCATTGCCCAGAGCCCGTTCCTGGGGTTCCCTTTAGTTTGGGAACACTGTTAATTCCTTGTTTCTAAGGATCCTAGTGTCTGGAATCCATGTTAGACTTTGAGGGGTCATTGACATGTCAGTCATTGAGCAGGTCATGCAAATTTCGATTATGGCTGCTGCAGCCCTAACGTGTTGAGTATCTTGCATATCATTGCTCCTCCACATCTTTAGACTTACAATCTTACCTCCCCTTCTTCCACAAATTTCCCTGAGCTTTAGGCTGGGGAGAGATTTGGCTGGTCTGGTTCCAGGTGATTAATGTAAGGTTTCTGATGTTCAGTATTATGGTTGGTTGTTGTTTTCAGTTTTGCTGTTCCTGCACTGCCTGTAATCCTGTTTGGTATTGGAGGTCACTTCCTAGTCAGAGATAAAAGCTTGCTAAAATGGAGTCTTACAATAAGAGTAGATTCAAAGGTCAGTAGGAGACCTCAATTGGGTGGGGAGGGGGATGTCAATCTCCCATTTACAAAATGCTTACCAATCTATCTGCCAGACTCTATGCTCTCCATGACTGATGAGATCAAACCCCCTCTGTTGCAAGTGACTAGGAAGGAAAGTGAGTGAGCTTAATCAGATGTCTCACTACTTACTTGTAGTACGTAATGGTGACCTATTTTCTCTGCTGTAGCATGATCCCCTATCTCTTTATTTCTAGGGGGTCCTCCTTCCCATTCCCTCCTATTTATAATCTGCAATTACTGTGGATAATACGGATTTATGTTTGATTATGTCATTAAGTGGGTTTGGTACTAGGATCCACCTATTAGTAAGTACATACAGTTCTTAATTTTCTGTGTCTGGGATACTTCACTCAATATAATTTTTTCTAATTCCATCCATGTCCCAGCAAATTTCATTAATTCATCTTTTTTGATGGCTGAGTAGTATTCCATCATATAAATGTACCACATTTTCATTATCCACTCGTCTAATATTGGGCATTTGGGTTGATTCCATGACTTTGCTATATTATAAATAGTGCTTCTATGAACCACCTGTATGACAGGGACCATTCCCCTGGCAATGCAAACTATTTCATTCACCAGTGGACAAGAAGGAGACTGACCACGAATAGGATCAGATACCTCAATATTTATGGTTTTTCCTCGATAGTGGTCTTATTCATTTAATTGTCTCTGTTCCTTTGTCCCTACTTTCTTGGGGGTCTTCTTTCTCCTCTTCTCCTAGTTGTTTTCCTTTGTGGTTATAATGGGTATTATAGAGATTTCTCCTCAGGTATCTCATTGTAAGGACTTGGTGCTAGGTTCCACTTATAAGGGAAAATATAGGACTTTTGACTTTCTGTATTTGGAGTACATTGTTCAATATAACTTCTTCCAGTTCTATCCATATACCAGCAAATTCCATTTATTCATTTTTTGGTGGCTGAGTAGAAGTTCATTGTGTCTATGTACCACATTTTCCTTATACATTTGACTGCTGTTGGACATTTTGGTTGATTCTATAATTCAGCTATTATGAAAAATGCCTCAATGGACATGTCTGTATATGTGTCACTGTGGTAAGGTGAAGTATTTTTTGGGAATACTTCCATTAGAGGTGTAGCTGAGTCACATGGTATTTCAATTTTTAACTTTTTTAGAAACTGCCATTCTGATCTTCATAAAGGTTGTACAAGGCTGCATTCCTACCAACAACTTATGAGGATTTGTTTCTCTCCATATTCCCTCCAATATTTGTTGTTGAATGTGTTTTGGATTTTGGCCATTCTGACCAGGATGAGATGGTATCTCAGTGTGGTTTTGATTTGCATTTCCCTAATGGCTAGGGAAGTGGAACATTCATTAAGGGTATTTGTTAAACATTTCAATTTTGTCTTGGAAACAGTTTCTTTTGAGTTCCAAGACCCATTTTCTAATTGGGCTGTTTACCTTCCTGGTGTTTAATTTTTTAGTTCTTTGTGTTCTTTGGATATTAGCTCTCTATTAATAAGTAAGTAAGTAAATTGTAAAGATTTTCTTCCATTCTGTGGATTGTCTTTACGCTTGATTAATATTTTTAGCTGAGTGGAAGCTCTTCAATTTGATGACATCCAATTTGCTGAGTGTCAGTTCTCTTTACTGTGCAATCGGAGTCCTGTTTAGAAAATGTTGGCTTAGTCCAATCAGTTCCAGGGAATTCCATGCTCTTTCTTTTAGGGGTTTTAAAATTTCTGGTCTAATATTAGGATTCTTCATTGATTTGAATTTTGTTCTTGATGACAAGTAAGGGCCTAATGTCAACCTTCTATATGTAGATCTTCAGTTTTGCCAACACTATTTGTTGAAGAGGGTGATCTTTTTCCATTTAGCTTTCTGAGCACCTATATCAAAAATCAGATGACTGCAATTGTACATGCTTATGTTTGATCTGCAACTGCTATCCATTGATCTGTTTTATTTTGGAGCCAGGTACATGCTGTCTTTATTAGTATGGATTTGCAGTACAGATTAAGGTCTGGTATGGTGATACCTCCAGAACAGTTTTTATTTGTCAGGATTGTTATTGCTATTCTGGGCTTTTTGTGTTTTCATATGATTTTCAGATTGTTTCATAAATTTCTGTAAAGAATTGCCTTGGAAATTTGATTTGTCTTGCATTGATCTGTATATTGCTTTTTGGTAGGATGGTCATTTTTACGATGTTAATACTATCTATCCAGAAGCATGAGACTTTTACTACTTCTGGAATTTCTTTTTTCAGGTTGTTAAAGTTTTCATTTTACTGGTTTTTCACATCCTTGTTTAGATTTATACTGAGGCATTTCATTTTTTAGGTGCTATAGTAAATAGAATTATTTCTCTTAGGGCTCTTTGGTGATAAGAAATATATTGATTTTGAACATTGATTTTGTAACCTTCCACTCTGCTAAACTCCATTCCAGGAATTTGCTGGTAGAGATTTTCTGGGTTACTCAGACAGAATCACGTAATCTGTAAATAGGGATAGATAACTTGACTTCTTCTTTTCATGTATGTATTCCCTTCATCTCCCTCTCTTGTCTTATGCATCTAGCTAAGACTTCAGGTATAATATTCAACAGAAGTAGTGAGATTGGACCATCTTGCCTGGTTCCTGATCAAAGTGGGAATGCTTCAGATTTTTCACCATTTAGGATATTCTTTGATGTAGGCTTGTTGTATGTGGCCTTTATTGTGTTGATATAAGTTCCTTCAATTTTTATTGTTTCCAAGGGTTTATTATAAAGGGATGTTGGATCTTGCAAAAAAAATTCTGATTTTATTGAGAGTATCATGTGGTTTTGATTTTTAGATCTGTTTGTGTGATGGATTACACTTATTGATTTGTGTGTATTGAACCTGCCTTGTGTGCCTGTAACGAATCCTTTTTGATAATGGTGAATGATGTTTTTTGTATGTTTCTGAATCCAGTTTGCTGAAATCTTTTGATGAACCTTGCATTTATGTTCATCAATGAAATTTGCCTAAAATTTTCTTTTTTATTGTATATTTATTTCATTTTGTTTAATGTGATGTTAACTTTGTACAGCATATTTGGAAGTGTTCCTTTGTAATTTTATGAAATAGTATAAGGGATAGTGAGGTTAGTTTTTCTTTAGTGTTTGATAGAATTCTGTACTGAATCCATCAGATCCTGGGATTTTTTTGCTGAGAAGAATTGTAATTATTCTTTAACTTAGTCACTGGTTACAAGATTATTCAGATAATTTAATTCATCCTGATTCAGTTTTTGTAAGTTGTATACTTAGAAATTCTTTTGGTTCTGATTATCAAACTCTGTGGAGTATGAGTTTTAGAAATATGACTTTATTATTCTCTGAATTTCCTTAGTATCTGTTGTAATAGCTCCATTTTCATCTCTAATTTTATTAATTTGTATTTTTCTCATTTTGTTTTGGTTAATTTGGCTAAAGGTTTATCAATCTTCAATTTTTTTTCAAAGAACTAGCTCTTCAGTTAATTCTTTCTGTTTTTCCTTATCTCAATTTCAGATGTTTCTCCCCTGATTTTACTAATCTCTGCTTTTCTACTGCTTTTGTGCTTGTATTGTTCTTGTCTCTCTAAAGCTTTAAGTTGTATTGTTAAGATATTTAGTTATGTTTTTTCCATTTTTTATATATTTTTGATATAGGAATTAAGTGCTATCAACTATCTTCTTAGGACAGCCTTCATCATGTCCCAGACATTTTGATATGTTGTGTTTTCATTATAATTTGCTTTAGGATTTTTTTAATTTTTATTTGGACTTCTGTCTGAACCTTTCCTCCTTTAGTATCATGGTGTTTAATTTCCAGTCATTTGTGTATTTTTGTAAATCGTTTTGTTTTAGATGTCTACTTTATTTTATAATGGTCTAATAAAGTACAGGATTCTGTATATATGTGAAAACTTGCTTTTTGATCCTAAATGTGTTCTATTTTGAAGAAAATTCCATGGGTTGCTGAAAAGAATGTGCTTTCCTTGATGTTAGGACAGAAGGTTCAGTAGAAGTCTGTCAGGTTCATTGGATTTATGGATTGATTCAGCTCCATTATGTCTCTGTTTAGTTTTTGCCCTGTTGATCTATCATGTGGTGAGAGAAGAGTTTTGAAGTCCCCTATTATTATCATTTTGGGTAGATTTGTTGCTTTAGATATTATAGTGTTTGTTTAATGAATGTGGATGAGCCTAAATTAGGAGTGAATAGGTGCAGTATTGTGAAGTCATCCTGATAATTTGCTCCTTTGATTAATATACAGTGTACTTCTGTGTCTCTTATGATTTCTTTTAGTGTGAAGCTTATTTTGTGTGATGCTAGAATTGATTCTCCCACTGTTATCTTGGAATACTTTTGACCAGCATTTTATTTTCTTGTTATCTATCTGTCTTAGTGAGATGTTTGCTAAAGACAGCAGATTAATGGGTTGTGATTTTTAATCCATGTTTTTAGCTTATGTTTCTTGATTTGAGAGATAACTCCACTGATATTTAGGGTTATAACTGAGAAACATCTGTTGATTTCTGACATATTCTGTGTTTTATGATTCCAGGCATGTATTTCTTTGCTTCGATGTTGTGTTGGCATTATGTTTCCCTTTTGTCTTCATGGATGTGTTATACTTTTCTTCAAGCTTGAGTATCTTTTTCTAGAATCTTCTGTAGGCTGATTTGGTAGTCGAGAACGCCTTCAGTTTGTCCTTATGGTGGAAAATTTTTCTTTTATCTTAAATAATGACTGATAGTTTTGATGCATCTATCATCCTGGGTTGACAGCTGTGCTCAGATTTGCTTCATGAACTGAAATACATCTCTTCAAGATTTCTGGCTTTTACTGTTTCCTTTAAAAAAATCAGCTGCTCTTCTAATAAGCCTGTCTTTAAATATGACTTGGTTTTTCTCTCTTCAAGCCCAAACAATTCTCTTTGTCTTATATGCAGTGTTTTGACTATTATTTGCCATGGGGAGTTTTTACTTTGATCATATCTGATTGGTATGCAGTATGCCTCTTGTGTTTGGATGGGGATCTCTTAGAAGTGGAAAAATTTCATTAATGATAGTGTGAAAAATCTTTTGGGGTAGCTTTTTGTTCTGTGTTTCCATGAATGCCCTGTTTTGGCTTTTCCGAGGTGTCCCATAGCTCTAGAATATTTCTAGCAAGTGCTTTCTAGCTTTTTCAACCACGTTGATGAAACAGATTTGTTTTTCCATCTTCTAGTTCTGATAGTTATTTTCTGCTTCTTTCATTCTTTTGCATAAAACACTCTTTTGAGTTTTGGATTGTAACTAGCTCATTTTTTAATCTCAAGTTTAAGTTTCTCTTCTGTTAGATGCAAAGATTTTGTGGGACATCAGTTGTATGGTTTTGGTCCATTGGTCCCAGGTTTGTGGTTTTTGTAGGCCTTATTGAACTTTTGGATGCTTTTAAATGATTAGCACTGGAAAGGGTGGTGATTATAGAAGGCTGCTGGTGCACAAGCCTTGGGGCACAGTTATGTAGTGGGAGCTGGAGTTTATGCTCTCCTTGTGCCTTCCTAGGCACACAATGTTGAATGCTATACAAAAGTGGTCCCAACCTCTGCTCCCTGCTAAAGGACACTAGACATGGAGGTCATGGCCATCAAGATGGCCTAACCACAGGAAGAGAGCTGAAGTCCACAATCTCAACTCATGCCTGCCTAGGGACACAACCTGGTGACCTGGTATTTGATAGCAAACTGGCATATATATACTTTCCATTAAACCCATAGATTACAGAAGTTCTCAAGCAAGAAGTATACTATTGCAATGAAAGATTCATTGTGCATTGACCTACAAATGGCTAAAATGCAGAGAATAAATAGCTATGGAGGGTTCAGTTGAAAACAGAGCATCAAAATCACCCTTCCATCTCAAAATTTAGGAAACTTTCAGAAGAGGGATGACAGAATAATAAACGCATTAGGGAGAAGTGTTGCTGCCAGACGGTATACTATGTCATGATAGGGTTACTACTCCCAAAACTTACTGTAATGATGTACATTCCACAAGTATGATATAATAATTTGTTAGTCCTCATTTGTACATGCGTGACAGAAGACCTCAGGAAACACTATACCTCCTTGAGATCATTTATGCCAATTTAAGATTAATGCCAACCAAGATAAGGGAAACTACCTTACTCAGCAGTTTACCCTATAAGAAGGGACCCATGCCTCAGAGACAGGACAGATATCCCAGATTAAACACAGTGAAGCAAACAGGCAAAAAGATGTGAAAGCTGAAGGGAGACTGGCTGAAATGTACAAAGTATGAATTGGAACAGGAGGGGTAATTGAATAATTTAGAAAGGGGCAAAACCGCATAAAAATATGAAACCTTATATTATGTATGAAAGTCACAAAGAATAAAAAATTATGAATAGAATAAGTTTACACACAGTCAAGGTACAGATACTTATTTTTTATTTTTTATGTTTATTTATTTTTTCCCAATCATACAAACTTAATAGGTACCCCTCTTTTCCTCCCCCTTTCCCCAGTCCTCCTTGAACCTTCCCCCCCTTTTCCCCTTTCTTTCACCCCTTCTTCCCTTTCTCCCAATGCCCCTCTCTTCTCCCCGCTCCCCAATTCCTGGAGCATCCTTTAGTCTTTATTGTGAATGTCAAACTTCTCTTTGCATCCTCTACTCTAATGAGGTGTAAGGACTCAGTAGCATTGCCTAGAGCCCTTTCTTGTGCTTCCCTTTAGTATGGGAACACTATTGTGACTGTTAATTCCTTGCTTCTAAGGAGCCTAGTACCTGTGATCAATGCTAGACTTTGGGGGGTCATTCACATGTCAGTCATTGCACAGGTCATGCAAAGTCAGATTATGGTTACTGTGGCCCTAACTTGTGTGGAATATCTTGCATATCATTGCTCCTCCTCATCTTTAGGCTCTTCCAATCTTACTGCCCCCCCTCCCGAAAATTTCCCTGAGCTTTAGGAGGGGGAGAAATTTGGCTTGTCTGCTTCCAGGTGATTAATATAAGGTCTCTGATGTTCTGGATTATGGTTTGTTGTTGTTTTCAGTTTTGCTGTTCCTGCATGGCCCTTGGCTCCATCCTGTTTGGTATTGTGTTGGACCTGCCCAGGATTTGCCCCAGGGCATGGCCGAGCACATGGGACTAAAGATGGCGGCTGAGGGCTAGTGTCCTGGGCATAACCCTGATCACATTACAGGGACCCCTTAATTGGCTTTTAGGTACTGACCTGCCTTTTGTGCTGAGTGACATTGGACTTGACCACTAGCACCTGAAGGATGTGTTGACCTTTGACACAATTGGGTGCCTGTTTGGCACCTTGTGACCTTTTGTCTATATAAGCTCCTTTGTTTCCCCCAATAAACGGAGATTTTGCTTTTGACAAACTCTCCGACAAAGCCGAATCTCTGGGGAATTGAGGCAGAGGTGGGGACAGCAGAACCTACCTTCGTCACCTCAGCAGGCTGCACAGTCGTGTGAATGAGTGTGTGAGTGGGTAGTGGAGTCTAGAAACTAGGCCCAAATGTGGGGCAATTCCAAAATCAGAGGAAAGTTAGTCGGGGGTCTCGAGGTAGGTTTTCGACTCTAAGTATGAGGAACATGTCTTATAAGGTTGATCCAATGCCATCAGCATTGAAGTATGTTCTAGGAAGCCATGGTTTTGAAATCCCTGAGCCCCGCATTACCTAGGTGTGGGAATCAGCTTGTGAGTTGGCTCTGTTTACCCAAAGGTCCAACATTTATTCATGGGACATGTGGAATAAGATAGAGAATCTAGCCAGAGAGCAAGAAAAAAAATTTTAAGATATTGTCTTTGGATTATCATTCCCTGGTGTCTGCAACTTAAGATGGTTTTCCTTCCGACAAATCCAGCGCGCACAAGAGGGAAAAGAGGAGCCAAAGCCACTCCAAATTTACTACAGGACTCCAGGGTGCCTGGAGCCACAAACAAGCCTCCGGGGGGCTGGGTGGGGGAAGCCGTGGAACCCCTGAGCCTGGGTGTAGCTTGGCAGAGCCACAAGGAACCTGGGGGGAGGTGAGCGCACGGTGGCAGCATTTGGCGGGGAGGCTATGCGCATCGGGAAGGTGGGGCAATGAGAAGTGCCGATTATGCTGTCTTCCTTCCAGAGGCCTTTTCTCTCTTCATTCTTGTTGTTTGGTATTATTATATTGCCTGGAATTATTTCCTGTGTATTCAAGTGAGTTGGGAGGTGGAGGATGTACAGAGCAAAGACAGGGCAATAAGAAAGGTTGAGACTTCACCTTCAGACAGGCAGGCTGAGGGCAACTTTGCCTGTGTTGTGGTGCCTAGGCAACAACTATGAAACTCTTCTTAAAGACCAATGTATTTATATTAATATTAGACCAAATAAATCTCTATAAGTTATTTTAAGTTATATATGTTATTTTTTATCACCTTCCAAATATTCCAGAGTTTCCTTATATTGAGTCTATATTATAAAATAGTGGTTTAGTATTATATATCAATAACTCATTTACTGTCTAAATTGCTTTCAAACTTTGTTTTATTTCACTTATTTCTATTGAATTTTCCAATAAAATTGCAATTTAAATTTACATGTCATGCTGTTATCTCTAAATGTTATAAATGCAGTGACTCAGCTGGTCAAATGGATATACTGTTCATCCCCAGGAAGACATTTGCAGATAATGCTAATCAATTACACCTGAGTGCCACATTCTAATTCTATAATAAATTTGGTTGTTAACATGTCAGAAAACTAATAGCAACAGAGGCATAAAATTTTCTATCACTGGATTACAAATCATAAACTTCAATATATTAAATTTAGTAATATTTATATCTTGCATACATATTATATAAACACAAATATATTTACATAGATATATTTCACTAAGAATGTTTATGCCAATTTAAGGTTAACTACAGCCAGAAGAAGTGAATCTACCTTATTCAACAATTTACCCTCTGAGAAGAAAGCCACATCCCAGCACATACTCAGACACTTCCCAGGGCTGGTATCTTAGATGAAATCATTCTTTTTTAAATTTTTCTTATTTTACAAGCACTTTAAGTACTTATGCCTGCTTCCTTCTATCCCCATTCCCTCACATTTCCCTCCTTTTCCTTCATTAATCCTTACCACTTCCTCACACTCTCCTGCTTGTCTGCTTCTATGGACTCCAGAGTTCTCTCTGGCTTGTCTACTCCTGTGGGGGTTTAGGTATTCTATCAGGAATTCATGAAAGTCTAGTTATTTAAAAGTACTATTTTCATTTATAATATCTAATATTTACTTACAGAATAAAAGTGTTACTGAAACTTGATTATCATATTTTCCCTTCAGCAAATTCTCAAAAATCTATTTTTCCAATCAATAATTATAACACTTCACAAATCTGTTACTTAAATGTATAATCTCCTCATTAGCTCATGTGTTTGAGTATTTGGGCTCCTGCTGATGGTATTGTTCAGGAAGAATATGTAACCAAGAGAATATGGAGCCTTGCTAGAGACAATACAAGAGTGGGTGAAGACTAAGATTTTGTAGCATAGCCACCCCTCCTTTTTTTTGCTCTGCTTTCTGGCTCCTGATGTAATGGTCAAAGTTGGGTTTATGTTTCATCAGGATGGACTTTATCTTTCTGGAACTTTAAACCAAATGAATTCTTTCTGCCTTAAATTGAATTGGTCATAGTAATTTATCACAGAAACAGAGGAGAAAGAAAGTTAGAAATTGTTCCTGATAAGTGGGTCATTACTGTGATATACCTGACCATGTGATTTGTATAGTTTTCAGAACTGGTTTGTAGGAAGAAAATGGAAGACTTAGGAACTTTGGGCTTTAAAAGATCTTAATGGGTCATTCTGACTGGATTGTATAAGAACAAAAGGCTGAGGAAAATTCAGGTAATGGAGTTTAAGCTCATGACAATTTTGGGGGGGTCTCTAAGGTCTCTATTTTTATTTATTTATTTATTTATTTATTTATTTATTTATTTATTTATTTATTTATTTTTCCTGCTCATATTAGGCTGATAGGTACCCCATTCCCCTCCCTCCCTCCACCTCTCCCTGGATCCCCTTACTCTTTCTCCTTCTTTCCCCTTCCCTTCACCCCCTCCCTCCCCGTCTGTCAGTGTCCCCTACTCCCCTTCCTTTTTTTTTAATTTTTTTTATTATTATTTTTTATTCAACTGTGCGCATGTGTGTTTTTATGTGTGTGTGTGTGTGTGTGTGTGTGTGTGTCTCTGTGTGTGTGTATATGTAGAACCACGGACGAATTCGCGAACCACCATGGACGCCTCCACCTCCTTCTGCCCCGGGATTCACAGGCTCCGCCCTACCAGGACCAGAAGCGCAGGCCGCCCCCGCTTCCGCCTGGCGTCTATACGTGGGATCTGGGATCCGAACTCGGGACCTTCCGCCTGCAAGGCGGAGGCCTAACCCCTGAGCCACCTCTCCAGCCCCCCCTACTCCCCTTCCTGAAGCATCCTGTTGTGTGCATGTTAAACTTCCCTCTGGGTCCTCCTCTCCGATGAGGTGTAAGGACTCAATAGCTTGGCCTAGAGCTCTTTTTTTGTGTTCCCCTTTAGGATAGGATCACTATTGTGGCTGTTAATCACTTGCCTCTAAGGATTGTAGTGCCTGTGATCCATGCTACACTTTGGGAGTTCAATGATATGTTGGTCACTGCGCAGGTCATACAAAGTCCTATTATGATTACTTTGGCCCTAACTTATATGGAGTATCTTGCATATCGTTGCTCCTCCCCATCTTTAGGTTCTTACAATCTTACCGCCCCCTCTTCTGGAAATTTCCTTGAGCTTTAGGATGGGGAGAGATTAGGCTGGCCTGGTTCCAGGTAGTTGATGTAGAGTCTAATTTTCTGAATTATTTTGTTGATTTTTTTTTCAGTTTTGCTGTTCCTGCACCACCCTTGGCTCCATTCTGATGGGTACTGGATGTCACCCCCTTGCCAGAGATAAAAGGCTGTTAAAATAGAGTCATTATAAGAGTAGATTCAAAGGTAGATGGAATAAGAGTAGAAGACCGCTGTGGGGGGGCAGTTTCCCATTTTCAGGATGTTTACCTTCTATCTTACAGACTCTATGCCCTCCCTTTCTGGTAAGATCTTACCCCATAAAGATGCAAGTTACCAGAAAGGAAAGTCTGTGAGCTTAACCAGAAGGCTCATTACTTACATGCTGAAGCATGATCCCCTCTGTCGTTGTTTCTGGTGGGGTCTTCCTTCCCCTTCCTTCCCTGCTTATAATCTTTCCAATTACCGTAGGTATTACAGAGATTTGTCTTTGAGCATGTCATTAATTGGGTTGGGTACTCAGGGAGTATATACGGCACTTAATTTTCTGTGTCTGGGATAATTCACTTAATATAACTGTTTCTAATTCCATCCATTTCCCAGCAAATTTCATTAATTCATCATTTTTGATGGCTCAATAGTATTCTATTATATAAATGTACCACATTTTCCTTATCCACTCATCAACTATTGGGCATATGGGTTGATTCCATGACTTTGCTATTATAAACGGTGCTGCTACGAACATGGTCGTGCTTGTGCTATCAAAGTGAATTTTTGCTGTATGGGGGATTATTCCCAAAAGTGGAATAGCAGGTCATATGGCATTTCAATCTTTAACTTTTTTAAGAATCACCAGAAGGATCGCCAGAGTGGTTGTATGAGCCACCATTCCCACCAGCAATGTAGGAGAGAGTTCCCCTGTCTCCACATCCTCTCCAACATTTGTTGTTGTTTGTATTGTGGATTTTTGCCATCCTGACCAGGGTGAGATGATATCTCAGGGAAGTTTTGATTTGCATTTCCCTGATGGCTAAG
Organism: Typhlomys cinereus; assembly: GCA_023101885.1. Taxonomy (NCBI): domain Eukaryota; kingdom Metazoa; phylum Chordata; class Mammalia; order Rodentia; family Platacanthomyidae; genus Typhlomys; species Typhlomys cinereus. The sequence goes on from JALPQD010000226.1 coordinate 1,006,468, forward strand.
GATGAGGAGCATTTTTTCAGATATTTGTTAGACATTTCAATTTCTTCCCTGGTAAAGTTTCTTTTAAGTTCCAAAGCCCGTTTTTAAATTGGGACATTTCTTCTCTTGGTGTTTAGTTTTCTAAGTTCTTTGTGCACTCTGGATAATAGAGCTCTATTAGATATATGATTTGTGAAGACTTTCTTCCATTCTTGCTCAAGTTACAATCTCTTTATCTGAACAGAAGCTCTTTAATTTCATAAGATCCCATCTGTTGAGTGTTGGATGTATTGACTGTGCTATTGGATTTCTGATCAGGAATTTTTGGCCTAGTCCAAGTAACTCAAGGAAGTTCCCTACCCTTTCAACTAAGGTTTTTTATAGTCTCTGGCCTTATATTGAGGTCCTTGATCCATTTGGAATTAAATCTTGTGCATGGTGACAAGTACGGGTCTAGTTTTAATCTTTTGCATGTGGATATCCAGTTTTGGCAACACCATTTGCTGAAGATGCTGTTCTTTTCCAGTTGGATTTTTTGGGCCACTTTGTCAAAGATCAAATGGCTGTAATTGTGTGCGCTTATATCTGGGTCTTCAACCCTTATCCATTGATCTGTGTGTCAATTTTGGAGCCAGTACCAGGCTGTTTTTATAACTATGGATTTGTAGTATAGATTAAGGTTTGGTATGGTGATACCTCCAGATGTATTTTTGTTACTCAAGATTGCTTATGCTATCCTGGGTCTTTTGTGCCTCCGTATGAATTTTGAGATTGTTTGATCAAACTCTTTAAAGAATTACTTTGGGATTTTGATTGGTATAGCATTGAATCTGTATATTGCCTTTGGTAGGATAGTCATTTTTATGATATTGATTTTGCCAATCCAGAAGGAGGTCTTTCCAGCTTCTGGTGTCTTCTGCAATTTATTTATTTAGGGTTTTAACATTTTCATTGTAAAGGTCTCTTACTTCCTTGGTTAGGTTTATGTCAAGATATTTCATTTTTTTAGGTGCTATAATAAATGGGATTGTTTCTCTCAGGATTTTTTCACTTCTTTCATTCTGAGCATATAGGAAGGCCATTAATTTTTGTATATTTATTTTGTATCCTGCTATCATGCTGTACTTCTCTATTAGTTCCAGGAATGCTTCAAGTTTTTCCCCATTGAGTATAATCCTTGCAGTTGGTTTGTTGTACACAGCTTTTATTATATTGATAAAGGTTCCTTCCATTCCAACTGTCTCTAGGATTTTGATCATAAAGGGCTATTGGATCTTGTCAAAAGCTTTTTCTGCATCTATCCAGAGTATCATGTGGTTTTGAATTTTGGACTGGTTTATTTTGTGAATTATATTAAATGATTTGCATATGTTGAACCAACCATGTGTGCCGGGGATGAAGCCTACTTGATCCCCGTGAATGATCTTTTTGATATGTTTTTGAATCCCATTTGCTAAGACTTTATTGAGAATCTTTGCATCTGTGTTTATCATAGAGATTGGCCTATAGTTTTCTTTTTTTAAGTGTATCCTTTATAGGTTTTGGGATTAAGATGGTATTAGCTTCATAGAAAGAATTTGGTAGTCTTCCTTCCACTGTTATTTGATGGAACAGTTTAAGCAGTATTGGGGTTATTAGCTCCTTAAATGTCTGGTAGAAGTCTGTGTTGAATCCATCTAGTACAGAAAAATTTTTGGTGGGAAGATTTGAGATTACTTCATCAATTTCCAAATATGTTATAGGACTCTTTAAATAATTCACAACTTCCTAATTCAATTTGGGTAAGTCATGCTTACTTAGGAATCAATCCATATTTTTTTGTGTTGCCAAATTTCACAGAGTATAAGTTTTTGAAATATGTTATAATTCTCTGGATTTCTTGGGTATCAGTAGTGATAACTCCATTTTCATTTCTAATTTTGTTAATGTGGGTTTTCTCTCTCTTGCTTTTGGTTAATTTAGCTAGAGGTGTATCAATCTTATTGATTTTTTTCAAAGAACCAGCTTTTTGACTGGTTGATTCTCTGTATCATTTTCCTTGTCTCAATTTATGATATTTCTCCCCTGATTTTGCTGATCTCCTCTCTTCTACTGCTTTTGGGATTGGATTGTTCTAGTGTCTCTAAAACTTTAATCTGCATTGTTAAGTTATTTAATTGTGATATTTCTATTTTTTGATGTAGGCATTAAGAGCTTACACCTTAGGACAGCTTTCATTGTGTCCCAAAGATTTTTGTAAGTTGTATTTTCATTATCATTCACTTCCAGGAAATCTTGAATTCCCTCTTTAATTTCTTCCTGAATCCAATTCTAATTCAGCATCATAGTGTTTACTTTTGAGGAGTTAGTGTATTTTCTGTTGTTTGTTGTGTTGTGGATGTCAAGCTTTATGCCATGGTGGTCTGATAGGGTACAGGCTAGAATTTCAACTTTCCTGTATATGTGGAGATTCGTTTTGTGGCCCAATATATGATCCATTTTGGAGAAAGTTCTGTGTGCTGCTGAGAAAAATGTATATTCTTTGGTGCATGGATGAAAAGTTTGATAGAGATTTGTAAGGTCCATTTTAGTAAGGGTTCGATTAAATTCCAAAGTATCTCTGTTAAGTTTTTGACCTGTTGATCTATCCCATGTTGAGAGGGTGGTGTTGAAATCCCCAAGAATTATCATTTTGGGGTTGATTTCTTGCTTTAAATGCTGGAGGGTTTTCTTAATGAATGTGGAGGGGCCCGCATTAGGTGCATATATGTTCAGTATTGTGAAGTCTTCCTGGTGAATTGTACCTGTGACTAAAATGTAGTATCCAAAATCTATGATTTTTTTTTGGTTTGAAGTCCATTTTGTCCAATAGCATAATGGCTACCCCTGCCTGTTTCCTGGTTCCAGTAGGTCGCAGAATTTTGGACCAGCCTTTTATTTTTAGGATGTGCCTCTTTTATGGTGTGATGAGTTTCCTGAAGGTAGTAGATTGATGGTTTGTGATTTTTAATCCAATTTTGTAATCTGTGTCTCTGGTTGGTGAGTTAATTCCATTGATAATTAATGTAGAAATGGAGAAATTATTTTTAATTCCTGACATTTTTTATGTTTAGTGGCTTTTGTAAGTGTATTATTTGTCTTTTAGGTTTTGGTGATATTATACTTCTCTCCTGTTCTCCAGGATATGCTTGTTTTTTCCTTCAAGCTTGAGTATCATTTCTAGCAATTTTTGAAGGCCTGGTTTGGTATACATGTAAGCCTTCAAGTTATCTTTGTGCTGGAAAACTTTTCTTTCTCCCTGGATCATAATGTATAGTTTTGCTGGGTATATCAGCCTGCGTTGACATTTTTGCTCATTTAATACTTGAAGTAAATCTCTCCAAGCTCTTCTTGCTTTTACTGTTTCCATTGAGACATCATTTGTTATTTTAATAGCTTTACATTTAAAAGTGACTTGCTTTTTTTTTCCCTTGAAGCTCTCAGCACCTTTTCTTTGTCTTGAATATGGAGTGTTTTGACGATTATTCACCATGGCTAGTTTCTATTTTGGTCATATCTGTTTGGGGTGCAGAATGCCTCTTGTATTTGGATGGGGCTTTCATTCTTTAGATTGAGGGAAATTTTCCTTGATGATAATTTGAAAAGTTTTTCCTCAGGTGTGGTATTTTGAGATTCTTACTCTAGTATTCCATGCATGTTAGGCTTCTTCAGGGTGTCCGATAACTCTTGAATATTTCTGTAAAGTTTTTTTGGCTTTAACAACCTCTTCCATTGTGCTGGTTAATACTCCCACTTTGTCTTCAAGATCTGAAATTCTATTTTCTGCTTCGTTAGTTCTGCTGATAAGACTCACTGTTGAGTTTTGGGTTGAAGATAACTTGTCTTTTAGTTCAATTTTAAACTCTGCCTGAGACTGTTTTAACTGCTCTATGCTTATTTTTGTTTCTTGAACTGTTTTTCTCAACTCTTCCAAGTGTCTATTGTGTTCCTGTTCAATGTGGTTGATATAGTTATTTAACTCCTCGCGGATTTCTTCTTTCATAGTATTGATCATAGTAATGATCATGCTTTCAAAGTCATTATCCTGGGCCTGGCTTTCTTGACTATTTTCTGTGAATTTATTTTGGTTTGAATCTATCATTATGGGGTCAATGAAAGGTCTCTTAAGACCTTTCAGATTCTGTTTATTTTTGAATGAATTGATCTAGTTGGTATTAATATTTTCTGGCAGTTATTAATAGTGTTTGCCTTGGATTTGGTTATGTTTGTCTGTTGTTATTTTTTCCTGAATGGGGATATTAGGCTGCTAGTACATCAATTAAGACAGGTTTAGTAGACAGGAGGTGAATATTAGTATGGTAGTGCACTTTTACAATTTAGTACCTTGATGATATGTGAGGATGAGTGGTATAGTCCCTGAATTTTTATATGGTTTGGGGATGGCTATAGGGAAAAGTTAATCTACAGTGATTAATAATTGAAAGAACCAGGATAGTAAAAATGGTTTTCTTATCTTTGGGCTGGATGTGAAGAATCTCTCCCATGTGATAGGATACATTGCATTTATACCCTAGAGCTTTGCTTGGGTTTTCTTTGGACTCTGTTGGATTCTGAGATGCAGGGTGACTGGAGGATCTAGGGTGGGTGGTTGGCCCAGCAAAGGGGCTTGTGGCATGCTGGTGGCAACTTCACCTGGGACACAGGGAGTGGCCTAGAGATTCAGCCAACCCCTGACATGCTGGATGCTGCTCAGGCTGGCCAGCAGGAGGAGCTGGGACCGGCTGGTGGGAGTTACCTGGGATGCAGGGTGACCAGGAGCATCCAGGGTGGGAGTGTGGGAGGGCGGGTGGACCGGCCCCCATGACAAATTTGGAGTAGATGAAGAACTCTATTGGGACCGGGGATAGAGGCTCTCAGATATACATCTCTGAACAAAAAATCTGGCTGCATTCTCTTCAAGTCCCAAGAACCTCGAAGTCCTGAATTAAAAAGCTCTTGTCTATAATTATTTTCTTGGTGGAGAAAATTTAAATATAGTATAACACTGAGTTTATTTAATAGTCATTACAGATGAACCTTAGTAAGTCTACTATGGAAAGATCAACAAGTAGAGCAAAAAAATAAAAATGACTGTATTTACTGCCATGGATTTTTTTCTTGATGTTCATTGCTGTTAAGGAAAAGGTAAATGGGTAGAATAAGAAAACTGAGTAAGATTCCAAATAACAGAAAGGCAAATACCATGTCTTATTCCTCCTGTATGGATCCTAGCTACAGATATTTATTTATATATTTTTTTAATATTTATCTTGGAGTTCCTGCAAAAACTAAAAAAAAAAAAACAATAAAAACGATATTTTAGAAAGGAGGTACTTTGGATGAGGATACTGGCATATCAATTTTCCAAGCAGAATATGCCCAATTGTTGAATAATGAAAAGACTTATAGTGAGTGAGGCAAATACTCTCTATTGGATTTCATACTCTAATTCAAAAGAGGAAATATATTTTTCTTATAAATTTCAGTCAAAAGTACTGAGGAATAATAGGCTCTAGAAAATAAATTTTTAATATTGTTTAGCTAAATTATTTGGTCATAGTGTCAAACTTTTGGAAACATTAAATAATAATGTGAATAGGAAGACTGGGAAATATTAACTAAATTGAAGTTATATTTTTGAGGCACATTAAAACCTATTACATTGGTGTACACTTAAAAATCAATGTACACATTTATTTATGAAACTACACATTTATATAACTACTATTGTAGTTTAACTGAACTTATAGAGCATCAACTGCCTTCTATTTTTGTATCTATACTCCTAATGAATATGAGTCTCAGTCTTAATCTGATAAATATTTTATTGTAGTGAAGGATAGTGAAAAAGACAGAAGAGAGGTTTCCTCTATGCCTGAATAATGTTGTTTTCGTATGTGAGGGGTTATTAAGCAAAAGTCTTTTTCAACCTCCAAACTGCCTCCCATCAGTCAATGAAGGATCTTGCCATTACCATTGTTTATTGCCTATTAAAAGTTGATAAGACTCTATTGTGAAGGTACCACATAACTTCATTAAATAATTTACAGAAATCAAACTTGAGCTGAGCTAGGAAGGTTGCTCCTTGCAGAATAAGTTTATCTTGTCTGAATTCTATTGGGTGAGAAAAGGCACCAACAATCTTTAGTAGATGCAATCACTACATACCACAAAATCAACTTTCTAAGCAGGATATGTCTACTAGTTCAGTAAAACTTATATGGTAATAGGCAGACACTCTGTGATTAGATTTGATGCTTACTCCACAGGTTAAAATCCATTTCTTTATTGTAAGTTCCTGTCACAATGCAGGGAAAATAATAGGCTTTAGGGAAGAAACTAATAATGTTCTTTACCTAAACTGACAGAGCATCAAGCTACCTTCTATTTATTTATATCTATACACCCAATAAATGTGATTCCTTGCCATAATCTGAGAAATATTTCACTGCAATGAAGGATGTAGTGACCCATGGATGTTCTCAGTACCGAGGATAAGTTATAGTTGCAAGATCAACAATGAGCAAGAAATTTATACCGACCCCTCATGGAACACTGAAAAAAAAGGGGGCAGAATATAGGAGTTGGGGTATAGGGAGAAAGGCACAAAGTATTATCTTCTTTTCCCCCCACATTTTAATTCTTTTCCCTAATCATATAAGCTCAATAGATACTCCCACCCTCTCCCTCCTTCCTTCTCTCCCCAGTCATCTCCCTTTGCACTCTCTCCCCCTTCCCTCTTTCCTTTTACTCCCCTCCCTCCCTCCCTCCCCTTTTTCCAGTGCCTCCCCCTTCCTCCTTTCCATCTGCTGGAGTATCCTTTTCTGTGGATACCAAACCTTCCTCTGAGTCCTCTACCTTACTGAGGGTTCAGGTCTCTGGCATAGCCGGGAGCACCTTCTTTTGCTCCCTGTTAGTATGGGAACTCTTTTATGACAGTTAATACTTTGCCTCTAAGGATCCTACTGCCTGGAGCCTTCTCCCCTGTGGTCCATGCAAGACTTTGGGGTGTCATTGACATTTTTGTGCAGGTCAGACAAAGCCCAATTCTGGCTGCTGCAGCCCTAACTTGTGTGTAATAATTAACATATTGATGGTCGTCACCATTTTTAGATTCTTAAAATCTTGCCACCCACTCTTCTGCAAGATTCCCTAAGCATTAGTATGGGGAGAGATTCAGATGATCTTTTTCCGGGTCATTAATGTAGGGTCTCTGGTGTTTGCTTTTCTTGCACTGCCCTTGGCTACATCCTGATTATATCAAAGGTCACCTCCTAACCAAAGATAAAGACTGTTTAAATGAAGATCTTAATTTAAGAGGAGACTCAAAGGTGGATGGAAGAACAGGAGTAGGACACAGCAGTGAAGGGGGGTCAGGGTACCATTTACAGAGTAGTTTCCATCTATCTGACAGTCCCTTCCCTGATTGGTGAGATCAAACCCTTTTAGTCACAGGTGATCAGGAAGGGAAGTGAGAGTGAGCTTCACCAGATGTCTCCTACTTACATGAAATACTTAATGGTGACCTATTTTCTCTACTGAAATGTAATCTTTTATCTCCTTTTTTTAAGGGGGACCCTCCTTCCACTTCCCTCCTATTAATAATCCTTTGCAATTATAGTAGGCATTATAAAGATTTACCTTTGAATATGTCATTAAGTGGGTTTGGAACTTGGATCCACCTAATAGGAAGTACATATGGTGTCTAACTTTCTGTGTCTGGGATGTTTCACCAAATATAATTCCTTCTAATTCTACCCATTTCCCAACAAATTATATTAATTCATCTTTTTTGATGGCAGAGTAGTATTCCATTGTATAAATGTACCACAATGTGATCCTTTGGTCAATTGTTGGGCATTTGTGTTGATTCCATGACTTTGCTATTGTAAATAGTGCTGCAACAAACATGGTTAAGCTCATGTCATTGTAGTGAATTTCCGCATCATATGGCATTTTGATCTTTAACTTTTATAGAAATCACCATAAGCCTGCATTCCCACCAGCATTGTATGAGAGTTCTCTTCTCTCTACATCTTCTCCAGCATTTGGTGTTGATTGTACTGTGTATTATTGCCACCATGACTGGGGTTAGATGATATCTCAGGAAAGTTTTGATTTCCCTGAAGGCTAAGGATGTGGAGTATTTTTTAAGATATTTGTTAGGCTTTTCAATCTCATACCTGGAAAAGTTTGCTTTGAGTCCTGAGGCCCATTTTTTAATTGGGACATTTATCTCCTTGGTGTTTAGTTTTTTACATTCTTTGTGTACTCTGTATAATAGAACTTTATCAGATATATGGTTAGTGAAGATTTTCTCCTATTCTGTGGGTTGTCTTTTTGCTTGATTTACAATCTCTTTATCTGAACAGAAGCTCTTTAATTTCATAAGATCCCATTTGTTGAGAGTTGGTTCTAGTGACTGTGCTATTGGATTTCTGTTTAGGAACTGTTGGCCTAGCCCAATCAGCTCAATGGAGTTCCCTACCCTTTCAAGTAAAGATTTTATAGGCTCTGTCCTAATATTAAGGTCCTTGATCCCTACAGAATTAATTTTTGTGCATGGTGAAAAGTACAGGTCTAGTTTTAATCTTCTGTATGCAGACATCTAGTTTTGCCATTTGTTGAAGATACTGTTCTTTTTTCCTGTGAAATTGGGCCCCTTCATCAGAGATCAAACGGATGTAACTGTGTGGTCTTATATCTGTGACTTCAACCCTTATTCATTGATCTACATGTCTGTTTTGGAGCCAGTATCAGGCTGTTTTTATTACTATGAATTTGTAGTACGGTTTAAGGTTTGGTATAGTGATATTTCCAGCAGTGTTTTTGTTATTCAGGATTGTTTTAGCTATCCTGGGCCTTTAGTGATTCCATAAGAATTTTGAGATTGGTCAATTTCTTTAAAGAATTGCTTTGGGATTTTGATTGGTATAGCCTTAACATTATAAAAATGACCATCTTACCAAAAGCATTTTCTGGGGTCTTCTGTAATTTCTTTCTTTAGGGTTTTAAACTTTTCATTATAGAGGTCTCTCACTTCTTATACCAAGGTATTTCATTTTTTTAGGGGTTATAGTAAATAAGATTGTTTCTCTTAGGACTTTTTCATTTTTCATCCTTGGTATATAAGAAGGGCCCTGATTTTTTTACATTTATTTTGTGACCTGCCACCTAGATGAATTTATGTATTTGTTCCAGGTGTTTCCAGGTAGAGTTTTTCAGATGACTCAGGTATATAATCATGACATTTGCAAATAGAGATATCTTGATTTTTTCCCTTGCCGATTTGAATCCCTTTTATCTCCCTCTTTTGTGTTATGGTTCTAGCTAAGACTTCAAGTACAATATTGAATAGACGTGGTGATAGTTGACAGCTTTGTCTAGTTCCTCATTAAAGCAGGAATGCTTCAAGTTTTTCCCCATTAAATTAATCCTTGCTGTTGCCTTGTTGCATACAGCTTTTAGTATGTTGATATAAGTTTTTTTCATTCCAACTGTCTCTAGGGTTTTGATCATAAAACAATATTGGATCTTGTCAAAAGTTTTTCCTGTATCTATCCAGAGTATTATGTTGTCTTGGACTTTGGATTGGTTTACATGGTGGATTATATTCATTGATTTGTGTATGCTGAACCAACCTTGTGTGCCTGTTATAAAGCCTACTTGATCACAGTGAATAATCTTTTTGATATGTTTTTGAATCTGAATTGCTAAGATTTTAATAAGAATCTTTGTATGTGTATTGATCAAAGGTATTGGCCTAGAGTTTTCTTTTTTAAGTGTATCTTTATTAAGTTTTGGGATTAGTATGATATTAGCTTCATAAAAAGTATTTGGAAGTGTTCCTTCCTTCACTATTTTATAGAACATTTTAATGAATATTGGTGTCAGTTGTTCTCTAAATGTCTGGTAGAATTCTGTGCTGAATCCATCTGGTCCCAGACACTTTTCATGGGAAGATTTGAGATTACTTCATTGATCTTCTCATTTGTTATAGGAATATTTAAATAATTTAAAACTTCCTGATTCAATTTAGGTAAGTTGTGCTTATTCAGGAATTCATTCATTTCTTTTGTGTTACCAAATTTCATGAAGTATGAGTTTTTGAAATATGACCTTATAATTCTCTGAATTTCTGCATATCAGTTGTGATAACTCCATTTTCATTTCTAATTTTGTTAATTTGACTTTCTCTTCTTGATTTTGGTTAATTTAGCTAGAAATGTATCAATCTTATTGATTTTTTTAAAAGAACAAGCTTTTCATCTAGTTGATTCTTTTTACAATTTTCCTTATCTCAATTTCAGAAATTTCTCCCCTGATTTTGCTAATGTCCTCTCTTCTACTGATTTTCAGAGTGGATTGCACTTGTGTCTCTAAAGCTTTAAGCTGAATTGTTATTTACTTGTGATGTTTCCATTTTTATTTTGATTTAGGCATTAAGAGCTCTAAACTTATTTCTCAGGACAGCTTTCATTGTGTCCCAGAGATTTTGATTTCCATTCTCGTTCACTTTTAGGAATTCTTGAATTTCCCTTTAGATTTCTTTCTGAACCCATTTCTCATTCAGTATCATACTGTTTAATTTCCAAGAGTTAGTGCATTTTCTGCTGTTTGTTGTGTTGTGTATGTCAAGCTTTAGCCCACTTCATTCTTACAAGGTATACAGGCTATAATTTTAACTGTCCTGTTTATGTGGAGATTCATCTTGTGGCCCAATATGTGGTCTATTTTGGAGAAAGTTCTCTGGTCTGCTCAGAAAAATGTGTACTCCTTGTTGCTTGGATAAAAGATTTGATAGAATATGTAAGGCCCATTTCAGTAAGGGTTTGATTTAGTTCCAATGTGTCTCTATTGAGTTTTTGGCTGCTTGATCTATCCCATGTTGAGAGTGTTGAAATCCCCAAGTATTATCATTTTGGGATTGATTTCTTATTGTAGACATTGCAGCATTTGTTTAATGAATTTGCAGGAGCCCATATTAGATACACATATGTATTCTGAAGTCTTCCTGGTGAATTGCACCTGTGACTAAAATGTAGTATCCTTTCTGTATTGCTTATGATATTCTTCGATTTGAAGTCCACTTTGTCAGATAGCACAGTTTCTATCCCTGCATGTTTCCTGGTTCCATTAGCTTAAAGAATTTTTAACCAATATTTTACTTTTAGATTTTGCCTAACTTTTGTGGAAGATGTGTTTCCTGAAAGAAGCAGATGGACAGGTTTTCATTTCTTTTTTTTCTTGACAATTTTTATTATTTCTGCTCATACAAACTTAATAGGCACACCAGTTCCCTCCCTCCCTTCTCCACCCCCTGAACCCCTGCTACTTTCCCCTCACCCCTCCTTCCCCATCCCCCAGTGCCTCCCCACCCAATCCCCAGAGAGTCCTTTAATGTGCATGCCAGACTCTCCTCTGGGCCCTCCTCTCTGATGACGTACAAGGACCCAGTGGAATTTCTCTGAACCCTTTCTTGTGTTCCCCTGAAGCATAGGAACACTACTGTGGCTGTCAATCCCTTGTCTCGAAAGATTTTTGGTGCCTTTAGCAGATGCTAGACTTTGTGGGGTCAATTGTGTGTTGGACTTTGCGCAGGGCATGCAAAGTCCAATTATGATTACTTTGGCACTAACTTGTGTGGAGTATCTTGCAAATCATTGCTCCTCCCATCCTTTTGCTCTTACAATCTTACCTCCTCCTCTTCCTGAAATTTTCCTGACTTTCAGGATAGGGAGAGATTAGGCTGGCCTAGTTCTAGGTGATTGATATAGAGTCTCTGAAGTTCTGGATTGTGGTTTGTTGATTTTCTTTTGCAGTTTTGCGGCTCCTCCCTTCACTCCATCCTGCTGGGCATTGTATGTCACCCCCTGGCTAGAGACAAAAAGCTGTTAAATTGGAGTCTTGTTATAAGAGCATATTCAAGGGAAAAATGTAATAAAAATTGGAAACCACAGTGAGGGAGGGGTCAATCACCCATTTGCAAAATGATTACTTTTTATCTGCCAGACTATATGCCCTCCCCTTCTGGTGAGATCACACCCCCTCAGTTGTAAATGGTCAGGAACGAACATCTGTGAACTTAACCAGGTGTCACATTACTTACTTGCAGTCTTTAATGGAGGCCTATTTTCTCTGCTGTAACATGGTCACTTCTCTCCTTGTTTCTGGTGTGGCCCTCCAACCCCATCCCTCCTGTTCATAATCCTTGCAATTACTGTAGGTATTACATAGGTTTACCTTTGAGTGTCTCAAGGTGGGCTGGATGGGTTTGGTACTAGGAGCCACCTATTAGGGAGTACATACGGTGCTTAATTTTCTGGGTTTGGGTAACTTCACTTAATATAATTGTTTCTAATGACATCCATTTCCCGGCAAATTCCAGTAATTCATCATTTTTGATGGCTGAGTAGTACTCCATTGTATAGATGTACCACCCTTTCCTTATCCACTCATCAACTGTTGGACATTTGGGTTGATTCCATGACTTTGCTATTGTGAACAGTGCTGCTATGAACATGGTCGTGCTTGTGCTATCGAGGTGAACCGCTGCTGCATGGAAGGTTATTCCCAAAAGTGGAATCGCAGGGTCATATGGCATTTCAATCTTTAATTACTTTAAGAATCTCTAGACGGCTCACCAAAGTGGCTGTATGAGCCTGCATTCCCACCAGCAATGTAGGAGAGTTCCCCTCTCTCCACATCCTCTTCAGCATTTGTTGTTGTTTGTATTGTGGATTTTTGCCATTCTGACCGGAGTGAGATGATATCTCAGGGAAGTTTTGATTTACATTTCCCTGATGGCTAAGGAAGTGGAGCATTTTTTAAGATATTTGTTAGATATTTTAATTTCATCCATGGTAAAGTTTCTTTTATTTCCAGGGCCCATTTTTTAATTGGGCAATTAGTTTCCTCGATGTTTAATTTTCTTAGTTCTTTGTGCACACTGGATAGTAGAGCGCTATCAGATATGTGGTTGGTGAAGATTTTCTCCCATTTTGTGGGTTACCTTTGAGCTCGTTACAATCTCTTTATCTGAACAGAAGCTCTTTAATTTCACAAGATCCAAAATGTTGAGAGTTGGTAGCAGTGACTGTGCCATTGGATGTCTATTTAGGAAATGTTGGCCTAGCCCAATCAGCTTGAGGGAGTTCCCTATCCTTTCAACTATGGTTTTTATAGTCTCTGGCCTTATATCAAGGTCCTTGATCCATTTGGAATTAAGTCTTGTACATGGAGACAAGTATGGGTCCAGCTTTAATCCTCTGCATGTGGAGATCCAGTTTTGCCAGCACCATTTGTTGAAGATGCTGTTCTTTTTCCATTGGATTCTCTGGGCCCCTTTGTCAAAGACCAAATGGCTGTAATTTTGTGGGCTTATATCTGGGTCTTCAATCCCTATGCATTGATCTGTGTGTCTATTTTGGAGCCAGTACCAGGCTGTTTTTATAACTATGGATTTGTAATATAGACTAAGGTTCGGTAAGGCAATACCTCCAGCAGTGTTTTTGTTACTGAGGATTGTCTTTGCTATCCTGGGTCTTTTGTGCCTCCATATGAATTTTGAGATTGTTTGGTCAACTTCTTTAAAGTATTGCTTTGGGATTTTAATTGGTATAGCATTGAATTTGTATATTGCCTTTGGTGGGATGGTCGTTTTTACAATGTGGATTCTGCCAATCCAGGAACATGGGAGTTCTTTCCACCTTCTCGTGTCTTCTGCAATTTCTTTCTTTAGGGTTTTAAGTTTTCATTGTAAAGGTCTTTTACCTCCTTGGATAGGTTTATACCAAGGTATTTCATTTTTTTAGGGGCTATAGTAAATGGGATTGTTTCTCTCAAAGCTTTTTCACTTCTTTCATTCTGGGCATATAGGAATTTTTGCACATTTATTTTATATCCTGCCACCTTGCTGAACTTCTCAATTAGTTCCAGGAGCTTCGTGGTGGCATTTTTCGGATCCCTCAGGTATAAGATCATGTCATTTGCAAATAGGGATAGCTTGACTTCTTCCTTGCTAATTTGAATCCCTCTTATGTACCTATCTTGTCTTGTGGCTTCAGCTAAGACTTCAAGTACAATATTGAATAGAAGTGGTGAGAGGGAACAGCCTTGTCTAGTTCCTGATCGAAGTGGGAATGCTTCCAATTGTTCCCCTTGAGCATAATCCTTGCTGTGGGCTTGTTGTATAGAGCTTTTATTATATTGATAAAGGTTCCTTCCATTCCTACTGTCTCTAGCGTTTTGATCATAAAAGGCTGTTGGATCTTGTCAAAAGCTTTTTCTGCATCTATCGAGAGTATCATGTGGTCTTGGACTTTGGACTGATTTACATGATGAATTACATTTATTGATTTGCGTATGTTGAACCAACCTTGTGTGCCAGGGATGAAGCCTACTTGGTCCCCGTGAATGATCTTTTTGATATGTTTTTGAATCCGATTTGCTAAGACTTTGTTGAGAATCTTTGCATCTGTGTTCATCAGGGAGATCGGCCTATAGTTTTCTTTTTTAAGTGAATCTTTATTAGGTTTTGGGATTAAAACGATATTAGCTTCATAGAAGGAATTTGGTAGTGTTCCTTCCTTTGCTATTTGATGGAACAGTTTAAGGAGTATTGGTGTTATTAACTCCTTAAATGTCTGGTAGAACTCTGTGCTGAATCCATCTGGTCCAGGACATTTTTTAGTGGGAAGATTCAAGATTACTTCTTCAATTCCCTTATATGTTAAAGGACTATTTAAATAATTCACAACTTCCTGATTCAATTTAGGTAAGTTGTGTTTACTTAGAAATTCATCCATCTCTTTTTTGTTGTTAAACTTCACAGAGTATAAGTTTTTGAAATATGATGTTATACTTCTCTGGATTTCTTGGGTATCAGTAGTGATAACTCCATGTTCATTTTAATTTTGTTAATTTGAGTTTTCTCTCACCTGCTTTTGATTAATTTAGCTAGAGATGTATCAATCTTAATGATTTTTTCAAAGACCCAGCTTTTTGACTGGTTGATTTTTTCTATCGTTTTCTTAATCTCAATTTCAGATATTTCTCCCCTTATTTTGCTAATCTCCTCTCTTCTACTACTTTTGGGATCAGATTGCTCTAGTTTCTCTAAAGCTTTAAGCTGCATTGTTCAGTTGTTTATTTCTGATGTTTCCATTTTTTTTGATGTAGGCTTTAAGAGCTATGAACTTACCTCTTAGAACAGCTTTCATTGTGTCCCAGAGATTTTGGCAAGTTGTATTTTCATTATCATTCACTTTCAGGAAATCTTGAATTTTCTTTTTAATTTCTTCCGTAATCCAGTTCTCATTCATCATTATATTGTTAAGTTTCTAGGAGTTAGTGTATTTTCTCTTGTTTGATGTGTTGTGGATGTCCAGCTTTAGGCCGTGGTGGTCTGATAGGGCACAGGTTAGAATTTCAACTTTTTTGTATATGTGTAGATTCATTTGGGACCCAATATGTGATCTATTTTGGAGAAAGTTCCGTGTGCTGCTGAGAAAAATGTGTATTCTTTGGTGCGTGGGTGAAAAGTTCGATAGAGATCTGTGAGGTCCATTTCTTTCAGGGTTTGATTAAGTTCAAAAGTGTCTCTGTTAAGCTTTTGACCTGTTGACCTATCCCATGTTGAGAGGGTGGTGTTGAAGTCCCCAAGAATTATCGTTTGGGGGTTGATTTCTTGCTTTAGACGCTATAGGGTTTTCTTAATGAACACGGAGGGGCCCGTATTGGGTGCTTATATGTTCAGTATTGTGAAGTCTTCCTGGTGAATTGTACCTGTGACTAAAATGTAATATCCATCCGTGTCTCTTATAATTTTCTTTGGTTTGAAGTCCACTTTGTCTGATAGCATAATGGCTACCCCTGCCTGTTTTCTGCTTCCATTAGCTTGCAACATTTTGGACCAGCCTTTCATTCTTAGGACGTGGCTGTCTTTTGTGGTGAGATGAGTTTCCTGAAGGCAGCAGATTGTTGGATCGTGGTTTTTAATCCAAGTTTATAATCTGTGTCTCTTAATTGGTGAGTTAATACCATTGATAATTAATGTTATAATGGAGAAATTATTTTTAATTCTGGGCATTTTTTATGTTTAGTAGATTTTTTAAATATGTTGTTTGATATTTATGTTTTGGTGATATTATACTTTCCTTCTGTCCTCCTGGATATGCTTGTTCTTATCTTCAAGCTTGAGTATCATTTCTAGCATTTTTTGAAAACCTGGTTTGGTAGACATGTATCCCTTCAAGTTGTCTTTTTGCTGGAAAACTTTTCTTTCTCCCTTAATCATGACAGATAGGTTTGCCGGGTATATCAGTCTGGGTTGGCATTTTTGCTCATTTAATACTTGAAGTACATCTCTCCAAGCTCTTCTTGCTTTTACTGTTTCCAGTGAGTAGTCATTTGTTATTCTAATAGGTTTACCTTTAAAGGTGACTTGCTTTTTTTCTCTTGAAACTCTCAGCACCTTTTCTTGTCTTGAATGTGGAGTGTTTTGACTATTATTTGCTGTGGTGATTTTCTATTTTGGTCATATCTGTTTGGAGTGTGAAATGCCTCTTGTATTTCGATAGGCCTCTCATTCTTTAGTTGTGGGAAGTTTTCATTTATGATGAATTGAAATATTTCCTCAGGTGTGGTATTTTGGGATTCTTGTTCTGGTATTCCATGAATGTGCATGTTAGGCTACTTCAGGGTGTCCCATATCTCTTGAATGTTCCTCTCCAGTATCTTTTTGGCTTTAACAATCTCTTCCATTGAGCTGCTTAATTCTCCCACTTTGTCTTCAAGATCTGAAATTCTGTTTTCTGCTTCATTTGTTCTGCTGATAAGACTCTCTGTTGAGTTTTGGTTGAAGATAACTTGTCTTTTAGTTCAATTTTAAACTGCCTGAGACTGTTTTAACTGCTCTATGCCTATTTTTGCTTCTAGAACTGTTTTTCTGAACTCCTCCAATTGCCTGTTGTGTTCCTGTTCAAAGTGGTTGATTCGGTTGTTTAACTCTTCTTTCATAATATTAATCATGGTAATGATCATACTCTGAAAGTCATTGTGTTGGGTCTGGCTTTCTTGGCTATTTTCTGTGAATTTGTTCTGGTCGGAATCCATCATCACGGGATTGATTCTTTCTGTGGGAGATTGGTCTTCTTGGGTTTTGTTTCTCGTGGATCTGCACTTTGACTTGGGCATTGTTGTTTTGTTTCTTAGGACCTTTCAGTTTCTGTGTGTTTTTCACTGAACTGATGTAGTTGGTATTATTACTCTTGCCAGTTATTACTAGTGCTTACCTTGTATTGGGTATATTTGTCTATTGTTCTTGTAATTTCCTAGAAGAGGCTATTAGGCTGTTAATATATCAGTTAAGTCAGGTTAAGTAGACAAGGGTGAATATTAGTATGACAGTGCACTTTTGTGATTTAGTATCTTGGTGATATGTGAGGGTGAGTGGTGTACTCCCTGGAGTTGTATATGTATATGTTGAGGTGGCTGTATGGAGCAGTTGATTTACAGCAATTGATACTAGAAAGGATTGGTAAGGTGAAAAAAAGGACGTTTACTTATCTTTGGACTGCATGTGAAGAATCTCTCCCACGTGATTGGATGATTATAGAGGACTACAGATGAATGGCCTTTGTCCCTTAGTGTTTTGTTTGAGTTTCCTTTGGACTCTATTGAATTCGTAATAGTAGTGTGTCTTCCCTGGACCATGTGTGTAAGTCCCTGGTGTGTAGGTCCCCGGTGGGCCTGAGAGGCTGAGGGTCTGCTATTGATGGCAGAATTCTTCACCTGAGACTTGGGACTTGGCTTAGGGCCCATCCAAGCTCCAGAGATGGAGGAATGTGAGCAGGTCCTGTCTGGCGGAATCATGGGCCTTAGGAAGAAAGGGGCTGGGGACCAGGACAGGGCCCAGGCGAAGCTTGAGGCTGCCTGGGTGCGTCTGGGAGACAGGAGTATAGGTTGGGGGGCTGGGCTGGGCGGATGGACTCACCTGGGGACCTGGGTCAGAGGTGCGTGTGCGGGGGGGTGGGGGTGTCGGAGGTGCGTGGGTGGGACTGGAGGCGAGGAGTGGGGCCCAGGCAGCCAGACCTGGGACCTGGCGGGCGGGACTGGGGTTTTCATTTCTAATCCATGTTTGTATCCTTTGTCTTTTGATTGGTGAGCTAATTCCATTGACGTTTAGTGTTATAATGGAGAAATAATTTTTAATTCCTGACTTTTTGTGTTTAGTAGGATTCATGAGTGTATTATTTAGCTTTTAGGTGTTGGTGGTATTATACTTCCCTCCTGTTCTCCTGGATATGCTTGTTCTTTTCTTCAAGCTTGAGTATCCTTTCTAACATTTTTTGAAGGTCTGGTTTGGTGACCATGTAGGCCTTCAAGTTGTTTTTATGGTGGAAAATAATTCTTTCACCTTTGATCGTGACTAATAGTCTTGCTGGGTATGTCAGTCTGGGTTGACATTTGTGTTCATTCAATACATCAAGTATGTCTCTCCAAGCTCTTCTGTCTTTTACTGTTTCTGTTGAAAAATCATTTTTTGTTATAATAGATTAACCTTTAAAAGTGAATTTTTTTCTCTTGAATCTCTTAGCACAATATCTTTGTCTTGCTTGTGTAGTGTTTTGACCATTATTTGCTTGGTGAGTTTCTATTTTGGTCATATCCGTTTGGGGTGTTGAATGCCTCTTGTATGTGGATGGACATCTCTTTCTTTAGATGTGAAAAGTTTCCCTTTATAATAATTTAAAAATTTTCCTTGGGTGTGGTATTTTGGGATTCTTGCCTAATGTTCCATGAATGTGCATGTTAGGCTTCTTCAAAGTGTCACATAACTCTTGAACATTCCTCTCAATTATCTTTTTTCTTTTAGCAACCTATTTGATTGAACTGGTTAGTTCTTCCACTTTGTCTTCACGATTTGATTCTCTATTTTCTGTTTTATTAGCTGCTGATAAGACTCTTTTTTGTGTTCTGGATTGACAATAACTTGTCTTTTAGTTTGAGTTTAAACTCTGCTTGATATTGTTTTAACTGCTTTATGCTTATTTTTGTTTATTCAAATGCTTTTCTCATCTCTTCCAAGTTCCTGTTCAAAGTTGTTGATGCAGTTGTTCAACACTTCATAGATTTCCTCTTTCATTGTTTTGATCATACAAAGATCATGCTTTGAAAATCATTTTTTTGGATATGGCTTTCTTGGCTAATTTCTGTGAGTTTAGTCTGGTTGGATTCCATTATTATGGGATTCTTTTTTGAGAGATTTGTGGCCTTGGTTTTTGTTTCTTATGGATTTGTGCTATGGTCTGGACATTCTTGTTTTATCTCTTATGTCCTCCTTTTTTCTTTGTGTGTTTATGGCTCAGCTGAATTAGGTAGTAGTACTACACTTGGGCAGATATTGTAAGTGTTTGCTTTGGAGTTGTGTATGCTTGTCTAGTGTTGGTGTTATTTCCTAGATGAGGGCATGTTTAGTAGACAGGTATTGAAGATTAGTAGGGAAATGCACGTTTTAGGTTTACTTCTTTGGTAACATGTGAGGGTGAATGGTATAGTCCCTGAAGTTATATGGGTTTTTGGGTGGTTATATGAAAATGTCAAACTACACCGACTAATAATTGAGAGGAAAAAGATGGTTAAAAAGTGTTTACTTATCTTAGAGCTAGATGTGAAGATTACTCCCCTTGATGGGATGATTTTAGAAGATTTCAGATGAGTAGTATTTGTCCCCTGGTGCCCTTTGCTCTGGTTTTCTCTAGACTCTGTTGAATTCTGAGGAACAGGGAGTTTGCCCTGGTCCAGGTCTAAGTCCAGGTCGTGGGTAGAAAGGCATAGTGGAGAGTGGGCAGGCAGATGACGTTGGTCCTGGGGCCTAGAGGCCTTCCCCAGGGCCAGAAAAGCAGGCTGGCTACTAATGGGGCTTGCAGATGACCTGCTGTCTAGGGCATGTTCCAGGGGGCCTACTTGAGGAGCAGGGAGTCTGCCCGGGTCCAGATCAGGGGCTGTAAGGCAGAATGGATAGTGGGGTGCACAAATGACCTGGGGCCTGGGACATGGTCTATGGGCCCTACCTGAGGAGTGGGGAGTCCACCTGGGTCCAGGTCTGGGGCAGAAAGACAAAATACCAACTTTTGAGCTTGTCATATTTAATTTTCATTTTTGCTATGAGAAAGTGTTCAGACAAAACTTAAGGGAAGTAAAGGAGTTTATTTGGCTTATGGTTCCAGAGAGGATATACAGCTTATTACAGAAAATATATGACAGATCACAATAGCTGTAAATTTCTTGGGGTACAGCAGCAATCATGGAAAGAGAAGGTGAAAGAGACTAACTCTCAAAAGAAGGAAGGTGGGGCTACTTTAAGGTCTAACCTCTCTGATGTGATTTCTTCCAGTAAGACTCCAACTTCTGAAGTTTGTCATGACCTGGGATGCAAACACATGAAACTATAGGGATGACTCTGATTCAAACCATGACAGATCCTAATCCAGTCATTCAAATTACAAACAAAATAAAACTACACTTACCTACAGAGTACTGGACCTGTTCACAGCCTGAAATAGATGGAACAATGCTTGAGGTGTGCCGCCTTGACCCTGCTGGGGTATCTGCTATTGATACCTTTGAGTGATACATTGATACATCAGTTGCATACTATCACAAGCTGACCTGGTTATGATAGAAATTCCTGAACCCATGGTCATAGAAATGGCCTCAGTTACACTTATTGTGCTTTATAAAACATGAAAATAGAAGGAGTCATTAGAAGAAGAGTGTGATGGAATCATAGTGATATCAGAAAGGTGAGGTTTGAGAGTAATCAGATGCATTGCATATGTATAAGTGTCACAGGCCCTTGGTGGGAGCAAACTTCTTATTTTTAACTACAAATACTTAAACAAAAACCCACATCTAAAAATTGTCATTGTAACCATAAATCAGAAAAGATCTCATCACTCAACCAAGAAATATTCCCTTATAATGAAGGATGAGTAATGCAGAGAAACACAAGGGGTTAAAAATGCAAAATACAAGTGACTGCAGATGGCTTGACACTGAAAGGGACATCCGAATCACCATGCTTACCAAGGCTTAGGCTACTGTAGTTAAGAAGGATCAAAAACAATATAAGAGCCTGAGGTTATAGAGGAGTACTGCCTGACAATAGCCTCTATTCATGGCAGGGTTGTCTTAACCAAGAATTTGAGGCAGTGATGTCTATTTATATTAGACCTCCATAAGAACTGAATTATCATCACTTGTGTGAAGATCATTAAATATCAGTAAGCAAAAGTACAATTTTGATGAGTTATCAATGTCTTGAACGCAGCAACAACAGTTAGGAAAACATTTCCAGTGAGACCTTATCCAAGAAAATGTTTACTGTGACTTTTAAGTGAATTTTAAGGTCACATAAAGTTTAGAGCTGAAGTTTATGTGACTTTTGTAGAGCAAACTTTTGATTTCTCAGCCAGTCCTCAGAACTGTGTCAAAGGAATTGAGAAAAAGGCTAAAAATATGTTCTGTCTTATCCTTATCAACACTGGGTAACCAATATATGATTGTAGTGTTTGGTTCATAAAATATACAGTGTGAGTTCTTCATGATTAAGAATCTTCACCTGGAACAATTAGTGTAATATTAAGCTATTTTTAGCTATTCAATTTACAAAAGGACCAAGAAAAAAAAACATAAATATCCGTGAACACATGATTAGGTGTATTAATGTGCTCTTCTAAACAGAAAAAGAACTGTAAGAATCAGAGGCACAGTAAGTTATGTGACCACTATTTAAGGACTGGATGGTTTAGGCGAGGTTGAGTGGCAGCTCTTTGGATTTTTTTTCATTTTCCTTATGAATTTCAGAGACACCTTAGTTTTCTGTGCAAAGCAAAGCTCTGTTGCACATTATAACTTGTTGAATTCCAATCACCACATCCAGGGAAGGACAATGCTACATTCTTTCTGACAGGCCATCTTGTGTAAATTCTAACTTTTTATATCTTGTAGACCTGCCAAAGAGTAATTCCAGACATTATTAGACAGCTTTTTCCATATCAATTATTAAACAAAAACAATTTCTTACAGTTTGCTCAGAGGCCTGTCATAATGATATAATTTCTCAAAGACATATCCGGAAGCTCATCTTACAAGTTGAGACCAATGGGTGCAAAAAATTCTGATAGCATTTTATGTAGTCAAATTAGATTCACCTTGGGACAGATATTCGGGCTTCCATTATGTGGAGTTGTACTAGAGGGAGTAAAATATGGATGGAATGGTTCAGTGGTAGGAATTTCAGTGAATGTGAAGATATGAGATCTGTCACTAACATAAAAAAATGAAATGCTCTTCATAGTGTTATGAATGCCCTGCCCAACCGGGGGTTCATCCAGGGAGGCATCACAGGCTTTGGGCTGGTTGCATAGATTTCCCCATTTCTCAAACTCACAGTCCAGAATCTGCATTCCTGGCACAGGTTAACTAGTTGTCTGGGATCAATGGAGTCTTTACATAGACCTATATTTCATTCTTTGCTGGGCCCCACATGAGCTTCTCCGTAAAGATAGCTGGAGGTGAACATTGAGGAACCAAGGAAGAGGAGTAGAAACTCTTGGTACATTCCTTTCCGTCCTGGTGGAAAGACCATTGCTAACCTTCTTGAGGTCCTTGGAAATGAAGAGCTGGTTGTTGGCTATGTTAAGGTTACATCCTCCAGGAAATTCTTTTTTCAGGCTCATCTCCAGGGTCTCTTTCAGCTGGGGCTCAAGTTTTTGATCTTGGAAACAATATTCTCCAGCTGGAAAGCATGTCTAAAGTCTTTTTTCCTCAGAGGCCATTGAACAATGAGGGCACAAGAGACCCCACGGAGAGGGAGGGGTAATTCTACAATGTTTCTGTGCATCAGAGGAAGCAGACATAACTGCATTTCCGGGACACTGAGTTTTCAAACTCAATAAACAGGGCGTGTGCTTACTTCTTTAAAGTGATGGGACATTGGTAGTGTCTCTCCCTTCCTTGGTTCTCCTCTGACCTCCAGTTGATTCAATCTTTCTTATTTTCTGCAAACTGTTTCAGAAAACCTAACTCAGAGTTTTCAAGTATCTCATTCTCATCATGACAAGAGTACATGTAAATTTTATTATCTTATTCTTATTATTTTGGGACAGCCAATAGGTTATACTCATCTTCATGTGAAAACTGTCTTTACAATATCACTATTTTATGAAGGCTTATGTAGTACATCTAAATTTCTTAAAATTCCCCTTAAAAGTCATACAACATTACTCCTAAAAAAGCATGTTAAATAACAACTTAAAACCCCAACATTTGGTAAATGGAGCCAAGAGCATTATGTGTTGGAATCTGAAGCCAGTCCTGGCTGTAGAGAGTTGGAAATAAATAAAAATAAATAATAACAACATCTAAATGAGTTCATACGTCTTTTTAAAATTTTTTAAGTCTATAAGACTTAAAATGTACAATGAGAGCAGAATGTTAGATGATTCATAAAATTCAACGGTTACATATAGAGAGGTAAACTATACATTTCCTGTGTCAAGCATGTGACACAAAATGTGCATGTATCTTCATTTTACTGTAAGATATAGCACAAGATTGTAACATGGATTTAAAGAACAATCTTTCTTCCACAAAGTTGTCTATATAGCAAGATAGAATTTCTTTGCCTTCCTTTCACATTCCTTAATAGTTACTGAGAGAACAAGTTATGCTAGTTATAACTTGTATATTATACTTATTTTTCTTCTAAAATGGATGACATAATAAGTACAAAAGTACTATTTAAATAAATTGAATGTAAATTGGTTTAAAACAGGGAGAGCTTGTGAAGGGAACGGTATTAACTGTCAGTACAAATGAGAAAGCTTTCTTTAGTATCTTAAAAATATGAAAAACTTTCAATTTTTTTCTTTAACCTAAATGGGTAGCACATTTTTCTTTCAATAAGCAGACTTCATAAAAAAATCCAGCATGTATTCACCTAGTTCAATATATTCACAAAAATTTTCCATTACTCTACTTTATATTTACTTTTTTAAAAAAATCTAGTGATAAAACAGTGTATCAAGTTTATTCCACATCATGATCCCAAAACAGTGAGCTAATCACCTATGGTTCACTGTTTTTAGCCCCATACATTATTGTGAATGAACTATCATTTGTTATTTATGATCTGTTTCAATACACAGATTTCTAGTGTTACCATCTATCTTGTGTCTATGTATCTGTGTATCTATGTCTGTGTATATTTATTATCTATCTATCTATCTATCTATCTATCATCTATCATCTATCTATCTATCTATCTATCTATCTATCTATGTATCTATCTATCATCTACCTACCTATGAGTTATCTATTATCACTCTACAATATGTCATCTTATTTATCTATCTATCTATTCATCTATTTCCAATCATTTTATCTATCTATTTAAAATATCTATCTATATTTCTATATCACTGCACTGGGAGCTTCACAATGATCCTTAACATGATTATCACACTCTCTAAAAATGAGCTACAATACATCCATTGTTCATATTTAAATCTAAAATTCATATGTACTATATATCGAGGAAATATGATACTGTATCAGAAGACAGTGCTAATAAAAGGCAGATACTGCTAATGATTTTCTATTTAAAAGTTCCTAAATAACCCAAAACAAAATTCAAGAGAAAGATAAAGCAAGATAGTCAAGGCTCAATGAATAAACAATATCTGCAAAAATTTTCTCTATGTCTTTAACACTTTTCCTGTTGCCAACATTTGTTTGATTAATTCTTCATTACCGAACAAATAAAATCATATGATTGATTGATACCTAAAAGTTCCTTTATTTATGACTCTGGCTTATGTTTCTGTGAATAGGGATATTTATTCTTAGAGAAATCTTGAGCCTTGAATTTACTGAGTATGTCTGAACACAGATATGTGTGGGTTAAATAGAGCAATATGAGTCATTCTATTAATAACTATTAATACAAGTTGAGGATCAATTTATTTTACCTTCCACATTCTTTTTCTATGTTCATTTCTCATGTTCTCTTCTCCATTTCTCATAGTTCTTTTAAGAAGAATTCAATGATCTTTATAACCTCTTTTGTTGGAGAGTTTTTGATGCCATCACACATCCACATGTCTCTCTGTGTCTTTCCTCCCTCAGTGGCTCCATCATCTGTCAATTTTCTAATCAATCTGTGTCTGGACACAATTTATGCATCATATAATATGTTTTCCGAAATATTGAGTAATTGAATTTTGTTATTTTGTCCAATTACATCCATGTTTCTTTAATTAGAAGTCCCCAAAATTACATGAATATAGAGTATGTCAATATAATGTCTAAATACCTAATAGTGTATGTATGATGAAAATTTTAAATTATGAAACTACTGTATAAATTGTACCAACAGACACAATGAAAAATTTATACTTCGTGGCTATTTTGCCATCAATAAACTAGTTTTACTTTTAACTAGTGTGATTTAAGCAACAAAAAATATGAGCACTTCAGTTAAATAATCAATGTATGGAATAAGCTACACAAAGAATGAAGTACATCTTTATTTAGATAGAAGTAGTCTTGGTTTCTAACCCAACACAGAAGTTAAATTTAATATTTCTTAAAACTCATACAGAAACAGCTATCTCTTAGCTCATTTTTCAGTCAAAATAGTGACTAAATGGTTAAAAAATCTTTTCTTTTTATATAACCCATCTTTTTTTAATGTTCTACTATGGAAAAGTATATCATATTATCTGGTTCCAAGAAGTTTTCTGTTACATACCATTGATTGCTTATATATGAGGAGACTTTTGCTTTAATTCTACCTCTTTATCTTCATATTCATCAATAGGGAATTGGTTAATGTTTCTAAGATGTTCATTTATTACATATAGTCAGGCCATTTCATACTAGCAGCAATATCACTCAATTTATTACTGACACTTCAGACATTGTTCAATAGATGTGGTGGCCTATAAAAGGGAATGTGTAATGATGTAGAAGAGTATGGTTGCAGGAGATGGAAGTTGATAAGCTTCATGATATCGTGAACTTTGCCCTGAATTTTCTTTTTATAGCAACTTCTATTGCTCAAACTTCACATCTTGTAAAATATTTACAGTTTCCCAGTTGACAACCAAAGAGTTACTACTTATGGGAAGATATTTCCCCAAGTTATGACAGTGGCTCCCACATACGCAGTTTCCTAGGGTATGTCTCTGCCCCTCCAGCATTGTCTTTGTATGTCTTTGCTTATGTAACATATGTGGACTTTTAACTTCAAAATATATAAATGCAGAAAGAAAGAATAGATGAATTCCACAGTCACTTTTTTATAAAAGAAACCACTGATTTCTGTAATATGTTTACTTATGCATTTCCATGAGTCTGAATATAAACGGGGCATTCATGGAAATTTCCTGTGACTTTAGCATTTTTAAATGAACTCTGAATTATACTCATTTCTACTATGTAGTCTCCTATGGACTTGTGACAACTAGCTGATTCCTTGTTGAGGTCTTAAAAATCAAGATGACATGTGAAACTGTCACAAAATATGTGGTGAAATATCAAATTTATGTTTTTTTCTTTTTATTGAGAATTTCTCATATTTAAAAAGAAAATTTTTGTCCATGCCCCCTCTTCCTCCCCTCACACTTTATCCTTTCCACTCCTTCCCTCCCTTCACACATCTTTCTCTAATCTCCTTGCACTCAGGTCTCTCTGTACATATGGACCACCAGGATCCCTGATGGTAGCCTTCCTCAGGCGGGGAAGTTCCCTACACTTGTCTGCACTTGCCTCTAAGATTCCCATTGAGTTTAGTTGGTTCTCCTGAGAGATCCTCGTTGGAATTTCATTAGTTGTAGTTGTTGCTTTTGAGATAGCTTCTTTGGTTCATGGGGGGGAATGTTGATATGTCAGTCATTGTGTAGATAGGGTGGTTTTTAAATCCACATATGAATGGTTTCATTCAAATATTTAAAAAATTGTCAATTTTTGAAATTCATTTTGTAGTGAGGATATTGTATATTTATAAACATATTGTTATTCAAATAATATAAATGGTGGAAGCAAGAGAGTATTGTGTTACATTCTATAAACAGCAATGCTATTGTCTATACAAGTGACAGCATTTTCTGGAAAACAAACTCCCTTATTAATGGATATTTGAAGATTTTTTAAATTCATAATATTTAAGAAATATCCAAGGTGTCTAGAAAAAGAAAATTGCACTCTTTAATATCAGTGAATAATTCCACTTCAACCAAATTTTGCTTTAAAAAAGCATAAAATCTCAGTAAAAGCAAGCATGTAAAATTAATGGTGATCAATAACATTCCAGAAAACACTCCTCTTGGTCTTGTCTCTGAACTTTTTGTCTTTACCTAGGAGTATAAGCAAAGCAAAAAAATATATATATATAGTAGGCATTTGATTACCTCAGAAGCTTCTCATGTCCATGTCAAATTACAATTGATTGGTACATTTACCTTCATCTGTAGGGAGGAACAATACATACTTAAAGATGAAACAATACCAGGTTGTGTACAAAAAGTTCTCTATAATAAGCTGCACCTCAAAAGCTTTGCATTTTAATTCATTTTAATGTCTATAGAAAACAACTCCCTATGTAAGAAAATGTGAACACTACATCAAAATGACTCCCAGCCTTCTTGTCAAGGCAAGAGCTTTCAATTCAATGCTTGAAATTACATTGTCAACTTTCTCAACTTTCAGTCAGTTTTTGAGACAATTGTCTGGCTATGTAACCCAGGCTGCTTTCAAACATTCAACTTTCTGGGTGCTAAAATTACAAGTGTGCACTTCTTTTTAGGGTTTCAGTTGCACAATGTTAAAATCAGTATGACTGCTAAATCATACGCTAGCTTTAATGTAATTATGATATCACAGTAAAATCTGTTTCATTCAGATAATATATACTTATAATTAATATTTGATGCAGACTATGTGTTATATTTGACTGTTAAAGGAACCTCAAAGTCACAGCATCATTTTTGCATGAACATGGTGTGCTGTCAAGTATTTGGTCACTTTTTCATACTGATATACATTAGTTTTTTTTATACATTTTTTATTTCCACTCATAAAAACTTAATAGGTAGACCAGTTCCCTCCCTCCCTCCTATCCCCCTGAATCCCCTGCACTCCCTCCACTCCCTCCCCATTCCCCAGTGCCTTCCCCCCAATTCCCAGAGACTCCTTCATTGTGCATGCCTGACTCTCCTCTGGGCCCTCCTCTCCGATGACGGACAAGGACCCAGTGCCATTTCCCTGAACCCTTTCTCGTGTTCTCCTTAAGCATAGAAGACTACTGTGGCTGCCAATCCCTTGCCTCCAAGGATCTTGGTGCCTTTAGCAGATGCTAGACTTTGTGAGGTCAATAGTGTGTTGGACATTGCACAGGGCATGCAAAGTCCTATTATGATTGCTTTGGTCCTAACTAGTGTGGAGAATCTTGCAAATCATTGCTCCTCCCATCCTTTTACTCTTACAATCTTATTACCCCCTCTTCTGCAAATTTCCTTGAAGTTCAGGATGGGGAGAGATTAGTCTGGCCTAGTTCTAGGTGGTTGATATAGAGTCTCTGAAGTTCTGAATTGTGGTTTGTTGATTTTCTTTTGCAGTTTTGCTGCTCC
Organism: Typhlomys cinereus; assembly: GCA_023101885.1. Lineage (NCBI taxonomy): Eukaryota > Metazoa > Chordata > Mammalia > Rodentia > Platacanthomyidae > Typhlomys > Typhlomys cinereus. The sequence goes on from JALPQD010000226.1 coordinate 1,035,162, forward strand.
TGCAATGCCCTTCACTCCATCATGATGGGCACTGTATGTCACCCCCTGGTCAGAGACAAAAAGCTGTTAAACTGGAGTCTTGTTATAATAGCACATTCAAGGGTAGATGTAATAAAAGTAGGAAACCTCAGTGAGGGAGGGGTCAATCACCATTTGCAAAATGGTTACTTTTTATCTGCCAGACTATATGCCCTCCTCTTCTGGTGAAATCATACCCCCTCAGTTGTAAATGATCAGGAACGAACCTCTGTGAACTTAATCAGGTGTCAAATTACTTACTTGCATTCCTTGATGAAGACCTATATTCTCTGCTGTAACATGGTCCCCTCTCTCCTTGTTTCTGCTGTGGCCCTCCAACCCCTGTTCATAATCCTTGCAATTAAGGTATTACACAAGTTTACCTTTGAGTGACTCAAGGTGGGCTAGGTGAGTTTGGTACTAAGAGCCACCTATTAGGGAGTACATGCGGCACTCAATTTTCTGGGTTTGGGATACTTCACTTAATATAATGACATCCATTTCCCAGCAAATACCAGTAATTCATAATTTTTGATGGCTGAGTAGTACTCCACTGTGTAGATGTACGACAGTTTCCTTATCCACTTATCAACTGTTGGACATTTGGGTTGATTCCATGACTTTGCTATTGTAAACAGTGCTGCTATGAACATGGTCGTGCTTGTGCTATCGAGGTGAACATCTGCTGCATGGAGGGTTATTCCCAAAAGTGGAATAGCAGGGTCATATGGCATTTCAATCTTTAATTTCTTTAAGAATCTCCAGACGGCTCGCCAGAGTAGCTGTATGAGCCTGCATTCCCACCAGCAATGTAGGAGAGTTCCCCTCTCTCCACATCCTCTCCAGCATTTGTTGTTGTTTGTATTGTGGATTTTTGCCATCCTGACCGGGGTGAGATGATATTTCAGGGAGGTTTTGATTTGCATTTCCCTGATGGCTAAGGAAGTGGAGCATTTTTAAAGATATTTGTTAGACATTTTAATTTCATCCCTGGTAAAGTTTCTTTTAAGTTCCAGGGCCCATTTTTTAATTGGGCCATTGCTTTCCTTGGAGTTTAGTTTTCTAGGTTCTTTGTGCACTCTGGACAGTAGAGCTCTATCAGATATGTAGTTAGTGAAGATTTTCTCCCATTCTGTGGATTGCCCTTGAGCTCGTGTTACAATTTCTTTATCTGAACAGAACCTCTTTAATGTCACAAGATCCCAACTGTTGAGAGTTGGTAGCAGTGACTGTGCCATTGGATGTCTGTTTAGGAAATGTTGGAATAGCCCAATCAGTTCCAGGGAGTTCCCTATCCTTTCAACTATGGTTTTAATAGTCTCTGGCCTGATATCAAGGTCCTTGACCCATTTGGAATTAAGTCTTGTACATGGTGACAAGTATGGGTCCAGCTTTAATCTTCTGCATGTGGAGATCCAGTTTTGCCTGCACCATTTGTTGAAGATGCTGTTCTTTTTCCATTGGATTCTTTGGGCCCTTTTGTCAAAGATCAAATGGCTATATTTTTGTGGGCTTATATCTGGGTCTTCAATCCTTATCCATTGATCTGTGTGTCTATTTTGGAGCCAGTACCAGGCTGTTTTCATAACTATGGATTTGTAGTATAGACTAAAGTTTGGTATGGTAATACCTCCAGCAGTGATTTTGTTACTCAGGATTGTCTTTGCTATCCTGGGTCTTTTGTGCCTCCATATGAATTTTGAGATTGTTTGGTCAACTTCTTTAAAGAACTGCCTTGGGATTTTAATTGGTATAGCATTGAATCTATATATTGTCTTTGGTAGTATGGTCATTTTTATGATGTTGATTCTGCCAATCCAGGAACATGGGAGGTCTTTCTACCTTCTGGTGTCTTCTGCAATTTCTTTCTTGAGGGTTTTAAGTTTTCATTGTAAAGGTCTTTTACCTCCTTGGTTAGGTTTATACCAAGGTATTTCATTTTTTTAGGGGCTATAGTAAATGGGATGTTTTCACTCAAGGCTTTTTCACTTCTTTCATTTTGGGCATATAGGAAGGCCACTGATTTTTGCACATTTATTTTGTATCCTGCCGCCCTGCTGAACTTCTCAATTAATTCCAGAAGCTTCCTGGTGGAGTTTTTGGGATCCCTCGGGTATAAGATCATGTCATCTGCAAATAAGGATAGCTTGACTTCTTCCTTGCCAATCTGAATCCCTCTTATGTCCCTTTCTTGTCTTATGGCTTCAGCTAAGACTTCAAGTACAATATTGAATAGAAATGGTGAGAGAGGAGAGCCTTGTCTAGTTCCTGATCGAAGTAGGAATGCTTCCAATTGTTCCCCATTGAGCATAATCCTTGCTGTGGGCTTGTTGTATACAGCTTTTATTATACTGATAAAGGTTCCTTCCATTCATACTGTCTCTAGTGTTTTGATCATAAAAGGCGTTTGGATCTTGTCAAAGGCTTTTTCTGCTTCTATCCAGAGTATCATGTGGTCTTGGACTTTGGACTGGTTTACATGATGAATTACATTTATTGATTTGCGTATGTTGAACCAACCTTGTGTGCCGGGGATAAAGCCTACTTGGTCCCCATGAATAATCTTTTTAATATGTTTTTGAATCCGATTTGCTAAAACTTTGTTGAGAATCTTTGCATCTGTGTTCATCAGAGAGATCGGCCTATAGTTTTCTTTTTTAAGTGAATCTTTATTAGGTTTTGGGATTAAGACAATATTAGTTTCATAGAAGGAATTTGGTAGTGTTCCTTCCTTTGCTATTTGATGGAACATTTTATGGAGTATTGGTGTTATTAACTCCTTAAATGTCTGGTAGAACTCTGTGCTGAATCCATCTGGTCCAGGACATTTTTTGGTGGGAAGATTCGAGATTACGTCTTCAATTTCCTTATATGCTATAGGACTATTTAAATAATTCACAGCTTCCTGATTCAATTTAGTTAAGTTGTGTTTACTTAGAAATTCATCCATCTCTTTTGTGTTGTCAAACGTCACAGAGTATAAGTTTTTGAAATATGATGTTATAATTCTCTGGATTTCTTGGGTATCAGTAGTGATAACTCCATGTTCATTTCTAATTTTGTTAATGTGGGTTTTCTCTCTCTTGATTTTGGTTAATTTAGCTGGGGTGTATCAATCTTATTGATTTTTTCAAAGAACCAGCTTTTCGACTGGTTGATTTGTTCTATCATTTTCTTAACCTCAATTTCAGATATTTCTCCCCTTATTTTGCTAATCTCCTCTCTTCTATTGCTTTTGGGATCAGATTGCTCTAGTTTCTCTAAAGCTTTAGGCTGTATTGTTAAGTTGTTTATTTCTGATGTTTCCATTTTTTTGATGTAGGCATTAAGAGCTATGAACTTATCTCTTAGGACAGCTTTCATTGTGTCCCAGAGATTTTGGTAAGTTGTATTTTCATTATCATTCATTTTCAGGAAATCTTGAATTTCCTTTTCAATTTCTTCCTGAATCCAGTTCTCTTTCAGCATCATATTGTTATGTTTCAAGGAGTTAGTGTATTTTCTCTTGTTTGTTGTGTTGTTGTGGATGTCCAGCTTTAGGCCATGGTGGTCTGATAGGGCACAGGTTAGAATTTCAACTTTTCTGTATATGTGTAGATTCATTTTGTGGCCCAATATGTGATCTATTTTGGAGAAAGCTCCATGTGCTGCTGAGAAAAATGTGTATTTTTTCTGGCATGGATGAAAAGTTCGATAAAGATCTGTAAGGTCCATTTCTTTCAGGGTTTGATTAAATTCCAAAGTGTCTCTGTTAAGCTTTTGACCTGTTGCTCTATCCCATGTTGAGAGGGCAGTGTGGAAGTCCCCAAGAATTATCATTTGGGGGTTGATTTCTTGCTTTAGACGCTCTAGGGTTTTCTTAATGAATGTGGAAGGGCCCATATTGGTTGCATATATGTTCAGTAATGTGAAGTCTTCCTGGTGAATTGTACCTGTGACTAAAATGTAGTATCCATCTGTGTCTCTTTATCATATTCTTTGGTTTGAAGTCCAGTTTGTCTGAAAGCATAATTGCTACCCCTGCCTGTTTCCTGGTTACATTGACTTGCAAGATTTTGGACCAGCCTTTCATTCTTTAGGATGTGCCTATCTTTTGTGGTGAGATGAGTTTCCTGAAGGCAGCAGATTGCTGGATTGTACTTTAATCCAAGTTTGTAATCTATGTCTCTTAATCGGTGAGTTAATACCATTGATATTTAATGTTATAATGGAGAAATTATTTTTAATTCTGGACATTGTTTATGTTTAGTAGATTTTGTAAACATGTTGTTTGATATTTTTAAAACTTTATTTATTTATTTATTCATTTTATGAGTGTGTGTGTGTGTGTGTGTGTGTGTGTGTGTGTAGAACCACGGATGAATTCGGGAACCACAATGGACCGCTTCCACCTCCTTGTTTACTCTGCCCCCGGATTCACAGGCTCCGCGCTACCAGGACCAGAAACGCCGGCGGCACCCGCTTCCGCCCAGTGTCTATATGTGGGGTCTAGGATCCGAACTCAGGACCTTCCACCTGCAAGGCAGAGGTTTAACCCCTGAGCCACCTCTCCAGCCCCATGTTGTTTGATATTTATGTTTTAGTGGTATTATACTTCCTTTCTGTCCTCCTGGATATGCTTGTTCTTTTCTTCAAGCTTGAGTATTATTTCTAGCATTTTTTGAAGGCCTGGTTTGGTAGACATGTATACCTTCAAGTTGTCTTTGTACTGGAAAACTTTTCTATCTCCCTCAATCATGACAGATCGTTTTGCCGGGTATATCAGTCTGGGTTGGCATTTTTGCTCATTTAATACTTGAAGTACATCTCTCCAAGCTCTTCTTGCTTTTACTGTTTCCATTGAGTAGTCATTTGTTATTATAATAGGTTTACCTTTAAAGGTGACTTGCTTTTTTTCTCTTGAAGCTCTCAGCACCTTTTCTTTGTCTTGAATGTGGAGTGTTTTAACTATTATTTGCTGTGGTGATTTTCTATTTTGGTCATATCTGTTTGGAGTGTGAAAGGCCTCTTGTATTTCGATAGGCCTCTCATTCTTTAGTTGTGGGAAATTTTCATTTTTGATGAATTGAAATATTTCCTCAGGTGTGGTATTTTGGGATTCTTGCTCTGATATTCCATGAATGTGCATGTTAGGCTTCTTCAGGGTGTCCCATATCTCTTGAATAGTCCTCTCCAGTATCTTTTTGGCTTTAATAATCTCTTCCATTGAGCTGGTTAATTCTCCTACTTTGTCTTCAAGATCTGAAATTCTATTTTCTGCCTCATTTGTTCTGCTGATAAGACTCTCTGTTGAGTTTTGGGTTGAAGATAACTTGTCTTTTAATTCAATTTTAAACTCTGCCTGAGACTGTTTTAACCGCTCTATATCTATTTTTGTTTCTTGAACTGTTTTTCTCAACTCCTCCAGGTGCCTCTTGTGTTCCTGTTCAAAGTGGTTGATAAGGTTATTTAACTCTTCTTGGATTTCCTCTTTCATAGTATTAATCATGGTAATGATCATACTCTGAAAGTCGTTATGTTGGTTCTGGCTTTCACGGCTATTTTCTGTGAATTTGTTCTGGTTGGAATCCATCATTGTGGGATTGATTCTTTGGGTGGGAGATTGGTCTTCTTGGGTTTTGTTTCTTGTGGATCTGCACTTTGACTTGGACATTGTTGTTTTGTTTCTTAGGACCTTTCAGTTTCTGTGTGTTTTTCACTTGCCAGTTATTACTAGTGCTTGCCTTGGATTGGGTATGTTTGTGTATTGTTATATCCTAGACAAGGCTACTAGGCTGTTAGTATGTCAATTAGTTCAGGTTAAGTAACCAGGGGGTGAATATTAGTATGGTAGTGCACTTTTACGATTTAGTATCTTGGTGAAATGTGAGGGTGAGTGGTGTACTCCCTGGAGTTGTATGTTTTTTGGGTGGCTGTATGAGGAAGTTGATCTACAGCATTGATACTAGAAAGGATCAGTAAGGTGAAAAGTGAAAAGAAAAAAAAAAAGAAAAAAGTTTACTTATCTTTGGGCTGGATGTGAAGAATCTCGCCCAGGTGATATAATGATTGTAGTGGAGTCCAGATGTATAGTCTGTGTTCCCTTTGTTCCTTAGAGTTTTGCTTGAGTTTCCTTTGGACTCTATTGAATTCTGAGTAGCAGTGTGTCTTCCAAGGACCACGTGCGTAGGTCCCTGGTGGGCCGGAGAGGCAGAGGGTCTGATGTTGATGGCAGAGTTCTTCACCTGCGACCTGGGGGGACAGCAGAGGCCTGCGGAGCGGGAGGGCATGAGGGGCTGGGGTCCGGGTGGGCCCCGGGGCTAAGCTGGCACCCGGACTGCTCCGGGGTGGGGGGCTGGGCTGGGAGGGGCTTCTCTCACTCGCTCACTCACCTGGGAGTTTGGCGGGGTCGGCACGGAGGGAGGGGCTGGGGTCCATGGGCCAGATCCTGGGGCAAACCCGGCAGCCGCGCGGGTGCTGGCCAGTCGTCTCCGGGGTGGGGGCCTGGGCTACATTAGTTTTTTTATATATTATCACTGAATTAGCATTGGGATCAATAAATTCCTCAGAGACATAACTCTTTAATGAAATCATTATAGTCAGAAGGCTCTTTCCATGAATCTGGGGTTTATTTTCATTTCTTAATCAGATTCTAAGCATGAAAACCAAGATGGTACAGTTGTTCCTCATTTCCTTTTGTAGCAACATTTTCTTTCTTAAAAAAAAGAAATTTTGCTCCTGTTATTCAAAATGTGTGTAGAGATTTTTATAAAACATTCTTTCTTTTTTTTTTTTATTTGCTTGTTTGTTCGGGGGGAGGGGATCAATGTAAGCTAAGGCATTTTTTTCTTTTTATTTTTAGAGTATTTCTTTGGCTCTTCATCTACTTTTTGTTGAATTTAGGTGCATAGGTGATGTGTTATTGTCTATCTTATCTGTTGCAAACACTCATATCCAGAATCAGATATCCATTTCTCATCTGCTAACCATTCTATTGATTTTCAGATAATGTTAACCTAAAGAAATGTGATTTGTCTTTTCATAATGGGTATAGTTGAGTATGTTCTTATACATTTGATTCAATGAATATCAAGATATTCTCCAGTATTTATTGATCAGTCTGATAATTTAAGGATTTATTTTACCTCTCTCACCAAGGTTCATGTGACATAGATATGGACATTCCCTTTTATATGCCATTACATGTTTCCATCATCTGCCTAGGACCAAGTAACATTTCTAGTATAGAATATATGTGGTCTTTCACACACACATACACACACATACACACACACACACACACACACACACCAGCAATACTCTTTAGCCACTAAATTAAAGCCTGACACTAGTTGTTCACAGTTAATTTGCAGCTAAGAAGTTATCAGTTCAGTCCAAAACTCACCTTAGGTGATTTTTCTCAAAGACACCACAACACTTTTCTGACACTATGGAAAGTGGTGTCTAAGATATCTAATATTTTAATTTTCTATTGGAACAATAAATCCATAATTAGTAATATGCTAATATGTAACTGTGATGTTTACTTTTTGCTCACTCCTTATACTAGTTTTTGAAAAACTGCTAAAATGAAATATGATGATTACACTTTGATGTAGTAAGAATTCTCTTTTGATATAGCAATCTATAACCACAGCAGTCATGATACTTCCTTTATTCCAGTCCACATGCTATTTCCAAAAGAACTGAAGACAGCAACAAAACAAGTCATCTGAAGTCCTGTAAAGTAATACTCGTCTCATGACTTTTCTGCTTTCAAATAATCAACCTCTTTCATGAGTGTTTTTCTTTATGGATTAATGTTCAAAACCATCTTATTTTGTGAAAAAAATTCCAGTGACAATAAAACAGAATTGTTGAAATTTACAACATATATAGCTCCCAAATCACAAATGTCATTTTAATAGAGAATGTTATTATAGTTAAATTATTTGTGCCAAGACTAAATTTAAAAAAGCTGCTTTTGAAATTAATTGTTGCTGTGCAGTTAGCTTTGGAGTCATACCTTTCTAAAATAGACAAAGACATGGAACCTATTATAAAAAGCACATTGATTGGAATTATTAGAAAAATTTGAAATAGGATCATATTTATCTTTTCACATTTCTTGTGTCCTGCTGAATCTGTGCAAACTCACAACCAAGATACATACGAGTAGCACAGAATGTTCATACTATTTCAGATTCACTGTGAACCTTTTCATAAGAAAGAGCATGAAAAAGATACCAAGTCTTGAACTCACATTATATTAATTGTACAATAGTGAAAGAAAGCTGAATCCATTTTTCATACAGTTCTGTCACATTGAGATTATTTAAAGGATGCTTCATTTCAAAAATAATCTACCATCTCCAAGATAATTAGAGTCAATGTAAAAAATCAATGTAATATGCTATCAGAATCCAACTGAAAGTCTTATAATCAACCTGCTAAATGTGCCATTTCTCATAATGTTAATATTATCAATTTTTAAAATGAACAATTAAGTAGCTTGTTTGGACATAATAATATGGCACTTTTTGTCTGTCCACCACTTTTAATAAATTGAAGGGCAAGAAAACCTAGCTCTCTGAAGTCTTTCCTATACAACCCTTCCTTTTCTTCAGCTAGGAATTTCTTTTGCTACTGTGATCTCCGGGGTTTCACTGACAGAGTAATCCCCCTCCCTCAGCAACACACACACTAACCAGACAATGCACATTCAATTCTGCAGCAGAGGGCTTCTCTGGGGCTTTGAATCAAATATCTGATTCAACTAAAAGTTCCTTGTAGCTTGACATTCCAATTTCTAGAGATACAACAATCCAGAAACAAGTGACTAGATGACTTATGCATAATATTTTCATAATTTGTAATAAAATCACATAACATGACCTTGATTTGGGGAATTGTATTACAGAAGCCTTAATACAATTCTGACTTGCAATTTGATAAACATCTTCATTATTTCTATTACATGTTGATGCATCTAATACCTAACCCAAGAAACTTAGTGTGGATGTCACAACATCAAGAGCTTAAAGAAGCAAGAGAATCTTGAATATGTGGATGAATCTTTGCCTTCTCTCTTTGTTAATCTCTGCTCAGTCCTGAACCACTTGCCTGGGCACTGTCTTCTCACACTGTTGAAGTGGAACTCTCCTCACTTGTAAGTTAAGCAAAATAAATTTTCAGAGGTAAACTGAATGGCTGTTAGCCCAAGTGACTATAGGTGTGACAAGTTGACATCTGAGATTAGTCATCAAATAGCCAAGGCCCTCTGAAGTTATCGATAGTTTGGCTGCCATCTATCTTAATACACAAAAAATTTAAACCACTGCTTTGTTAAACACACAATCAAAAAATTCTAATATAGGATAAGTAAAGCAAATTATTATAAATAATGTTAAACGTGACTTGTCTTTTAGGTGATGCCTGTCACATTAAAACCCTAAACTATTTTCAGTAGCAATCCTCTCTCAATCCTTTCTTGGGTACCACAGTCCCCTGCTTTCTTTTTTTTTTTTAACTACTTTTTTTGTTAGATCACAAACACATCGTTGATTCATGACATATGGACATTTCTATGCCTGTAACCCTTCAGTGTAATTAGCTTAGGCCTCATATCTATCTTCTTAACCTCAATACCTCCCTTCTTGCTTTGTGGGAAAGAATTCAACACATTTTGTTTCATTGAGTGAAATATGCACAGATTCACATATTGATTGAGATACAGTAGAGCAACATCATAAGCCATAGCAGTTATTCTTATAAAGATAAATATTTTGTTTCATTGTAAGATAAATCTGTTAACAATAGAAAATTATTATTTAAAATGAAATTGTTTTATGATAATAATTGTGCTAACACTTTAAAAACTATGAAAATTCTTATACATCCTGAATATATAGAAATACAAATTATGCATATAATGGAGACAGAGATAGAGGGAAAAAAAAGAAAGACTAAATCTGGAAGTGAAGAAATCACAGAATTGCCCAGCTTAAGTAACCCTTCACTCTTCTCTGCTCAAATTCATACTCCCACATATTTATGAATAGATTCTCAGTCCTAGCAATAATCAAAAAGGCACAGATCCACATGTGGATGAAATGGTCTCATCCATTAAGAAAAAGAACTATAATCAATAGTAGCAAAATAGAGTGTGCTCTGTTGTAGAAATAAGGAAAAATTCCTATTAGAGTAAAACAAAATGATAAATAATTCTGTATAGATCAATGTGAAGTTATGCAGTTGTGATAGCCAATTCTGCTTATTAATATAAGCATTGATAAGTGACATACTTTATTTAATTCTCAGTAAGTGATGGAAATATGACAATGGCCTCAGAAATATCAGGTTTTATACAAAATGACTTCTAGGATAGGTGACATAATTGTATTCAATAAATGAAAACTGAAGAATAGTAATGATGTGATTGTTCACTGTAGCTCAGATAAAATGAATATTTCTGATTTGTCTGAAATCTATTTTGTAATTGAAACTTGTACATTAATTTATCTCTCACACATAGATTATAGACAAATAGCTACAAACCTAAATCCTTTGCAGTCTACCTTATAATTGGAAAAATTTATTAACTCTATGTAGCAATTGCATAAAAGCATATATACAAATCATTTATGTAGCAGTATATTAAAGTGTCATCTGAATTTAATGTAAAATATTAAATAAATAATTAAATGTCTAATTTGTGTTATTAAATATTTATTATTATTATTATAGTGTTTTGGATTGAGACAAGAGACAACTCTAAATAATGGCTAAGTATTATTGAAAAGCTATTTGTACCAACAAAGTTGTAAAACACCTTAGAGTTAATAAAATTGTTTTTCTACAATGTGCTTTTAATATCTAAAAAGATTGCCAGGAAACAAGCAAGTATCTAAGCATGAAATAATTTTGAAATGAGAACTTATACAAATCATTACTTTTTCAAATGCATAAGGGAATAATGGAAACATTGACATTTCCTGTTTCTTTTTTGAAGCCACCGATTAGATTTTTTTTCAGTGTATGCGCGTTTGGATTCAGGAATTCATCTTTTCCAGGCGTGAATGGTCATCATCCAATGTGTTCAGAGCCTAAATAACTAATGATGGAGGAATGATCACTTTGGCACGCTTTTCTTCTGCTTGACCTTTTTTTTTTCTTCCACTCATACAAAGTTGATAAGTACCCCATTCCCCTCCCTTCCTCCACTCCTCTCTGGACTCTTTTGTTCCCTCCCCCCTTTTTCCCTTCCTTTCCCCCCTCCCTCCCTTTCTCTCAGTCCCCCCCCCCCATTCTGGAGCATTCTTTAGTGTGCATGTCAAACTTCCCTCTGGGTCCTCCTTTCTGATGAGGTGTAAGGACTCAGTGGCATTGCCTAGAGCTCTTTTTTGTGTTCCCCTTTAATATAGGAACACTATTGTGGCTGTTGATCGCTTGCCTCTAAGTATCATAGTGCCTGTGATCCATGCTAGACTATGGGGGTACAATGATATGTTAGTAATTGCCGAGGTCATGCAAAGTCCTATTATGATTAGATCGGCTCTAGCTTGTACAGTGTATCTTGCATATCCTTGCTCCTCCCTATCTTTAGGCTCTTGCAATCTTACCACTCCCTCTTCCACAAATTTCCCTGAGCTTTAGGGTGGGCAGAGATTAGGCTGGCCTGGATCCAGGTAGTAGATGTACAGTCTCTGATTTTCTGAATTATGGTTTGCTGATTTTTTTTTTCAGTTTTGCTGTTCCTGCACCACCCTTGGCTCCATCCTGACAGGTACTGGATGTCACCCCCTGGTGAGAGATAAAAGGCTGTTAAAATTGAGTCTTATTATAAGAGTAGATTCAAAGGTAGATGGAATAAGAGTAGGAGACCGCTGTTGGGGGGAGGTGGTTTCATTCTCCCATTTGCACAATGGTAACCTTCTATCTGCCAAAATCTATGTCCTCCCTTTCTGGTGAGATCATACCCCATCAGGTGCAAGTGACCAGTAAGAAAAGTCTGCAAGTCCAACCACATGTCTCATTACTTACTTGGAGTTCTTGATAGTGGCCTATTTCCTCTGCTGTAGCATGATCCCTTCTCTCCTTGTTTCTGGTGGGGCCCTCCTTCCCCTTCCCTCCCTGCTTATAATCTTTGCAATTACTGTAGGTATTACAGAGATTTATCTTTGAGTGTGTCACTAAGTGGGTTTGGTACTAGGATATATCTATTAGGGAGTACACATAGCGGTTAATTTTCTGTGTCTGGGATACTTCACTTGAAATAATTTTTTCTAATTCCATCCATTTCCCGGCAAATCTCATTAATTCATCATTTTTGGTGGCTGAGTAATATTCCATTGCACAAATGTACCACATTTTCCTTATCCACTCGTCAACTGTTGGGCATTTGGATTGATTCAATGATTTTGCTATTATAAATAGTGCTGCTATGAACATGGTGGTGCTTGTGCTATCGAGATGAATTTTTGCTGTTTGGAGGTTATTCTCAAATAGCAGGAATATGGCACGTCAATTTTTAGCTTGTTTAAGAATCACCAGACAGCTCGCCAGAGTAGTTGTATAAGCCTCCATTCCCACCAGCAATGTAGGAGAGTTTCTTCTCTACACATCATCTCCAGCATTTGGTGTTGGAGTTATCTGTAGTGTGGACTTTTGCCATCCAGACCAGGGTGAAATGGTATCTCAGGGAGGTTTTAATTTGCATTTCCCTGATGGCTAAGGATGCAGAACATTTTTTAAGATATTTGTCAGACATTTCAATTTCTTCCCTGGTAAAGTTTCTTTTTATGTTCCAGGGCCCATTTTTTAATTGGGGCATTTGTTTCCTTGGTGTTTAGTTTTCTAACTTCTTTGTGCACTCTGCATAATAGCTCTATCAGATATGTGATTAGTGAAAATTTTCTCCCATTCTGTGGGTTGCCTTTGTGCTCCAGTTACAATCTCTTTATTTGAATAGACTCTCTTTAATTTCAAAAGTTCCTATCTGTTGAGTGTGTGTCTTATTGACTATGCTATTCAATTTCTGATTAGGAACTGTTGGCCCTAGTCCAATCAGCTCAAGGGAGTTCCCCACACTTTGAACTGAGGTTTTTATAGTCTCTGGCCTCATATTGAGGTCCTTGACCATTTGGAATTAAGTCTTGTGCATGGTGATAAATACGGTTCCAGTTTTAATCTTCTGCATGTGGATATCCAGTTTTGCCAGCACCATTTGTTGAAGATACTGTTCTTTTTCCATTGGATTTTTGGGCCCCCTTTGTCAAAGATCAAATGGCTGTAGTTGTGTGGGCTTATATCTGGGTCTTCAACCCTTATCCGTTGATCTGTGTGTCTATTTTGGAGCCAGTACCAGGCTGTTTTTATAACTATGGATTTGCAGTATAGACTAAGGTTTGGTATGGTGATACCTCCAGCAGTGTTTTTGTTACTCAGAATTGTTTTTGCTATCCTAGGTCTTTTGTGCTTACATATGAATTTTGAGATTGTTTGGTCAACCTCTTTAAAGAATTGCTTTGGGTTTTTGATTAGTATAGCATTGAATCTGTATATTGCCTTTGGTAGGATTGTCATTTTTATATTGATTTGGCCAATCCAGGAACATGGGAGGTCTTTCCACATTCTGGTGTCTTCTGCAATTTCTTTGTTTAGGGTTTTAAAGTTTTCATTGTAAAGGTCTCTTACTTCCTTGGTTAGGTTTATACCAGGGTATTTCATTTTTATAAGGGCTATAGTAAATGGGATTGATTCTCTCAGGGTGTTTTTTCTTCTTTCATTCTGAGTATAGAGGAAGGCCGCTGATTTTTGTACATTTATTTTGTGTCCTGCCATCCTGCTGAACTTTTGTATTAGTTCCAAGAGCTTTCTGGTGGAGTTTTTGGGATCACTCAGTTATAAGATCATGTCATCTGCAAACATAGATAACTTGACTTATTCCTTGACAATTTGAATCCTTTTTATCTCCCTTTCTTTTCTTATGGCTTCAGCTAAGACTTAAAGTACAATATTGAATAGAAGTGGTGAGAGTGGACAACCTTGTCTAGTTCCTCATCAAAGAGGGAATGCTTCAAGTTTTTCCCCATTGAGTATAATCCTTACAGTTGGCTTGTTGTACACAGCTTTTATTATATTGGTAATGATTCCTTCCATTCCAACTGTCTCTAGGGTTTTGATCATAAAAGGCTGTTGGATCTTGTCAAAAGCTTTTTCTGCATCTATCGAGATTATCATACGGTCTTGAATTTTGGACTGGTTTATATGGTGAATTACATTTATTGATTTGTGTATGTTGAACCAAACTTGTGTGCCTGGGATAAACCCTACTTGGTTCCCATGAATGATCTTTTTGATATGTTTTTGAATCCCATTTGCTAAGATTTTGTTGATAATATTTGCATCTGTGTTCATCAAAGAAATTGGCCTATTGTTTTCTTTTTTAAGTGTATCTTCATTAGGTTTTGGGATTAAGACAGATTTTGGGGATTAGCTTCATAGAAAAAATTTGGTAGTGTTCCTTCCTTTGCTATTTGATGGAACAGTTTAAGGAGTATTGGTGTTAATAGCTCCTTAAATGTCAGGTAGAAGTCTGTGCTGAATCCATCTGGACCAGGATATTTTTTGGTGGGAAGATTTGAGATTACTTCATGGATTTCCTCATATGTTATAGGACTGTTTAAGGAGAGTCTGGCACGCACATTAAAGGATGCTCTGGGAATGGCAGGGGGGGACTGGGGGATAGGGAGGGAGGGGGGCATAGGGCGGTGGGAGGTTGGAGGGAGGGAGGGGACCGGTGTACCTGTTAAATTTGTATGAGTAGAAATTTTAAAAAAATTGTAAGAGCACAAGAATGGGAGGAGCAATGATATGCAAGATACTCAACACAAGTTAGGGCCGAAGCAATTATAATTGGACTTAGCATGCCCTGTGCAATGTTCAACACACTATTGACCTCACAAGTCTAGCATTTGCTATAGGCGCTAGGATCCTTGGAGGCAAGGGATTGACAGCCACAGTAGTGTTACTATGTTTAAGTGGAGCACAGGAAAGTGTTCTGGGAAATGCCACTGGGTCCTTGCACCTCATTGGAGAGGAGGAACCAGAGGGGAGTTTGGCATGCACATTAAATGATGCACCAGGGATGGAAGGGGGAGGCACTGGGGGATGGGGAGGGAAGGGAAGGGTGCACAGGGCTGTGGGAGATTGGAGGGAGGGAGGGGACCGGTATACCTGTTAATTTGTAGGAGTGGAAATAAAAAAAAATTAGCAGAAAAAAATATTTCACATCTTCCTGATTCAATTTAGGTAAGTTGTGTTTACTTAGGAATTCATCCATCTCTTTTTTGTATTGTCAAACTTCACAGAGTTTATGTTTTGGAAATATGACTTTATAATTCTCTGTTTTTTTTGGGTATCATTACTGATAACTCCGTTTTCATTTCTAATTTTGTTAATTTGGGTATTCTCTCTCCTGCTTTTAGTTAATTTAGCTAGGGGCATATCAATCTTATTGATTTTTTCAAAGAACCGAGCATTTTGACTGGTTGATTCTCTGTGTCATTTTTGTAATCTCAATTTCAGATATTTTCCCCTTATTTTGTTAATCTCCTCTCTTCTACTGCTTTTGGGATCAGATTGCTCTAGTGTCTCTAAAGCATTCTGCTGCATTGTTAAGTTATTTATTTCTGGTGTTTCCATTTTTTTTGATGTAGGCATTAAGAGCTATGAACTTTCCTCTTAGGAGAGCTTTCATTGTGTCCCAAAGATCTGGTAAGTTGTATTTTCATTTTCGTTCACTTTTAGGAAATCTTATTTCCTTTTTAATTTCTTCCTGAATCCAATTCTCATTCAGCATCATAGTGTTAAGTTTCCAGGAGTTAGTGTATTTTCTGTTGCTTGTTATGTTGTAGATTTCAAGCTTTAGACCATGGTGGTCTGATAGGGTACAGGCTAGAATTTCAACTTTCCTGTATATGTGGAGATTTGTTTTGTGGCCCAATATGTGATTTATTCTGGAGAAAGTTCCTTGTGCTACTGAGAAAAATTTGTATTCTTCGGTGCATGGATGGAAATTTTGATAGAGATCTGTAAGATCCATTTCATTAAAGGTTTGATTAAGTTCCAATGTGTCTCTGTTAAGTTTTTGACCTGTTGATCTATCCCATGTTGCGAGGGTGGCATTGAAATCCCCAAGAATTATCGTTTTGGGGTTTATTTCTCGCTTTAGGGTTGTAGGATTTGTTTGATGAATGTGGAGGGGCCCGTATTAGGTGCATATATGTTCAGTATTGTGAAATATTCCTGGTGAATTGTAGCTGTGACTGAAATGTAGTATCCATCTATGTCTTTTATGATTTTTTTTGGTTTGAAGTCCACTTTGTCCCATAGCATAATGGCTACCCCTGCCTGTTTCCTGGTTCCATTAACTTGCAGAATTTTGGACCAGCCTTTTATTTTTAGGATGTGCCTATCTTTTGTGGTGAGATGGTTTTCCTGCAGACAGCAGTTTGATGGGTTGTGATTTTTAATCCAAGTTTTTAATCTGTGTCTCTTGATTGGTGAGTTAATTCCATTGACATTTGATGTTATAATGGAGAAATTATTTTAATTCTGGACATTTTTTATGTTTAGTGGCTTTTGTAAGTATATTGCTTCGCTTTTAGGTTTTGGTAGTATTATACTTCTCTTCTGTCCTGGATACACGTGTTTTTTTCTTCAAGCTTGAGTATCATTTCTAGCATTTTTTGAAGGCCTGGTTTGGTGGACATGTATCCCTTCATGTTGTCTTTGTGCTGAAAACTTTTCATTCTCCCTTGATCATGATGGATAGCTTTGCAAGGTATATCATCCTGGATTGACATTTTTGCTCATTCAATACTTGAAGTACATCTCCCCAACCTCTTCTTGCTTTTGTTGTTTCTATTGATAAGTCATTTGTTATTTAAATAGTTTTACCATTAAAAGTGATTTGTTTTTTTTCTGTTGAAGTTCTCAGCACCTTTTCTTTGTCTTGAATGTGGAGTGTTTTAACTATTATTTGCCATGGCGAGTTTCTATTTTGGTTACATGTGTTTGGGGTGCAGAATGCCCCTTGTATATGGACAGGCTTCTCTTTTTTTAGATGAATAATGTTTTCCTTGATGATAGTTTGAAAAATTTCCTCAGGTGTGGTATTTGGGATTCTTGCTCAGGTATTCCAAGAGTATGCATATTAGGCTTCTTCAGGGTGTCCCATAACTCTTGAATATGTCTCTCAAGTATCTTTTTGGCTTTAAAAACCTCTACTATTGAGCTGGTTAATACTTCCACTTTGTCTTCAAGGTCTGAAATTCTATTTTCTGCTTCATTAATTCTGCTGATAAGACTCTCTGTTGAGTTCTGGGTTAATGATAACTTGTCTTTTAGTTCAATTTTAAACTCTGCTTGAGTCTGTTTTAACTGCTCTATGCTTATTTTTGTTTCTTGAACTGTTTTTCTCAACTCCTCCAAGTGTCTGTTGTGTTCCTGTTCAAAGTGGTTGATGCGGTTATTTAACTCCTCCCAGATTTCCTCCTTCTGTATTGATCATGTTTTGACAGTCATTATCTTGGGTAAGGCTTTCTTGGCTATTTTCCGTGGATTTGTTCTGGTTGGAGTCTATCATTATGGGGTTAATTCCTTCAGTGTGAGATTTGTTTTCTTGGGTTTTGTTTCTTATGGATTTGCACTTTGACTTGGGTATTGTCATTTTATTTCTTAAGTCCTTCTTTCAATTTCTGTGTATTTTTGACTGAACTGAATTTATTGACCTGGAGCAGCACCTGTTCTGAGTGGCTGGTGGAAGGAGCTGAGACTAAGGTTACCTGGGGCTTGCTGGTGAGCAGGGGGTCCTTATTTAAGGTGCAGTGTGTCCTAGCTGTACAGTGTGCATCTGTCCCGGTGGGTGGGGAAAGGGGAGAGGTGCTGGTGTGGGGCGCACTTAACCTGGGGAGCTGGGGAGTGGCCCAGGGGTCCTTCTGGCTAGGAGCAGTGCCTGCTCCGACTGGCTGGTGAGAGGAGCTGGGACTTATGTGTTACCTGGGACTTGGGGGTGAGCAGGAGGTGCTTACCTACGGCGCAGTGTGTCCTGGCTGGACTGTGTCTGTCCCTGCAGGTGGGGAAAGTACATTTCCTGTTTTTTTGATCCTGAAAATATTTGAGTTTTTATTGACCCTTTTGTATTCTCTAAACTAACCTCTTCAGGGTTTATTTTTTCATTTTCATTTTTTTAACTTTTTTTTCCCTTTTTAGTTACCTTTTTTTACTTTTACAAGCTTATTGAGTATTCATCCCAGCTGCCTTCTCTCCCACCTCCCTCCCATCCCCTCTCTTCCCTTCATATTTTCCTCCCATTTTGTCACACCCTTCAGCCTATATGCATCTATGGACTTCAGGGATTCTTCTGGCCTGTCTATTTCTGTGGGGGCTCAAGCTTCCATAGTATGTCAAGTTACCTCTACTCAGGCATCAATATGTGTATTTCCTTGTACTAATCCAACTTTAGACCCAAAGGTTTCTGCTGTAAGTTCCCATTCAAATTGCTCTGTAGGAAGCTTTCAGTTTTAAAAACATCAAGTCTTTGAAATTAATTAACCAGTTGTTATTTAATTCTAAAACATTCAACACTTATTGCTGTAACAGTTTTAAAAACCACATACACAACTCTGTAATTAATACAATAAGCCAACTTCCATCTTATTCTGCAGTTTAGCCATCTTAATTCTCTAGCTATATAGTTCTGTTGTTTAAAATATACTACGTGGGGCTGGAGAGGTGGCTCAGGGGTTAAGCCTCCGCCTTGCAGGCAGAAGGTCCTGAGTTCGATCCCAGATCCCATGTATAGACACCAGGCGGAAGGGGAGCGGCCTGCGCTTCTGGTGTTGGTAGGGAGGAGCCTGTGAATCCCTGGGCAGAAGGAGGTGGAGGCGTCCATGGTTCGCGAGTTCGTCCGTGGTTCTACACACACACAAACACACACACAGACACACACGCGTGCGCACATACACACGCACATTCACACAGTTGAATAAATAATAAAAATAAAAGTTTAAAATATACTACATAAATCTTTTACTTTTCAAAAATTATCTTCGGTAGTATCTATATTTTCAATGGACTTATTTCTGAGAAAATTTTTCAAAATAATGGAATATATGTGAATATTTATAATGCATAACTCTCTTCTGATCCTCTGTACATATTTGTAAAAAAATTATTTGATTGTTCTAATGTACTCTGTAAAAATTATATGCTAATATTCAATGAGATAATTTTAAGGAATTTCCATCTTTTTTGCATTTGTCATTATAACCATTTTCACCTTTCTTCTGTTCTTACAGTGTGATTACAAGAACAAAATCAAAAGACATGCTAGGAGTTAGTGTATTTTCTGCTGTTTGTTGTATTGCAGATGTCAGGCTTTAGATCATGGCGGTCTGATAGGGTACAGGCTAGAATTTCAACTTGTCTATACATGTGGAGATTCGTTTTGTGGCCCAATATATGTTCTATTTTGGAGAAAGTTCCAAAACTGAATTAGCAAAACTGAAAGTAACAACAAACCATAATTCAGAATTTCAGAGACCTTACATTAATCATCTGGAAGGAGACCAGCCAAATCTCTCCCCTCCTAAAGCTCAGAGAAATTTGTGGAAGAGGGAGTGGTAAGATTGTTAAGAGCCTAAAGATGGGGAGGAGTAATGATACACAAGATACTCCACACAAGTTAGGGCCAAAGTAACCATAATAGGACTTTGCATGACCTGTGCAATGACTGACATATCAATGACACCCCCAAAGTCTAGCATGGATCCCAGGCACTAGGATTCTTAGAGGCAAGGGATTAACAGTCACAATAGTGTTTCCGTACTAAAAGGGAGCACAAAGAAAGGGCTCTGGGCAATGCCACTGGGTCCTTACACCTCATTAGAGTGGAGAGTGCAGAGAGAAGTTTGACATTCACACTAAAGGATGCTCGAGGGATTGTGGGGCAGAAGAGTGGGCACTGGAAGAAAAGGAGGGAGGTGGGTAAAAGGAAGGGGAAAGGGGAGGGGGGTACAAGGGTGACTGGGGAGTGGTAGAGGGAGGGAGGGGACCGGGGTACTTACTAAGTTTGTATGAATGGGAAAGGAAAAAAGAATCATGCCACCACTTTCACAGAAGCCAAGGGTGTAGGGACTAAAGTAGTACACGAACCAACAGATCTGTGTTATAATATGAATATTAAAAAGAAAATTTGGATAGATGGTATTTGCAGTTACCACATATATCATAACAGCTTTGGAAAAGGCCACTGGCACTTAGTACCATGTTGTGACCCTAAGCTACAATATCATGACCAACAATGACGTTTGATAGTAGTGTACAAACATGCTGCATAAGTTTTAATAGAATTTGGCTTTTCTTCCAACTGTTTTTTTTATAGTTAAAACAAAACAATATTGAAAGATCTTAATAAACTTACAAATTTGAAAAATTAGACACTTCAATTGAGAATAAAGTTCATATTCTGAAAGCAATCTATACTAATTTCAAAAATATGACAAGTTCTTTTTAAATTTTTTTTATTCAATTGTGTGTGTGTGCACACATGCGTATGTATGTGTGTATATGTATATGTGTGTGTGTGTGTGTGTGTGTGTGTGTGTGTGTAACCACGGACAAATTCATGAACCACCATGGACCGCCTCCACCTCCTCCTTGTTTACTTTGCCCCTGTATTCACAGTCTCTGCCCTACCAGGACCAAAAACGCAGCCCCCCCCCCCCGTTCTATACGTGGGATCTGGGATCTGAAGTCAGGACCTTCTGCCTGCAAGGCAGAGGCTTAACCCCTGAGCCACCTCTCCAGTTCCAAAAATGTGACAAGTTCTGTAGAATAATTTTTTCATCAGAAGATAGAGGTGATCTTTCAAACTTCATGATATTCTCTCAATTCTGGATATCATCTGCTGGTTTGAGCTCAAATCCACTTTGAGGAATGGATTGGTGGTACAGTAATGGTGGCATGATAAAAGTGCAGTCCGGTCTTGTACACTGAATATCAAATCTATACTATTTTGGATGATAGAAGGGACATTTTCTAACAAGCTGGGAAGTAATGATGGAGCCGACAGCTTGAAGATGGTGCTAGTGATGTGACTGCTGGTTTTGGAGTAAGTTCTGGTATTCTACAACTGTGTGAAGGGTAGTCTGTTTTAGAGCATTTTGCATCATATTGATGTACAAACAAGCATATTTCAGGAAATTAACAATTGTGGAAAGCTTTGCAAGGTGAAATGGTGTGATGGTACAAACACTCATCCCCATATTTACAAGCAGGCCAATACTTGCAATACTCCAAAAACTTTCCTGGTTTCTGTGTTACATTCAAGTCACTCATCTCAGCTTGACTGAGTTCCACTGTTTCTTCCATTTACTGGGTCAGTTTCAAACAGGATAACAATTGCCTCTGTCGAGTTTCTTGAATTTTTTCTGTATTATCTCTTTTTGTTTCCTCTTCTTTATTTCTTTCTTTTTTTATTTCCACTCATACAAACTTAACAGGTACACCAGTACCCTCATTTCCTCCAAACTCCCACCACCCTGTGCCTCCTCCCTTCCCTCCTCCCTCCCCATCCCCCAATGCCTCCAACTCCCATCCCTGGAGCATCTTTTAATGTGCATGCCAAACTCTCCTCTGGGTTCTCCTCTCCGATGATGTACAAGGACCCAGTGGCATTTCTCAGAACACTTTTCTGTGTTCCCCTTAAGCATAGGAACACTGCTGTGGCTGTCAATTCCTTGCCTCCAAGGATCCTAGTGCCTTTAGCAAATGCTAGACTTTGTGGGGTCAATAGTGTGTTGGACATTGTGCAGGGCACGCAAAGTCCAATTATGATTGCTTCGGTCTTAACTTGTGTGGAGTATCTTGCATATCATTGCTCCTCCCATCCTTGTGCTCTTACAATCTTACCGCCCCCTCTTCCGCAAATTTCCCTGAGCTTCACAATGGGGAAAGGGTAGGCTGGCCTAGTTCCAGGTGGTTGATATAGAGTCTCTGAAGTTCTGGATTATAGTTTGTTGATTTTTTTTTTCAGTTTTGCTGCTCCTGCAATGCCCTTTACGAAATCCTGATGGGTATTGGATGTCTACCCCTGGCCAGAGATAAAAAGCTGCTAAACTAGAGTCTTGTTATAGGAATATATTCAGAGGTAGATGTAATAAAAGTAGGAAACCATGGTGAGAGAGGGGTCAATCACCCATTTGTGAAATGGTTACTTTTTATCTGCCTGACTATATCTCCTCCCCTTCTGGTGAGGTCATACCCCATCAGTTGTAAATGATCAGGAAGGAAAGTCTGTGAACTTAACCAGATGTCTCATTACTTACTTGCAGTCCTTGATGGTGGCCTATTTTCTCTGCTGTAACGTGGTCCCCTCTCTCCTTCTGTTGGGGCCCTTCTACCGCATTACTCCTGTTCATAATCCTTGCAATTACTGTAGGTACTACAGAGATTTATCCTTGAGTGTCTCTAAGTGGGTTTGGTACTAGGACCCATCTATTAAGGAGTACATATGGCACTTAATTTTCTGTATATGGGATACTTCACTCAATTTAATTATTTCTAATTCCTTCCATTTCCCAGCAAATTCCATAAATTTATCATTTTTGATGGCTGAGTAGTACTGCATTGTATAGATGTACCACCTTTTCCTTATCTACTCATCAACTGTTGGACATTTGGGTTGATTACATGACTTTGCTACTGTAAACAGTGCTGCTATGTACATGGTCGTGCTTGTGCTATTGAGGTGAATTTTTGCTGTATGTTGGGTTATTCCCAAAAGTGGAATAGCAGGGTGATATGGTTTCAATCTTTAATTTCTTTAAGAATCTCGAGATGGCTCGCCAGAGTGGCTATATGAGCCTGCATTCCCACCAGCAATGTAGGAGAGTTCACTTTTCTCCACATCCTCTCCAGCATTTGGTGTTGTTTGTATTGTAGATTTTTGCCATCCTGATCGGGGTGAGATAATATCTCAGGGAAGTTTTGATTTGCATTTTCCTGATGGCTAAGGATGTGGAGCATTTTTTAACATATTTGCTAGACATTTTAATTTCATCCCTGGTAAAGTTTCTTTTAAGTTCCAGGGCCCATTTTTTAATTGGACCATTTGTTTCCTTGGTGTTTAGTTTTCTAAGTTCTTTGTGCACTCTGCATAATAGAGCTCTATCAGATATGTGGTTAGTGAAGATTTTCTCCCATTCTGTGGGTTGCCTTTGTGCTCGAGTTACAATCTTTTTATCTGAACAGAAGCTCTTTAATTTCACAAGATCACATCTGTTGAGAGTTGGTTACAGTGACTGTGCTATTGAATGTCCGTTTAGGAACTGTTGGCCTAGCCCAATCAGATCAAGGGAGTTCCCTATCCTTTCGATTATGTTTTTTTATAGTCTCTGGCCTTATATCGAGGACCTTGATCCATTTGGAATTAATTCTTGTACATGGTGACAAGTATGGGTCCAGTTTTAATCTTCTGAATGTGGAGATCCAGTTTTGCCAGCACCATTTGTTGAAGATACTTTTCTTTTTCCATTGGATTTTTGGGCCCTATTGTCAAAGATCAAATGGCTGTAGTTGTGTGGACTTATATCTGGGTCTTCAATCTTTATCCATTCATCTGTGTGTCTATTTTGGAGCCAGTACCAGGCTGTTTTTATAACTTTGGATTTGTAGTATAGATTAAGGTTTGGTATGGTGTTACCTCCAGCAGTGTTTTTGTTACTCAGGATTGTCTTTGCTATCCTGGGTCTTTTGTGCCTCCATATGAATTTTGAGATTGTTTGGTCAACCTCTTTAAAGAATTGCTTAGGGATTTTAATTGGTAAAGCATTGAATCTGTATATTGCCTTTGGTAGTATGGTCATTTTCATGATGTTGATTCTGCCAATCCAGGAACATGTGAGGTCTTTCCAACTTCTTGTGTCTTCTGCAATTTTTTTCTTTAGGGTTTTAAAATTTTCATCATAAAGATCTTTTACTTCCCTGGTTAGGTTTATACCAAGATATTTCTTTTTTTTAGGGGCTATAGTTGTTGGGCCTCATCAAGACCCTGGACAAGGCCTGTTGGAACTTCCTGAGCCTGGCTAGAGTTTCATGATCTGTTTAAGCTGCCTCACATAATTTAACATAATTCAGCACAGGCTTGTGGCCGATGCAATATAGCCTTAGGTTGAAACAGCAACTGGTCCATAGTAATGCCCTACTAGCTCATAATAATGTCACGAGACTGCAAACCTCACAAGACTATACCTTCTACAGTTGGTGCTGTTAAACTTCCTAGCTGAGAGGGACAATCAGCAAAGACTCATGCTAGGACTTATGGGATGTCAGGTGGGGTATAAAAGGGCCTTTCTGTTGGAATAAAGAAGGGCTCTTGCTTCAACCGAGATCCCGGCCTGGTGTGTCTTTCCCCAGTGGTGAGGGGGGTATGGTCCGGCGACACTCATCATGCTGCTCAGCCCCAGGTTGTACCTGACTGGACCAGCACTCCCTTCCTCACTAGCTGCCATGAGCCTGGCAGACTGGTGCCCCATGTGAGGCAAATGAGGCAAACGTAGGCAAACGTGTGAGACAAACACGTAGGGCAAACATTCGCTGACAGGCTAATCAGTCTTCGGGTGAGTGTACCCCCATAAGTTATGGAGCAGTCTTTCTCTAAATCTGACCCCACGCTAGACTTGCTCAGAGTTTTACTTAAGAGTCTGGGTCTCGCCCTTGCTGATGCTCAAGCTTTTCAATCTTGGAGCTACTTACATAAGATTGCTCCATGGGTACCTGAGAGCAGCTTCTTTGATTGGGAGATATTGGATCGAGTTGAGGGGTTTATCCGGAGAGCCCAGGTAGAAGAGGGGGAGATCCCACCCTTGGGAGTTCTACCATCTCTGCCCTTAAAGGGTCTTTTCCCCCAAAACCACCAAAGAAAAGCCAAATCTAGCCCAGAGAGACTGTTAGGAGGGAAACCACTGACACCTCTCTGGACTCTTTTGGCAGTGCTTCATGGCCTCAAAACCACCACTCTTCTGGCCATGATCAGTTCAGCACTCCAATAAATCCTTTTGGCCTCACTCTGCTCCCCCACCATATCCCCGGGGGGTGGGTTGACGGAGTTGTTTCCTGATAACATTAATCCTGGTGGGAACTGCCCTGCTGCCTGGTACCCCTGGGAAGCTCATGACTTAAAAGAACTAAAAAAGGTCATTGCAGAAGATAGCCCTAATTCCCCCTGGGCAGAGACTATTCTCTGAGGTCTATCCCACTAGCCCTGCACTGTCAAGTTCTGAAAAGACCTTGCCTGAGCAGTACTCCCCGGGCCAATGTATATCAAACAGTGCGCCTTCTACCAAGACAAATGCTGCACCCAAAGGG
The DNA here is from genome assembly GCA_023101885.1 of Typhlomys cinereus. Classification (NCBI taxonomy): domain Eukaryota; kingdom Metazoa; phylum Chordata; class Mammalia; order Rodentia; family Platacanthomyidae; genus Typhlomys; species Typhlomys cinereus. The sequence goes on from JALPQD010000226.1 coordinate 1,060,593, forward strand.
AGCGAAATCAGACCGCCCAGCCACCTATCCCAATCACTTTTGGAATGCTTGCTGGCAACCAATTTTCAACCGGGCTACAGCAGGCAGCCATTCCTGATCCCTAGAGAGACCAAATCAGGAGATTGGGAATGAATGCATGGAAGAGATTAGAGGAGGTCCCCACTGAGCCCCCTATCACAGGCATGACACAAAAGGCCAATGAAGATTTGGCCACTTTCATAGAGAGGCTAGAAAAGAGTCTCGCCAGAAAACTTCCCCCTGGCCCTCTATCGGGACAGTTTGCTAGAATCCTAGTGTGGGAGGGGATGAACTATGACCATAAAATAGCCTGTGCTGGACTAAAAGATCACTCTATGTCCAGATAGATATTCCTTCTGGTTATTTTTTACTCTTTTTTTTTTCTATTCCCCTACATCCTGATGACATTGAGAAATTCGCCTTCTATATCCCCTCTACCAATTTTGAGGGGCCTGATTTGAGATTCGAGTGGACCGTATTGCCCCAAGGCATGGCTAACAGTCCTCCCATTTGCCAGTACTATCTGTCCCAGATTTTTGCCTCTTTGAGGGAACAACCTGATTCATTATTTTATATTTATATGGATGACATTATTTTACAATCTCTTCATCCTCAGAAGCTTAAAAAGATTACTGGTGAATGTCTTGCCATCTTAGAGGCCTATAATTTTAAGGTTTCACCCGGTAAGGTACAAACAATTTTTCCTTTTAATATTTTGGGGTCTACATTAGCCTTAGACACTGTTTCCCCTATAAGGCCCCAATTATATATTCGAGATTCCTATACCTTGTCTGAGTTACAAAAACTTTTAGGGGAAATCAATTGGATGAGATCTTGGATTTCTATAACTACTGAAGATTTATTCCCCCTTTTTGACCTTTTAAAAGGGCTTGACCTTTCCTCTCATGTGATCCTTGACCCATCACATTAACACCTGCTACAAAAGGTTCAAGGTGCCATAAACACTTCTGTGCTAAAGAGATTCAACCCTTTCCTTCCTGTAACCCTTTATTTATTCTCTGGTAGCACCTTATGTACTGCCCTTCTGGCCCAGGGGGTTACCCCATCCATTGGATACATCTTTCCATTGGTGGAGCCCCTAGGGTGTATTGCATGACTGACCAAGTTGCAGATTGCATCATCAAAGGTCGAGATACCTCCACCAGGCTGTTTGGAATAGAGCCCCATTTCCTGATTGTTCTCTTTAAGCTAACAGATTTCACCTGGCTCCAGAGGAGAAATGATAGAATTGCCATAGCTTTAGAAGGGTTTATGGGGAAAATTGACTGTCATTATGGCCCCCACAGATGGATGAGTCCATTTAGTAGATTAAACTGGGTACCCCCCAAACTCTTCTTATCCCAACCTAACCCTGATTTTCTTACTGCTTTTACTTATGGGGGACGTTTAGGGGCATCTTTAGTAGTCTACCCTCCCTATAAAGTGGGTAAAATATCAGCACCTATCAGGTCGGTCACCCATGAGATCAAGGGATCTGCACAATTCAATGAACTATTTGCTGTTGCTTTAGCATTGGATACCATACAAGAGTCAGTCAACCTGTTCTCTGACAGCCTTTATGTTAACCTGCTACCCAACTTACTTGAGTTCCACATCAGGTTAGACTATAACCCTATATCTCACTTAATGATCCAATTTTTGTCTCTACTTAAACAAAGGACCAACCCCATTTTCCTCCAACACCTTTGAGGTCACCAAAATCTACCAAGGTTCCTCTCCAAGGGCAATGCCCTGGCAGACAAAATGGCATCTGTCATAACTTTTGAGGAGGCCATTAGTTTCCATCGCCTCACCCACACTAATTGGAGAGGCCTCCATCACAAATATTCTTTAGTGCCTATTAAGGATCTTAAAAAGATTATTCACACTTGCAAATCCTGTCAACCTTTTTTACAAATCCCTCCCCTTCAGAAGATGAGGGTCAACTCTCATGGGCTAAGACCCAACAATTTATGGCAAATAGATGTCACCCACTACTCCCCTTTTGGCAAGCTCAAATATATCTTTCTTATCATTGATACTTTCTCCCATGCCTGCTGGGCATCAGCCCACACAGGAGAAAAATCCAAACATGCCATTAGCCATATGCTTTGCCACACTTGGTCTTCTAGATCAAATTAAAACCGATAATGGCCCGTGCTTTAATAATAAAACTTTTAAAGATTTCCTTAATACATGGCATGTCTCACACACCATGGGGATCCCCTATAATCCATGGGACCAAGCTGTGATTGAGTGCCATAATCAAACTCTTAAGGTCCACTTACAAAAACAACAGGGAGAGTCATGACCTCCTCAACTAAAGAGAGTGCTATTTACTTTAATTATATTAATTTTTTCAAAAACAGATCAGGCTTCCCCTTTCCAAGGGCACTGGACTTCCTCTATCACATACAGTTCTATTTGGGGGAACTGGAAAGACCCATTGACAGGAGCCTGGAGAGGCCCTGACCCCTTATATGAGCAGGTTGAGGATTTGGCTATGTCTTTCCCCAGAGTGAAAAAACACCCCATATGAATTCCCACCAAGGACCTAAAGTACCTCCCACAGGATGATAAATACAACTCCAGGGAGTCTTGTACCCCTGAAGAGCGCCCCTTTGCTTTCTCCCCAGAACCAGAGGATGACATCGCTGTGACTGACCATCCTGGTGCTGACAGCCCTCATCTGGCCCTGTGATGGAGGATTTGGAGATTTGCAGGCGTGAACTTCAAGAATGGCCTTCTCCCTTACTTCCTCCCCTCTTGGGCCCTCTCGTTGTCCTTTTTCTTACTCATTAGGCCTTGCATGATTAATAGGGCCATTCAATTCATCCAGCAAAGAATAGAGGCTATCAAACTTCATCAGGTCAAGATTCATTACTCGCCACTCAGGATACCAACTGGGGCTAGAGCCATCAATCATATACCTCCCTTGTCCTCCATGCTGACCAATGATGGGTAAGATCCCTAAAGCTAGGGACAACCTAAGACAGGCCATGGAGAGGCTTGCCCGGACCTTGAAGTGCGATACCCAGAGATGGGTACAATCTCTAAAGGGAGACAACCTAAGACAAGGGTCACACATTTGGTCCCGAGGCTTACTCACAGAAACAAAAGGGGGAGATGTTGGGCCTCATCAAGACCCTGGACAAGGCCTGTTGGAACTTCCTGAGCCTGGCTAGAGTTTCATGATCTGTTTAAGCTGCCTCACCACCATAATTCAGCACAGCCTTGTGGCTGATGCAATATAGCCTTAGGTTGCAACAGAAACTGGTCCATAGTAATGCCCCACTAGCCCATAATAATTTCATGAGACTGCAAATCTCGTGAGACTACACCTTCTATAGTTGGTACTGTTAAACTGCCTAGCTGAGAGGGCCAATCAGCAAAGACTCAAGCTAGGATTTATGGGATGTCAGGTGGGGTATATAAGGGCCTTACTGTTGGAATAAAGAAGGGCTCCTGCTTCAACCGAGCTCCCAGTCTGGTGTGTCTTTCCCTGGTGGTGAGGGGGGTCCGGGCCGGCAACACTCATCATCCTGCTCAGCCCCAAGTTGTGCCTGGCTGGACCAGCACTCCCTTCCGCACTAGCTGCCGCGAACCCGGCATATAGTAAATGGGATTGATTCTCTCAGGGCTTTTTCACTTCTTTCATTCTGGGCATATAGGAAGGCCACTGATTTTTGTACATTTATTTTGTATCCGGCCACCCTTCTGTATTAGTTCCAGGAGCTTCCTGGTGGAGTTTTTGGGATCACTCAGGTATAAGATCATGTCATCTGCAAATAGGAATAGCTTGACTTCTTCCTTGCCAATTTGAATCCCTTTTTTGTCCCTGTCTTGTTTTATAGCTTCAGGTAAGACTTCAAGTACAATATTGAATAGAAGTGGTGAGAGTGGATAGCCTTGTCTAGTATCTGATCGAAGCGGGAATGCTTCAAGTTTTTCCCCATTGAGTATCATCCTTGCTGTTGGCTTGTTGTACACAGCTTTTATTATATTGATAAAGGTTCCTTCCATTCCAACCGTCTCTAGTGTTTTGATCATAACAGACTGTTGGATCTTGTCAAAAGCTTTTTCTGCATCTATCGACAGTATCATGTGGTCTTGGACTTTGGACTGGTTTATATATGAATTACATTTATTGATTTGCGTATGTTGAACCAACCTCATGTGCCAGGGATAAAGCCTACTTGATTCCCATAAATGATCTTTTTGATATGTTTTTGAATCAGATTTGCGAAGACTTTGTTGAGAATCTTTGCATCTGTGTTCATCAGAGAGATTGGCTGATAGTTTTCTTTTTTAAGTGTGTCTTTATTAGGTTTTGGGATTAAGATGATATTAGCTTCATAGAAGGAATTTGGTAGTGTTCCTTCCTTTGCTATTTGATGGAAAAGTTTAAGGAATATTGGTGTTATTAGCTCCTTAAATGTCTGGTAGTATTCTGTGCTGAATCCATCTGGTCCAGGACATTTTTTGGTGGGAAGATTCGAGATTACTTACTCAATTTCCTCATATGTTATAGGACTGTTTAAATAATTCACACCTTCCTGATTCAATTTAGGTGAGTTGTGTTTACATAGGAATCCATCCATGTCTTTTGTGTTGTCATATTTCACAGAGTATAAGTTTTTGAAATATGATGTTATAATTCTCTGTATTTTTTTGGATATCTCAGGAGTGATAGCTCCATTTTCATTTCTGGATTTCTTGGATATCTCAGTAATGATAACTCCATTTTCATTTCCAATTTTGTTAATTTGGATTTTCTCTCTTTTGCTTTTGGTTAATTTAGCTAGGGGTGTATCAATCTTCTTGATTTTTTCAAAGAACCAGCTTTTTGACTGGTTGGTTTTCTGTATCATTTTCCTAATCTCAATGTTGGACATTTGTCCCCTTATTTTGCTAATATCCTCTCTTCTGCTGCTTTTGGGATTGGATTACTCTAGTTTCTCTAAAGCTTTAAGCTGCAATGTTAAGTTATTTATTTCTGACATTTCCATTTTTTTGATGTAGGCATTAAGAGCTATGAACTTACCTCTCAGGACAGCTGCCATTCTGTCCCAGAGATTTTGGTAAGTTGTACTTTCATTATCGTTCACTTCCAGGAAATCTTCAATTTCCTTTTTAGTTTCTTCCTGAATCCAGTTCTCATTCAGCATCATATTGTTAAGTTTCTAGGAGTTAGTGTATTTTCTCTTGTTTATTGTGTTGTGGATGTCCAGTTTTAGGCCGTGGTGGTCTGATAGGGCAAAGGCTAAAATTTCAACTTTCCTGTATATGTGGAGATTCCTTTTCTGGCCCAATATGCTGTCTATTTTGGAGAAAGTGCCATGTGCTGCTGAGAAAAATGTGTATTCTTTGGTGTGTGGATGAAAAATTTGATAGAGATCTGTAAAGTCCATTTCTTTAAGGGTTTGATTAAGTTCCAAAGTGTCTCTGTTAAGCTTTTGACCTGTTGATCTATCCCATGTTGAGAGGGCGGTATTGAAATCCCCAAGAATTGTCGTTTGGGGGTTGATTTCTCGCTTTAGACGCTGTAGGGTTTTCTTAATGAATGTCGAAGGGCCCGTATTGGTTGCATATATGTTCAGTATGAAATGAAGTCTTCCTGGTGAATTTTATCTGTGACTAAAATGTAGTATCTGTCTGTGTTTTTATGATTTTTTTTTGGTTTGAAATCCACTTTGTCCAAAAGCATAATGGCTACCCCTGCCTGTTTCCTGGTTCCATTAGCTTGCAGAATTTTGGACCAGCCTTTCATTTTTAGGATGTTCCTGTCTTTTGTGGTGAGATGAGTTTCCTGAAGGCAACAGACTGATGGGCTCTGGTTTTTAATCCAAGTTTGTAATCTGTATCTCTTGATCGGTTACTTAATACCATTGACATTTAATGTTATAATGGAGAAATTATTTTTAATTCTGGACATTTTTTATGTTTAGTGGATTTTGTAAGCATGTTTTTTGACATTTATGTTTTGGTGGTATTATACTTCCCTTATGTCCTCCTGGATTGGGTTGTTTTTTTTTTCTTCAAGTTTGCATATCATTTCTAGCATTTTTTGAAGGCCTGGTTTGGTAGACATGTATCCCTTCAAGTTGTCTTTGTGCTGGAAAACTTTTCTTTCTCCCTTGATCATGACAGATAGTTTTGCCGGATATATCAGTCTGGGTTGGCATTTTTGCTCATTTAATAATTGAAGTACATCTCTCCAAGATCTCTTGCTTTTACTGTTTCCATTGAGTAGTCATTTGTTATTTTAACAGGTTTACCTCTAAAAGTGACTTGCTTTTTTTCTCTTGAAGCTCTCAGTACCTTTACTTTGTCTTGAATGTGAAGTGTTTTGATGATTATTTGCCATGGCGATTTTCTATTTTGGTTATATCTGTTTGGAATGTGAAATGCCTCTTGTATTTGGATGGACCTCTCATTCTTTAGTTGAGGGAAGTTTTCATTTATGATAATTTGAAAAATTTCCTCAGGTGTGGTATTTTGGGATTCTTGCTCTGGTATTCCATGAATTCACATGTTAGGCTTCTTCAGGGTGTCCCATATCTCTTGAATGTTCCTCTCATGTATCTTTTTAGCTTTAACAATCTCTTCCATTGAGCTGGTTAGTTCTCCCACTTTGTCTTCAAGATCTGAAATTCTATTTTCTGCTTCGTTAGTTCTGCTGATAGGACTCTCTGTTGAGTTTTGGGTTGAAGATAACTTGTCTTTCAGTTCAATTTTAAACTGTGCCTGAGATTGTTTTAACTGCTCTATGCTTATTTTTGTTTCTTGAACTGTTTTTCTGAACTCTTCCAAGTGCCTGTTGTGTTCCTGTTCAAAGTGGTTGATGTGGTCTTTTAACTCCTCTTGGATTTCCTCTTTCATAGTATTAATCAGGCAATGATCATATTATGATTGCCATTATCTTGGGTCTGGGTTTCTTAGCTATTTTCTGTGAATTTGTTCTGTTTGGAATCCATCATTATGGGTTTAATTATTTCAGTGGGAGATTGGTCTTCTTGGGTTTTTGTTTCTCATGGATCTGTACTTTGACTGGGCATTGTCTTGTTTCTTAGGACCTTTCAGTTTCTGTGTGTTTTTGACTGAACTGATTTAGTTGATATTATTACACTTGGGCAGTTATTACTAGTGCTTTCCTTGGATTGGGTACGTTTGTCTTTTGTTATTGTTATTTCCTAGATGAGGCTATTAGGCTGTTAGTACATCAGTTAAGTCAGGTTAAGTAGACAGGGGTGAATATTAGTACGATTTAGTATCTTGGTGATATGTGAGGGTGAGTGGTGTACTCCCTGGAGTTGTGTATGTTTTTGGGTTGGCTATATGGAAAAGTTGATCTACAGTGATTAATATTAGAAAGGAACATTAAGGTGAAAAAAAAGAGGTTTACTTATCTTTGGGCTGGATGTGAAGAATCTCTCCCATGTGATAGGATGATTGTAGAGGGCTTCAGATGCATGGCCTTTGTCCCTTAGAGTTTTGCTTGAGTTTCCTTTGGCCTCTATTGAATTCTCAGTAGCAGTGTGTCTTCCATGGACTATGTGACTTGGTCCCCAGTGGGCCGGAGAGGCAGAGGAGCTGATGTCGATGGCAGAATTCTTCACCTGGGACCTAGGACTTTGCTTAGTCGTCAACCCAAGCTCCAAGGATGGAGGAATGTGAGCAAGTCCTGTCTGGTCCGGTGGACAGGAGGGCAGGAGGAAGCAAGGGGCTGGGGCCTGGGACGGGAGGCCCTGGGTGCCGCCGGGATAGGGGCCACCTGTGTGGCTGGGCAAACTCACCTGGGATGGAGGACTGGGAGCAGCGGTGAGGCGGAGAGGCGGGCAGGAGGAAGCAAGGGGCTGGGGCCCAGGGTGTGGCTGCAGGCAAGACCTGAGGCAGCCTGGGTGCCACTGGGACATGGGGCCACCTTGTTTCTTCTTCTTTAATGAGAGGATTTATTCTAGGTGTCCTGCTTTGACTATGGACTATTTCTGCTAGCAGTTCTTCTTGAGAAGTTTGAGTTTTGGAGCAACTGGTAGTGTCTGTTTCTGTGGGACTAAAAATAAATTGTTTTGTTACAGATTCTTGCACTTCAGAGATAACCTTCAAAATTAGATTCTTGTTAGAAGATAGAAGAGAAGGTCTCCTTTCAGGCTTTGCTGATACAAAAACTGCTGGGAACGCTTCCTATCTAGATGTTATAATCACCATCTTTCTCCTCCTCTTCTCCATCATGATAAAATTTCTTTAACAACTGAATTTACCACAGTCAACTTCTCTTCCTAAAGTTTTCATCCTCAGTATTCATTTTTTTCCAAGTTTTTTTCTTAAGAATGGTCTGTAAGTTTCTCCTAAGCTGTTAAGCACTTATGTTCACACAAATGCTCCATGTCATATACCTGACTGTTGTGAAAATCAAGTTGTTTGGCAGCAAGAATACTATTTTGCTGCTTGCTGATATTGCAACCTGTTCAAATGAATACAAGCATCTGCATTTCTACTTGCAGGTGGTTAATCAATTTCAATAGGAGGCTGAGAAAAAAAACATATGAAAATATCACTGTAGGTTCTTTTTTCTGAAATAAGGATTCTCCTGCACAAAATTGTGGTCTTCATCTGTGAGATCATCTGCTTCCAGCTTCATATCAATCACATCTTCAGAGGGTGCAGGCTCTCTCAGGGTTTACACTGTTGATATTAGTCGTGCCGAAACTCCATCATCAACTCTGTCATGTTAACGGTTTTCTGCTCTTGTGAACTTTTAACAACTCTTGAATCTCTTTTCTCAGGTCTACTGTTAGAAATGGCAAGGGTAGGGACTGTCACCTCGTACCTTCTCTCATCTCTTGAACTGAAACTAACTGCTCTTTTTGGAAGACAACTTACTATCAAAGAAACTAGTGTCAGAAGACTTTATACTAGAGGCTCCAATTGTAACAACAAAATTTATCTAACATACCATGAAACCACACCATGAATCAAATTATGTTGTTCCCTAGAAGCAGGGACAGGTCCTCTGTCATTTGGTCCTGACCTTTGTTCTTGGCCTCCATCACCATTTTTTTTAAATTTTTTTAAATTTATTCAATTGTGCGTGTGTGATTATGTATGTATGTGTGTGCGCGTGTGTCTGTGTGTGTGTAGAACCACGGACGAATTCGGGAACCACCATGGACGCCTCCACTTCCTCCGCCCCGGGATTCACAGGCTCCGCCCTACCAGGACCAGAAACGCAGGCCGCCCCCGCTTCCACCTGGCGTCTATACGTGGGATCTGGGATCCGAACTCAGGACCTTCTGCCTCCAAGGCAGAGGCTTAACCCCTGAGCCACCTCTCCAGCCCTCTATCACCATTTGTAACCAGAAAGTTCTTCATTGATGTAAGCTCCTAATTCTTTTTATTATTATTATTATTTATTCAACTGTGTGCATATGAGTGTGTATGTGTGCGTGCGCGTGTGTGTCCGTGTGTGTGTGTTTGTGTATGTGTAGAACCACGGACGTATTCGCAAACCACCATGGACGCTTCCACCTCCTTCTGCCCCGGAATCACAGGCTCCGCCCTACCAGGACCAGAGCGCAGGCTGCCCCGCCTTCCGCCTGGCGTCTATATGTGGGATCTGGGATCCGAACTCAGACCTTCCGCCTGCAAGGCAGAGGCGTAACCTCTAGCCATTGATGTAAGCTCCTAATTCTTTTTATTATTGTTATTATTATTATTATTTATTCAACTGTGTGCATATGAGTGTGTATGTGTGCGTGCGCGTGTGTGTCCGTGTGTGTGTGTGTGTGTGTTTGTGTATGTGTAGAACCACGGACGAATTCGCAAACCACCATGGACGCTTCCACCTCCTTCTGCCCCGGGAATCACAGGCTCCGCCCTACCAGGACCAGAAGCGCAGGCTGCCCCCGCTTCCGCCTGGCGTCTATACGTGGGATCTGGGATCCGAACTCAGGACCTTCCGCCTGCAAGGCAGAGGCGTAACCTCTGAGCCACCTCTCCAGCCCCTAAGCTCCTAATTCTTGCAATTTCCCCCTTTTAATTATTATTTTTATGTAGTTAAACAGGCTCAATAGGTAAATATCTTCTCCTCCCTCTTCCTTTTCCCCTCTGCCTTCCCTGCTGTTGTCCCTTTAATGGTACTCCTGCTTTTGCAGATAATCTCAGTGCCAATCTCAGTGGCTCCTCTGCAGGTGGCAGGGTCAGCACTGCAGGGAGCCAGGTTCACCTGGAGCCTGCCTTGGCCTCCCACCCTGAAGTCTGGTGGTGGCAGCCAGTCTGCCCCCAAATATTCCTCTTTTTTGAACAAGAGAAATTTCACTGACTATGGAAGATGTATGACTGAATGATAAATGCTGAGTCATTGTGTTTTGCATACACTGGTAAAATGTACTGTTATTTGCATTTAATTGTATAATTTTCATAGGTGAGAATTCCAAAATTTGAACTTTATGTACTCAATTTATAAAAAGTATACCTCTAACTCAGAAAAACATAAAGCCATCTGTACCAATTTTTTAAAAAATAAAACAGTATTCAGTGAAAAATTATTAGCAATGTAATTAATTGTAAGAGACAGATCAAACTGAAAAATCCTCACTCTACAGTTTTAAATTTGTATCTGTATCATGAAATAATTAGTGCTATCTCACTATATGCATATATATGTATGTATTTATATGTATATACTCACATATGTGTATATATGAACTTATGCTACTTTATCAGTAAGACACATGAAGTTGACATGTGGCATATGAAAAGACAATGCTATTCATTGATAAGTTTAATTCAAAATTCTCAAGTTACAGATGAAAACAGGCTAAAAAATCTAAATGGTTTGTTAGATTAACAGTCATTTTGTGTGAGCAAAAACTTTTTAATTTCATATAATAGTACTTGTTTAATGTCAAACTTTTTCTCTGTGTGTTTGGAGTCCTATCAGGAAATGCTGGGCTAGGACAATCAATTTGAGGATATTTCCTACTTTTTCTTCTAGGAGTTTTATAAGCTTTCATCTAACTCTGAAGTCTGTGATACATTTGAAGCTGATTTTAATACAGGGAGATAAATAAGAGTCCAGTTTCATCCTTCTGCTTGTAGATAGCCAATTTTGGCAGCACCATTTGTTGAAGATACTGTCTTTTTTCCAATTTTTTTGTTACCTATGTGTAAGATCAGTTGACTCTAAATGAGTCCATTTATACTAAAACCCATTGGTTTATATTTCTTTTTTTGAAGACAGTACCATGCTGTTTGTATTATTATGGCTTTATAGTATAGTTTACGGTCTGGTATCATGATACCTCCAGTGGAGTTTTTATTACTGAGGATTGTTTTTATTATTCTGGGTCTTTTATGTTTCCATGTGAAAAATGATATTGTTTTTACCAATTTTTGTGAAAAGCTTGGTTGTTATGTTGATTAGTATTGGGTCTTTCTATATATTACTTTTTATAGAATGGTCATTTTAACATGCTAATTCTGCCAACCCAGGAGCATGGGAGATCTTTTTGTCCTCTGCTGTCTTCTGTAATCACTTCTTTTAGGGTTTAAATATTTCATTATATAGATCTTTTATATCCTTGGTTAGGTTTATTCCATGTTGTTATTTTTACATGGCAATGGTAAATGATATAGATTTTCTCAGGTTTCGTTTGCTTTGTTTATTCTTGGCATAGAGGAAAGTCACTCATTTTGAACACAAATTTTGTATTGTGTCACTGTTTATTATGTCTAGGAGTTTACTGGCAGAATCTTTAGGGTCCTTGAGATATAGGATCATTTCACCTGTGAATAGTGATTGGTTCATTTCTTGCTTTCCAAGTTGTGCATTTGTCTTATGGCTCTAGCTAAGATTTCAAGAACAATGTCAAATAGGAGTGTGAGAGTGGACAGCTTTTTTGGTTACATTTTGAGGCACTGTTTGAGGCACAGCTGTGGAGAATCCAGCCCATAGTTGTTGGTATTTTCTAGTGGTGGACCAGATAATAGGAAGTGCAAGGAGGAGGGGCTTGTTCTTTTATCCTGTGTGGACTTGCTGTGGAGTCCACTCTGCCCTCATTGTTTGCTTTTAAAGCATCGTGGCCTTCTTTGTTGCTGCTGCTGCTGCCTCTGTCCTTGGCTGATGTGGAGCTTCACCTTTTCCAAGACGCTGTTGCTATTTCCGCAGCCTTTGGAGCTTGTCCTCTAAGCCTTGCTGCTGTTCGCTGTTCATCGCCGACATAGGAGCCCAGCTGCTCTTCACCAGCATGGGAGAATCCAGCGTCTTTGACCCTCCAGAGAAGCTAAGACTTGAGACCTTGCCGGGATCTTTTGGCTTTGTAGAACATTCCAGTGAAGAATAAGACTGCTGCAGATGACTACCTTAAAGAACACTATTTTTATTGTGAGTTATTTTAATAAACTTATTTTTATAGATTACGTTCTATAGATTCTGTTTCTTCAGAGAACCCTGACTAATACAACAGCCTTGTCTAGCTTCTGATCAGAGTAGTAATGCTTCCAGTAATATTCATTTGTGAATATTTTTGCCACTGGCTTGTTATATTTATTTGTTGATACTTTTATTATGTTGAAAAATGTTCCGTTAGGCCTTATTTTCTACAGTATCTTTATCATAAAGGGCTGTTAGATTTAGTCAAAATGTTTTTTTAATCATCAATTGAGAGAATCATGTGATTGTTGCCTTTTTATTTGTTTATATGATGAATTAAGTCAGACTAAAGAGGTAACATGATCTCTGCAGGTAATGAGCCATGGAACCTTGGATAGGGTGGGGTGGGGAGGGGTAAAGGAGGTGAATGAAGATCACTTTTATTTCAATGAAAGTACACTTTTTTTGTCTGAATGTTCATAGAATGACCGTGTGAAATAATGGAGTCTTCTGAAAGCTAGAATTTATGCCCTAAAATGATCTTTCGGATTTGCCAACCCATAAGTAAAGCAGATCAGCTTATATATAAATACATTTAAGCTGCAAATGACGGGCCAATGAACAAATGAGTAAATGAATGTATGTGTGTGTTATTGTTTGAAACTGGCATGTACTTTACAGGTTCATGTGTCTGACCACTTGTTTCCCAGCTAGTGGCACTGTTTGATAAATGTTCCTTCCAGCCTTATTTTCTAGTTTCTTTATCATAAAGGGCTGTTGGATTTAATCAAAAGTTTTTTAGCATCAATTGAAAGAATCATGTGATTGTTGAAATTTATTTGTTTATTTGATATATTATATTTATTGGTTTATATGTATTTAACCAACCTTATGTTTCCAGAATAAACTCAACCTGCTCATAAAGGATAATCTTTTTGGTATTTTTTAAATATGGTTTGTTAGAATTTTGCTCTGGATCTTTGTGTCTGTGTTCATCAATGAAATAGGCCTATAGTAAGTACCCACACTTACAAATCACTGTGAACTTCATCATATGGGATCAGTTGGAATTACAAACAAGCCAGGATTGGAGGGGTCTCAGCAAGATGGAATGCAAGATAATTTATTCTCAAATAAACGGGCATATGTGTATGTATGTGTATGTGTGTGTGTGTGTATATATATATACATACATATATATAATTATATATATATATATATATATATATGGCAATCATTCAGAATGAGTAACCATAGAGAAAAAAAACAAAGAACAGCAAAATCTTTGTTCAGACAAGAAGTTCAAAATGAATAGCAAGAAAGCATATAAGCAAATACAGAAAGGCATTTATGATTTACTATGTTGTTGTTACTACATTGTTGAACAATCAGCAATTGTATACTAGAAACAGACATTTGTGATTTATTATGTTCTCAAGCAATCAGCAGTTTTGGAAAAGTATGTTTTGTTTGTCCAAGGTTGCTACAAAAGCATGGTGTGTCTGTCCAAAAGAAGCTATCATAAAGGACAGAAGAATATTGTGAGCTATTCAAAACCATGTGGCATCACTTACAACTTGAGGCTCAAACACAGGGAAAGAAAAATCTCCTATGTAGCAGGAGACAAAGTGTCTCAAATGTTATCCTGCTGCCCAGTATAATCTATTCAAAAGACCCCCAGAAGGTCAGCATCTACCCCAGGGCCTATCATTTTCTTTTTTTTAAAGCAATCTGAAGAATGGAAGAGCAACTTCACTAATCATATATTTGATAGAAATCTAATATCCAGAGTATGCAAATAAATTGAAAAATTAAAAACCAAGTAAATAAACAATCCAGTAAAAAATGGGCTATAAAACTAACAGGAAATGTCTCACAAGATCAAATTCAGATGTCTAACAAACATCTTAAAAATATTCTACCTCATTTGTCATTAAAGAACTGCAAGTTAAAACTATCCAGAGATATCATCTCACTCAAGTTAGAATGGCTAAGACTGAAAACACAAAATAAACCCCAGAAAATTATGACATGATGTGGGGATAAGGGAACCCTCATATACTTTTGGAAGTATTGTAAAGTCATGCAACCCCTTTGAAAATTAATTTGAAGGTGCCTAAAAAATAAAAATTGAAATTAAATACAACCCAGCTATATAACACATGCAATATTCCCAAAGAACACTGCATCCTCTAACAGAGCCATGTGTACATGTTGTTCATAGCAGCTCTTTACACAATAGCAAAGAAATGGAGCCTACCTAGACATTCAACACTCGATGAATAGGTAATGAAAATGTGGAGCGTGTATACAATGGAATACTATTCAGCTGTCATGAAAGATGAAATAACAAAATTTTCCAGTTAACGGACTAAACTAAAAGAATTCATACTGAGTGAAAAGTCTTATTTGGAGAATGACAGGTGCTGTATGTTCTCCCTTATAGGTGGATCCTAGCATTAAATATTCATTTTGATATAATCAAGCAGAATTTCTTGCAACATCCAGAAATGCAAAGGAACACAAGGAAGGGTGGTGGTGAGGAAGATCCCAAAAGAGAAGAAACAAAAGAAGAGTGTTAAACAGTTTAAAGTGTCTTTTATGTAAGGAAAGTCTTAAAGGGAGGGAAGAACAGGAATAAGACACAGTAGGTAGTGCGGTTAGCCTACAACTAATAAACTACTTGTATACTAGCCCTAACTTGTTTGAGCTCCCTTCTCTCAGTCACAAGGAACACATACTCAGCAGTGCAAACCAGTTTAAATAACAATAGGCAGGGAGAAAACTGACATTAAACAAGTTCAGATGACTCAGTACTAACCACAAACACTCAATAGTAAACCTCCATATAAATACCTTTCATTTATCTTTAAATAAGACAAGATCAGCCTAAGTCAATGGAAATAGTGAAATAGACGATAGCAACCAACCAGGGTACAGAGAACCAGTGACCCTAAAATGCACAGTTGGAATCAGGCCAATCAAATATTACCCCATCCTACAGCTTATGGCATCTTGTGGAAGAGGCAGAGGTAAGAGTGTAAGAATCTAAAGGTGGGGAGATCCACTGAGGTCTGATCAGAACATTCCAGTCAAGATAGGTGTGCTTCATCTAGGAACTTAACTGCAATGAGACTTATCCTCACTAGATCTACACAATGGCAGACATATGAACATTTCCCCACGAACTTGCAAGAATCTCAGGAGAAATAACTACATGCATGGGGAACCATAGGGATTTCAGGTGAAGGGGAGTGCTCCTATCAGTGGGTCTACCCAAGAAAGGGCCACTTAATCTGCTACAGAGGCCTGATCCCCAACTAGAACAGACAACCCATGGAGAAACTTGGGACTCACACAAGGCAGATAAGTAGGAGAGTGGAAGAGACAGAGATGGAGTGGTGAAGGGAGGCAAGGATGGGAGAGGAAGGAAGGAAGAAGAAAAAGGGTTTGAGGTGGGGACAGGGGCAACTATTCAGTATGTTTATAAAAGTAGAACAATAAAAGATAATTTAAAAAGCTATATAGAATAAATTATGATTTTTGAGAGTTTAAAATATTTAGTATGTACATGTTTATGTGAACATAAATTTTCAAATTATTGAAATAAATATAATTTTATTGAAATGAAAAGTCTTTAAAATCTTTCAGAAATTTGAAATTATTATGAATTCCAAATGGTTTGTTGTATTACTGAAACTTCCATAAGTAAATTGTTCATGCAATTATATAATAATGCTATTTCTTTAAAGGACTGATAATTTAAAATGTATGAAATATATATTTACAGATATTTTTGATTCATTTAACATAGCCTTTGATGAAAGACATCTACAATTTGTATTGTAGTGATTTTTAATGCATTACAGTATGATAGTGAATAAAAAATCCATTTAACTCCAAGGAATTATCTCTTAACTTGTTGTCTTCAGATTAAGCCATTGTTTCTATAATGTCATGTACTTTAGTTTAAGAGATACTTTCTCCTGCTTAAAACAAGTATGCTGAGAAGTGTCTTTGATGGTATTTATTTCAAAATTTATGGATAATAAAAATAATGTCACTGAACTTTAAACCATAATAGAATTATAATTTGCAGTCATTACTCTATCAGATATTATTATGAATAGTTTAATGAAATATTAAATGACATGGTGGGGAGAATTGTCTTGCACCATAGGTTGCATGTGAGATTTGAGGAGCTCTTATGCTCTCCACTGATTTTTTTCTTCCACTGAGTTCTTTCTGTTTAGGTCAAACTCTTTTGAGTTTGTAGATCCTGCCATTAATTTACAAAAACAATATCTACAATAAGAAATTTGCCTTTTGACATCAATTTCTCTCACTTGCACTGTGCAATGCAATTCTTGCTATGAAAATTTAAGATTATAATTTAATATCTAATTGGAACTGTGTAGATTAAAAGTACAACAGCAGATAATGTATCCACATGACTAAACCAAGTGGAATTGTCATTTCCAAGTTATAACATTGTTGCAAGCTAATACAAATTCTATTTGAACATTAAGGCTTGATAGATTTGTTTCTGTGTCAAGTTTGAATGAAAAAGAAGGTGTCTGATTCAATTTGCTTCCTTTTTTCGGAATTCTAAGAAACAATAATAAAATAAGGGTTTTTACGCTACTAAATTTTTTTATTTATTTTTAATTGTACCCCTGTATCATACAAATAAGTGGCAAAATGAACAGTGAAAGCCTGTATATTGTTAGTAATAAGGGAGCTTTATGCTATACACACTTCACTTTTCATAAAATAGGAGTGAAAGGAATGCATTTTCCTGCCAAATCATGAAATATATGTAATGTATGTTGACATTGTGAGTTAAGTATATATATATATATATATCAATTGTCTATGCATATGTCGTTTGTCATTAAAATAGCTACACAAAATTTTCATATTAGAAAAAAAATCATCTATTAAAATGTCACAATGAAACCCATTAAATGAATGGTAAGTAAATATTTCATTGAGATAAAATAAAAAGGATGGCAATTTTCATTCTCAAATGTCAACAAGTTTATGGCAATGGACACTTTATTATTTTGTTATTGAGAATTCCTTACTCTGTAAAAGATATGTCACATGAAGATAGTTTTCTGAGGATGCCTTCTTATACACAATTTTATAAATAATTTGCTTGTCCATTAAGTACTGTGTAATTTCTCCTTTTATAGTGCAATAGTAAGAAACATACCAGATAAATTCAGTTGTCCACATGCAGAATGATGTAGGAAGGAGACAATTTTAAAAGGAAAAATTAATTCTTTGATTGTGAAGCAAGTTTTGAGAAATGAGCAGAAATGAGACTGAGCCATTAGGGATGAAAAGGATATAAATTTATTTCATCATGCATGAAAGAGTAAAAAATAAATCTTTTGTTATTGTATTATTATTACTACGTGTGTGTGTGTGTGTGTGTGTGTGTGTGTGTGTGTTTGTGTATCAGAGGGTACTGTGTGTCCCTGTGGAGGACTAAGAGTCACTTCGGGAATCATCTTGGATCATGTCTACTTCTTTTTTGCCTCACTTTGTTATTTCCCAGGCTCTACCCATCAGTACAGGATGCCGCCCTTTCTGCTTGATGTTTTTTTTTTTTAATTATTATTATTTCTGCTCATACAAACTTAATACGTAGACTAGTTCCCTCCCTCCCTCCTCCTCCTCCTCCCAACCCCCTGTTCCCCCTCCTCTCCCTCCCCATCCCCCAGTGCCTTCCCCCCCAATTCCCAGAGAGTCCTTTATTGTGTATGCTTGACTCTCCTCTGGGTTTTCCTCTCTGACATAGGAACACTACTGTGGCTGTCAATCCCTTGCCTCCAAGGATCTTTGGTGCTTTTAGCAGATGCTAGACTTTGTGGGATCAATAGTGTGTTGGACATTGCGCAGGGCATGCAAAGTCCTATTATGATTGCTTCGGCCCTAACTAGTGTGGAGAATCTTGCAAATCACTGCTCCTCCCATCCTATTGCTCTTACAATCTTACCGCCCCCTCTTCCGCAAATGTCCCTGAGCTTCAGGATGGGGAGAGATTAGGCTGGCCTAGTTCTATGTGGTTGATATAGTCTCTGAAGTTCTGGATTGTAGTTTGTTGATTTTCTTTTGCAGTGAGACACTCAAAGGTAAACCTATGTAATACAGTAATTGCAAGGATTATGATCAGGAGGGATAGGGTAGGAGGGCCACATCAGAAACAAGGAGAGAGGGGACCATGTTATGGCAGAGAAAATAGGCCTCCATCAAGGACTGCAAGTAAGTAATGAGATACCTGGTTAAGTTCACAGACGTTCGTTCCTGATCATTTACAACTGAGGGGGTATGATCTCACCAGAAGGGGAGGGCATATAGTCTGGCAGATAAAAAGTAATTATTTTGCAAATGGGTGATTGACCCCTCCCTCACTGAGGTTTCCTACGCTTATTACATCTACCTTTGAATATGCTATTATACCAAGACTCCACTTTAACAGCTTTTTGTCTCTGGCCAGGAGGTGACATACAGTGTCCATCAGGATGGAGTGAAGGGCATTGCAGGAGCAATTTACACTCAGTTTCATACATATTTGTACAAAATACTGAATGCTGTACATATTTGTTGGATAAAGCAATCAAAATAGCATGATTTAGCCCACAAATCAGATTATTGAATCCTATTTAATAGTCTTGATAAACCCTAAAATTTTCTTCAGCTAAATGTGTGTCTCTCAGATGTTGTTAGGATGTTGTAGATGATTGTTGTCTATAACCTAATCTTTAAAGTCACTAATTATGAAATTATGAAAATTAAGTCTTATGCTTTACATTTAAATATGTATTTTAACCAGTTTTAACTTGTTATGTTTATTTATCTTTCCCTGATGCTTGATTTCAAGGAATTTTATATAAGCACTAAGAATTCCCCTTAGTTGAAATCTTTTGGACATAATTTAAATTAGTCCCTTAAGATACTTTATTCAATAAATACAAATTCTTATTATTTTATAGTACATTGACCTTTCTTCAGCCAATGAGACTCCCCTGTCATTTGAGTTCAGTTAACTTATTTTTTAGTAGTACTTCATTCACTGTGCTGTATATTTCTTTAGTTATTATCAAAATAATTTATTCATCTCTGTACAATTGTCTTCTGTTTTTTTCAGTATTTTGTTCTAGGGTTACTTTCCTTATACTTTCATATTTTTCCATAATACTTCAGAAGTTTCATAAAAAGTGCTTTATACTATAAGATTTATTGTTCAGAATGAAAGGCCAGTAAAGAAGGTAGATATTCACACCTATAGTGTTCATTTTTCTTCACATATGTTCATGGTTAAATATCAGTTCATAAAGACTCTGTCCATTGATTTCATAAACTTGTCTAGAGAATAATCTGTGAAAAATCCAGGAGCCTTGCAAACTTGAAATTCCACCAGGGATTTCTGAGAGCCAAGCACATACTTGGTTCTCCCCAGGACCCAAGGACAGACCAGCTGTGAACAAACAAAAAACTTTGGGCTTGAGTTTCAATAACAGTCTCCTGATTTCACAAGTACAAAAACACTCACTATTTCCAAAGAAAACCTCCATGTATGGATGTAATTTAGTTTCTGCATCAGGACATTCAAGGTCAGTCTATTCATACCAGCAATCATTGCATTTCAGTAGAAAGTCTATCTTCTCAAGAAACAGAAATTTAGACAAAAAAGAGTGGCATATCTGCCTATTAATAGAAAATGTACTGTAATTACATATTTCTATCTGATTTCTCAGGTCAAATGAGACAAATATTTTTGCATAATGCTAAATCTAATGAAATAACAGGGAATATATATTCTTTCACCTTTCAAATTTAGGTGAAAATCCAGTCTAGGTTTAGTGTTTAATTATGTTGCTTTTTAATAATGTGATTTATTCATTTCCAAACTTTTGTATTCCTACATAGAAACACAGTCCAGTACTACAGAAATCCACAAGTAATTAAATAGAGATTGATAAAAGAAATGTCCACTGGAAAAATTCTTCTATTGATTATTTACAAACAGTCCTGCAGATGAATACAACAGAAGAAAGACAGAGAAATTCACTTTAGAGGGGATATGTTGTCTATAAAGAATAAAATATCCAATTCTTTTAACCCAATATGTATACTTTTGACATTTTACCTGATATATATTTGTAACTCATTACCTTATGAATGTTTCAAACCCATTTCTTTTTTCTTCAATAGGAAACTGTGGGGGCTGGAGAGGTGGCTCAGGGGTTAAGCCTCTACCTTGCAGGAGGAAGGTCCTGAGTTTGGATCCTAGACCCCACATATAGACCCAGGGCGGAAGCGGGGTGGGGGGGGGCTGCGTTTCTGGTCCTGGTAGGGCGGAGCCTGTGAATCCCAGGGCAGAGTAAACAAGGAGGAGGTGGAGGCGTCCATGATGGTTCCCGAATTCGCCCGTGGCTCTACACACACACACACATACATACACTTAAATGCACACACGCACAATTGAATAAATAAAAAAAAGTAGGAAACTGTGGTTTTCTCCTTGCTACCAGAAAGTTCCAAAACTGTCATCCTTTCAGAATGTTCTCCATTCTTCACCTTTGATCATGTGTTTATGTGCCATGTGGAATAGCATCCTGCATTTGTATTTATTCTCTTTAAAATGCTTTTTTCTTTAAATAAATCCCGAATATTTCATGGATCTCTGCTAAGCAAGGAACAGGAGATCTTGAAAATCTATTCATAATTAAGTGCTGTTTTCTTATGTAATGTTATTGTATTCAATACATAAGATTATTTTATGTAAATTATTATTACTATTATTGCTATTATACTATGTATGTATATGAGAGTTGACATGCCATGGCACATATGTGCAGGAGAGATGGTAATTTTGTCATGTGTATTCTGTTTTTCTTTAACCTTTATATGAGTTCTGAAGACTGAATTCAGTCATCAGTTTAAGAACTGAGCAACCTCAGTGATGCAATACATGTTTGTTTGAAACATAGCAAATTTCTGTCTTAGGTTTCTAGAGGCTAACGTCAGTCCTTTAGCAATCTGGAAGCACTAAAGTGACAAAATCATGTAAGAGAAATATTAAGTCTGCCTCCTTCCACCTCTTAATGATATTCATTTCAAATGCTTTTTTTAAAATTTTTTTATTATTATTATTATTTATTCAACTGTGTACATGTGTGTGTGTATGTGCTCTCGCGCGCGTGTGTGTGTCTGTGTCTGTGTATATGTAGAACCACGGACGAATTCGCGAACCACCATGGACGCCTCCACCTCCTTCTTCCCCTGGGATTCACAGGCTCCGCCCTACCAGGACCAGAAGCACAGGCCACCCCCGCTTCTGCCTGGCGTCTATACGTGGGATCTGGGATCCGAACTCGGGACCTTCTGCCTGCAAAGCGGTGGCTTAACCCCTGAGCCACCTCTCCAGCCCCTCAAATGCTTTCTTGAAAACATATTTTATATGATCAAGGAAGCTTCCAAAGAGTAGATTCTACTGAGTAACAGAAACCATTTATTTATTTATTCTCCCACATTTTATTTTTCCTCTAATCATAGAAGCTAAGTAGTTACCCCTGTACCCTTTCCCTTCTTCCTCCCCTCCCCAGTCATCCCCCCCTTGCACTCTCTCCCTTTCTCCCTCTCCCCTTTTCCCCTCTTTCCTTCCCCCCTCCCTCTTCCCTTTCTCTCTCTCCCATTGCCACCCCTTCCTCCCTCCCATCCCCTGGAGCTTCCTTTTGTGTGAAAACCAAATGACCCTGAGTCTTCCACCCTAGAGAGGATTCAAGACTCAGTGGCATATCCCAGAACTCCACCTTGGGCTCCTATTAGTATGGGAACTCTATTATGACTGTTTAATCCCTTGCCTGTAAGTATCCTATTGCCTTTTCCCCTGTGATCCCTGCTAGACTTTGGGGGTCGATGACATGTCAGCAATTGTGCAAATGAGGCAAAATTCAATTCTTGCTGCTGCAGCCATGACTTGTGTGGAATATCTTGCACATGATTAGTTCTCCCCATCTTTAGATTCTTACAACCTTACTGTCCTCTTTTCTCAAGGTTCCCTGAACTTTAGGATGGGGAGAGATTTGGCTAGTTTGGTTAGTGTTCTGAATTATGATTTGTTATTGTTTTTGCTTTTCCTGCACTACCCTTGGCTGTTCAGCCCGATTGGTATGGAAGGTCACCCCCAATCAAAGATAACTGACAGTTTAAATGAAGTTCTTAATATAAGAGTAGACTTTAGGTAGATGGAAGAATAGGAGTGGGACACAGCAGTGTGTGGGTGGGTCAGTGTCCCACTTGCCTGATGGTTACCATCTCTCTGCCAGGCCCTATATCTTCCCTGACTGGTGAGATCAAACCAGTTCAGTCGCAAGTGACCAGGAAGGGAAATGCCAAATGACCCTGCTATACTACTACTGGGAATAATCCCCCATAATGCAGAAATTCACTACAGTGGCAAGAGCATAACCATGTTCATTGCAGCACTATTTACAATAGCAAAATCTTGGAATCAATCCAATGCCCAACAATTGACAAATGGATAATGACAATGTAGTACATTTATACAATGGAATACTACTCTGCCATCAAAAAAGATGAATTCACAAAATATGCTGGGAAATGGATGGAATTAGAAAAAAGTATATTGAATGAAGTATCCACACTCAGAAAGTTAGATACTGTATGTACTCTGTAATAAGTGGATCCTAGTTCCAAACTCATTTAATGACATATTCAAAAGTAAATCTAATACCCATTGTAATTGCAAAGGATTATAAATAGGAAGGAAGGAGGAGGAGGACCTTAAAAAAAAGAAGATAGGTGATCACACTTCAGTAAAGAAAATAGGCCACAGTCAAGTATTGCATGTAAGTAGTGAGACATCTGGTACAGCTCACTCTCATTTCCCTTCTTGGTCAGAAACCCTTTATTGTGTGGCCAAAGATCAGTTCATGTCAGAATTTTAAAACTAGTATATAGTATACTAGTATAGTATACTAGTATATTTGTAATATTTATAAGTCATTTATTTGTACCAGCTTCATAAATCCAAGAACAGATCTCTTCACTACCTTCCTCCTTTGTTTCTGTGGATCTCATGTACCTAAACAAAAAAGTAAAAATCTGTGAAATTTAAGCATCTTCCACAATTCCTTTCTCTTTCATGTGTAAATCTTACCTATGTAAAACAAATATGCACCTTATATTGCCTATATTTCAGAGCATACAAACAACTGGATTCCTTCTTCCTTTCTCTGCAACACTTACTTGCTCATGTCTTCGCCTAAATACCATGCCAATATTTCCCTAAATAATTTAATTCTATCATTCGCCTTCTGAAATCTACTCTTTTTCTTTGCATGTTCTCTTCTCACACTTATCTCAGCCTTGGAATTGGAGATTTAGTTATGTTCCATAAGCCCACCTTATAACCTATTAACCTAGCTAAAATGACAAAGGAAAGGAGGAATTACTGTCACCATTGCCTATTTATATATTAAAATGGTGTATCTCATAGACATCAACACTTGCTGTTTCTTACCATTGATAGGATATCCCCTCAAACCAACACTAACAATAAAATCAAGGCTTCAAAGCAAATCTTTAACTCCCTCTTTGAAGTCACTGCACAAACTTAGAATAGGTTACCATATAGAGTGAAAAAAAAAAATAGGACATTTAATCACTACCAAAGTTGAAAAATTCAAATTTCAAATAAAATAATATTTGTGTGACCAAAACACAGTGTAAGATGGAAGAGTGTAAATTTCACCTCTTTGGTCTTCTAAGAATTACTTGTTTGTCATTAATATGAGTGGTTCTGAAATAATATATGTGTATTTTTATTTATAGAAAAAGGAATCATTTTAATGAAATATCTGAAAGTTATTTGCTCATAATTGTATGATTCATAATACCTTTCACAATGATCAGTATTGTCATAATAACTGTGGTTTTCATTTTCTATAAAAATGTTTTTTATTACTTTTTAATATTTTATTATTATATTTATTCAATTGTGTGTGTATGCTTGTGTGCGTGTGTGTGTATGTATGTGTGCGTGTGGAACCACGGACGAACTCGGGAACCACCATGGACCTCCTCCTTGTTTACTCTGCTCCAGGATTCACAGGATCCGCCCTACCAGGACCAGCAAGGCAGGCCGCCCCCGCTTCCGTCCAGCATCTATACGTGGGGTCTAGGATCCGAACTCAGAACCTTCTGCCTGCAAGGCAGAGGCTTAACCCCTGAGCAACCTCTCCAGCCCTAATTTTCTATAAAAATGTTAATCAGGATAAATACACCAAAAATTTCAAGATTACTCAAATACCAAAATGTATATATGTGAATTTTCCAGAAGGTTATTATTGTGATTCTTCCAGGGAATTTTTCTTCTCAGGAATATCCATATAGACCAAAGAAAATCACTTTGATCTTTCACATTTCCTTTCTTACATAAAACACTCAAAAATCCCATGACATCTGTAATTGACTATAAGTAATTGATTAATCTTCTGTGATGACTATTCACTTTGCTTTGATTATCTATAATAAACCGATAAACCATAATGTATTTTATATTGAGTTTCATATTTACAAAACAAAATGAACATCAGAATCACAGAATATTTGTAGATTTAGTAAAGTTTGTAGATTTAGTATTCTTTAAGGACCTTCAAAATAGTGTGAATATGTTGATTCAATTGTTTAATTTTATAGATCATCTGGTTAATATTTGTATTTTAATATTTAAGAAGGAGAATGTCTAAATTGAACAAGACAGCAGTCTTTAAAATGGCATGTGTATTTTCATTCATTAGTCATCCCTGCTGGTCTTTCTTTCGTAATGCTTGTGTTCCTGATTTAGTATTTGAATTGAGAAGGGGTAACATTTATACTCTAATGGTAATAACTATGTATATATTGTTCAAATATTTTCAGAGAGGTTAATATTTCCAGAAACCTCATGTTCCAAGGTATGAGGGCAGTGATACCAAAAGAACAGTTTATTGATTGAAAAAGCTTTTACTTATTATTAAATCATTTTAATTTCTAGTGTTAAAACTGCCCAATTAATTGATATGGAATTTTGATTAACAAACACATTATCAAAATTTGCAGGCTATGATATTTATTTACAAATTATTATATGTCATTAAACCTATCACATACAATCATTAACTAAAGTTTTTCCCATATGTACCTAATAGTGCACAGTTTTGATGAAATTAAAGTTGAATTGACAAAAATAATATGTATTAGTATATGAATAGATTTATTGTAAGCATATGGCTGATCTACAATCTAAACCATTTTTATCATGTACAGAAATCATTGGAATTTAACATCCCATCAGGGGTGTTAAATGGATAACAGATTATCTTTTAACAAATATTCAATTTTCAAAAGTAAACAATATTTTCATATTTATTGTATTTTCATAGTTGCATATGGGTCACTTTTCCTTTACTGTAGTACTTTAAATTTTTTTTCTGAAAATAAAGGATTCTGGTTAGTACAACTTTATCTTTTCTCATAGGATTATTTAAATAATTATCAGGGTTTAACTTTGATGTTTTGTGTGTGTTTATAAATCTGTCCTTTCTCTGTTATTGTTAAACTTAATTGTATAGAGTAAGCAACTTTGTTTAGCTTCTGATCTGAGTGGGATGCTTAAAAATTACCCAAATAAAAAGAGAGAAAACTGAAATTAATAAAATTAGATAAGAAAATGGAACTATCAAACCAATCAGTTAAATTCAGAAAATCATAAGATTATATTTAAGATTTTCTATACAATTAAGTTTAACACCCACAAGACAAGACAGAGATAAAAGGGAGACAACTTATCAAAAAAAAAAAAACTGGTATCCCTACTCACAGATGACATGATCTTATACTTCAAGGATCCTTAACATTGTGCTAGAAAACTCCCAAAACTAATAAATAGGATCAGTAGAGTGTCAGGATAGAAAATTAAATGCTCAAAAATCAGAGGTTTTCTATACACCAAAGATAAAGCAAGAAAGCCCTGAGAAAAACAATACCATTTACCATTGCCCCCTAAAAAAAGGAAATATCTTGGAATAAATATAACTAGGGTGTGAAATATCTATATAATGGAGACATCAGCAGATCGAAAGACCTCCCATTTGTCTGGATCACAGAATTAACATAGTCAAAATGACCATTCTACCAAAAATAATATGATTGTTCAATGAAATACCAATCAAAATTCCTAACCAATTCATCACAGAAATTGGTGAAACAATCTCAAATTTCATGTGGACATGAAAAAGACCTGGGACAGCAAAAACAATCTGAGTAATAAAACTCAACAGATGTTATCACCATACCAGACCTTAAACTACACAATATAAGGCCATAGCTAAAAACAACATAATACTGACTTCAAAAAAGACATATAGACCAATGGATTAGAAGTGAAGATCCACATATAAACATATTCACCAATCATCAACTGATCTTTGATATTGGTGACAAAAAATTAGAAAAAGGATAGCATGTTCAACAAATGATGCTGCTAAAATTGGATATATGCATACAGAATAAAGGAACTTTAACATTATTTGTCTCCCTGCACAAAAATAAGTCAAAATTGACCAAAGACTAGACTAGAAACTGTAAAAAGAAACTAGAAAATAA
This sequence comes from Typhlomys cinereus, assembly GCA_023101885.1. NCBI lineage: Eukaryota > Metazoa > Chordata > Mammalia > Rodentia > Platacanthomyidae > Typhlomys > Typhlomys cinereus. The sequence continues at coordinate 1,087,669 of JALPQD010000226.1, forward strand.
TAGGAAATACCCTTGAATTGATTGTCCTCAGCCAGTATTTCCTCAATAGTATCCTGAAGGTATAGAGAATATGTATGTGAATTGGAATATTACTCAGCTGTTAGGAAAGATGAACTAAATTAGTAAATGGATGGAAACGGCAGGAAATCATATTGAGTGAAATATCCCAGATACAGAAAGACTGTATATTCTCCCTTGAAAACAGATCCTAATATGCAGTTTCATGTAATCAAATAGAAACTCTTAACAACATCCACAAACAAAAGAAAATATTTCAAAACCCAAACAAGCCACAGCTTATTGGAAAGGAAAAGCAGAGAAATAGAAAACAACAGCCATTCAGAGAGCAGAGTACTGGTGGCCCTAAATGCTCAGTCAGAATCAGGCCAATCAAATCTCTCTCATCCTGTCTCAGGGAATCTTATGAAAGAGGGGTGGCAAGATGGTAAGAGCCCAAAGGTGGGGAGTTCATGCCTGGCCAAGTTATTTCACTAAAATAAGTCTGCTGCATCCAGAAACTTACTACATTGAAACTTATCCTCATGGGAACTGCACTATGACTGACACATCAACATTTGCCATAGACTAACAATGAATTCAGGAGAAATAATTACATACAGATGGAACCTTGAGGTCCAGGACTAGACAGGCGAAGGAGAGTAGACTTATTATTGGGTCTACCATAGGAAGGGCCACTTAATCTGTATCAAAGACCTGAGTCCATACCAGTGCAGACAAACCAAGGGAAATCTGTGGTCCACACAAGCAAGCAGGCAGGAAGATGGGCGGAAGAGGGAGGATTGGTGAAGAGAGGAAAGGGTGGGAAAGGTAGGGGAGGGGGATCATGGACAATCACTCATTATGCTTGTAATTAATAAGACTAAATATTAATTTAAAATGATTTAGATATTCATAAACTCCCAAATTGTGTTTCTTCTTACACTTGCCAATGTAAGGATACTAGTGCTTCCCTTTTACCAATGTAATTATTCTTAAATTGGACACAGGAATGTTTTCTGCCAACAACATTTCAGTAGAATTCATAGCATCACCATTTTTGACCACATATAATATTATTTATTATCTGAATTGGAATGCAATCAGAATGCTAGGCTAAAATTTTGTAGATGCAGTAAATATTAATATATCCATCTATGATGAAAATAAAAATTGGAAATCTAATTATAAGTCAAACTAGCATGTTCTAACTAGTTGGGAGACAAACAGGTGTATTATTCACTTATAATAAATGATGCACCTGTGTTCCTTGGTCTTTGATTGCATCTAAAATTCTCAAAACAGACTTTAGAAGACTGCAAACCATAGATATCAACTCTACTGACAATTATATTTTAAAGTAATGTTGATTGGTATGAAGACTTAAGTTTTATTTCATTAAAGTTAAACATTAATAATTTTTATACATTTTAAAATTGTGCCAACAAATGATATTTCTACCTGAACTGTCTGTACAATTGTACCAATTTTATAACCTTGTTTAATGTAAAACAAAAGTATTTTGAAGTGTTTTTTCCATACTTTTTTAATGAGTAGAGAGAATTGGAATAGGCATGTGTAGCCAGGATGACCAGGGGTTTGTAAGCTAGCTTCATTCATTGTTCTTGCAATGAATTTGCTGAATAGTCAAAGGAATCAATGATTTTCTTATTCTAGTACCCAGACTTAATGTAGACAAGTATAAATTGGATATAAGCCTCTTCCAGCACCTGCTGCTCTCTAATTTATTCCATTTAAAAGTAATCAGAACTCAAGAACAAAGTATTTTCAGGTGACAGTTCCTCAAAATTTTTTTTTTCTAATTGCAGGACATGTAAAGTTACCAGGTTGGAACAGGATTTGAATTTCTTTAGACATGGAACTAGTGTCAGTTCTAGACCTAATGAAACATGTTCTTTTCCTATTTAAAAATGTTAGGCATTTTTCTGTTTCTATTTCCTTTGTTTATGTTTAGTAATGTATACCAAATTACATTTTGTTCAATAATTTTATGATGATGAGAGTTTTCTTGTACAACTTCATTAAATTTATTTTCCTGCTTAATATATATCATAATGGGATCCCAGCAGGTCGCCATTGTTATGTATTATGGCTTGTGTAATATTTTTAACTGGAATCTATTTCTGATTCCAGATTGGAAGGAATGCTATTGAATTTATCACATTCACTCTCACCTTACAACAATTCAGATAGAAGTTCTTCTCAGAGGAGTTGTGTCATTCATGTCTGCTCTTACAGGAAGCTTCTCTAGACATAATAAACTAGTGAGAGCATTGGTTATTGTTCACTGACATGAATAAGACAGACCTCTTATAAGCCATTCTGGCTTTCTTGCTTCCTTTTGTATGAACAGAGAAATCTAATTTAGGACCCAGAAGCAAATGAGTCCTTGTCATGTTACTTCCTGATTCATCATTTTATATTAGATAGACTCAGAGTTATATTCAAAATGATATTATGTAACCCAATGAAGCACAGCACAACCTGTCATATCCTAATATAATAAGATGTGATATATTGGAAATCATTTAAAGCAATCACTTTGCTTCAACTTGGGTACTGCTGGTGATTCATGTGGATTTTTATCCTGGATTAATTTTGGCAAGAGTGAAACAATATTATTAACATGGAAACTCCTCTCAAATTTTGTATGTTGTCCTACTTTTTCCTATAGCTTTACTGCTTTTCAATCTATTGAATGGATTCAAGGTATTATTTTATAGAAATGCATTGCTTGCATTCTCCTTTTACTTTGTTTATTTTTATGTTGTGCAATATCTATTTAATTTTATAAAGAAAATTGACATTATACATTGCGGTAATTCACTAAGTAAATGAAAGTGTTTTATAATATTAGGATTTCACTGGAATCAGATTGACATAAGAAATGAAGTATATCATACCCACAGCAGCACCAAAGTTAAAATGAAATGATTTGAGAAAAAGTAAGGTCATAGCATAATATGGTTCTGGCTGAATTTAAGTAATGTTTGCTATGAGTAATTTAGCACACTTTTATGCAAAAATCATAATCATATCTAATTTGTTAAACACTCTGGGTTTATGATCAGAACTTATCAGAACTGGAAATTTTTATGAATAGCAAAGGTTCAAGAGAATGCTTGAATCGAAGGGAATCTTGTCTTTAAATTCGAATTTTTACTTGACTTTAATTTTGTGTTTGCTTTTATTTGTTAATTTTTCCATGATTGTTGTAAAGGGAGAATACACCAGACTCCCAACTGTGTGATATAGTTGTGAAATGAAAGCTGGATAGTATCTCTAGGATTGAACCTGAAATGTAGAGTGTGTGTGTGTGTGTGTGTGTGTGTGTGTGTGTGTGTACTGACTGATTTCCACCCTCGCATTAAGCTGCCTTAAGAGGTTTTCAAAATACATACTCAGAAAGCTTGAAATAATGTGGAATCTTTCCAACAAAGAAACCTAGTTAGGACATGTCTAACAGATAGCCCAAATTTGAAGATTTGAGAGAATACTGACAATAGATCAATATGATATTCCCTCTTCCTAGAGAGGGAAGAAAATGCAAATTTTTTCTTCAGTGAATAATTGTGAGGTTGAATCAATTTACCCTGATTTAAGAATCAGTAACATGGGCTGGAGATATGGCTGAATGCTTAAGATTCTGTCTCATAAGCAGAAGTTCCTGAGTTCAGATCCCAGGTCTCATGTAAAAATGCCATATAGAAACAGCAGTGGCCTGCACTTGTAGCCCTGGTGGGTGGAGCTTAGGAAATCCCAGAGCTAAGCAAAAAGGAGGTAGAAACAATCCTGGATGATTCCCAAATCACAAAGTCAATCTTGGACACTTGGACACTTGGACACTGATTCCCTCTGATACACACACACACACACACACACACACACACACACGCACGCACACACACATGCACTAAATAAACTACTTTTAAAAGAACTAGTAGTACTAAATTAGGACAAAATTTTCAGTGAGCAAATATGCAGTTTCCATAAAATCACTAAGTAGAAATCAGTAATATTTTAATAATTTATTAGGCAAATAAAATTAATTTATTTTACTGAACATGATACAGCATCCTTTCTATTGAAGTTTAAGAATCCATTATAACTAAACTTCTGCTCCAGAAGATTCCATACAGAGGACTCTAAGGTGGGTTTTTGATGAAGACATTACAGTAAGGATCTGCTCTTTTGAAGCATGCTGTCTCTCAGCAATCAGGTATGGATATGAATTCAGATTTCAGCTTTATTTTGACTCTTGCCTTTCAGGGCAGCTTCACCCATGGTGTGTTCAGCTTTCATGACCTCATTACAAAGCCTGTCTCTGAGTGTTATATCCACTGAACACAGGAATACAAATCACTTGACATAGCACATGTTTCTGGGAAAGTGTTCTGAGGAGGAACCTTGCAAATTTTTCTTTTTTAAAAACTGAAATATAAGTGACCACCTGACATATAGCAATACAGTCACTAGAGGTTTTAAAGGTGACAAGTTGATAGGGCAAAGTAGTGAAAGTAAAAGCAACTCAAAGAGATAATGTATCATACCCAGAAATATGTGGAGAAACTTATTACAGGATCTGTAGAATGAGATGATTTTTGCTAAGGGCAATAGATGCTTTAATGAAAGAAAATAAAAGGCAGAGAGTGATTACCCAGCAATTAAAGGCTAAGTGTGAAAGCCAGAGGGAACTCAATGGTAACATAAAAAGAGAATCTCATTTCTTTCAACTAGAGGGCAGAAAATTTGCATCCTAAAAAAAGATTTCATCATAAAGGTACAGATCAATGGCGTTGATTGAATTTTCAATCCTATAAATCACAAATACAAATAGATTACTGAACTATGAGACATGGGGTAACTAAACATAACAGAAAATTTTGACAATCCACTTCCTTAAACTTATAAGCTTGAAAAAACTCACTCTTATTGCTAAGTTCCAACCCGTACTTCCTGAAATACAGCAAAGGGACAAGGTCTTCCTTTTTTATTAACTAGAGAGAGGAAAAAGAGAAACTGAGTAGGGAAAGGGAAGAAAGGATGGAGGAATAGGGAGCAAGAGTGAGTGAGTATGGAGACAGTGAGAAGGAGCACTAAGTCATGGTGCACAGGTGAAAGTCAGAGAAAAGCTTTCAGAAAGAAGTCAGTTCTTTCATTCTTACGTAAGCTTTCAGATTTTTACTAAGGTCACCAGACATATGTAGAGTCTTACTCATTGAGATATTTCCCTGACTTAGCAAACTACTTTCTTAAAAGGAAGTTTATAAATATGGAAATTATTTTGTGAAGCACAAAATTGAACAAAGCATTAACATTATGACTTAACTCAGTTACAGGACCTACAATATTAAATAAATTCTGGGTCACCTTAAGCAAAAGAAAATTCAAGTTACTCATATCAGAGCCCAGAAACAGGGATCAGAATTATCTGTGAAGAGAATTAAAGGGATGTCATATAAAGACCTTAAGACACTATTTTCTTCTTTAAAACCTATCATACAACCCCATATATAAGGTGACTTAATAAGCTTCTGTCAGCTAACTCATGCCATCATTCACCTTGTGACTGAATCCACAGGCACAGAAATGCATAGGGCTTATGCTTATACTCAGCATCATGGTATCTCATTGTGAGTAATAGATACAGTCATTGGTGTTTAAGATTTATAACAAGAGAAGCACATAGAGCACTTGATTGATATGATCAATGAAGTGTAACTGGATAGTCTCAATTTAATTCTGTTTTTGTGTAAAATAGCATGATTAATCTTAACTGGAATGTATCCATAGTCCAAGTGTTGGTGAACTTACCCTGTCTACAAAGTCTAATACAACTTATATTAGTTGGTCATCACAAAATAATGATCAACCAACAGATGATTCATCCCACTCTCTATCAATTTAACGCCACCTCTCAGCATCAATTGATTTGCAGAAGATATGGTTGTGACAGCTCATTCACCACCTGTGTGATAGTGACCTACTAAATGTTGTATAGCCTGATAGGACTGAGATGGCTTATGGAAGGTATAGATTAAGCATGAGCACCAGCTCATGTTACAGCTGCTCTCCTGGGGGACAACCTACCATCGTCTAAAACAAAGACTTATTTCCAGTTACCATGGGGTTGTTATATACTGATAAGAAAATAAAAAAGAGAAAATATAGAAATAATAAAAATGTCATCAATTACTATCACTAATATTTGGTAACTTGAAGAATATTTGCTTATGTCCAAATTTCTATTCACTACAGACCAGCATGTACCTGCTCTTAAAGAAGAAACATCTGTCTCAGAGTAGCATGATTCTTGTACTCCACTGCCCTAGACTCCTGTCATGAGCACATTTAAATAAAAGGGATGCAGTGCTCATTCTGCCGAAGGAATCAGTCTTGTTAATTAACTGGAGACAGAGTTTGGAGTATGGAACTTGTCACCAAGAAGATCATCTGGAATCTCTTAATAATCCCTAAATTCTTACAAAAAATGAATGTTTGGAAACTTATTGCCTGAAAAGTGGACGTGAACCTTTACTCTTTGTTGCTTGGGGATGTGGAGCAGGGTCAGAACACCAAATAAGACAGCTAGAGTAGCACACTTTCCAGTAGAGGGAAGGAGATACCTACAGTGAACATTTAAGTCATTTGCTGATGAACATCAATGGTATCTGTGACTTTATCATCATTTTAAAGGTATTGGTTATTCCCAGTAGCCTACTAACATAAGTTTTAGCAAAAGAACAAACTAGTTATAACCTAAGGATAGCATGTCTTTTATAAACAAATTATTATGCAAGAGAAATTGATGCAATACTGCAAATGGTGAATTTTTGTGCTTGAAGTGTGGTTACAGCTTATGTTTGTGCCTCTATGAAAAGGAAAACTAATGTAAAATGCCCAGAGTGATGTAACATTATTTTATAATGAAAACACTTACATTTTTACATTCAAGGATGAATGCATATGTTCTTCAGGGTCAACCAACCTCTTATGATTAGAATTCGTAGAGGGTAATTTCTCCTCCTAATTTTGTAATTATTTAGGCACTCTTTCATATTAGCTGATCACAAAACCTTTTTCAGAAAGGCACAAATACAAATTTGCATTTTGATACCATGATGTTTAGTGCTAGCTACTAACTAGAATGATTCGTGGTTTCATAGAATGCCAAGTTAAACTCAGCTGTCTTTTACCACAGGGAAATTTACATTAGGCACACCTGTGTGGGATTGTCCAATTAAAACTAGATTGTGGTAGGGAAACCTAGGAAATTTTCTTGTTTACAGGACTGATATAAGAAGTTCCAGACAATAGTGGTTAGAACAAATTCCTGGGCAAAAAATAAGATGGATGGCTAAGTAGCCTTTTAGAGAGCAGTTTAGAAAGCAAGTATGCACCATTGTTTCTTACACCCCAAACAGATATGACCAAAATAGAAACTCGCCATGGCAAATAATAGTTAAACCACTTCACATTCAAGACAAAGAAAAGGTCTTGAGAGCTTCAAGGGGAAAAAAATCAAGTCACTTTTAAAGGTAAACCTATTAAAATAATCAATGACTTTTTGATGGAAAGAGTAAAAGCAAGAAGAGCTTGGAAAGATGTACTTCAAGTATTGAATGAACAAAAATGTCTACCCAGGCTGATATACCCACAAAACTATATGTCATGATCAAGGGGGAAAGAAAAGTTTTCAACACTAAGACAACTTGAAGGCTTACATGTCTACAAAACCAGGCTTTCAAAAAATTCTAGAAAAGATACTCAAGCTTGAAGAAAAGAACAAATATATCCAGGAGGTTAGAAAGGAAGTATAATACCACCAAAAACTAAAAGCCAAATAATACACTTAAGAAAGCCACTAAACATAAAAAGTGTCCGGAATTAAAAGTAATTTCTCCATTATAACTCTAAATGGCAATGGAATTAACTCACCAATCAAAAGACAAAGGTTACAAACATGGATTAGAAATGAAAACCCATCAATCTGCTGCCTTCAGGAAACACATCAAACCACAAAAAATAGGCACATTCTAAAAGTAAAAGTCTGGCCAAAAATTCTTCAGGCTAATGAAACAAGGAAACAGGCAGGGGTAGCAATTGTGCTATCTGATGAAGTGGACTTCAAACCGAAGAAAATCATAAGCAATACAGAAGGATACTACATTATAGTCATATGTAGAATTCACCAAGAAGACTTCACAATAATGAACATATATGCACCGAATATAGGCTCCTCCACATTCATTAACCAAACACTACAGCTTCTAAAGAAAGAAATCAACCCTAAAACTATAATTCTTGGGAATTTCAACACTGACCTCTCAACATGGGATAGATCAACAGGTCAAAAACTTTACAGAGACACATTGGAACTTAATCAGACTCTTACTGGAATAAACCTTACTGATCTCTATCAAACTTTTCATACACACACCAAAGAATACACAATTTTCATAGCAGTTCACAGAACTTTCTCCAAAATAGATCACATATTGAGCCACAAAAAGAATCTCCACATATACAGGAAAGTTGAAACTATTGTGTACACTATCAGATCACAGTGGTCTGAAGTTTGACATCCGCAAAACAACAAACAACAGAAAATACAGAAACTCCTGGAAACTTAACACTACGATGCTGAATGAGAATTGGATTCAGGAAGAAATTAAAAAGGAAATTCAAGATTTCCTGGAAGTGAACAATAATGAAACACAACTTATCAAAATCTTTGGACACAATGAAATCTGTCCTAAGAGGTAAGTTCATAGCTCTTAATGCCTACAACAACAACAACAACAAAATAGAAACATCACAAATAAATAACTTAACAATGCACCTTAAAGCTTTAGAGACACAAGAGCAGTCTGATCCCAAAAGCAGTAGTAGAAGACAGGAAATTAACAAAATCAGGAGAGAAATATCTGAAATTCAGATAAGGAAGACAATACAAAGAATCAACCAGTCATAAAGCTGGTTCTTTGAAAATAACAATAAGATTGATACACCCCTAACTAAATTAACCAAAAACAAGAGAGAGAAAACCAAAATTAATGAAATTAGAAAAGAAAATGGAGTTACCAATACTGATACCCAAGAAATTCAGAAAATTATAATGTTATATTTCAAAAACTATACTCTGTGAAATTTGATAACACAAAAGAAATGGATGAATTCCTAAGTAAGCACAACTTAACTAAATTTAATCAGGAGGTTTTAAATTATTTAAATATGAGGAAATCGATGAAGTAATACTGAATCTTCCCACCAAAAAAATGTCCTGGACCAGATGGATTCAGCAGTGAGTTTACAAGATATTTAAAGAACAAATAACACCAATACTCCTTAAACTATTCCATCAAATAGCAAAGGAAGGAACACTACCAAATTCTTTCTATGAAGCTAATATCATCCTAATCCCTAAACCTAATAAAGATACACTTAAAAAAGAAAACTATAGGCCAATCTCTCAGATGAACACAGATGCAAAGATTCTCAACAAAGTCTTCGCAAATCTGATTCAAAAACATATCAAAAAGATCATTCATGGGGATCAAGTAGGCTTTATCCCAGACACACAAGTTTGGTCCAACATATGCAAATCAATAAATGTAATTCACCATATAAACCAGTCCATAATCTAAGACCACATGATACTCTCGATAGATGCAGAAAAACCTTTTGACAAGACCCAATAGCCCTTTATGATCAAAACCCTAGAGACAGTTGGAATGGAAGAAACCTTTGTCAATATAATAAAAGCTCTATACAACAAGCCGACTGTATGGATTATACTCAATGGGGAAAAACTTGAAGCATTCCTGCTTCAATCAGGAACTAGACAAGGCCGTCCACTCTCGAAACTTCCATTCAATATTGTACTTGAAGTCTTAGCTGAAGCTATAAGACAAGAAAGGGAAATAAAATGGATTCAAATTGGCAAGGAGAAAGTGAAGTTATCTGTTTGCAGATGACATGATATTATACCTGAGTGATCCCAAAAACTCCACCAGGAAGCTCCTGGAACTAATTGAGAAGTTCAGCAGGGTAGCAGGATACAAAATAAATGTACAAAAATCACTGGTGTTTCTATATGTCCAGAATGAAAGAAGTGAAAAAGCCCTGAGAGAAACAATCCCATTTACTATAGCCCCTAAAACAATGAAATCCAAATTTCATTCACACACCAAAGAATACACATTTTTCTCAGCAGCACATGGAACTTTTCCAAAATAGATCACATATTGGGCCACCAAACGAATCTCCACATATACAGGAAAGTTGAAATTCTAGCCTGTGCCCTATCAGACCACCACGGCCTAAAGCTGGACATCCACAACACAACAAACAAGAGAAAACACAGTAACTCCTGGAAACTTAACACTATGATGCTAAATGAGAATTGGATTCAGGAAGAAATTAAAAATGAAATTCAAGATTTCCTAGAAGCATATGATAATGAAAATACAATTTACCAAAATCTTTGGGACACAATGAAAGCTGTCCTAAGAGCTCTTAATGCCTACATCAAAAAAAAAAGGGAAACATCACAAATAAATAACTTAACAATGCAGCTTAAAGTTTGAAAGAAACTAGAGCAATCTGATCCCAAAAGCAGTAAAAGAGAGAAGATTAGCAAAATAAGGGAGGAAATATCTGATATCGAGATTAGGAAAATGATACAGAAAATCAACCAGTCAAAAAGCTGGGTTTTTGAAAATATCAATAAGATTGATGCACCCCTAGCTAAATTAACAAAAAGCAAGAGAGAGAAAACACAAATTAACAAAATTAGAAATGAAAATGGAGTTATCACTACTGATACCCAAGAAATCCAGAGAATTATAATATCATATTTCACAAACTTATACTCTGTGAAATTTAACAACACAAAAGAGATGGATGAATTCTTAAGTAAACACAACTTACCTAAATTGAATCAGGAAGTTCTGAAGTATTTAAATAGTCCTATAACATATGAGGAAATTGAGGAAATAATTTTGAATCACAGAGATCTACCAGACATTTAAGGAGCTTATAACACCAATACTTCTTAAACTGTTCTATCAAATAGCAAAGAAAGGAACACTACCAAATTCCTTCTATGAAGCTAATATTGTTTTAATTCCAAAACCTAATAAAGATACACTTGAAAAGAAAACTATAGGCCAATCTCTCTGATGAACACAGATGCAAAGATTCTCAACAAAATCTTAGCTAATCAGATTCAGAAACATATCAAAAAGATCATTCATGGGAATCAAATAGGCTTTATCTTCGGGACATGAGGTTGGTTCAACATATGCAACTCAATAAATGTAATTCACCATATAAACCAGTCCAAAGTCCAAGACTTCATGATACTCTCAATAGATGCAGAAAAATCTTTTGACAAGATCCAACAGCCTGTTATGATCAAAACACTAGAGACATTTGGAATGGAAGGAAACTTTATCAATATAATGAAAGCTATATACAACAAGCCCAGCAAGCCCAGCAAGGATTATACTCAATGGGGAAAAACTTGAAGCATTCCCGCTTCGATCAGGAACTAGACAAGGTTGTCTACTCTCACCACTTCTATTCAATATTGTACTTGAAGTCTTAGCTGAAGTCATAAGAGAAGAAAGGGACATAAAAGGGATTCAACTTGGCAAGGAAGCAGTCAAGCTATCCCTATTTGCAGATGACATGATCTTTTACCTGTGTGATCCCAAAAACTCAACCAGGAAGCTCCTGGAACTAATACAGAAGTTCACAGGGTGGCAGGATACAAAATAAATGTACAAAAATCAGAGGCCTTCCTATATGCCCAGAATGAAAGAAGTGAAAAAGCCATGAGAGAAACAATCCCATTTACTATAGCCCCTAAAAAAATGAAATACCTTGGTATAAACCTAACCAAGGAAGCAAGAGACCTTTACAATGAAAACTTTATAACCCTAAAGAAAGAAATTGCAGAAGACACCAGAAGGTGGAAAGACCTCCCATGTTCCTGGATTGGCAGAATCAACACCATAAAAATGACCATCCTACCAAAGGCAATATATAGATTCAATGCTATACCAATTAAAATCCCAAAGCAATTCTTTAAAGAGGTTGACCAAACAATCTCAAAATTCATATGGAGGCACAAAAGACCCAGGATAGTAAAGACAATCCTGAATAACAAAAATACTGCTGGAGGTATCACCATACCAAACCTTAGTCTATACTACAAATCCATAGTTATAAAAACAGCCTGGTACTGGCTCCAAAAGCCAGATCAATGGATTAGAGTAGAAGACCCAAATATTAGCACTGCACAATTACAGCCATTTGATCTTTGACAAAGGGGCCCAAAAATCCAATGGAAAACACAAAGTATCTTCAACAAATGGTGCTAGCAAAACTGGATCTCCACATGCAGAAGATTAAAAGTGGACTCATACTTGTCATCATGTACAAGAATTAATTCCAAATAGATCAAGGACCTTGATATAAGGCCAGAGACTGTAAAAACCATATTTGAAAGGGTAGGGAACTCCCTTGATCTGATTGGGCTAGGCCAACAGTTCCTAAAAGGGCATCCAATAGCACAGTCACTACAACCAACACTCAACAGATGGGATCTTGTGAGATTAAAAAGCTTCTGTTCAGATAAATAGATTGTAATGTAGAAAAAAGAATTTTTTAAATAGACCTCGAGACAGGAAGAAATTATGACTAAACGAGTAGCCAGATACTGGGAAATATCTCCACCCTCAAGGTTCCAGGAATCCTCCCCCTTTCCAGGTCCCAGGGAGATAATTCCAGAAAAGCACGTGCAGCTATGCCAGATACTGCAAAAGCCTTTGCGCCATTTTCGTCCTGCCTTACTTATAACCAATCAAATTAAAGTTAAGTGTTTTAGCCAATCATTTTGTAACATTACAAAGCCACCCTACAAAAACAGGTATAAAAGGTGTGTGCCTCTTGAGCTCCCCGTCGTCTCCCCCTCCTGAGTGGAGCGACCCCAGTGCGCTGGAATTAAAATCCTCTTGCTTTTGCATCCAACTCCTGAGTGTCCGTGAGTATTCTGTGGGGGTCCGCTTCCTGGTGTAGGGCCTTTGGGTCTTACATTTGATGCGGTGGCCGGGAAACAGGGGACCTCCCAGACCTCACTGCGACTGGGATCGGAGGTTCACTCAAGCAGGTCTTTGTCTGTTTTACTTTCTGTTTAGTGTTTGGTTGGTTTCGGTGTCTGGTTTGTGTTCGTTATTAGCCTGTCATAGACAGCTGTTCATTATGAGCCTGTCACGGAGAGCTCTGTGGAGTCTCAGGGAGACTCATTTGATCTGTTTGGGGAGTCTCAGGTGGGCAGAAGTGCCGAGACATCACGGGCCAGGAAAATGGAGGATGCTCCAGATTCCGTTTGGGAGAAAGGGGCTGAAAGGGTCCTTCTCCATCCTGAGCCAGCCAGCGTGAGGCCACCACCAGGAACCGCTGCCGTGACAGGGTTGTGGCATTCTTGTCCCGGGCATCCTTGTCTCATCTGTTTTATTGTGATTGTCGTTCTCATTGTCCTTGTTATTGGACTGATGTCTTTCTTCCTCCTTGACTGGTCTTAACATGGGACAGACTATCTCTACCCCCCTATCTCTAACTCTAGATCACTGGACTGAAGTTAAGGCTAGAGGACAAAATCTGTCTGTATATGTCAGGAAAAAAAAGTTGCAGGTTTTCTGCCTCTCAGAGTGGCCAGCCTCCAGACCAGATGGCCTCCCAAGGGGTCCTTCCATCTAGATAATATCAGAGAGGTCAGAAGGTCTTCCAAAAAGGCCTCGATGGACATCCAGATCAAGTTTCCTATATCATCGTCTGGGAAGACCTAGTCCTCTCTCCCCCTCCCTGGGTCTGCTCATTTGTTTTTCTTACAGGATCTTCCACCATAGTCGCATTAAAAAAAGAAGACAAAGAAAAACGCCAAGAGAACATTCTGACTCCAATTGACACCAATGTCCTCCTGACGGACTCCCCTCTACCCTATCCTCCTGTTCAACCCGGTAAAGGTCCCACCCTTAGCTGCCCCACCCTCAGCTCCCCCACATGATCATGGAGTTGCGAAAGGGCCTTATGCTCCCCTGCTTGCCGACCTGGGAGGAGAGGAGTCCGGCCCTGCGGCCGGGACTCGCAGTTGGTGGGGAGGTACCATTACTCTCTCCTTGTGAGCATGTGGATACCCAGATGCACAGGGCCAACAACCTCTACAGTATTGGCCCTTTTCCTTGGTAGATCTTTACAATTGGAAGACCCACAACCCCTTCTTCTCAGAAAACCCTCAGGCTCTTACAGATTTGCTTGACTCTATTCTTTTCTCCCATCAACCCACCTGGGATGATTCCCAACAGCTCTTACAGGCTCTCATAACTACGGAAGAGAGACAGTGCATCCTCCTGGAAGCCAGGAAGAACGTCCCAGGAGCAGATGAGAGGCCCTCACTTCTCCCTAATGACATAGATGCAGGGTTCCTGCTAACACAACCAAACCGGGACCACAACACAGCTGAAAGTAGGGAGCACCTAAAGGTCTACCGCCAGGCTCTGATGGCAGGTTTCCATGGGGCCATGCTGCGGCATCCCACAAATTTGCCCAAGGTAAGAGAGGTGGATCAGAGTCCAGAGGAGTCCTCGTCGGCCTTAGAATGGCTAATGGAGGCGTTTCGCCAGTTTACTCCTTATGACCCGACCACTGCCGACCATAAGGCAACTGTAACAGTAGCCTTTATTGATCAGTCTGCTAAAGACATCAAGAAAAAGCTCCAGAGATTGGAAGGATTACAGGACAAGTCGCTGAAAGATTTAGTGCAAGTAACTGAAAAGGTATACTATAGCAGAGAGGCAGAAGAAGAAAAAAAGGAAAGAGAACAGAAAGAACAGGACCAGAGAGAGAGAGAAAGAGAAAAGCACCAAGACAGAAAGCTAACCAAAATCCTGGCCAGAGTAGTAAAAGAAAGCCAGGGATCTAGACAGAAAATACCAGGCAACCAAAGGCGACCATGGGATAAGGACCAATGTGCCTACTGCAAAGAAAGAGGACACTGGGCACGAGAATGCCCAAAGTAAAAGGGAAACCAGAAAGAAAAGGGGGGACTCCAAGGGCCCAGGTCTTAGCTCTGGGTGAAGATAGTGATTAGGGGAGATGGGATTTGGACCCCCTCCCCAAGCCCAGGTAACCATTACAGTGGAGGGGAAGCCTACTCAGTTCCTAGTAGACACTGGAGATTAACATTCTGTTCTGCTACATGATGATGGGCCCTGATTGAACAAAAAATCATGGGTACAGGGGGCCATGGGCAATAGACAATATTCATGGACTACCCGAAGAACAGTGGATCTCGGTGTGGGCTGGGTATCCCACTCATTTTTAGTCATCCCAGACTGCTCATACCCACTTCTGGGCAGAGACTTACTCTCAAAAGTAGGTGCCCAGATCCACTTCTCCCCTGAGGGTACCACAGTAAAAGATAATCAAGGAAACCCCCTACAAATACTGTCAAACTAGAAGATGAATATCAACTTTTTGAGACTCCCACAAAAGATGCAGACGATCTAATTTGGTAGCTAAAAAAGTACCCTCAGGCATGGGCTGAGACTGCTGGTATGGGAGAGGCCAAAAATCAAGCTCCCGTCCACATAGAAATAAAGTCCCAAGCCACACCTATCATGGTCCGCCAGTACCCCATGAGCAGAGAAGCTCGGAATGGAATCTGACCTCACATCCTCAGGCTGCTAGACCTAGGCATCCTCCAAAGGTGCCGGTCAGAATGGAACACTACTCCCAGTGCGTAAGTCTGGGACTAATGACTACTGGCCGGTACAGGATCTTCATGAGGTAAACAAAAGAGTGGCAGACATATACCCCACTGTGCCAAACCCTTACAACTTGTTAAGCTCTCTCCCTCCAGACAGGACGTGGTACACGGTTCTTGACCTAACAGATGCCTTCTTCTACCTCTGACTAAGCCCCAAAAGCTAACCCATCTTCGCCTTCGAATGGAAGGATTCAGAGTCAGGCATCTCGGGACAGCTTACCTGGACTTGACTCCCACAGGTATTCAAAAACTCTCCCACCATCTTTGACGAGGCATTACATCGAGACTTCGCCCTATTCAGGGCCAAAAACCCCCAGGTAACCCTTCTCCAATATGTAGATGACCTCCTTCTTGCAGCCCCCAGCAAAAAAGTGTGTGTCGAAGGAACACAGAAACTACTACAAGAATTGAGCGAGCTGGGGTACCAAGCATCTGCGAAGAAGGCCCAGATCTGCAGAAAACAGGTCAGTTATCTGGGGTATTTACTTGAGGGAGGAAAACATTGGCTTTCGGAGGCTAGAAAAGAGACAGTGTTTCATATCCAGCCACTTCAAAATGCTAAACAAGTGAGAGAGTTCCTGGGGAAAGCAGGGTTCTGTCGACTGTGGATTCCAGGGTTTGCCAAAATGGCAGCCCCCTTATACGCCCTGACAAAAACCGAGGGCTCCTTCCATTGGGGAGAAGACTAACAGACAGCATTCGATCAAATCAAAAAGGCCCTCATGTCCGCCCCAGCATTGGGACTACCTGATGTGTCCAAAGCTTTCCACCTATACATGGCAGAAAATAAGGGAATTGCCAAAGGGGTCCTGACTCAGCAATTAGGGCCCTGGAAGAGACCGGTGGCATATTTGTCCAAAAATTAGATCCGGTAGCTGCAGGATGGCCCAATTGCCTATGAATAGTGGTGGCACTGGTGGCTCTAGTTAAGGATGCCAATAAATTAACATTGGGACAGGACTTGACAGTATTGGCTCCTCATGCCCTTGAGAGTGTAATCCGCCAGCCCCCGGACAGGTGGCTTACCAATGCCTGCATGACTCATTACCAGACTCTGCTGTTAAACAATGAAAGGATTACTTTCACTCCAGCTATTGGACTAAATCCTGCTACCTTGCTGCCAGATTCCGACCTCGAGCCCCTGGCCCACGACTGTCAACAGGTATTAGCTGAGGCCCACGGATGGCGAAAGGACCTGGCAGATCAGCCCCTGCCGGATGCGGAGGTAACCTGGTTCACAGATGGGAGCAGCTTCCTGGAGGATGGAAAATGAAAGGCCGGGGGTGGCAGTGGTAGACGGTTGACAGGTAATATGGGCCGAGGCCTTACCAGAAGGCACATCAACTCAGAAAGCTGAACTAGTGGCGTTAACAAAGGCCTTAGATAGAACTAGGAAAAGACAAGAAGGTGAACATGTATACTGACAGCCTGTATGCTTTTGCCACTGCTCATAAACATGGGGCAATTTACCAACAGCAAGGGCTTCTCACCTCAGGAAGAAAGGAAATCAAAAACAAAACCAAAATACTAGCCTTGCTCAGAGCTCTACTCCTGCCAACAAAAGGAGGTATTATTCACTGCCTGGGACACCAGAAAGAGACTTCAACAGTGGCCAAAGGAAATAACTTGGCCCACCGCAAAGCCAAAAGTGTCGCCAATGAAACTGCCACCATCCTCACCATTGTCGAAGACGAAGACAAATTACCTTCCCCACTGAAGTACGAAGCAGAAGACTTGTCTCTAATAAAAGATTTAAATGGAACCTTTGATCATCAAAAGGATTTCTGGAAGACCTCCCAAGTGTTCATAGACACTTTCTCTGGATGGGTAGAGGCCTTCCCCACCAAAAAGGAGACGGCTATGGTGGTGACAAAGAAGATTTTAGAAGAAATCTTCCCACAGTTTGGCGTCCCTAAGGTAATCAGGTCTGACAACGGGCTGCCTTTGTTGCCCAGGTAAGCCAGGGACTGGCCAGGTACCTGAGGAATTGATTGGAAACTTCATTGTGTCTATAGACCCCAGAGCTCAGGACAGGTAGAGAGAATGAAAAGAACCTTAAAAGAGACCTTAACCAAATTGTCCATGAAGACTGGTGGGTCGACTGGGTGGTGCTCCTACCTCTGGCACTCTTTAGGGCAGAAATACCCCTTCTAAGTTTGGTCACACCCCCTTCAAGATCCTCTATGGGGGACCCACCCCCCTGACCCTACTGGGAAACACTATCAGCTCAGTGGCCAGTAATAATAGTGACTTTTATGCCAGGTTAAAAGGACTGCAGGCAGTACAGAAATCTGTGTGGACACAGCCGGCTGACGCTTATGCACCTGGGACGCCAGAGACCTCCCACAAGTTCCAGGTTGGAGACTCCTATGTCCCATGACACCGAACCCAGAATCTCGAACCTCGGTGGGAGGGACCATATATCGTGCTTCTGATTATGCTGACTGCAGTCAAGGTAGAAGGAATCGCTGCCTGGATCCACACCTCCCACATCAAACCAGCACTCCCAGAGGACTCCCAGACGACATCTCAGTGGCACATCCAGACAACTGGGCATCCACTCAAGCTCAAGATCACCAAGATGTCAGACCTCAAAGACAATGAAGCTTCTCCCCGCCATCTCCCTGATCTCCCTGGTACTATACCTTAACACCCTGTGCTTAATCAGATCCACCAACCCTCACCAGCCCCACAATCTTACCTGGCAGGTGATAAACGGAGTAGGAGACGTCATTTGGAGTCAATCCAAAGTTGCCACTCCCAACCCCTGGTGGCCTGACCTCTTTCCAGATGTTTGAAAACTGGCTATGAGTATCTCAGACAGCTGGGATATAGGACATTCCTCCACCCAGGTTGCTCCCTCAACCCCCACCCCATACGGGCATGCTTGGGACTGGCACCCAATAGGGGGCAACTGTGCAAATGACCTGCGTAGAAGTCAGCTGAGAGCCTTTTCTTTTTATATGTGCCCTCAGTCTGACTGGTCTCGGTCTTTTGGTTCCAAATGTGGGGGCACGACAGATTTCTTCTGTACAAATTGGGGTTGCGAGACCACGGGAGATGCCTATTGGAAGCCCACCTCAACATGGGATTACATCAAGGTCCAAGCCAGTTACTCCCACCAGAGAACAGAGCGTCAGATAATATCTGAATGTTCTGGATGGTGTCACCCCCTTCAAATTTCCTTCACTGAACCAGGTAAATGGGCACTGGGATGGGCCACCCAAGGATATACCTGGGGTCTCATGGTCCACAAAGATAAATATGATGATGGGTTAATATTCACTATTAGACTTAAGTTAGAGACTGTCCACACCTCTACAGGCCCTAATAAGGTTTTAACCCTTGCTGATCATCAGCCCAAGTCACCGGCTAAGCCCAACCCCCCTATTCCACTACTAATCCTCCAAGAACGACAAATACAGCCACACCCATTCCAACTCCCTCTAGACCTTCCCCCAAATGTTCTCACCTAACCAAACTAATCCAGGGAGCCTTTGCAGTCCTAAATTCTACTAACCCTGAGGCCACTAGGAGTTGCTGGTTATGCTATGATATAACACCTCCTTATTATGAAGCCATAGCATGCTTAGGTTCCCCCAATGAGAGAGATAATACAAGTCAGTGCAGGTGGGGACAAAAAGAAACAAAACTCACCCTGCCCTTAGTGACTGGACAAGGACTGTGCATAGGAAAAGTTCCTCACACACATACACACCTATGCAATTCAACTTATTCCCCCACCTCTACAGATGATAATTCCTACTTCCTACCACCACCAGAGGGCTGGCGGGCCTGTGCCTCGGGAAAAACTGCTTGTGTTAACCTTAAAATTCTCAATGACACCCAAGTTCCAGAATATTGGTGCTGGTCCAGCTTGTCCCCCGGCTCATTTATCACCCTTATAAAGAACTATTAGATTATTGGAACCCAGACAAAACAACCTTAGCCAGAACAAAAAGAGATTTTAGAATAACCCTCTTAATTCTGTTAGGAGTGGGACTGGGGGCCATCGGCACTTCTGCAGAGTCATCAGCACTCGCTCTACAGCACAAGGCCTATGGTGAACTTAGAATGGCTATAGATACAGATATAGAAAGACTGGAAGACTCCATCTCCAGGCTAAAAGAGTCTCTAACCTCACTCTCAGAGGTTGTTTTACAGAATAGGAGAGGACTAGACCTCTTATTTTTACAACAAGGAGGGCTGTGTGCGGCCCTCAAAGAACAGTGCTGTTTCTATATAGACCACTCGGGAGCCATCACTGATGCCATGATTAAAGTTGGAGAAGGTTTAGCCAAACGAAAAGGTGAACGAGAATCAAGCCAGGGATGGTTCGAAAGATAGTTTAATTCCTCTCCATAGCTAACTACTTTAACTTCTACTCTCCTGGGGCCCCTCATACTTCTATTGCTTTTTACTTTTGGGCACTACATTTTAAATCACCTGCTTGCTTTTATTAGAGAACGCATCAACACAGTACAAGTAATGGTATTAAGACAACAGTACCAACCCATGCCTCAACTAGACCAGGAAATATCCTCCCAATTTTAAGGTTAAAATTCTCCCAAAGAAAATGGGGAGAATGTAGAAAAAAGAAATTTTTAAATAGACCTAGAGACAGGAAGAAATTATGACTAAACATGTGGCCAGATACTGGGAAATATCTCCACCCTCAAGGTTCCAGGAATCCTCCCCTTTCCAGGTCCCCGGTAGATAATTCCAGAAAAGTACGAGCAGCTATGCCAGATACAGCCAAAGCCTTTGCGCTGTTTTCCTCGTGCCTTACTTGTAACCAATCAAATTAAAGTTAAGTGTTTTAGCCAATCATTTTGTAACATTACAAAGCCACCCTATAAACAGGGTATAAAAGGTATGTGCCTTTGGAGCTCAGGGTCGTCTCTCCCCCTCGTGAGTGGAGCAACCCCAGTGCACTGGAATAAAAGTCCTCTTGCTTTTGCATCAAACCCGTGTCCGTGAGTATTCTGTGGGGGTCTGCTTCCTGGCATAGAGCCTTTGAGTCTTACAGTAACACGAGCATAAAGGCAATCCACAGAATGGGAGAAAATCTTCACTAACCACATATCTGATAGAGCCCTATTATCCAGAGTGCACAAAGAACTTAGAAAACTAAATACCAAGGAAACTAATGGCCCAGTTAAAAAATGGGCTCTGGAACTTAAAAGAAACTTTACCAGGGATGAAATTAGGGTGTCTAACAATTATCTTAAAAAATGCTCCACATCCTTAGCCATCAGGGAAATGCAAATCAAAACTTCCCTGAGATATCATCTCACCCCGGTCAGGATGGCAAAAATCCACAATACAAACAACAACAAATGCTGGAGAGGATGTGGAGAAAGGGGAAATCTCCTACATTGCTGGTGGGAATACAGGCTCATACAGCCACTCTGGAGATTCTTAAAGAAATTAAAGATTGAAATGCCATATGACCCTGCTATTCCACTTTTGGGAATAACCCCCCATACGGCAGAGGTTCACCTTGATAGCACAAGCACAACCATGTTCATAGCAGCACTGTTTATAATAGCAAAGTCGTGCAATCAACCCAAATGTCCAACAGTTGACAAGTGGAAAATGTGGTACATGTATACAATGGAGTACTACTCAGCCATCAAAAATGATGAATTAATGGAATTTGCCAGGAAATGGATGTCATTAGAAACAATTTTATCAAGTAAAGTATTCCAGACACATAAAATTAAGCGCCCGTATATACTCCCTTATAAGTGGATTCTAGTTCCAAACCCACTTAGAGACACTTAAGGATAATTCTCTGTAATACCTACAGTAATTGCAAAGATTATGAACAGGAAGGATGGGGAAGGAGTGGCTACACCAGAAACAAGGAGAGAGGGGGCCATGTTACAGCAGAGAAAACAGGCCACCATCAAGGATTGCAATGGGTGACATCCAATACCCATCAGGATGGAGTTAAGAGCATTGCAGGAGCAACAAAAGTGAAAAAAAAATTGACAAACCATAATCCAGAACATTAGATACTCTATATCAACCACCTGGCACTAGGCCAGCCTAATCTCTCCCCATCCTGAAGCTCAGGGCAATTTGCAGAAGAGGGGGCGGTAAGATTGTAAGAGCACAAGGATGGGAGGAGTAATGATATGCAAGATACTCCACACAAGTTAGGGCTGAAGCAATCATAATTGAACTTTGCATGCCCTGCACAATGTCCAACACACTGTTGACCCCACAAAGTCTAGCATTTGTTAAAGGCACTAGGATCCTTGGAGGCAAAGGATTGACAGCCCCAGTAGTGTTCTTATGGTTAATGGGAACACAGAAAAGTGTTCTGGGAAATGCCACTGGGTCCTTGCACCTCATAGGAGAGGAGCACCCAGAGGAGAGTTTGTCATGCACAGTAAAGGATGCTCCAGGGATTAGGGGGGCACTTGGGGATGGGAAGGGAGGGGAGAGGGGAGAGAGGAACAGGGAGGTTGGGGGGAAGTGGAGGGAGGGAAGGGACCAGTGTACCTGTTAAGTTTGTATGAGTGGAAATAATAAAATAAATTAAAAAAAAAAAAGCTCACAGACTTTCCTTCCTGGTCATTTGCAACTGAGGGGTTTGATCTCACCAGTCAGGCAGGGCATAGAGACTGGCAGACAGATTCCATCTACCTTTGAGTCTATTCTTATAGTAAGACTATTGCAACAGCCTTTTATCTCTGGCTAGTAGGAGACATCCAATACCCATCAGGATGGAGCTAAGAATGGTGCAGGAACAGCAAAACTGGAAATAACAAACAAACAACAAACCATTATTCAGAGCATCAGAGTCCATACATTAACCACCTGGAACAAGGCCAGCCTAATCTCTCCCCATCCTAAAGCTCAGGGAAATTTGTGGAAGAGGGGGTGGTAAAGCAAGATAATCCACACGAGTTAGGGCCAAAGTAACCATAATAGGACTTTGTATGACCTGCACAATGACCAACATAGCATTGACCACCAAAGTCCAGCATGGATCACAGGCCCTAGTATCCTTAGAAACAAGGGATTAACAACCACAATAGTGTTCCTATCTAAATGGGACAATGCTACTGAGTCCTTACACCTCATTAGAGTGGAGCACTCAGAGGGAAGCTTGACATTCACACTAAAGGATGCTCCAGGGATGTGGGATAGGGGGCAATGGGAGAAATGGAGGGAGGGGCGGAAAGGAAGAGGAAAAGGGAGGAGGGAGCAAAGGAGTCTGGGCAGGGGTGGAGGGAGGGAGGGGACCTGGGTACCTATTAAGTTTCTATGAGTGGAAAAAATAAAATAATAATTAAAAAATTTAAAAAATGGTACAGTATGAATGGATTAGATTATGTCATGATATCTACGTTCCAATTTTGTGTTAAAATAGATCTTTTTCACAGTTTAAGACCTCAGAGTTATCAAGGCAGCATATTTGAAAATATTTATTGTTTAATAACAAAAATAACAAAAATAATAAAATAATAAAAATCTTTTAGCATACAGTTATTGGCACATGAAAACGAAGGCTCTTACTTATTAAATTGCTTTCATTTGTATCATTTACTTGATTACCATAATTTATCTTGTTTTTAAGGTAGCATCTATGACTCTCATGTCATTATTAAAATGAATTCTAATCATTTTTTTATTTACCTACTTTTGTGTATGTCTAGATAATCTCTCATATCCAGGCCTGAAATCTAACAGTAAAAGCACATTTTTATGCTGATATCTTGTGGCTTTCTTTCAAAAGACTTAGAAGAGATTTTCTATCACGATTTTTGTCATTCAAAAGTGTGCTAAGTAATTAATATTGGCTTCAAATTTTAATAGAATTTTCAGTTTGTGAATGCTTCTCTTTCTCCAGAAACCTGCTGCTGCACAAAAGGATATATGATAGCCATACAAAATCAGAATCCAGATACATAAGTAGAAATTAAATGAACAAATTCTATTATGCACATTTTATGAGAAACACAGCCAGAGTATTTTCCCTAACCAGCAATAATACACAATGTGCATTCTACAGAAGACACTTTTCTCCTACACAGCCCTATATTCAATAAAGCAATCCAACCTTCCACTACACACAATCCTGTTCTCATCTACTAGTTGATGAATTTCTAAGTTTACTAGTTCATCAGTGAAAACTTTATGACCGATATAATATTTTTCTCAAAATAAATTTTTCAGTTTTATTCTCTAGTTATTCCTTGAAACATTTTATATGTGACACATTTTATATTTTAAAGTCTGAAAATACAACATGTTCTACATGATTTTTAAAAGATTTGATCTTAGGGTATCACCACAGATGTATTTTAAAAGGAGTTATTATTTCAAAACCTTTATATGAATATTTGATTGCATGTCTATGGATTAGGTGATTGATATTTTTATTAATTATTTGGAATGGTTTGGAATGATTAAGTTAACAAGCCAAGTAAGTGATCTTTGAGCATTCACACTCCAGTAGAATTATAGTACAGAAACGCCTTCAAAATATTGAAGGAAAAAATTTCATGTTGAATCACATATGAGGCAAAATTATTAACTGGAATGATTGCTAGTGAAGGAAATTAAATGACTCACTATGGCCAAAACTAAAAAGTCCATTATTTTAATTCATGAAGAGATATTTACTAATGAAACATGAGCTACAAATGTTTATCATGGTTAGATGGCATTAATGCTTCAAAGTAACCCTGTGCTAGTTTCTGAGTTAATAAAGCAAGTATTTTAAAACTTACTTTAAAAAAACAAAGTTTTATAAATTTTCACGTATTGTCATGTCACCTATTTCTTCATGAAATCTGTCTCTATTCTGTCACAGTATGTTGAAATAGCATATACTGTTCTTAGTTATATGGAACGTTCACGATTTTAAATGATGTTTTGGGATATAAAACAAACTTCACAATCTGGAAATCTTAAATAGATACAAGCTATTTTTCTTTCTAGTCTCAACAGAAGTGAAGATAACAGGACCAGTGAAATATACAAAAATTAAGCTATGCAACTCAAAATAACCCATAGGAAAGGGAATTCCAAGGTAAATCAGCATTAGTTTAAAATTTTCACTTGAAAAAATATCAAAAAACTTCTTAAGAGTGCAATTCAAAAATGTAAAAATATATTAGATATAAGTATAGCAAAGTATTTCAAAGATTTTTGCTAAGGAAATTAGAAGATATTTATTATTCATTTATTATTTTCTAGTTTAACAAACATAAAGTTTAGTTTTCCCTCCCTTTTCCTCCTCCTTCCCAACTCCTTCCTCTCCCACGACTCCCTTTCCTCACCAGTTCCTTTCTCTCCCTCCCACACTTCCGCCTGTGTGCTTGTGTGGGCCCCAGGTTCCCTTTGAGTTGTCTGCCCTAGTATGGACTCATAGTTCTGTGGCAGATTAAGTGGACTTTCCCATGGCTGCCCCACTGATACGGACACTCTGTTGTATCTGTCCAGTCCAAGCCTCAAAGATTCCACCTGCATGAATTTCTCCTGAGTTTCTTGCTAGTTTATGAGTCAATGTTGATATCCAGCCATAATGCAGGTCTGGTGAAAACAAGTCTTATTGCAGTAAGTTCCTGGATGCAGTAGTTCATTCTTGACTGGCATGTGCTGGGCTGGCGGTGAATCTCCCCACTTTTAGTCTCTTACGGCCTTACAGTCTTTGCTTCTGAAAGATTTCCTGAGTGTCCAACCAAAGCTCTCCCCAATTCCAATAAAATATTTATTAAGCATAAAAAACTAGGCTCTATTTACTGGGCAATATGTTTGTGTTCAGATATTGAAAGGTCCAATATTATTTGGCCCATTTCAGTGAAGGACACCTTAACGATACTATCACAATTGGACCAATAACTTCTTTAAAGTTGCAATCTTTAAACAGTGTAGTATTGGTTAAAAATTAAACATGAATAATTGATTCTAACTTATATAATAAACTGATTTTTCTGAAATGGTAGAGAAGTTAATCAACGAGAAACCAAAACTTTCTAGCTAATAGTTCCAGAAAACTAGATCGTTTTATTAATAAAATAAAATCAACTATGACCATTGTTTATAGCATATATATATTTATATATAATTTATCATAGCTGTAATCCAAGCAGTAGGATTCTAAAAGCAAATATTAAATATTTTCAGAACCATAATGAAAAACAAAATCATTACAATATGATAATTTGAAAGATATCTACATTAATATTTATAATTCAAAGTCACTAAAACCTGCTACACCACTTACTTTAGGAAATATTTACAAAACACATGTAAAAAAGGTGTAACATCGTGCATACAGTTGAACTCTCAAAATATTATAAAAAATAATAGGTGGGTGAAGCACTGGAACACACTTTCTTTCCATGTTTTCTTCACTGCTCTTGATTGTACCTCAAGCTCTGTCCCCTGCTAGAACCTGTGATAGACTCTGGTGAGGAACTTTGGAAGGACAGCATCATATCAAAAGAACATGTGAAGAGAATAAACACCAGGAGCAAGATTACTGTGGAACATCAACTCTCAGATTAATTTAATCAGTGTTAGGAGACCCAGCTCACTTAGTGGAGATGTTGTTGTTACTTAACCGATGTATTTTAAAATGAACCTGACTTATACATTAGTAGCTTACAGAATCCAAATGAGAACACAGTTCATATTTAAACAAAATGGCATCAAGGAAATATTCCTTAAACATTATAGATAAAATGAAGGATAGTTAATATGAATTAAATATAATATTGAATTTCTTATGATGTATGGAATTCCTATGAGTTTATTTAAACTTTCCCAGTGCTTATTACTGGTGGAACAGCCTTAATTCCCATATATGCTATTTCTGTTACATTGAACTTTATTGAACAGTTATCTGGGATGTGATAGGATGATGTTATTTTTGGACATAGCATGAAAAAATATTTTAATGCATCCATACAATGTATTGCTATGTCAGTTTAATTCCCAGAGCTCTGCTAAAATTATATATAGTTCATTGCCTCTCACTCATTGCAACTCTATGGAGAATGTACAAGATGCAGATGGGGGGCTACAATGTGTTTTAAATAATGTGGAAGCAGCTTTTCCTGTATATTATTTAATGTAGTAAGTAAAATACTGACACTTCTGTAAATGATTTTGGCTGTGAAACTAATCCAATTATACCCAAATCCAAAATATCCATAAATTTTAAAACATGAAAAACATCATTATGTAAGTCTTTACTTTTGAAATTTCTTTAGCATGCCAAAGGAAAGAATTCATTTTGGAATGGGAAAATATAAAGCAGTCTATAAAAGATGTGAGATGAAAACTAGCTAGATATCTGATTTACTAAGAAAATTGCTCACCAAGGATGAGAAGGACACATGCAATTTTTTCATGAATTATGTGAACACTTCTTTACTGCTTCAGGGTAATTGCATAAAGCAAAAGCTAATCCAAGCAGTTTGGGAGATGTCTGAAAGTGAAGTCATCCTTTCCTTTTTCAATTACATTAAGTCAAATATATCCCTGTCAAGTTCACAAATACTTACCCATAGTTGGAGACAGACAATAATAGTTAGATTCCAGAGGGTCATATTGATCCAATCTGTTGATAATTCTTTTGTAGAGTTTCTCAGGTTTGGCATCGCATAGATTGAAAATGCTGCATATAAGAGCCATGTGAAAGACTCCTTTCACTTTTTCTCCTGTTGTTCCTCGTAGAATCATCTCACAGTTTCCAAACAGCCAAGTTTCTACAAGATAGAAACTGATTATCCTTTGCTAATCAAATTTTTCCAAAGGAAATTGTGTAATTTTTATTTGATTTTAGAACAAAATTCACTGGTTTCTTTATAGGATTAGCTAGCTTTGTATTCCTATAAATATGATCATGTTGGCAGGTGTTCCATGAGCCATATGCTAGGTGACAGTCCCAATGCAATTGAAAAACACTACAAGGAAAATTTATGCATTGGAAAAAGTTAGCCAAGTCCTTTTCCTCTTCAACTGTAAAAAGTGTATTGAAACAATTTGCTGGTTATTTAATCAGATAAATTCATTATTTGGGGAATATATTCAATTATTTTAGGAAAGTATTCTGTTTAATTTCAGAAAACAATATTTCAATTATTTAAAAGTTAGCAATAATATGCTACAATAATATACTTTATCATAAATTCATAGATTTTGATAGTTAATAATGGTATGCTTTTGCAATATATCTTATATTTTGTAATATATTTCATAGTTAGATTTACATATTTGCTTAGCATTTTCAGAAATATGTACATACATTTAAATACAGATGTATTAAGTTCATTATATGATTTACTAATATATGGTAAATACATCAAAGGAAGGATTTATAAAATATGCTTGTTTGCATTTAATTTGCATTCATATGAATAAACTTAAAATATATTTCATTAGAAATGCCTGTCAAAATGGAGAAGAAAAACTAAAAACAGTTTGGGAAGCTCATCTTAGTGAGGGCTTATTTTCATTAATCAAGCTTGAAACAAGTACACATGGTAGAAGCTGAACTCAGTCGATCATGTCTCCAAATATTAGGAGATAACAAATAGGTATTTAGTACCCAGATTTCAAAGTCAATATATACTTGTAATATCATCACTCCTGAAAAAATAATTAAATGTTAATTAATTATTAGGCCTTGAATAATTGATTAATCATAAGAAATAAATCCAAAAGCACAGTTCATAAAATATGCTTATTAATTTGAATATAAAAATTAACCAAATGAAACATGAGGTCTGATTCACAGTACATAATGCTCCATAAATAACGCAGGGTTCAGAGTAATAGTCAGCCACCAAGGTGTTGTCTGGTGATGTGTAGTGGGGTACCTGAAATCGAATTCAGTCTTAGTCACTGCTCCTATTAAGACATACTTTTTAAAAAGCAATAAACAGAACAGTTGATTAAAGAAGAGTATAATTTATTTCCCTGACTTCACATGCAAATTTTTCTAAAAATTGAATGTGGATGAGTGGAGTTTCCTTGTGAAGGGGCTGGCTAATATTCCAAATAGGTAACATCAACCACTAGATGAATTTTAGTTGCATGTAATAGAAAAGTAGAGCAGGGAACTTATTGGAAAAATTTTCTAATTGACATGATTTTGTCAATTTTATTTCATCACATCCTAAGACATATGAAGTTTGCATTTTGCATATTTTTATTCGATTAGGATTTTTAAGCAAAAACAAATTTCACATTGATTTAACATTTGAAAATCAAACCAAAAACAACAAAGAAAACTCTATAAGGGAGAACTAATTTTACATTAAAGTATCACTAAGTTGATTAGCATATCTCATTGTTTTTACATTGACATAGTTGGGAATGAGAATTTACTGCAACCATTATATTGACACATAACAATTTTCAGATTTTAACTTGTGGCATAGATTAAATTTTTAGAGAAAAAATGTTAAAAGATTAAGAAAATAAAGTCTTTGTTAATTAAGGATAGAACTCTATTTAAAAAAACAAATCAATACAAAAGTATGAAATTATCTTGATGGTAAAGTTTTTAAAAGTTCAAAGAAACGTTAAAGTTTTCATTGTAAAAGTCTCTTACTTCCTTGGTTAGGTTTATATCTAGGTAATTCATTTATTTAGGGGCTATAGTAAATGGGATTGTTTCTCTCAGGGCTTTCTCCCTTCTTTCATTCTGGGCATATAGGAAGGCCACTGATTTTTGTACATTTATTTTGTATCCTGCTACCCTGCTGAACTTCCATATTAGTTCTAGGAGTTTCCTGGTGGAGTTTTTGGGATCACACAGGTATAAGACCATGTCATCTGCAAATAGATGTAACTTGATTTCTTCCTTGTCAATTTCAATCCCTTTTATCTCCCTTTCTTGTCTGATGGCCTCAGCTAAGACTTCAAGTACAATATTGTCTAGTTCCTGATCGAAGCAAGAATGCTTCAAGTTTTTCCCCATTGAGTATAATCCTTGCTGTTGGCTTGTTGTATACAGCTTTTATTGTATTGACAAAGGTTCCTTCCATTCCAACTGTCTCTAGAGTTTTGATCATAAAGGGCTATTGGGTCCTGTCAAAAGATTTTTCTGCATCTATCGAGAGGATCATGTGGTCTTGGATTTTGCACTGATTTATATGGTGAATTACATTTATAGATTTGCGTATGTTGAACCAACCTTGTGTGCCGGGGATGAAGCCTACTTGGTCCCCGTGAATGATCTTTTTAATGTGTTTTTGAATCCGATTGCTAAGACTTTGTTGAGAATCTTTGCATCTGTGTTCATCTGAGAGATTGGCCTATAGTTTTCTTTTTTAAGTGTATCTTTGGGATTAAGAGGATATTAGCTTTATAGAAAGAATTTGGCAGTGTTCCTTCTTTTGCTATTTGATGGAATAGTTTAAGGAGTATTGGCGTTATAAGCTCCTTAAATGTCTGGTAGAACTCTTTTTGGTGGGAAGATTTCATATTACTTCATTTCATATTACTTCGATTTCCTCATATGTTATAGGACTATTTAAATAATTTAAAACTTCCTGGTTCAACTTAGGCAATTTGTGTTGACTTAGGAATTCATCCATTTCTTTTGTGTTGTGAAGTTTCACAGAGTATAAGTTTTTGAAGTATGACAAAATAATTCTCTAAATTTTTGGGTATAACTATAAATTCTATAAATTTTTGGGTGATAACTCCATTTTCATTTCTAATTTTGTTTATTTGTGTTTTCTCTCTCTTGCTTTTGGTTAATTTAATTAGAGTTATATCTATCTTATTGATTTTTTCTCCATCAAAAATGATGAATTAATGAAATTTGCTGGGAAATGGATGGAATTAGAAAAAAATTATATTGAGTGAAGAATCCCAGACACAGAAAATTAAGTGCTGCATGTGCTCCCTAATAGGTGGATCCTAGTACCAAACCCACTTAGTGACACACTCAAAGACAAATCTCTGTAATACCTACAGTAATTGCAAAGATTATAAGCAGGGAGGAAAAGGGAAGGAGGGCCTCACCAGAAACAAGGAGAGAGGGGATCATGCTATAGCAGAGAAAATAGGCCACCATCAAAGACTGAAGCAAGAAATGGGACATCTGGTTAAGCTCACAGGCTATCCTTCCTGGCCACTTGCAACTAATGGGGTATTGTCTCACCAGAAAGGGATGGCATAGAGTCTGGCAGATAGAAGGTAATCATCCTGCCAGTGGGAGACTGACCCCCCTCACAGGGTCTCCTACTCTTACTACATTTACCTTTGAATCTACTCTTATAATAAGATTCTATTTTAACAGCCTTTTATCTCTGGCCAGGGAGTGACATCCAATACCCATCAGGATGGAGCCAAGGGTGGTGCAGGAATAGCAAAACTGAAAAAAAAAATCAATAAACCATAATTCAGAAAATCAGAGACTCTACATCAACTACCTGGAACCAGGCCAGCCTTATCTCCCCATCCTAAAGCTCAGGGAAATTTGCGAAGAGGGAACAGAAAGATTGTAAGAGCCTAAGGATGGGGAGGAGCAACGATATACAAGATACTCCATATGAGTTAGGGCTGAAGTAATCATAATAGGATTTTGCATGACCTGCGCAATGACCAACATATCATTGAACCCCCAACGTCTAGCATGGATCACAGGCACTATGATCCCTAGAGGCAACAGATTATTAGCCACAATAGTGTTCCTATACTACAAGGGAAGACAAAAGAGACTTCTAGGCAATGCTACTGAGTCCTTACACCTCACAGAGGACCCAGAGGGATGTTTATCATGCATACTAAAGGATGCTCCAGGAATGGGGGGAGGGGGCACCTTGACAAAGGGAGGAGGGAAAAAAGAGGGAAAAAGGGGGAGGGAGCAAAGGGAATCCAGGGAGGGGTGGAGGGAGGGTGGGGAATGGTGTACTTATCAACATTGTATGAGTGGAAGAAATAAGAAAAAAGGTTCAAAGAAACAAGGCTGATGTGTAGAACCCAATTGTGATGCTATTTACTATGAAGAAATAAGTAATGGGGACTACCACTTAAAACACATCCAAATTATAAAGACTTTATAATAACTACACTGTAGTGGAATACTCTTGTGTGTGAAAAAGTTTTAAAAGATGTTCCAAAATTGTGAAAAATCATTTTCAAATTATTTAAAATCATCCCAAATAAAAGTAGCAATATGATTTCTTTTGTTTCTAGAAAACAAGAAAAAACATGTAAAAATTATATTGATAGATATGAATTTCCTGATTTGATTCTTTGTCAAAGGCTATATACTTACATCAAATGATATTGGATATGCATACATTGATGATAGTATGTAGTAGCAAATATTGAAGAAAAAATCAGCAGTCAATAATTGTGGGTATATGTGTTTGTGTGTGTGTGTTGTGTGTGTGTGTGTGTGTGCATGTATGTGTGTTGTTTGTGTGTGTGATGTATGTCTGAATATATCATAAGACACACCATATGCTTGTGGAAACCTAAGGACTACTTTTGAAATGATCCTGTTTAGCTAGCTTTACCTACTTTGCTCTGGTATTTCCCAGCCTTCCTATAGAGTGCCACCTGGAGGAAAGTGTTGTTTAGGATGCTGCCTTGACAAAAGTATTTAAAATTATCTGAGGAATTCTGCACAAGGCAAACTGGTTGTCTAAGCCTGTGTTGGAAGCAAGGAAGAATCTCATTCCCTATCTCTCTGTCAC
Organism: Typhlomys cinereus; assembly: GCA_023101885.1. NCBI lineage: Eukaryota > Metazoa > Chordata > Mammalia > Rodentia > Platacanthomyidae > Typhlomys > Typhlomys cinereus. The sequence goes on from JALPQD010000226.1 coordinate 1,120,213, forward strand.
AAATACTTTCACTGGAACTTGCAACCTGATCCCCAGATCCTATTTACATTCCTGTATAAAATCAAGTTCCAAGAAGAAGGCGGTGGGAGAGACTTCACTGAGTCTGTGATTTCCTCCCAAAACATTCTGACCCACATAGATTATCTATCTAGTCCCCTGTGAGTTATTTTGTCTGCCTTTCCATTGGCCCTGGGACTGATCCGTGAGAATCATTCTGAAATAAATTTTATTGATATTGTTCAAGACAGAATGGTTAAACAAAATTCTTCTTTATAAATTTATGGCTTTCCTCTCCAGAGCTGGAGTTTAGGCAGCCAACTTTTCTGGTGGGCATTAAGTGAGATTTGGATTTTGAAATCAGGTCTTTCTGATTTTGAGACAGAGACTTTACTAAGGCATGAGATAGCTTTCCAGCCTAGCAATCAGTTAATTTTGAAATGCAGGCAATAATAAATATAATACTTTTTAACTAATAATACCAAAGCAAGTATTTGAAGATGAACAAAACGTTCCATCAAACTTCATGCTGAATGAAATGTATCCATTCAAATTGTTTATATATAAAATATGTATCTATACTGTGTGCATACATATGTTTCAGATGAATCATAGATCTAAACATCAAATATAAATTATTACCTATATAGAATGACACATAGGAGAATAACATAATAAGTAAAACTCATGGACAGATAATATTGTATGTTATATGCAAAATATGTTATATGCAAAATAATTCAACATTATGAATTAAAGGATTTTTTTCAAAATCGTAAGCCAAAATCTTCTCTCTGAAATAATAACAGTAAGAAAATTAAAAAAAGAAGGCATAAATGAGAAATAAATTCATAATATACAATTATGTCACATGCTGTGATATATAATGAATTCTTTTGAGACATTGAAAATAACCGAAAAATAAGAGGAATCTTAAATATCAGAGATGAAGTAAGATGAATTATAAGAATATCCAAATATATATGAATTATAAGAATATGCAAATATTATCAAGTTAACTAAGTATATTATGATGATAATCTCATAGTCCTGGAGCTATGAAGAGATATATATACATCTACATTTCAGTGTTTCCAGCTGGTTTTATGCAAACTGGTTCCCACAGCATAAGATAGATGTTAACACTGTAAATGAGAAAAACTATGCATTGTTTCCTTCTGTTATCTTTTAGCTATCCACCTCCTTGTAGTTTTACAGGGTCCTGTTCTAGCAAAGTTTCATCACAACAGCAAAAGCAGATCATACCCACAATAGTATCTAAATTTAGTTTGCCATTCTTCCTAGTTCTATTGAAACAAATTCATTATACTTTTAATTGGAAAAATCAGTTTCAGGTAATTCCACAGAATACTGGTGTCCAGCTTCTCAGGAACTTTTTTGTCAAATTCAAATGCCAGACTATTTTTGCTACACTGGGTTCATAATCCAAATTCCAACTTATGATAACTCAAACATTTTGCTCTTCTAGTTCTAAGACAAACAATAATTTTCTATAGGTACTCACATTATGTTAACTTTCATGCTCATTTGGATACACATTACACCGAACACATTCAGTTTCCTAGCAAAAAATAAGTACTTTGTTAAGAATGTTTTATATAAACTCTATTAAGTAAATTCTAATTAAACTATTTTATGAAGCAAAATCAAATTTAAAATGCAATGAAATACAGTTTTTCACCAATGCGGATGCCTAAAATTTAAAAATGCTAGAAATAATTAAGGTGTAAAACAATTTTATCTTACAAATACTGTTGTATTAGATAGCACCATAAATATTAAGTTCTTTTTTGTTTCTTTATGAAAACACTTATTACATTAGCTAATGTAGCAGCAATCTTACTTTGGGATTCTAACAAAGATAATCTTAGAATAAGCTTTAAAAACTTGCATAAGAAGATCAGTTATTTTCCAAAACACAAAGCTGAAAAAAATGCAAACATTTGACCTTGAATAATGGCTACATAATAGCATTTAATTTAAAAGAACTATAGAGATGCATAATAATGGTGTCTATCCAGAGTCTTGATATTTGTGTTAGATAATTATTCCTTGCTGCGACAAAACACTTGTAGAAAAAACACTTAAGGAAGGAAGGATTTATTTTGACTAAGGTTCCATTAATAATAGGGAAGTCATGGAAGCATAAGCAAGAGACAGCTGCTCACATTTCACTGAAAGACAAGAACCAAGATCAATGTTGATGACAAACCCCTTTTTTACCTTTAAATCAGTCCCTGACCCAAGAGAAGGATGTGCACTCCAAATGCATGTGGTGGGTCTCCCACTTAGATTAACCTAATTTAAAAGCTGGCTCATACATATTCCCAGAGATTTGCTTGGATGGCAACTCTAAATTACAATCACATCAAATTTGAAAGGATTAACCATCATATGTTGACGGAAATAATATGTATAATGCAGAGTTTTGGAATATTGCTTGCTTAACTTGAGCATTGGAAAAAAGAAAGAGTGTCAGGCAGTTGACATCAGTATCTTTTACTTTAATAATTTTCCCGAATTTAAATGCCAGGCATTTATGATAATCTGGAGTCAGATACATCATACATACTTTGATTGAAAATATCCAGATTCTGGGCCATATGCATAATGCAGTTCCTTGTTTTAAGAAAGCAGCTTCCAAAGTGATGCCTGAGGATTTGTAGGGATTATTGGCACTGTATCAGACTTAGAAAAGCTTTCTTTTCTTGTATACATACACATGCAAAAATAAGAATTGTGTAGTACATAAATAGACAGTGGCTTCATAATTTATAAATACATAAATGATAGATAATAGACATAGCTTTTATCCTTTATAAATGGGTTAAATGAGAGTAATATGCAATTCCACATTTTATTAGATCTGTACTATAGACTGGGAATCTGAAAATATTTTTGTAGCTGTTATTCAAGGCAATTTGTACTGAATCCTTCTATATGAACATATTTGAAAACGTATCTATGAAGTTAAAGATTGAAATGCCATATGATCCTACTATACCACTTTTGGGAATAACCTCCCATACAGCAAAAAATCACCTCAATAGCACAAGCATGACCATATTCATAGCAGCACTGTTTACATTAGCAAAGTCATGGAATCAACCCAAATGTCCAACAGTTGACAAGTGGATAAGGAAAATGTGGTATATCTATACAATGGAGTACTACTCAGCCATCAAAAATGATGAATTAATGGAATTTGCCGGGAAATGGATGGAATTAGAAACCATTATATTGAGTGAAGTATCCCAGACACAGAAAATTAAGCACCGTATGTACTCCCTAATAGGTGGATCCTAGCACCAAAGTCACTTAGAGATATTCAAAGACAAATCTCTCTAATACCTACAGTAATTGCAAAGATTATGAACATGAGGGATGGGGAAGGAGAGACACACCAGAAACAAGGAGAGAGGGGACCATGTTACAGCAGAAAAAATAGGCCACCATCAAGGAATGCAAGTAAGTAATGAGACATCTGGTTAAGTACACAGATTTTCCTTCATGATCATTTGCAACTAATGGGGTATGCTCTTACAGGAAGAGGAGGGACTATAGTCTGGAAGATAGAAAGTAACCATTTTGCAAATGGGTGATTGACCCCTCCCTCATAGCGTTTTCCTGCTTTTATTCCATCTATCTTGAATATACTCTTATAACAAGACTCAAATTTAACAGTTTTTTATCTCTGGGCAAGAGGTGACATCCAATACTGATCAGGATGGAGCCAAGGGCATTGCAGTAACAGCAAAACTGAAAAAAATTAACAAACCATAATTCAGAACATCAGAGACTCTATATCAACCACCAGGAACTAGGCCAGTCTAATCTCTCCCCATCTTGAAGCTCAGGGAAATTTGCAGAAGAGGGGGCGGTAAGATTGTAAGGGCGCAAGGATGGGAGGAGTAATGATATGCAAGATACTCCACACAAGTTAGGGCCCAGGCAATCATAACACGGCTTTGAATGACAATGTGCAACACATTATTGACCTCTCACCGCAGTCTCCTACTTTTATTCCTTTGAATATACTCTTAAAACAAGACTCTAATTTAACAGGTTTTTATCTCTGAACAGGGGGTGACATCCAATACCAAAAAGTCTAGCATGGACTAAAGGCACTAGGATCCTTGGAGGCTAAGGACTGACAGCCACGGTAGTGTTCCTAAGCTTAAGGGGAACACAGGAAAGGGTTCTGGGAAATGCCCTTGGGTCCTTGCACCTCATTGGAGAGGAGGACCCAGAAGAGAGTTTGGCATGCACATTAAAGGAAGCTCTGGGGATGGAGGGGAAGGCACTGGGGCGGAGGCAATGGGGGATGGAGGGAGAGGAGGTAGGGGAGGGTGGGAGCACGAGTATCAGGGGGAAGTGGAGGGAGGCAGTGAGGGAAGCAGTTGGGGAGAGGCACTGGGGGATGGGGAGAAAGGGGGAGGGAAGGGGGGAGCAGGGGTGTCAGGGGGAGGTGGAGGAAGGAAGGGGACTAGTGTGCCTGTTAAATTTGTATGAGCAGAAATAATAAAAATATATATACATATATAAAAAAAGAAAACGTATCTTATGGTGTAAGGAAATGTCTTTGAGAGAAGGTGGGAAAACATGTAGTTCATTTGCAGCACTATGGATATTTAAGATTTAATTTTAACATTACCTAATAATCTATGCTGTCAAGTTTATAACTTAAATTTAAGAGTAAACATTAATAAATCTTTGAGTAAAAATTAAAAGAACTGTTAGTTTATAGGTCAAGAAATATGTACATTTAATGGATAGTATAATACTAGCATGTAGAAGTAATTTTATTTTTTTATTTTTTATTATTTTTTTTATTTCCACTCATACAAACTTAACAGGTACACCGGTTCCCCCATCCCTCCAACCCTCTATCCCCCTGTGCCCCCTCCCCTCCCCCTTCCCTCCCCATCCCCCAGTCCCTCCCTCTCCCATCCCCGAAGCATCCTTTAATGTGCATGCCAAACTCTCCTCTGGGTCCTCATCTCCGATGAGGTACAAGGACCTAGTGGCATTTCCCAGAACCCTTTCCTGTGTTCCCATTAAGCATAGGAACACTACTCAGGCTGTCAATCAATTGCCTCCAAGGATCCTAATGATTTTAACAAATGCTAGACATTGTTGGGTCAATAGTGTGTTGGACATTACACAGGGCATGTAAAGTCCAAATATGATTGCTTTGGCCCTAACTTGTGTGGAGTATCTTGCATATCATTACTCCTCCCATCCTTGTGCTCTTACAATCTTACTGCCCCCTCTTCTGCAGATTTCCCTGAGCGTCAGGATGGGAGAGATTAGACTGGCCTAGTTCCAGGTGGTTGATATAGAGTCTCTGGTGTTCTGGATTATGGTTTGTTGGTTTTTTTTTTTTTTTCAGTTTTGCTGCTCCTGCAATGCCCTTGGCTCCATCCTAATGGGTATTGGATGTCACCCCCTGGCCAGAGATAAAAAAATGTTAAATTTGAGTCTTGTTATAAGAGTATATTCAAGGTAGATGGAATAAAAGCAGGAAACCGCAATGGGGGGGGTCAATCACCCATTTGCAAAATGGTTACTTTCTATCTGCCAGACTATACGTCCTCCCCTTCCTGTAAGATCATACCCCATCAGTTGCAAATGATCAGGAAGGAAAGTCTGTGAACTTAACCAGATGTCTCATTACTTACTTGCATTCCTTGATGGTGGCCTATTTTCTCTGCTGTCACATGGTCCCCTCTCTCCTTGTTACTGATGTGTCCCTCCTTCCCCATCCCAACTGTTCATAATCTTTGCAATTACTGTAGGTATTAGACAGATTTGTTTTTGAGTGTCTCTAAGTGGGTTTAGTACTAGGATCCACCTATTAGAGAGTACATACGGTGCTTAATTTTCCGTGGGATACTTCACTCAATATAATGGTTTCTAATTCCATCCATTTCCCGGCAAATTCCAGTAATTCATCATTTTTGATGGCTGAGTAGTACTCCATTGTATAGATGTACCACATTTCCTTATTCACTCATCAACTGTTGGACATTTGGGTTGATTGCATGACTTTGCTATTGTAAACAATGCTGCTATGAACATGGTTGTGCTTGTGCTATCTAGGTGAATTTTTGCTGCATGGGGGGTTATTCCCAGAAGTGGAATTGCAGGGTCACATGGCATTTCAATCTTTAATTTCTTTTAGAATCTCCAGACGGCTTGCCAGAGTGGCTGTATGAGCCTGCATTCCCACCAGCAATGTAGGAGATTTCCCCTTTCTCCACATCCTCTCCAGCATTTGTTGTTGTTTATATTGTGGATTTTTGCCATCCTGACCGAGGTGAGATGATATCTCAAAGAAGTTTTGATTTGCATTTCCCTGATGGCTAAGGAAGTGGAGCATTTTTTAAAGATATTTGTTAGATATTTTAATTTCATCCCTGGTAAAGTTTCTTTTAAGTTCTAGGGCCCATTTTTTAACTGGGCCATTAGTTTCCTTGGTGTTTAGTTTTTTAAGTTCTTTATGCACTCTGGATAATAGAGCTCTATCAGATATGTGATTAATCAAGATTTTCTCCCATTATGTGGTTTGCCTTTGTGCTCCTGTTACAATCTCTTTATCTGAACAGAAGCTCTTTAATTTCACCAGATCCCAACTGTTGAGAGTTGGTAGCAGTGACTGGGCTATTGGATGTCTGTTTAGGAACTGTTGGCCTAGCCCAATCAGCTCGAGGGAGTTCCGTACCCTTTCACCTATGGTTTTTATAGTCTCTGGCCTTATGTCAAGGTCCTTGGTCCATTTGGAATTAAGTTTTGTACATGGTGATAATCCAGTTTTAATCTTCTGCATGTGGAGATCCAGTTTTGCCAGCTCCATTTGTTGAAGATACTGTTCTTTTTCCATTTAATTTTTTGGGCCCCTTTGTCAAAGACCAAATGGCTGTAATTTTGTGGGCTTATATCTGGGTCTTGAACCCTTATCCATGTATCTGAAATTACCTACAGATGAATCAACACATCACTTAACTCAAGCAACAGCAACAACAAAAAATGAAAAAGAAAAATAAGCCTGTCCCCAACCAAAGAAGTAATAGAATGTTAAAATCAGATTAGGAATCAGTACCAGGAGAGTAGAGATAAGAAATAACAAAAGTAGTTTACAAGTTGTTGTTGGAAAACTAAAATAAATTGAGGTCTGGGATGTGTAATCAGAAAATATAATCCTAGGCAATAATGCCATAAACTTTTTCTAGGCTGTCAAAAATACAAAATACACTAAAAAGTTATAACAATGTTATGGTAGTAGTTGGACACATGGTTTGGTGGTTAAGACTCTGCCTCTTAAGCAGAAGGCCCTGAGTTCAGATCCCAGATCTTGCATTAAAACGTCCGGTGGCAATGACAGCAGCCTAAACTTCCAGAGCTAAGCAAACAGTAGTGAAAAAAATCCAATATAATCCTTGAAGTCACCATTGGGTCTTCACAGGCACATGCAATACCCTCTGATACACACAGCTAATGTTTTGGAATTCAAAATATTCACAGGAAGAATTATGTTCCATAGACATCCAAGATTTTAAATCCTTTCTAATTATAATATATTGTCATATTGATCTAAAAGAAACCCACAGCATCAAAAGGTACAAATTGAAATTCCAGCATTACCTCCAAACACAATCTCTTAATAATGATTTAGATAATGCCCTAGAAATATGCCTCATAAATACACGACAGCAATTTGCGTAATTTCAAAAGTAAAGTCAATACCTAATAAAACTAAAGGATGTGGACTCTGAGCTAGACTGATGTGTTAAAGAACTTGCTGCAGATGCCTGGAATGAGTTAAATCCTTGGAAACCAAAGGAAAGTGGAAGGAGTTGTCCTCTGATTTCCACAGTTGTGCCATCACACACACACACACACACACACACACACACATGCACACGCACACACCCTACAATAATAATAAAATGAAGTTGCAGTTGACACACAAAACAAATTAATTTAATCATGATTCATAAAAGACTACATTTAGAAACATCCAAAATCTCAATGTGAAAACAGATGTCACAAAGCAGAATAGTCAAAAGAACAAATTTGCTTTTTTACAAAATAAATGGCTCATAATATATGAGAATGAAATCAATCACTAGGAATCATATTTAAATTTCAACCTGAAAGAATTACACAGATTAGCATAAAAGCTAATAAAAGGACACAGGCCTTCTAGAATTTTGAAATAATCAATTGGACAAAATTATTGCTAATGTGCAAAAAATTCAGGATCTAGTCTTAGTAATCACAGAGTATTAAAAATAGTAAACAATAGGACATCCCCCCTAGTGATAAGCCAAAATGTATAATAATAATACATAAGAGCATTATTAAAAGCAATTTACTGAAATAATATAGTAAAGCAACCTATTAAAATAATGAAAAAGAAGACTTGGGTACGCATCATAATTAAAATTTCAGACAGTCAACATAAAAATTCTAAAGTGTAAGTATATTTAGTCTTTGAATATGTTAACCATATTTTGTATAGAATAACAGGAGGGAAGGCAATATTCCAAGCCATATTAATTAAAATACTGTTTATTATCAGAACCTAGCACTTGCTACATAAAAATGATTTACATTAAAAATTATTACTGTAAGCTATGCCAATTTGTTTTTGTGATGTTTAATACTTAATTTTATTTACTTACTTATTTTTCTAGTACACTTTATTATTTTGTGTGCCAAGTATGTTCTTTAATGCTATCTTTTTCATAGTCCATTTTTTAATATTTATTTATTTTCCTCCCACATTTTTTTTCCTAATCATACAAGCTCAGTAGGTATCCCCATTCTCTCCCTCCCCTCCCTCATTGCACTCTCCCCTATCCCTTTTCTTTTCACCCCTCTCCTTTCCTTCCCCTCTCCCAATGCCTCCCCCTTTCTCCCTCCCATCCTTGTATGGAGCATCCATTTGTGTCCCTTTGATTCCTCCACTCTAGTGAGGGTTGGGGTCAGGGGTATATCCCATAGCCCCTTCTTGAGCTCCCCATTAGTATGGGAGCTCTATTCTGGCCGTTTAATCCCAGATCATCTTTAGTGCTATCCTGATGGCCAGGTACTACTTACCTTCATATATGAAGGGTTTGCTTTATGAAGGAATATGGATTGGCAGCTACAGTACCTCAGAACTTAAAGTAAAATTTACCATTCTTTCCTGGGTTTCATTTTCTGCTAAGAAATCTGTTCTCTCCTTGGAGTTTTCAGCGTATTTTTTATATTTTTTATATTATTATTAATGAAGCAGGACAAGTTAAAGGTGCTTCCTTATTATTTAATATTTTTTATTTATTCAATTGTGCATGTGTGTGTGTGCGCACGTGTGTATGTATGTGTGTGTATATGTAGAACCACGGGCGAATTCGGGAACCACCATGGACCGCCTCCACCTCCTCCTTGTTTACTCTGCCCCGGGATTCACAGGCTTCGCCCAGCAAGACCAGAAAGGCAGGCCGCCCTGCTTCCACCTGGCGTCTACACGTGGGGTCTAAGATCTGAACTCAGAACCTTCCGCCTGCAAGGCAGAGGCTTAACCCCTGAGCCACCTCTCCAGCTCCAGCTTAAAGGTGTTTTCAAGTCATGTCTACTTAATATTCTAGATACTTCCTGTATCTATGGTCATAAATTGCTAGGAACTTGAGAAATATTCTGTATTTGCTTTATTGAATATGTTTTCTGTTACTGTAACTTGAAGGACTTTTCTGTGCTCTGCATTCATAATTGATTCATTTAGTCTTTCAATAGCATCCCATTATTATTTTTGGTTTGCAATTTCTTTACTTTGTATTTTCTTCTTGAAATTTCTTTCTCTTTGTCATTACCAGAATGTTCTAATGTAGCTAGTTTGTAAAATATTCTGTCATTCACTGGACCCATTCCACTGATGAAAAATTTTAGTTTGTTTTTGAAATTATATTTCATTTTCAGAAATTCAGTTTTCACCATATTTATTTTATCTATTTCTATTATCTAAATTTCTATTTTATCTCTACTAGACCAGGGCAACAAAAATCAGTAGATAAGGCATCAGATTATATTTTAAAACATCCAGCCAAAGATCTTTACAGGGACCATCAACCTTGGTGGAGCAGATATTTTGGGATGGAGGATGACCTTAGATGGGAGATTGAAAAACTGCATTGGGAGAGATAAAAGAGTGGAAAAGCTTAAGAGTATAGTGAGATAGGGGATAAGATACAGAAATGGATGGAGAAAAATGTGGGGATAGAATACAGAAAGGAAAAGGTTGAAATATACAACCAGGAGTAAATATCCACATAATGCATTTAATAAATATAATTAAAAATTGAACAGATAAATATGAATCATAGAAACACAAAGACATGAAGATAAATAACAGAAACTATCCTGAAACCCTCCTACCTTTAGCCTTATACACATAAAAATTTCTGAAATCAAAATTTATTTTTTATTCTTAATTTTCTATTCTGCCATTTGTTGTTCTCTTTTTTTTATTCAATTGTGCACGTGTATGAGTGTGTGTGTGCGTTTATGTATGTGTGTGCGTGTATGTATGTGTGTGCGTGTATGCGTGTATGTGCGTGTAGAACCACGGATGAATTCAGGAACCACCATGGATTGCCTCCACCTCCTCCTTGTTTACTCTGCCCTGGGATTCACAGGCTCTGCCCTACCAGGACCGGAAACTGAAAACAACAACAAATCATACTTCAGAACACCAAAGGCCCTACTTATTTACCTGGAACCAGACCAACCAAATTTCTTCCCGTAGTAAACCTCAGGGAACCTTGTGGAAGAGGGGGGCAACAAGATTGTAAGAGCCTAAAGATGGGGAGGACCAATGATATGCTAGTTATTCTACACAAGGTAGGGCTGCAGCAGCCTGCATTGGACTTTGCCTGACCTGCACCATGGCTGACATGTCAACCCCAAAGTCTAGCATGGATCACATGGGAGAAAGCTCCATGCAGGTGGATCCTTAATGGCAAGGGACCTATAACTTTCAAACGGTGTAAATACATTCACTGAAATGACAAGAGTAATTAAAAAATAAACTCAACAATAATCTAACCCCAGATTTATATGGCTCAATATAGAATTTCACAAAAATTAAAAGTAAAGGAAATGTATCTTCTCCTAAAACACTTCTCTGAAAGTAATATTTTCCAACAACAGTGAATTAAATGAAATCCCACAGAATGACATAAAAAGAAAAATTATGGAAATGTTCAATAACATCAAAGAAAACATGAATAAATTATTTGGATGAAACGAGAACAACAGGGGCTGGAGAGGCGGATCAGGGATTAAGCCTCTGCCTTGCAGGCGGAAGGTCCTGAGTTCAAATCCTAGACCCCACGTATGACAAGAATAATTAAAAAATAAACTCAACGATACTCTAACCCCAGATTTATATGGCTCAATATAGAATTTCACAAAAATTAAAAGTAAAGGAAATGTATCTTCTCCTAAAACACTTCTCTGAACGTAATATTTTCCAACAACAGGAGGAGGTGGAGGCAATCCATGGTGGTTCCTGCATTTCTGGTCCTGGTAGGGCGGAGCCCGTGAATCCCTGGGCAGAGTAAACAAGGAGGAGGTGGAGGCATCCATGGTGGTTCCCGAATTCATTAGTGGTTCTACACACACATACACGCACACACACACATACACGTGCACAATTGAATAAATAATAAAAAAAATAAAAAAAAAGAACGAGAGGCCCATTCAAACAGAAGAGGCATTCCACATCCCAAACAGATAAGACCAAAATAGAAACTCACCAAGGCAAATAATAGTCAAAACAATCCACATTCAAGAAAAGAAAAGATGCTGAGTGCTTCAAGGGGAAAAAAGTCACTTTTAAAGGTAAACCTACTAAAATAACAAATGATTTCTCAGTGGAAACAGTAAAAGAAGGAAGAGCTTGGAGAGACATCAAGTATTGAATGAGCAAAAATGTCAACCCAGGCTGATATAACTGGCAAAACTATCCCTCATGAACAAGGGAGAAAGACAAGTTTTCCAGCACAAAGACAACTTGAAGGCTTACATGTCTACCAAACCAGGCCTTCAAAAATGTTAGAAATGATACTCAAACTTGAAGAAAAAAAACACGTGTATCCAGGAGGTCAAAAGGGAAGTATAATGCCACCAAAACCTAAAAGCCAAATAATACACTTACAAAAGCCATTAAACATAAAAAATGTCTGGAATTAATAATTTCTCCATCATAACATTAAATGTCAATGGAATTAACTCACCAATCAAGAGACACAGGTTATAAACCTGGATTAAAAATCACAACCCATCAATCTGCTGCCTTCAGGAAACTAATCTCACCACAAAAGATAGGCACATCCTAAAAATAAAAGGTTGGTCCAAAATTCTGAAGCTAATGGAAATAGGAAATAGGTAGGGGTAGCCATTATGCTATCGGACAAAGTGGACTTCAAAACAAAAAAAATCATAAGAAACACAGATGGTTACTACATTTTAGTCACAGGTACAATTCACCGGGAAGACTTCACAATATTGAACATATATGCACCTAAGATGTACCCCTCCACATTCATTAAGCAAACCCTGCAGCACCTAAAGTGAGAAATCAATCCCCAAACAATACGATGTACTTTAACAAAAAAACTATAGGCCAATCTCTCGGATGAACAAAGATGCAAAGATTCTCAACAAAGTCTTAGCAAATCAGATTCAAAGCATATCTTAAAGATCATCTACAGGGATTAACTAAGCTTTATCCCGGGCAAACAAGGTTGGTCCAACATATGCAAATCAATAAATGTAATTCACTATATAAACCAGTGCAAAATCCAAGACCACATGATACTCTCGATAGAGGCAGAAAAGCTTTTGACAAGACCCAGCAGCCCGTTATGATCAAAACCCTAGAGACAGTTGGAATGGAAGGAACCTTTATCAATATAGTAAAAGCTGTATACAACAAGCCAACAACAAAGATTATACTCAATAGGGAAAAAACTTGAAGCATTGCCTCTTCAATCAGGAACTAGACAAGGCCGTCTACTCTCTCTACTTCTATTCAATATTATACTTGAAGTCTTGGCTGAGGCCGTCAGACACGAAAGGGAGATAAAAGGGATTCAAATTGACAAGGAAGAAATCAAGTTACATCTATTTGCAGATGACATGATCTTATACCTGAGTGATCCCAAAAACTCCACCAGGAAACTCCTGGAATTAATACAGAAGTTCATCAGGGTGGCAGGATACAAAATAAACACAAAAATCAGTGGCCTTCCTATATGTCCAGAATGAATGAAGGGAAAAAGCCCTGAGAGAAACAATCCCATTCACTATAGCCCCTAAAAAAATGAAATACCTTGGTATAAACCTAACCAAGGAAGTAAGAGATCTTTACAATGAAAACTTTAAATCCTTAAAGAGAGAAATTACAGAAGACACCAGAAGGTGGAAAGCCCTTCCATGTTCCTGGAATGGCAAAATCAACATCATGAAAATAACCATCCTACCAAAGGCAATATACATGTTCAATGCTATATCAATCATACAATCACAATCCCAAAGCAATTCTTTAAAGAAGTTGACCAAACAATCTCAAAATTGGTATGGAGGCACAAAAGACCCAGGATAACAAGAACAATCGTGAGTAACAAAAACACTGCTGCAGGTATCACCAAACCAGATCTTAATCTATACTACAAATCCATAATTATCAAAAAGCCTAGTACTGGCTTCAAAATAGACACACAGATCAATGGATAAAGGTTTAACACCCAGATATAAGCCCACAAAATTACAGCCATTTGATCTTTGAAAAAGGGGTCCAAAAAATCCAATTGGAAAAGAGGAGCATTTTCACCAAATGGTGCAAGCAAAACTGGATGTCCACATGCAGTAGATTAAAACTTGACTCGTACTTGTCACGATGTACAAGACCTAATTCCAAACGGATTAAGGACCTCAATATAAGGCCAGAGACTATAATATCCTTAGTTGAGAGGGTAGGGAACTCCCGCAAGCTGATTGGACTAGGCCAACAATTCCTAAACAGGAATTCAATAGCACAGTCAATACAACCAACACTCAATAGATGGGATATTATGAAATTAAAGAGCTTCTGTTCAGATAAAGAGATTGTAACTGGAGCACAAAGGCAACTCACATAATGGGATAAAGTCTTCATTAACCACATATTTGATAGAGCTCTACTATCCAGAGTGCACAAGAACTTTCGAAACTAAACACCAAGGAAACAAATGGCCCTAATAAAAAATGGGCCTTGGAATTCAAAAGAAACTTTACCGGGGAAGAAATTTACATGTCTAACAAATATCTTAAAAAATGCTCCACGTCCTTAGCCATCAGGGAAATGCAAATCAAAACCTCCCTGAGATACCATCTCACACCAGTCAGGATGACAAAAATCCACAATACAAACCACACAAATGCTGGAGAGGATGTGGAAAGAGGGGATCTCTCCTACATTGCTGGTGGCAATGCAGGCTTATACAAGCACTCCGGTGAGCCGTCTGGCGATTCTTAAAAAAATTAAATATTGAAATGCCATGTGACCCTGCTATTCCCCTTTTGGGAATAATCCCCCATACAGCGAAAATTCGCCTTGATAGCATAAGCTCGACCATGTTCATAGCAGCACTATTTACAATTGTGAAATCATGGAATCAAACCAAATGCCTTACAGTTGAAGAGTGGATAAGAAAATGTGGTACATCTATACAATGGAGTACTACTCAGCCATCAAAAATGATGAATTAATGAGATTTGCGAGAAAAAATATCCCTGACACAGAAAGTTAAGTGCCGTATGTACTCACTAATAGGTGGATCCTAGTATCAAACCCACTTAGTGATACACTCAAAGATAAATCTCTGTAATATCGACAATAATTGCATAGATTATAAACAGAAGGGAAGGGGAAGGAGGACACTGCCAGAAATAAGGTGAGAGGGGATCTTACTACAGCAGAGAACACAGACCACCATCAAGTACTGCAAATAAATAATGAGACATCTGGTTAAGCTCACAGACTTTCATTCCTGGGCACTTGCAAATGATGGGTTTGATCTCAACAGAAAGGGAGTCCATAGAATCTGGAAGATAAAAGGTAACCATCCTGTAAATGGGAGACTGACCCCCTCAATGTGGTCTCTTACTCTTATTCCAAGACACTATTTTAACAGCCATTTATCTCTGGTTATGAGATGACATCCAAACCCATCATAATGGAGCCAAGGGCAGTGTAGGAACAGCAAAACTGGAAGAAAAAAAAAGAATAACAAACCATAATTCAGGTAATCAGAGACCCTACATTAATCACCAGGAACCAGGCCAGACTAATCTCTTCCCATCCTAAAAGTCGGGGAAATTTGCAGAAGAGGGGGTCCTAAGATCGTAAGAGCCTAAAGATGAGGAGGAGTAATGATATGCAAGACACTCTACACATGTTAGGGCTGAAGTAATCAGAATAGGACTTTGCATGACCTGTGCAATGACCAACATGTCATTTACCCCAAAGTCTAGCATGAATCACAGGCTCTAAGATCCTTAGAAGCAAGGGATTAATAGCCATAATAGTATTCCTATACTAAAGTGGAACACAAAAAAGAGCTCTAGGCAATGCTACTGAGTCCCTACACTCCATCAGAGAGGAGGACCCAGAGGGAAGTTTGACATGCACACTAAAGGATGTTCCAGAATTGGGGGGGCACCTGGAGAGAGGGAGGGAGGGGGGAAAGGAAGAGGAATAGGAGGGAGGGAACAAGGGATACAGGGAGGAGTGGAGGACTAGAGGGGAATCTGGTACCTATCAAATTTTTAGCAAATTATTAATAAAATATGAGAGAAAAATTTAAAAAGTGATATGTCATGTTAATGTTTATTATTTCTCCCCACTTGACTAGGAGTATAGATCAGAAAAAAAATGTCAAAAGAATCAGTTTACTTGTTCAGGGCAGGGATTCTCAAGTACTTTTCCAAAAGTAAAATAATGATTGAAATACATTCACAATCATCACATGAACTTTTAGATGAAGAGGAGAATGAGAGAGAGAAAGAGAGAGAAAGAAAGAGAGAGAGAAAAAAAGGAAGGAAGGAAGGAAGGAAGGAAAGAAGGAAGGAAGGAAGGAAGGAAGGAAGGAAGGAAGGAAGGAAGGAAGGAAGGAAGGAAGGAAGGAAGAAAAGAAAGAAAAAAAGATGAGGTAGAAGCTCAAAGAATTTTTCTGAGGAACTTTTATAAATGTACATTCTACAACCACCCATAGAAGAAAAAACTTAGCATTGGAAATGGAGAGAAAAACAGAAAGGAATTCCATATGAAGGATCCTGATGATATGGTTGAGGCTACCTTAGAGGGAATCATGAAGAAATAATCATGTTATCAAATGTTCCATTTATCCAATTTCTTTTCATTGAATAATATCACAAAACAGTTTCATCATTCAGAATACTGGGAAAACATTATGGATGAGAGTGATTACATTTTGCATTGTTATATGGAATAAGAAAATCTGAAAGTTTAGATAAATAAAATTGCCAAAATTAGGAGATTCGCAAAACTACAAATCTGTATCAATCTTTTTACATAAATATTTATATTCATACAAAGTATTTCAGAAATGACATTGTGATCAAAAGTGTCTAATAAAGACTCATTAAATTTTTCAATATAACCATTGATAATTTTCCTGATAACTAGAGTGAATTTTCAGGAAGGATGTGATGAAAGTTAGGTATGCTATGAATTTCATTGCAATTCAAATACGTCACAATCATAAAAATTATGTGAAGGCTGGAGAATTATTGAGTCTCAAAGATCTCCTAGTTTTCATTTAATATTAGTGTATGTCAATGTGGACATCCAAATGTCTCCAAATTCATGTAAATTTCTTTATTTCTTCCAAATCAATACTAGTTTATTCCTTTAAGCTAGAGCTTACTTAGTCTTTGAACTATAGTATTCTCTATCTCTTTATATAAACAAGTATTTTCATTACTCTCATAATTACTTTAAAAAGAAACCAATAAAAAACATGTGAGAACAAGAGTCTCAGAACAATGTAATTGCTAGGATAAGATGAGATAAAGTGTGAGGATGTAAGTGTGGGACAGAAGTAGCAGTAAAAAGTACACTAGAAAAGTCACATTGTGACTAAGTGGACAGCTCATTGAATAAAGTGCTTGTCCTGCAAGCCTGAGGACTGGCATAAAGATTCCCAAAGGCACCTAGAAACTGGGCAGATATGATGGGAACCTGTAATCCTAGCCTTGGAAGGCAAAGACAAGGAATTCCCAGGGAAAGCTGAGGAGCCATTTTAGCTAATTGGAAAGCTGTAGATTCAGCTGCATTATTTATATTTACCCTGCATTAATTATAAAAGTGAAAAGAAATTGAATAATTTATTTTCATGTGTGCACATATGCACGCAGATGTGTTCCTCACATAAGACAACATGCATACATGCATGCTTTCCAGCATATTCACACAAAAAGAGAGAGAAAAAATATGACATATATGCAGAAAGTTTAAAGAAATGCACAATTTTTCTGTAGATTAGTCATGGAAGAGAAAGAATAGACTTCAAAGCAAACAAAAACATAACTGGAAAGAAGGCCAGGAAAAAATGGGTGAAAATTTCAAATCAATAATACATGAGAAAAGGGCAAAAAATGAGCACATTCAATGTTCTAGGATAAAGCTGGAAGTAGGATAACATAAGAATGTTTTGAAATACTTATTAGACATATGGAGAGATCTGTAAATAATTTAGTCTTATACATCATTACTGAAAAAAGTCATAAAAGAATTACAGATTGACAGAAGAAAGTCTGATATTATTCAGCCTTGTTACATTGCAGTGATCTCTTGGAATTTAGACCAAAGATGCCCAGGTCTAACTCAGTTAAGGGATAAATTGGGTGGTAGAATGTAAAAAACAAGTTAGATTGAAGAAAAATAAAACAGTGGGTCCTTGTACGTCATCGGAGAGGAGGGCCCAGAGGAGAGTCAGGCATGCACAAGAAAGGACTCTGGGAATTGGGGCGGAAGGCACGGGGGGATGGGGAGGGACGGATGAGGGGAGGGGGAGCAGGGGGTTCGGGGGGAGGAGGAGGGAGGGAGGGAACTGGTGTACCTATTGAGTTTGTATGAGCTGAAATAATAATAAAAATGTATTAATAAAAAAACAAAAACAAAAAAACCAGTGGAATAGAAAACAAGTAATAAAATAAAAAAGTATCTAGCAGCTAAGGAAAAGAGTAAACAACAACGTTTTTGCTTTATGATAACAAATCTGAATTGGATCCTCAAATATAATTAATAATTTATAAATAAAAGTTTATATAAGTGAACTTGCTAATGTTATGTTTTTCCTACATTGTCTTAGTCTTATTTATTTAGTTTTATTTATTTTACTATTGGGCTAGTAAATAGAGAATATTCATCTATTACATTTGTATATCTCCATATAACAAACGATTTCTGTTTTATGATTGTAGCTGTTAGAATAATTCAGGCCAGAATATTCCCAACTGCAATGTCTTCATCTTATGAATTAAGCGCTTTGAAATTATGAAGTACTTCTCTTTGTTTTATTCAATGCCTCTTCTCTGACTTTTACTTTGCTGGTACAAATTTTGTCTTTGATACTTATTTTAGACTTTTTCTATGAAAACAGCAGTTATATTTTTGTAGTTTGACATGAAAATTATTTTAAATAAGTTCTAAGCTTACTTACGTTTTAAATGTCATGTATTTTGAATTCACTATTGTTCATTTTATGATACTCTGTCTTCTTAGCTGATTTCCAGATGTAATTCTGATGTTTTAAATAATATCTATTTTTATAATATCAATTATTCATGTACTTTTAACAGTTCTTAATTCTAAATTTTATTTATTCTCCATGAGTGTTATTGCCCAATTAATTAGTTAGAAAATTAATATTTCCTCTTTTCTCATCTTTCCTCTAGGATGCAAAATTAGTTAAGGTCTTAGTAATATACTTTATGTTGATGAATATACTTATATGTCTGCTCTTCTGCTGTAATGACAGCCTTTGCCAACCATCACTACAACATGACCAGCAAGTCAACCTTCTCCCAGTGTCTCTTCAGTTTCCCTGTGAGACAAGCCATTTTTAAGTTCACATCATTGATGACCATGTGACTCACTGTTGACACTCCTGTACCATTGCAATTTTCAATGCTGCTCTTCTTGTTTGATATTTTCAGAAAGATAGTGATCATATGGCAGTCTTAGCTTAATGGTTACAGTAATTTGTTCTTAGATTTTAGTTTATGTTTTACGATGATAAAAAGAATTTTTTTCTAAATAATGATACTTTTTTGAATTATCTTTTCAATATTAGATCTTAGATTAGCTTCATTATTTTGGGTTTAATTTTGCCTTATTTATTTACTTATTTTTGAAACAATTGCTCAAGAAGTCCATGCTGACCTTAACTCTTCACATAGCTGAGAAAGTTCTTTGACATCTGATTACTCTGCCTTTACTTCTTAAATATGATATTGCAGATATTTACTACTAGATCCTTTTGTATGCAAAGCTTGGGGTTAAACCCAGGTCTTTGAGAATGTTAAGAAATCATTCTATCAAATACATTCTAACCCTGGTAATTTTTTTTACAAAGTCATTACAATGTCCACAGGCTCTGAGACAACACTTCATTCTAGCTCTAACTGGCAAAATAATGGAGGAGAGTCACCATCATCTCAGGTATAAAGAACAGCTTTCTTTTTCCCAGATTTCTTAATTCCTCCTGTGGCCATGAAGAATTTCCCTAAGGCCTAACTTTTTGCTCTGAGTTTCTTCTATTCCTCTCTTTGTTTCTGCTTGAATGACTTATTCTCCCCATCCATCTCCTTGTGCTGCTTCTAAGACTGCCTGAGGGGCTTCTTCTTGCCACCTTTGTTGCCTGACATGGTGCTTCATCTCTGGTAATTTTAAAAGTAACGTTCTCTCAATTTTCATTAATTCTGCTTATTTATTTTATTAATTTGCAACCCCTTTCTTTTATTTAAATTTTCACATGGCCACATTTATACATTTCTCTTTTTTTCCACTGTGTTTCCACTCACCTACATTTTGGAAACTTAGATTTTATCTTATGTGTTTTGTCTTTCTTTTATGGGATCTTTTATTACTTTGTGTGGATTTACTTGAAACATGCACATGTACAATATTTGGGGGCTTTTTATTTATAACAAGTTATTTTGTCCTTATTCATCTGGACTCTGTGGAAAGAACATACTAGTTTTTAAAATCTCAGAGTTTATCTGTTGAATTTCAATAAATTCTTGCAGTGTGATTTATATCCCTTTCAATAGTTAATCACTTGATTATTTGAACTTTGTTCTATGCAAGAAATATTTTATAGACAGAAATAACATGTTGGAAGGAGAACAGTTTTTATAGGAAAAATATAAAATTTATTGAAAAAATTAAGAAAAAAAGAATGGGGCAGAAGTCAGAGTGAAATTCAGAGAAGCTTGAGAAAAAAATTGCCTCATGCATGTGTATGTGTGTCTGTGTGTGTTTGTGTGTGCATATGCGTGCATGATGAAAGTTTCCAAATGAAATAACTGGTTGCTCATACTAGTCTCAGGCTTAAGCATGGATAGAAAGAGGTTCTCAGAAGAGCGAGTCCCAGATTTAAAAGCTTACACAGTTCTGCAGGGGCTAAAGTACTGGAAGCTACTGGCCAATAACAATTACTGCAGCACAGCAGTGTGCTCTTTCTGGAAATAACTCGAAGGAACATCAGTCATCCTAGATCAGGTATTTTCTAGCAATCAATTTGCAAAAGGGAAATATGTGTCTCCTTTCAGAATTCATGGAACTCTCGTGGTAGTTTTTTCTCAGCCTAGACCCTTCTCTCCTAAACTGTGACCTAGAAATTATTAATGCAAACAAATAATTGAATATTTTAGTTCTCTTGGAATTATTCACACTGACATTTTGCAGTTGGCTAGTATTTTATAAAGCTTATTATTACTTTTGTACTTTCCGTTACTTTGCATAACGTTTTTTTTTGAATGGAGGTTCTTCAAGCCACGTCGCACAATGTTTAGATGTCTGAAGTTTAAATTTATTTGATCCTAGATATATTTTTAAGTGTTTTATTTTCAATTGATTCCTTACTCTCTGCTACATCCTGCGCAGAGTGTTTTGACTGATTCATCTGTTTTAGAATACTTAGTTGTTGAATATATTTCTTTATGGCTTTTAGGTAAACATGCAAACAAAATCCCATATGTTTGGAAAGCAAAAATATGCCAGGGATTGCTATTCCTACCTACATATAGGTAAATGAGAAAAGTGTAGACAGTGATTTTGAGATTGTAAAGTCAGAAACCATAGAAAAGGATTACTCCAAATGTCAGAACACTTGGTCATAGAACAGATCAACCATTGTGCCCAGTTTACCATAAGCATCAGCAATAAGCAAATGCATAAAAATAACACTCAACAACTGAATCACAAGTGAAAGAAGTGGTTAAGTGGTTGAGTCACTTTAGTTACTTGAACAAGCTCAAGCTGCATGTCTTGTAGAATAGATTGTCTCCGTTTTCATGAGGACAAAAATTGCTGTTCATGTTGACATACTTCAAGAATACTCTTCTGTAAATGATACTCTGTTTGCATTGTTGAACTTTAAACCTCATAAACACAGTGAAATGGGTGGTACTAGAATAACATATATTCTGAAAGATTACTTAGTTTCTCACAGATATATTTTTATTCCCCCATTTCATTTTTATCCCAATTACACAAGCTCAATTGATACCCCATATTCTCTCTCCTTCCTCCCCTCCCCAGTCCCACCTTTCACTCTTCCTCCTTTTCCCCTTCTTTTCAACCCCCCACCCACTCTCACTCTCCTTTGCCCAGTGCCTCCGCCTTTCTCCCTCCCATCCCCTGGACCATCCTTTTTGCATGAATGCCAAACCTCCCTCTGAATTCCAACCTAGTGAGGGGTAAGGACTCAATGGCCTAGTCTGGAGCACTTTCATAAGCTCCCCACTAATATGGGAATTCTATTATATCTGTTAATCCCTTGCCTCTAAGGATCCTACTGCCTGGAGCCTTCTTCCCTGTGATCCATGCTAGACTTTGGAGGTCACTGACATATCATCCATCGTTCATGTCAGATAAACTCCAATCTTGGCTGTTACAGCCATAACTTTTATGGAGTATCTTGCAAAAAGTTGGTTCTCCCCATATTTAGGCACTCTTAACAAGCTTGCTGCTTCCTGTTTTGCAAAGTTCCCTGAACTTTAGGATAGGGAGAGATTGGCTGGTCTGGTTCCAGGTGAATATAGGGTCTTTGGTGTTTTGAATTATGGTTTGTTGTTGTTTTCAGTTTTGCTTTTCCTGCACCGACCTTGGCTCCATCCTGATTGGTGTTGAAGGTTATCTCTTAACCAAAGATTAAAGGCTATTTAACTGAAGATCTTAGTATAAGAGGAGACTCAAAGGTAGATGGAATAGGAACAGGACACAGCAGTAAGGGGGGTCAGTTTGCCATTTACCGGGTAGTTACCATTTATCTACCATTCTCTATACCCTTCCTGATTGGTGAGATCAAACCTCATTAGTTGAAGGTTACCAGGAAGGGAATTAAGAGTGAGATTAACCAGATGTCTTACTACTTACATGCAATAATTGATGGTGACCTATTTTCTGTACAGAAGCACAGTCCCCTCTCTCCTTTTTTCCTTCCCTTCTGTTTATAATCTTTGTATTACAGTAGGTATTGCAGAGATTTACTTTTAAATATGTCAAGTGAGTTTGCTACTAGGATTCCCCATATTAGGGACTACATGCCATGTCTAACTTTCTTTGTCATTCGATATAATTTTTTTCTAATTCCATACATTATGGAAATTTCATTAATTCATCTTTTTTAATGGCTGAATAGTATTCCGTTGTATAAATGTACCACATTTTCCTTACCCATTCATCTTCTGTTGGGCATTTGGGTTGATTCCATGACTTTGATATTGTAAATAATGCTGCAAAGAACATATCCCAGAAGACGTATTGCAGGGTCATATGGCAATTCAACTTTAACTTTTTTTAGAAATTGCCAAACTGATCACCAGAGTGGTTGTATGAGCCTGCATTCCCACCAGCAATGTATGAGAATTCCCTTCTCTCTGGATCCTCCCCAGCATTTGGTGGTGTTTATATTGTGGAATTTTGCCATACTGTGATTTTTCTATGGTTTTGTGGCTACTTTTGGCTGTTTACGATTAAGAATTAGAGTGAGTATGCCTGGGACAGGATGCTTGCTTGCAGCCCACCTATCCAGGTAAGTTCCACCAGCCCCCAGGTCACCTGCTCATCCCAGCTTCTCCCACCAGTCAGGCTGAGCAACACCCAGGGTTCCTTGGGTTTGCCTGGGCCATACCCCAGGTCCCAGGTCAAGTGCTCCCCTCCCATCAGCACCTCTGCCCCTCCCACCCACTCTGGACAGGACACTTGCTCACGGTCCTCATTCCCAGGTATGTTCCACTAGCCCCCAGAGCACCCAGTTTTCCCAGCTCCTCTCACCAGCCAGCCTGAGCAACACCCAGGCTGCCCCAAACTTGGGTGGGCCACTAGGCCAAGCCCCAGGTACCAGGTGAAGAACTCTGCCATCACCACCAGCTCTTCTGCCCCTCTGGCCCACCTGCTCATTGTACAGGGAGGACAAACTGCTCCTCAGAATTCAAAAAAGTCCAAAGGAAATTCAAGCAAAACTCTAGGGGACAAAAGGCCATACATCTGAAGTCCTCTAAAATCATTCTATCACATTGGAGAGATTCTTCACATCCAGCCCAAAGATAAGTAAACTCCCTTTTTACCATCCTGCTCTTTTCGATTATTAATCACTGTAGATTAATTTTTCTACATAGCCACCTCCAAAAATATGCAACTTCAGGGATTATACTATTCACCCTCACAAATCATCAAGGTACTAAACTGTAAAAGTGCACTACCATATTAATATTCACCCCCTGTCTACTAAACCTGACTTAACTGATGTACTAACAGTCTAATAATATTATCTAGGAAATAACAATAACAACAGAAAAACATAACCAACTCCAAAGCAAACACTACTAATTACTGCCCAAAAGTAGTAATACCAACTTAATCAGTTCAGTCAAAAACACACAGAAACCGAAAGGCCTTAAGAGACAAAACAACAATGCCCAAGTCAAAGCACAGATCCATGAGAAACAATACCCAAGAAGACAAATCTCCCACCAAAAGAATTAACCCCAGAATGATAGATCCCAAACAGAACAAATTCACAGAAAATAGCCAAAAAAGTCAGGCCCAAATTAAGGACTTTCAAAAAAAGATCATAACCATGAAAAATACTATGAAAGAGGAAATCCAGGAGAAGTTAAATAACTGTATCAACTACTTTAAACAGGAACACAACACTTGGAGGAGTTGAGAAAAACAGTTCAAGAAACAAAAAAAGGCATAGAACAGTTAAAACAGTCTCAGGCAGAGTTTAAAATTGAACTAAAATACAAGTTATCTTCAACACAGAACTCAACGAAGAGTCTTATTAGCAAAACGAACAAAGCAGAAAATAGAATTTCAGATCTTGAAGGCAAAGTGGAAGTATTAACCAGCTTAATGAAATAGGTTGTTAAAGCCAAAAAGATTCTTGAGAGGAATATTCAATAGTTTTGGGACACCCTGAAGAAGCTTTACATGCACATTCATGAAATACCAAAGCAAGAATCTCAAAATACCTCACCTGAGGAAATTTTTCAAACTATCATAAATGAAAGCTTCCCTTATCTAAAGAATGAGAGGCCCATCCAAATACAAGAGGCAATCCACACCCCAAACAGATATGACCAAAATAGAAACTTGCCACAGCACATAATAGTCAAAACACTCCACATTCAAGACAAAGAAAAGGTGTCGAGAGCTTCAAGGGGAAAAAAAAAAAGTCACTTTTAAATGTAAACCTACTAAAATAACAAATAACTTCTCAGTAGAAACAGTAAAAGCAAGAAGAGCTTGGAGAGATCTAATTCAAGAATTAAATAAGCAAAAATTTGAACCCAGGCTGATATACCCAGCAAAACTATCCATCTTGATAAAGGGAGAAAGAAAAGTCTTCCAGCACAAACAACTTCAAGGCTTACATATCTACCAAACCAAGCCTTCAAAAAATACTAGAAATGATACTTAAGCTTGATGAAAAAAACAAGCATATCCAGGAGGACAGAAGGGAAGTATAATGCCACTAAAACCTAAAAGCTGAAGAATACACTTAAAAAGCCAACAAACATAAAAAATGTCTGGAATTAAAAATAATTTCTCCATTACAACACTAAATGTCAATGTAATTAACTCACCAATCAAGAGACACAGATTACAAACTTGGATTAAAAATCACAACCCATCAATCTACAGCCTTCAGAAAAATAATCTCACCACAAAAAACAGGTACATCCTAAATATAAAAGGCAGGTCCAAAATTCTGAAAGCTAACAGAATCTGGAAACATGCAGGGGGAGACATTATGCTATTGGACAAGGGGACTTCAAACCAAAAAAATAAAAACATAAGAGACACAGATGGATATTACATTTTAATCACAGGTATAATTCACCAAGAAGACTTCACAATTCTGAACATACATGCATCTAATGCGGGCCTCTCCACATATAATAAGGAAACCCTACAGTGTCTAAAGTGAGAAATCAACCCCCAAATAATAATTCTTGGGGATTTCAACACTGCCATCTCAACATGGGATAGATCAACAGGTCAAAAACTTAACAGAGACACTTTGGAACTTAATCAAATCCCTATTGAAATGGACCTTACAAATCTTTATCAAACTTTTCATCCACGCATCAAAGAATACACATTTTTCTAAGCAGCTCACAGAACTTTCTCCAAAATACATCACATATTGGGCCACAAAACGAATCTCCACATATACAGGAAAGTTGAAATTCTAGCCTATACCCTATCAGACCACCATGGTCCAAAGCTTGACATCTGCAACACAACAAACAACAGAAAATACACTAAGTCCTAAAAACAACACTATGATGCTGAATTAGAATTCTATTCAGGAAGAAATACAAAGGAAATTCAAGATTTCCTGGAAAGAAACAATAATGAAAATACCACTTATCAAAATCTTTCGGATACCATAAAATCTGTCCTAAGAGATAAGTTCATAGCTCTTAATGCCTACATCAAAAAAGGGAAACATCTCAAATAAATAACTTAACAATGCAGCTTAAAACTTTAGGGACACTAGAGCAATCTGATCCCAAAAGCAGTAGAAGAGAGGAGGTTAGCAAAATAAGGGGAGAAATATCTGAGATTAGGAAAATAAAACAGAGAATCAATCAGTCAAAAAGCTGGTTCCTTGAAAAAATGAATAAGACAGATATACCCCTAGATAAATTAACCAAAAACAAGAGAGAAAAAACACAAATTAACAAAATTAGAAATGAAAATGGAGTTATCATTACTGAAAATGTGATTATCATTACTGATACCCAGGGTAATGTCATATTTCAAAAACTTATACTCTGTGAAGTTTGACAACAGAAAAGAAATGGATGATTTCCTAAGTAAGCACAAATTACCTAAATTGAGTCAGGAAGTTTTGAATTACTTAAATAGTCTATCACATATGAAGAAATCAATGAAATAATCTCAAATCTTCCTACCAAAAAATGTCCTGGATCAGATAGATTAAGCACAGAATTCTACCAGACATTTAAGGAGCTTATAACACCAATATTCCTTAAACTGTTCCATCAAATAGCAAAGGAAGGAACACTACCAAATATTCTTCTATGAAGCTAATATCATCTTAATCCCAAAACCTAAAAAAGATACACTTAAAAAAGAAAACTATAGGCCAGTCTCTCTGATGAACACAGATGCAAAAATTCTCAACAAAGTCTTAGCAAATCAGATTCAAAAACATATCAAAAATATCACTCACAGGGATCAAGTAGGCTTTATTCCAGACACACAAGTTTGGTTCAACATATGCAAATCAATAAATATAATTCACCATATGAACTGGTCTAAAATCCAAGACCACATGATACTCTTGATAGATGGAGAAAAATCTTTTGACAATTTCCAACAGCTTTTTATGATCAAAACCTTAGAGAAAGTTGGAATGGAAGGAACCTTAAAATTTGCATACACCAAGCCAATTGCAAGGATTATACTCAATGGGGAGTACATTAGCTGAAGCCATAAGACAAGAAAGGGACATAAAAGGCATTCAAATTGGCAAGAAAGCAGTCAAGATATCTCTATTGCAGATGACATGATATTATACCTGAGTGATCCTAAAAACTACACAAGGAAACTCCTGGAACTAATACAGAAGTTCAGCAGGGTGGCAGGATAAAAAATAAATGTACAAAAATCAGTGGCCTTCCTATATGCCCAGAATGAAGTGAAAAAGCCCTGAGAGAAACAATCCCATTTACTATGGCCCCTAAAAAATGAAATACCTTGGTACAAACCTAACCAAGAAAGTAAGAGTCCTTTACAATGAAAACTTTAAAACCTAAGGAAAGAAATTACAGAAGGCACCAGAAGGTGGAAAGACCTCCCATGTTCCTAGATTGGCAGAATCAATATCAAAAATGACCACCCTACCAAAGGCAATATATAGTTTCAATGCTATACAAATTAAAATCCCAAAGCAATTCTTTAAAGAAGTTGACCAAACAATCTCACCATTCATATGGAGGCACAAAAGACCCAGGATAGCAAAAGCAATTCTGAGTAACAAAAACACTCTTGGAGGTATTACCATACCAAACCTTAATCTATACTACAAATCCATAGTTATCAAAACAACATGGTACTGGCTCTAAAACAAACTCACAGATCAATGGATAAGGCTTGAAGACCCAGATATAAGCCCACACAATAAGAGTCATTTGATCTTTGACAAAGAGACCCAAAAAATTGAATGGAAATAGAATAGTATCTTCAACAAATGGTGCTGGCAAAACTGGATGTCCACTCAACCTGTATTGGTCACCATGTATAAGACTTTATTCCAAATGGATCAAGGACTTCAGTATAAGGCCAGAGACTATAAAAACCTTACTTGAGAGGGTAGGGAACACCCTTGCACTGATTGGACTAGGTCAACAATTCCTAAATGGAAATCCAATAGCACAGTGAATTCAACCAACACTCAACACATGAGATCTTATGAAATTAAAGAACTTCTGTTCAGATAAAGAGATTGTAACTGGAGCACAAAGACAACCCACAGAATAGGAGAAAATTTTCACTAACCACATATCTAATAGAGCTCTATTATCCAGAGTGCATAAAGAACTTAGAAAACTAAATACTAAGGAAACAAGTGGCCCAATTAAAAAATGGGCCTTGGAACTTAAACTTTACCAGGGATGAAATTGAAATGTCTAACAAATATCTTAAAAAATGCTCCACATCCTTAGCCATCAGGTAAATGTAAATCAAATCCTGCCTGAGATATCATCTCACCCGTCAGGATGGTAAAAATCCACAATACAAACAACACTGAATGCTGGGGGGATGTGGCGAGAAGGGAACTCTCCCACATTGCTGGTGGGAATGCAGGCTTAAACAACCACACTGGTGGGTAATTGGGTGATTCTTAAAGTTAGAGTGAAATGCTGTATGACCCTGCTATTCTCCTTTTGGGAATAATCCCCCATACGGCAAAAATTCACCTAGATAGCACTGGCAGAACAGTGTTCACAGCAGCACTGTTTGTAGTAGTAAAGTCATGGAATCAACCCAAATGTCCAACAGTTGATGAGTGGGTAAGAAAATGTGGTATATTTATACAATGGAATACTACTCAGCCATCAAAAATGATGAATTAATGTTATTAATGTTATTGCCAGGAAATGGATGGAATTAGATGAAATTATATTAAGTAAAGTATCCCAGACACAGAAAATTATGTGCTTTTTGTTCTCCCTAATAGATGGATCCTAGTGCCAAACTCAGTTAGTGACACACTCAAAGATAAATCTCTGTAATACCTACAGTAATTGCAAAGATTATAAACAGGAGGGAAGGGGAAGGAGGGCCCCACCAGCAACAAGGAGAGAGGGGATCATGCTACAGCAGAGAAAATAGGCCACCATTGTGGGGGTTCCTGGGGATCGCAGCTCCATCCTACAGGCTAGTCTGGCGGGTTCTCCACAAGGGGGATCGGGGAAAGGTGAGTGCGCTGTCCGCCCACTCCCAGGCCTCCTTCCCAAGGACAATCAGATAAGACAGGGAGTCTAGCCAAGCAGGAACTCCTTTATTGCAAGTCCACAACAATGTTATAAAGGCAGAAACAGCAAAGGGACTACGGGGTGGGGAGACGGGCAACCAATCATCTTAAAGGTCAGGCCAGCATGCAGGCTGCATGTTGTGAAATTTCTTCAGAACATCCTGAGCTACTCCCTCTTGACTTCCTCCATCCTGAACTGCTCAACACATACTGAGCTGACCTCCAGACTTCCTACATCAACACATCTTTGTCTAACCCTGCAAGACTGAGGTCACCTAGACTGAGCCCCCCACATATCCCCGTTTTTTGTTTTGTAATGAGGTGGGCTCAAAGGGCTGTTCCTTGAGCAAACCCTAGGGGAGCACCTCATGAAGTTGGCTACACCCTTAGAGTAGTCATCTCTACCGAGGAACCCGAGCAACCTCTTGGAGGGCCAATTGTATCCAAGGGTCCTGAGGGCCTCCAGGTTGTGTCTCCTCTAGGATCTTTTGTTGTATAGTATGATTATGGTGTATATAATCTTATAGCAAAGCAAGTCTAACAATAGAGGCTATGGGCTGGGGGACTAAGTCCCAACCCATTGGTTGTAGCATACCGGGATTAACTACATAACTCTAAAGCAATCCCAACCCCTCAAGTTCTACCCGTAGCAGTAGCAAGAGCATCACAAGTCTGTAGCCTTTAAGCCTTCTCTGATGATCCATGAGAATAGCATTAAGTATGTCCAGGTAAGGAACACCGCCAAGATGATTTCAGTCTCTCTCAAAAGGTTGAGTTGATCCCTCCAAGCCGATGGATTAGGTTGGAAGAAGTCAGGAACAGGATCAAGGTTAGCCCCACAATGATAACCCCTCCGATGCGAATGTCCATCCTGTGTTCACCATGGTCTGTGGGGAGATAAAATCTATCTCAAGGGCGATGTTGCCCCTGCATCTGGTTAGGTATGTTTTTCTTTTTTTTTTTTTCCTTCTTCTCCCTTTTACGAGTATTAGTCAAAAGCCTGCTGAGCCTGTTGCATAGCCACCATTCTTTTTATTCGTATTAGTCTTTGGTGGTGTCTGACTCTGGTTTGTCAGGGTTATGTCTCCCCTGACAATAGAATTTTACATTTCTAGCAGGCACCCATATGGGATTTGAGCCACCGATAGGATAGACACACCTGAAACCTCGACCCATTGTTAATAATGGGTCTGGGCCCCTCCAATGTCCAGTGATGGGGTCTTTCCATCTTACCTGTATTTCAGGTCTCTGTTCTTATTGCTCCCAATGTTTTTGAAAGCGGGACTTTATTTGATTTTTTTGAAAACTGAGAGAATGTTAATAGTGAACAAGGCCATATTTAATTGTTGGTGGGGGCTTATTCCCCCCTTTTGTTTTTGTAATTGGGCTTAATATTTTTATGATTGCACTCTACAATAGCCTGGCCCTGTGGGTTCTATGGAATTCTTGTATATAAAACCATATTTAAGCTTACCAAATGGAGAATAATGTGTGACATCAGTCTGTCATAGAGAATTGGGCCTCCGTCCACGGGGATTTACCTCTGGTTGCTGTAATGGTGGCATCTGTGAGAATGGCTGGTAAGACATGTAGGTGCACACAATTTTCTATAAGTCTTTGATGGGAATTTGAGGGAATTTCTTGTGAAGCCCCTTCCAATTAATGAGTGAGGTCATGTAGACTTTGGGCCCCTTTTAGATTGGTGGATAAAATATGGGCAGAGCTCATTTTATCTGGTTCAACATTACCTTGAGATTAAAAATCCAGGTAGTTCTTGATGTCCCCTAAGGTTCTGTAAGAAGATTGGGTGTTTTTTCTCCCTGAGGAGAGTTTGGGTCTAAATCATTAAGGGTGTGATCAGGTTTTAATCCAGGCAAATGTGAAAATTTAGAGAATTTAGCAGCCCAGGGTTGAGATTAATTACATAAAGCCTGTCTGAAACAGATCAAAATAACTTGTTCTCTTTTTTATGTAAACATGTATTCAAAAATGGCATGCCAAAATTTTAATATTAGCATGCAACAGAAATGAAAAAAATTGAAGTGGCCATAGATTTTTTGTTGAAACACAAGACACACAACATGTAAATACAGAACATATGAACATACAAGCACATGAACAACATTTTATCGGAAACTCTACAATTTACCAGCAACTGTCTTAAAATTACCCTTGAAAGCTTTATCAAAGGCAGATTAACATTTAGGAAAACCTCATTGAAAACAAGACCTCCTTAGTTAAATCTGGCACCTTAGCTTAATTATGGAAAACACTTAGCAAGGAAAACACCTTTATCCTTAAGTCCAGTTCCCACATTCTTTCTGGGGAGATACAAGGTGCTAAAACCATAGCCTCCTTCTAAAATTCCTCTAGGCCAGCAGTCTTAACCTTGAGGCCTTTAGTCCCTAGGAGAGATATTAAGACATGTATTTGGGGCTCCTTACAGTGTGAGGTTGCCCACTTTTATTTTAAAGAACAGAGAACTCTCTACTCTTAAGCATATACCTCAGCGCTTTAAGCACTGGGTCTTCAAACTTAGTAGTTGTGTTACCCATGTCTTAGGGTCTCATTCACCTCACAGACCGCTTTGCACCAATCAAATTCTTTAACACTCCATGAGTTCTTCATGCCCCACGTTGGACACCTGATGTGGGGGTCGCTGGGGATCGCAGCTCCGTCCTGCAGACCGGTCCCACGGGTCCTCCACATGGGGGATTGGGGAAAGGTGAGTGCGCTGTCCACCCGCTCCCAGCCCTCCTCCAGCAGGAACTCATTTATTGCAAGCCCACAACCATCTTATAAAGGCAGAAACAGCAAATACAGGGTGGGGATACGGGCAACCAATCATCTTATAGGTCAGGCCAGCACGCAGGCTGTATGTTGTGAAATTTCTTCCTGAGCTACTCCCTCCTGACTTCCTCCATCCTGAGCTGTTCAACACATCCTGAGCCTCCCCCTACAGACTTCCCCTGAGTTTGTCAGAACATCCTGAGCTGACCTCCAGACTTTCTACATCAAAACATCTTTGTATAACCTTGCCAGATTGAGGTCACCTGGACTGAGGCCCCCACACAGGATCAAGGACAGCAAGTTAGTAATGAGACATCTGGTTAAGCTCACAGACTTTCCTTCCTGGTCACTTGCAGCTGATGGGGTATGATCCCACCAGAAAGGGAGGGCATACAGTCTGGCAGATAGAAGGTAACCATTTTCCAAATGGGAGGCTAATCCCCCACCTCACTGCAGTCTTCTACTCTTATTCCATCTACCTTTGAATGTGACCTTATAATAAGACTATTTTAAAAGCCTTTATCTCTGGCTAGGAAGAGACATCCAATATCCATCAGGATGGAGCAAAGGGCGGTTCAGGAACAGCAAAACTGGAAAAAAAAATAAACAACAAAACATAATTTAGAACATCAGAGTCCTTACATTAAACCACCTGGAAGCAGGCCAGCCTACTCTCTCCCCATCCTAAAGCTCAGGGAAGTTTGCAGAAGAGGTGGTGGTAAGATTGTAAAAGCCTAGAGATGGGGAGGAGCAATGATATGCAAGATAATCTACACATGTTAGAGCCGAAGTAACCATAACAGGACTTTGCATGACCTGCACAACGACCAACATATCATTGACCCCTCACAGTTTAGCATGGATCACAGGCACTAGGATTATTAGAAGCAAGGGATTAACAGCCACAATAGTGTTCCTATACTAAAGGGGAACACAAAAAGGAGCTCTAGACAATGCTACTTAGTCCTTATACCCCATCAGAGAAGAGGACCCAGAGGGAAGTTTGACATGCACACTAAAGGATGCTCTAGGGATGGGGTGGGGGGATAATGGGAGAAAGGGAGGAAGGGGGAAAGGAAGGAGAAAAGGGAGGAGGGAGCAAGGGGATCCAGGGAATGGTGGAGGGAGGGTGGGGAATGGGGTACCTATTGAGTTTGTATGAGTGGAAAAATAAATAAATAAAGAATTGAAGTGAACATATTTGTTTTTATATCAATTACCATATAAAAATTTAAGCTAAAATATTGAAAATTTAAGATGTAATTTTTAAATTTTAAGCACATACCTATTGTGGTCTATTGAGATCAATTAGTAATAATAATCACTCATAGATTAGAAAAAATTCTTTAGGTCTAAATCAGTTTCCTCTTTTTGTGAGTCTTTTTTGTAAAAAACAAAGCTTGTTTTGTTATTTTGTTTAGTCCTTATACCCCATCAGAGAGGAGGATCCAGAGGGAAGTTTGACATGCACACTAAAGGATGCTCTAGGGATGGGGTGGGGGGATAATGGGAGAAAGGGAGGAAGGGGGAAAGGAAGGAGAAAAGGGAGGAGGGAGCAAGTCCTTATTATTATTTTTCCTCAAAATCAATGATTGATTAAAGTATATGATCCTAAAGTAATATAAATAAAATATGATTTGTTTTTAAAAGCAATTTTGATTTAATGTATAAACTTACTATTATTTGTCATTGGTGTTAAATTATCCTTATTTCTGAGGTTTCATATTTATTTTTCACTATTTATTGAAATTTGAAAATATTTTAACTCTCTTCTCTCATTTTGAAGCATTTTCTAAAAGAAATATGTTTCTGAAATAAAAACTGGCAACTAAAGAAAAACCTAACATGCATGAAATAAATATGCAACTATGACATATAAACGATATCTGGTCTTCATATATGTATATATACAGCAATGCATAAACACAAAAATATATGCTGTGAATCTTTTCTTTGAAGAGATCTCATATAGACCCACAGAGTGATAATAATTTGCTCTGTCTCTCAGACTGGTCTTAAATCCTGATTATTCAGCCTCAGTCTTCTGAGATCTGAGATTACAAATGTAAGACAACATTGATGGCAATACTGTGGTTCGTGCTGTTCAATGTGGCTGTGGATCCACCTATATTTCCTATGAGTAAGGCAACTTCAAAACTGTACTTTAAGTCAGAACTCTTGAATCAGCCTAAAACATGTGTTCAATCCCAGTCCATAGTAATCTCATAGAGCTGACAGAAGGAAACCAAATATTACGAAGAATTAAAAGGAATTGTTGATTTTTCTTCTCTTTTGTCCACATATTTTCCA
Organism: Typhlomys cinereus; assembly: GCA_023101885.1. Classification (NCBI taxonomy): domain Eukaryota; kingdom Metazoa; phylum Chordata; class Mammalia; order Rodentia; family Platacanthomyidae; genus Typhlomys; species Typhlomys cinereus. The sequence continues at coordinate 1,154,688 of JALPQD010000226.1, forward strand.
TCTCATGTTTTTCTTGTACTTACTCCTTCTATGCCTTGGTGACTTTAAAATCTAACTGCACATTTTTTTTCTATAATTAATGGTTGTCAAGCCTCCTTTAAGCCTGACACAGAAGAGTTTTCCATAAGGTTCATATAAGACCGTCATCATCTCCACCAACTGTCTTAAAAAATTATGACCTCCCTTGTCAGTTACTTTAATCTCCTTACTTTATGTATGTGGGACATTCAGAGTAGTAGTTATATGAAGGTTTTCCTGTTGATTAATCATACATCAGGTACTCACTATTCATCCTTGTTCACCATGCTATGAAGGAAAGAAAGTAGGTGTGCACATCAGAGACATTATTAAGATTTATATAGCTAAGTAGTTTGCCAGTTAATAAGGTGGCACAGCAGGGCTGCCAGCTGAAATCAGATTGAAGTATTAGAGAAGAGTCATCATATTTTCCAAAAGCTTCCTGGACCTGGCAATAGAATTAAATACTATTAAAGGCATCTGTATTAGATAAGCTGAAACCAGAAACCAGACAGTCTGACCTCAGCTTATTCCTGCATTGCTTTGTGATTTTTGATTTGACTCAGGTGAACAAGAATGAGATCCAAAAAAAAAAAATACAACCTGGGAACAAAATTAAATACAGAAAACCTAAAAAGTGGTTTCAATCATAAAGTGTCGAAGGTTTCTTCTAAAAATCTGTTGGTAACCACCAAGTCGCTTAGAACAACTGAAGGTTTATCTCAATATAATTGCTTTAACTCTGCATTTTGTTGATTAAAATAGAGATGTGCAGAGAGCTGAGAATTCCAATTTCTTTAAAGGGACATACAGGAAACATTCAGTTTTCTGTTATGGTCTTGTTTTCTGATTAGCATCAAGCAAATCAGATGATTCTGCAGAATAATATCAAGGAAACCTGAAGGTACAAAGCCGATTTCTCAGCCTCTGCTCCAGTGACTCATCAAATCACTTCAATGTTATTAGAAGGAGTAAGTATGATACCTGTCAATCCAAGTAGCAAATTAAAATGATGTTATAAATGATTTGCAAAATTTGAGAAACTAGTCAAAAATTGTATCTTCTGAAATTTACTTTGCTGACTAAAATGTATGTAGAGCTTTCTGATATTAAAAGAAGTACTACTTGTGTGTTTAGAGATAAGGCACATGGGACAAAGCCAGGGCAATAAAGAGGTTTAAATATCTCAATCTCTTGAAATATTTCCTCTCCTACTTGCTTGAACTTGATGGATTTATCTCTGTTTTTACTAAAAAGCAAGAAGAAGAAATGGACAATGGAAGTATTGATCCTTTAATTGTGCCTTCTAGGTCTAGTATCTCCATCTATCTTTTATTCTATCTTCACAATGATTTTTGATAATTTTATACACTATAATAAGACTGAGTCCTGTAATTGCATGGCAACTCCTCTGTCTTTCTAATTATTGTTTATCACATTTAATATCATAAAATGTCCTCTATTTCAATCTACAAAAGCATATTAACATATATTTTAATTATTTTATGTTTACAATTTTTCATATATATATGTTAAATTTGGAACATTTTCATTCCCCATTCCCCTCTTTCATCACCATCTCTCTTCTGCTCACAGCTTTCTTCTTACCTCTCTCAAACTTACCTCCTACTTTGATTTTGTTGTTATTTCTTTGTATTGAACCACTTAATTTAATTAGGATATGTTGTGAGAACATGACATGGACAACTTATCAGTGGCTACACCCTTCTCTGCACCCACCAAGTCTATATATTCCCTCATTGATGTGTGAAGTCTCAAGAGCCCCTATTTCATGAATACTGAGATGATGACAGGCCCAATCTTATGTGTAGACTTCCTAATATGTAGACTTCCTCCCATAGACTTAATACGCCCCCCCCCAACTCAGGATTTCATTTTGAGCAGCAATGCATAAGTTACTATTGATGGGTGGGCTTACCAAGGATTTAATTGGAGGCAACTATATCCCTAAGGTTAGCTTATTTGGATTTATTTTTTGTTTGCTATTTGTTTGTTTGTTTGTCACTAGTGTTGTTGCTCCAACACACAGAAGTTTTGAATTGATAAGTAAGCTAACTACCTGGAGTAAAAACTCACCAAAGCATAAGTGTTGTTCCCAGGTATCTAGATCTTCCAATACACCCATGTTGAATGTAGAAGAACGTGCATGCTGCTCTTAGGTATTCTACTTTATCCAGACTGCTGCTGAGTTTTTTTTTTCTGTTCTGCTATGTTTTGATAATCAGTGTCTTTTTCTTTCCCCGACTGTGCATTAACAGCTTGTCCTTGTACATTTATTTTCTAATAAATCAAGGAAAATTAGTATTTATTTTAAAAAATTATCCAACTTGATTTTTAAAGGCACATTTTAGTCTTAGAGAATAACCTTACAGTCAGTGAGACAAGAAACATGTCTGTCTGTTCTTGAACATACATGTACCATAAGCAGTGCATTAATATTCATTGTAGCAAGTCCATACTTGAAAAATGAATTCATAGTTTTTTCATTTTATAGTATGCAGGATTACATATTATTAATACTTTTTCATATATCTTGTGATAATTACTTATGAGATTAATAAATGAAGATGAAGCCACAAGCAGAGACTAGGTAACTGAAAATAGCATAAATATGAAATAATTTTATAAAAATAGAAAAGACAGAAGAATAGTCTTTACATTTTTCTTTACCATATTACCAATCAGGGCTTTTAATATTGCAGGTAAAGTAATAAGTTATTAAGGGTAAAGTAATAAGTTATTAAGTAAGAATTGTTACATGTATTTCAGAGAAATGGCACAGAAGTTAAAATTTTTACCACAAGGTAAAAGGCCCTGCATTCAGATTCCCAGATCTCACATTTAAAAGGTCAGGCAGAAATGACAGTAGAAGACTGCAATTCCAATACTAGAAGACAGAATCTGGGAAATGCTAGAACAAAGCAACAATAAAGTAAGTGAGTTCTGAATCATTTCTAAGGTCATCCTTGGGCCTCCTAAAGCATAGTTAAGTGTCTCTGGTACAAACACACACACAAACACACACACACACACACACACACACACACACACAAAATTGCTACATGTTTAACGTTTCATTTTTTGTTTCTGGAATCTCTCATAAAGCATTAGAAATAGAGTAGCTCATATAGGAAACCAAGAAATAGACTCAATTTCTTGTCAATTTGAAATACCAACTCATTAACATAGTTATACTATTAATAGTGATGTTAGCTCACACTTGTATTTTCACCTCCAATCAATGTTTATTTTTTACAGTTGATATTAAGGAAATTAAGGAGAATATGTATTTAGGAATTCACTTATTTCATTTAAGTTTATTCTTTTAATAGTAACTCATTGACTATACAATTGTTAGAAGTAATACAAATGTCAAAATATTTGCCTATTTTATGGTTCACCTCAATTAATTTAAAAAACTGATTAATGATCAATTTAAAGAGATGCAATCCTTATTATCCAAAAAAAAGAATTAAAAAGGGTGGAACTTTCAATAAAGATACTAAATATCAATATTAATTGCCATGTTAGGAATTTTTATTTCACTATTTATTTTTAAGCAAATATATATATAAATATAGAAAGTCATGTATAATATGTATTGTGTGTGTGGCTATAAATAATAAAATACATTTAGCATAGTATTTGGAAAGGCAAATATTATGTTATGCCATTGATAAAGAAATTCCATTTAAACAGATTAACTTAATGTTCTTTGTCAATTCATAAATTCAGATAGGCATAATGTTCTGAAGTCCAGTAACAGACTGCCACCAAAGCTTAACCATCTGAGACAAATCCAATTTCATTCTTTGCATTCCTAGAGTTGATTCATTTCCTTCTGTGCTTGCATTTCTTGTCAATGCTGTCTTACTGCAAAACAAAATATTCTAATTGCTCCTTGATAAATAAAACCAATGCTGATTTCAGTGCCAACCTGAATGTCCAGAATGGGAAGTAAAGACCAGAAATGACTTCTGTGATGGGTGTGGGGAAGTGGGAACCTCAAATCCCAGCCCATTGCTATCTTCTTCTGATAAAGGAGCTGACATTTGAAGAACCTCTAAGAAAATGCAACTAAGTCTGCATAAGGATTCAGAAGGACATGTTTGGAACTGTTTGTCACAATAACCATCACATGTGAGAATTATTATTTCATAAAATTGGGAAATGTGTTGAGAATGAGCATTGGGTGCTTCAGCAGTAGCCTGATCACATCCACAAAACAGATACTTTGCTCATTGTAGCAGTTACTTAGAGGTGTCAACTTGAATTGGGAACTGTGAATATCTATGAAGAATTATTTAGTAAGACAAGCGCTTTCTGGTATAGAATACATATTGTCTCAGTCTATGTATGGCACCATAACAATAATAAATATTGGATGGTAATAAAGTATTTGTTTTTCACATTTATGCAGGTTAAGAAATAAAAGAAAACACTGAGAGTTTCAGGGTCCAATAAGCATTCTCATTCTATCTTGTTATTCCTTTCATGGGCATAAGACTACGGTATGAGTTCTTTCTAGTATTTTTTAAAATAATTTTTCATTTTTCTAGTTTTACAAGCATAAGCGGATGTCCCTGATTCCCCTCCTTTCCCCTTCCCTTCTTCCTCCTTCCTTCCTTTCCCATCCTCCCTTTCCTTCAGCAATCTGTCTCACTCTCTCCCACCCTCCAGCCTGTCGGATTGTGTGGTACCCAGGGTTCCCTTAGGGTTTTCTGCATTAGTGTGGGTTCAGGTTTCTGTTGCCACCTGCATGTAATTATTTCTACTGAGTTACTTGCTACTCTATGGGGAAAGGTTAATATTGCTGTTAGTCTGGATGGTTGCTGATAAATAGCCATCAAACAGCTTAAAGAGACAAGGGGTTTATTTTCTTATGATCGTCTAGTTACAGTTCATAGTCCAGCTTCTTGGGAGAGCATGCATCAACATCAGGGCTGAGGAAATTGGCCACACCATCTCCACATAATGGCTGAGTGAAGGATAATTCTTATTGTACATAAGGATACCGTCTCCTTTGGCAGCTCTCTGTATTTTATTCCAGGATTTAATCCTACCCACTTGGATCTTCCTATCAGCCAAACAATCTCCTGCAGGTTTGCTCTGGGCTTAAATCAACTGCTAATTCTCCACAAATGTGCCTAGAGCTCAAACCCTCAACTCTCAAGTTGACCCCTGTGCCTAAATATTACAGCTGATATGTCAGTCATAATGCATTATCTGGTGAGGATAAATTTCATTGCAATCAATTCCTGGATGCAGCAGCTCTATCTTGAATAGGGTGTCCTGGTCAACAGTGGAACTCCCCACTTTTAGGCTCTTACAATCTTGCAACCCCTCTTCCACAAGATTCCCTGAGCTTTAGAATGGGAAGAAATTTAACAAAAGAACAGTGGAAAACAGTTAGAAAAGGTTTTTATGTAAGAAAAATCTTTAAGGAGAGGGAGGAACATATATAGGAAACAGTAGTGAGTGGGGTTACTCTCCAAGTAATTAACCATTTACTTATCCTCTCTCCCAATGACAAGACCACCAATGTAAACCAGTACAAACAATAATGGAAAAAGAAGAAATCTGATAGTAGTCAGGATTAGATGCCTCAATTATGACCACAAATATTCAATAGTAAGCCTTCATCTAAACACTTTTCATTTTATCTTTAGAAAAGAAAAGATCTTAAAACTCAAAACACAGCCTAATGCAATGGAAGAGCATTGAAATAGACAACAACAACCAACTATAGTGCAGAGTACCAGCAAACCTAAAATGCTCAATCAGAATCTGGCAAATCTCATGCAATCCTAAAGCATTTTTTGGGATGACATCACTCTCATTCATGACATCCCTAAATCATTTCCTAATCATGTCATAAAGATTGACATTTTTCACCACATTCAGCAGTGATATTTTTAACATGGGAATTGTGGGGCTACATGAAGACTCAGTAGATAAGCTCATATCATATCCAATGTGCACCAGAATTTGAAATCATAATTCCCCTTCAAAGAGTGATCAATAACTTTTTAAAATTGTGAATAGTGCCATCAATATGGCTCAGTGGGTTAAGGCATAACCTCAGTTCAGTCCTCGGTAACCAGAAAAGGTACAAATAGAGAACAGATCCCTCAGAATTATACACTTATATCCGCGTGTGCTCGGCATACCCATATGCATTCATCACCCACATATTAATAATACAGAAAACCATGAAATATAATAATGCTTGAATAATGAAAAAATAATATAAAAGAAGTAAAATAAGTGACTGCTATCTTACAAGTCATCTGTGTACTGTGTATATTTTCATTGGTATAAAAAGTGAAATTAGACTCATTTCAATCTGCTTCATTCCATAAAATTTGGTTAGCTCTCTAAATAGCACTGGTAAGAAATTGAACATATTACTAGAATAGAACCTGAGGGTTAAATGGATCAGCTCTATTTAACTGCTGTGGGGGCCTCAGTCTAGGTGACCTCAATAATCTGGCAAGGTTAGACAAAGATGTTTTGATGGAGGAAGTCTGTAGGGCAGCTCAGGATGTTTTGACAAGCTTAGGATGGAAGAAGTCAGGAGAGTATAGCTCAGGCTGTTTTAAAGAAATTTCGCTACATACAGCCTGCATGCTGGCTTGACCTTTAAGATGATTGGTTGCCCATTTCCCCCGCCCTGGAATTCCCCTTACTGTTTCTGCCTTTATAAGATGGCTGTGGACTTACAATAAAGGAGTTCCTGCTTGACTAGACTCCCTGTTGCTCCTGATTGTCCTCGGGAAGGAGGGCTGGAAGCGGACAGGACAGACAGCGCACTCACCTTTCCCCATCCTCCTTGAGGAGGATCAGCCAGACCGGCCTGCAGGACGGAGCTGCGATCCCCGGGGACCCCCACAGACTGCATTTTCTGTCTACTCTCTGCCCTCTTAACACGGCATCACCTCATGTATCTAGATCAATCCCTGTTGTGCATGACTCCAGTGACCCATAACAAGAATGGCTTCCTGAAGGGAATATATCAGCATACATCTCTTCTTGGCGGGGACAGTCAACTGTACAATCAAAATAAAAACAGTTTAGAATGAAAAAAATGTCTTCCAGACAGGACTTCCAATCTTTCAGATGAAGACCATTATTGTTTTCTCTCTTCCATTTATGAATAAAACCACCACTGTTGGATCAAAATTTCACTGCTTTCTGTGTGTTCTCATTTCAAGTGTTTCCACTTCTAGTTTCTTGCTTGCAGATATGTATATTTAAAGCAGATTCTATGCAGTTTTGCCCCATTGAGCTATTTTTGTTGAATTGCAGGTGTCAAGCCTTCATCTGCCCTTAATATCATTGTTTGTCTACTTACTCTTGAGTGATGCTGATGCTCACTCTAGGGAGTACAGGAAAGTTACATCAAGCTGACTCTGGAGTTTTGTAACTTTAAAATGATATAGAAAAATAAATATGATATACACATTACTGATTGTTCTCTTCAATGTAAATAGTTTGCAGATCTGCAACAATGAATGTCATAATTTCTGATTATCAACAAGATATTGGCACATCATGCATAAAACATCTATAGAATACAGTGCATAGATGTCAGAGGACCACTTTTGGAAAAAAGAGTCAACACTTTCTTCCATCATGTGGGCTCTGGGGAAAGAATTCAGGTTGTTGAGTTGTAATCAGGCATATTTTCCAGCTGAGTCTTCATACCAATCTTCCAAACATTCTTGGAGAACAGTGGATTTTATGGATTCACAATTCCAGGTTTCAGCCTACCATGGTATGAGAAATAATACTAGAATCAGATATCTAGGAAACTCACTTCAACATATTCAAAGTTTAAGCACATTTGGTAGAACAAGTACATAACAACTTTATTTCTAAGTTGCTAGCCTGTTAAATGCAAACAGTTTTCTGTCTGTTTTTATCCAGCTACCCAGGGAATGGTTGCTCTGAGCACCACTGAGTCTTTTCCTAATAATTACAAATCCAGAAAATGTCCAGAGTTCTTGGCCTGAAGCTTACTTTAATCAGATAACTCCTTAAAGTTTTATCCAGAAGTCCACAACATTTGTATCAAGATTATAGCTTAGACAATCTATCACCAAATGGAATTTTAAGATACAGAAAATTAAGTGAATTATAAGTGGTCGATTTGTCCTCTTACAAGTAATGAAGGTAGAATATTATACTTAAAATTAGGAAATATTAATGAGTTCCAAAATATGAAGACCCAAGACCTGAAAATGATATATATCTTCAATAATTAGTAAACTAAAAAAGATATGTTAGCATAAGCTTCATTTAGTAAATTCTTAAATTTCAAATGGAAATGTTGACAAAAATTGCATAAAATTAATAAATCAGGACAGGGAATTACCCATAGAATTGAAAATCAGAAAATGTTAAATTTTGTACATTTGAACTAGCATTTGCAGATAGAATTGTATGCTCTCTTAATTTTTCTTTTCTTTTTTTTTTTGAGACTTTAACATTTTTTATTATCTCCGCTCATACAAACTTAATAAGTACACCGGTTCCCTCCCTCCCTCCTCCTCCCCCCACCCTTCTGCTGGCCCTCCCCTCACCCCTCCCTCCCCGCCCCCCAGTGTCTCCCCTCCCCCAATCCCCGGAGAATCCTTTAATGTGCATGCCTGACTGTCCTCTGGATCCTCCTCTCCAATAACATACAAGGACCTAGTGGCATTTCCCTGAACCCTTTCCTGTGTTCCCCTTAAGCATAGGAACACTATTTTGGCTGTCAATTCCTTGTCTCCAAGGATCTTGGTGCTTTAAGCAAATGCTAGACTTTGTGGGGACAATAGTGTGTTGGGACATTGCTCATGGCATGTAAAGTCCAATTATGATTGCTTTGGCCCTAACTTGTGTGGAGTATCTTGCATGTCATTGCTCCTCCCATTCTTGTGCTCTTACAATCTTACCGCCCCCTCTTCTGCAAATGTCCCTGAGCTTCAGGATGGGGAGAGATTAGTCTGGCCTAGTTCTAGGTGGTTGATATAGAGTCTCTGAAGTTCTGGATTATGGTTTGTTGATTTTCTTTTGCGGTTTTGCTGCTCCTGCAATGCCCTTCACTCCATCCTGATGGGTATTGGAAAAATATAATAACTGTTCTCATTTATAATCATGAAAAACAAACTATTACTTTGGCCTAGAAAGACCAAAAAGCATATGAAAGAATCATGGAACATTTTCCTTTTCATATTGCTCCCATTGTTTTTTTGACATTATTCATAGAGACTTTACCAAACAGTATTTCATTATCTAAAATATAGTGTTTCATGTTAATTGACTAAGGTTTTGCGGTGGTTGCTATTCCTTAGTCACTTAGTTCTGAGCCTCATTTTCAATATCAAAACCCTACTTCACATGTCATTTCTAGGACAGGCATCTGCCTATCAACTTCCGTGTTTCTTCCACCACTGCACAAGTATGAAAGAGGTAAAATAAACTTTTACCAACAGTTGAGACCCTAAGTTGTGTGTTTGCCTATCAAGTATCAGTAAAAAAAAATGACAAGAAGATTGCTTACCTATTTAGCATATCTTCATACTTTCTCTTTCTGTATGACTTCTATATTTCAAAGCTTACTTTCTGGAAAACTGCATATAAGTTGAAATAGCTCATTTCTAGGAAAGTGCTTTAGATATAATTTACATCACTATGGCATGCTGCCCCATTTGAAGTTACACAAATACCCCTGATTTTTGAGACAAAATTATAATTAACAGTTGAATCAGCAAAACCTTTAAACTAAAGTCCTGAATGCAAAAACAGAAGACAGACAAATCTGCTGGAATAATTTGATATTCAATATGGAATTTGATATTCAATACATTCCATAAAATGAAACTCACTTTAATTTTCATTTTCTTTTATATAAGAGTGATTTTGAATGTAGACTTTTACCTTTATGACATAATATAAGGCTTGGACTTGAATAATGTGACACTAGAATCTATCCCATCTGTGTCATCAGGGAGCACAATAGATCCATCAGCTTAATTTTGGAAAAACCACATCACTGAAGATTGTCTGTTATACAAATGTGAGTTAAACTTTCCAAGTTTATTCCTTCTAGTTCTTGCCATTATAAGCAAAAAGAAAAAAATTGTATCTGGTTTTAGGGAAGTATCAACTATGGATACAATTATCAACTTTCAGACTTTAAAATCATAGATAAAATGAACATACTCAATCTCCAGCTTTCTCTCTGATCTATTTAACTCCCAATGTCTAGTATTTATTATTACTAATTTAAAACTGATTTTATTTTAAATAATTCTGCTTTCATTTTTTTCTGTCTTCTAACTGGTATGATTAAATTTTTATAATGTCATGATTCACACACTTACTTTAACGTTTATTATTAGAATATAAATATAGCTCTCCATTTAATTGTGTAACATATGCTATTCTTTCCTAGCCTGCTGCACATTTCTTCTGCCATCTGGATGTACACTTGTAGATACAGTGGAAATTTCCTGTGCGTGATGAAGAATCAAGAGCCTAAAACTCTGCTTCTCCTTGAGTGTCACCTAGGGCCCTAGATAAGGCCCATAGACAAGACTGACAGGAAATTTTGACAGGTAAGACATACACAGGAACATATTGTGCTGATACAAGTTGATAGATGGGATATCAATGATTTCAGAATCAACATTAAAGGAAACGGTTCTGCAGCATATTCTGTGTTCCCTTTAGAGTGTCCACTTCAGTTGAAATTTCAGAATGTCACAACAGTTGCTTTTTCATTAGTTTACTGTGGATGGTGTTTTTGCATTTTGATGTCTCTAATTCTTACACTCTCTCTTTTCCAGGCATGAAGTCTCACAAAAGAGTATTAATCATTATCTTACAATCAATTAAAAAAGCTATTTTAAGACCCTTGCACTAAAAATAAAGATTACATAAAAGAAGAAGCAAGAGAAATTTTTCTTTTCACATTGTTTATTGTTTTATTGGTCTATAAAAAGTTTTTTTAGTATTGGATACTTTCAGACATTCATAAAATGAATATCTATGTTTTCACCTATATACTACCCAATCCTATCCTCATCCTGTTCTCTTTCATGCTTTCTCCTTTGCAATCAGTCTCCCTTCCAGTTTTCATGTCTTTTTGCATGTGTGGCCCTCTGGGTTTTATATGAGATGTTAACATGGCAAATATCTGAATACTAGCCAGAGCATGGAGGACTAATGCGTCAGTAAATTGTTTAATAAAGAAGCTCTCTTTCTATCTAACAATCAACTTAGTCTCTTACGGAGGAGTAGCTTTTTTGTGATTTTCTGTCAGCCATTGTGAACATCTGTGGAAAGTAGATCTCATCACAATCTGTAGAAGTTCTGTCTTGACTAAAGTATCTTGGCCAGCAGTATACCTCCCAACTTTTATGTTCTTAAAATCTTACTGCCCCTTTTTCTGCTAGTAACCTGGGCTTTGGGATGGGAAGTGATATTGATGGCTTGATTAGGTCTGAGAATTCCAAATTTGATTGTATTTTGCATTCTGAACATATAGAGTTATTTTCATCTCTAATTTTCTTCTGCAACAGGTTGAGTGTTGAGAGCTTTTGTATTTGGGGTTATAATAAGACAGTTCACCATCAAAATTCTATAGTTAACTCAAGATTTCTGTTACTGTCTAATGTTTACTTTCTCCCTTTCTGTTATTATTGAACAGATTTACATTGCCAGGCATGTGTTCCCTGGCAGTGAATGGGTTTAAAACCTATTCAGGAAGAGTATTATGTATCATCCTTATTCCATTGGATTCTTCTTGCCAGAGTTGATGTTTTTGTACCGTACAGCCTTCACAGCTGGAGGGAGTCACTAACAGCATTTTTCTCCAGCCACTTGCTCCTTACTTATATTATAAGCACCTTTCTTCTCTCCCTTTTGAAAATTTACTTCCTTAATTGATTTACTCTCTATTTGCCTTTTTTTTGTTTCCACTCTTTTATGCTCCTCCTCTATCCTCAGAATTATTTCTGTTTTAGTTTGTAGGTGCTACTGAAGTTTCCCTTTAAGAATAACATTCTGAAGGCTCGACGGTAGCATCCACTTAAAGGGGAAACATGGGCATGAATATTTTTGCATCTGGAATAACTCACTGGGTATAATTTCTTCTAAGTCCTCCCATTTATTGACAAATTTCATTTGTTCATGGATTAGTAGTATTCTAATGTGTACATGAATCACATTTTCATTGTTCATTTGTCTACTGCTAGACATCGTGAGTGATTCCATTTCTTTGCTATTGAAAATAGAGTTGCAAATGAACATAAATGTATAAATGTTTTGATAGTAAAATGTAGTTATTATGGGTAATATTCTCAGAAGTGGTAAAACTAAGTCACGTGGTATTTCATTTTCTAACTGTTTTACGAACTTTTGTACTGATTTCTGAAAGGATTTGAAGTATGACCAGCAATGAATCAAGGAGCCTTTCTTGCCCTATCCTCCCCAGCATTTATTTTTCTTTGTGTTCTGGATTTTAACCATTTTGACTGGGATGAAATGATATCTCAAGATGGTTTTAATTTGCATTCCCTAATGGTTATAGAGGTGGAACATTTATAAATTATTATCAGCCATTTTAATTTTATTCTGTAAAAATATCTTTTTACTTATTTCTGAGTTGTTTACATCCTGCTTTTTTTGAGTTTTTTATATAATCTGAATATTAGTCTTGTAGCAGATATGTGGTTATCAGAGTTCTTTGCCATTCTGTGAGTGGTGATCTTATTTCTTGTGCATGTGGGGTCCTATTCAGAAAATGTTTAGCTAGGCCAGTCAGTTCAAGAGTACTTCCTATTCATTTTTGTAAAAATTTCAGAGTCTATTGTCTGGGATTTAGATCTTTGATTCATTTGGAGTTCAATTTTTATGCATGGATGATACATAAGAGTTAAGTTTCATTCTTCTACCTGTAGCTGTCCAGTTTTCCCAGGAACATTTGTTGAAGATTCTGTCTTTTTTCTATGGTATATTTGGCACCTATATTAAAAATCAGCTGGCATTGGGTGAGTGACCTTATATATGCGTCCTCATTTTCAATCCATTGAACAATATGTCTGTTTTTTAGTCATTACCATACTGTTTTTGTTACTACAACTTTGTAGTTTTACTTAAAATTTGAGATTGTAATGCCTTCAGCAGAGTTTTCAGTATTCAGGATTGTTTCACCTACTCTGGGTCTTTTGTGATTCCATTTGACTTTTGAGATATTTTTATTGATTTTTGTGAAATATTGCATTGGAATTTTGCTAACCAAAATTGCATTTAATCTTTTGATAGCATGGTCATTTTTACGATGTCAATTTCACCTTCTAGTGTCTTCTTTAACCTCTTTCTTTAGTGCTTTAAGGTTTTATTGCTTAGGTTTCTCACATCCTTGATTATAGTTAATTCAGGATATTAACTTTTTAGAGCTACAATAAAAGTCATTGTTTCTCTCAGGTCTTTCTTATTTTAGACATCCTTGATATATAGAAAAGACACCGATTTTTGGACATTAATTTTGTAGCCTGCCATTCTACTGAACCAATTATTGTTCCATGAGTTTCCTGGTAGAATAGTTCTGATCTCTCAGGACTAGAATCATGTCATCTGCAAATAGAGATAACTTGACTTCTTTCTTTCTTATTTGTATCCCTTCATTTCCTTTTCTTGTTTTATAACTCGATCTAAGACCTCAAGTACAATATTAACAGAGGAAGTGAGAGTGGACACGCTTGTCAGGTTCCTGATCCAAATGGAAATGCTTGTTAGGGGTATGTGGGGGTAAAGGACTTAGAGATAGTATGGATGTGTATATATTTTTAGACATGGGGTAGAGTGACTGTCACTTTAGAATAAGTGGAAAATGGATTACTTAACTTTTCACTGGATGATAAATCTGTCCTCTGTCATATGATAAGATTCTTGGGGTCCTCAGTTGGATAACATTGGTCTGCAGTCATGGGTTTCAGTGGCATCTAACAGATTCCTGGAGAATTTTTTAGTTATCACACCATTAGTTGGAGAGGCACTCTTAGATGAGGTTAGGTTGGATTAAGTGGGCATGGAAAGAATTCATGAACTGTGTTATCCAGTTCATTTCCAGCTAATCCTGGCCTCTGGAAATCTGGGTCCAGAAAAAGAAAGGCACACTGTCTGTGAGAGGGGTCTGCAGCAGCTCACACGCTAACAACCAAGCCTAGTCACTGGAACTGGGTGTCTGAAGGAATGGATCCAGTGGGGAGGTATGTGGATTGTATGCAGGGCCTGTGGCAGCTGGCATCAATTTATAAAAATTTTCAAGGGTTTGTTAATAATTGTCTATAATCTCTCTATCATCTATCTGTCCATTTATCATTTATCTACCTATATCATTTTCGGCCTTTCTCTTATTTATCATATTAGTTAACTTTCATGTTGCTGTGATAAATACTCTGAAAAAAAAAACAGTTTAAGGGACAAAGAGGTTATTTTGGCTCAAACATCAAGGGCACAACCCAACAGGGCAAGAAAGTCATGGAGACAGGAAGCAACTACCTACACTGCATCCTCACTTAGGAAGCATAGAGAGAGAAAGAATCAAAAAATGGGTAATGGGTTTTTTAAATACTTTTTTATGTAACAAAAGATATGCCTTGCAATAGAAAGAGCACTGGATCGTCAACTAAAGTATTACATAATTTATGGGATGGGAATGTAGCTAACTTACTTGATAAAGTACTTGGAATGTAAGCACAATATCTTGAAATCTGTCCATAGAAACCATGTAAGAGAAAAGCCAAGCCTAGTCAGCCGTACTTGTAATCTCAGCACTAGAAAGGCAAATACTTGAGACCTGTAAACCAATTAGCCTGATGTACTTTTTGGATTCAAATCAGAGGCATGAATTCAAGCCTCAAGTGACATCCAGGGTTTTCTCTGGTATCTTCGCATGTACACAAAAGTGCATGTGCATCTGTATGCATACATAAATCTGAATACATGTAACATATACACAGAAGCACACACATGCATACTTGCACACATGCAAAAATACTATTAATTGTTTAATGCTGCAAACATTATTTAAACTAAATGAAAGGAACAAAGCTTCTTTTAAAAATATGTTTTTTTAAAAAATATAAAATATCAAAGATGGTAATATAATCAGTTTTAATGTCTTCACATTGTATACTTTCTGTTCTTTTATTTGTTTATCAAGTATGTTTTTTCATCTTTATCAATTAAGTTTTTGGTGACAATTCATACATATTGTGATACATTCTGATTACTCTGTTATCTACCCTTTCTTATTCCCCCCATGCTACTAACACTGGCTTCACCAGTCCCTGTGAAGATTCATGATATGTTTTATTTTGGGATCCATTTAATTTCACTAAAACCATCTTTGTGAACATTGGAAACTTTCTAGTAGGATCACCAATGGACAATTAATAAAGCTACTATCAATAAATATTAAATATATATGAAATCTATGAAGACTTGCAACAACTTCCAAAATAAAGCAGGGATACCATGATTAACTGACCAATACTTACTGCATTTAATTTTGTACTATGTGTGACCACATTCCAGACTAGCATAATTACATGGAATATTAAAGAAAGATAGAATTTGCAAATGTCTGAGGATGTCTAATAGAATCCATGAAATAGGATAAATGTTATGGGCAAAATATGTGTGTTTATGAATTTAAAGGATAATTTTTCAGTAGTTATGATTTTTCATTTAAAAACTATTATCCAATTAAAGGGGTGGGTGGGCAAGTGGAGGGTCACTCTCCAGGAAAGGCTTAAGAGGAAAGTGAAGAGCAAGAGTAGAACACATAGAGAGTGGAGTTAGTCTCAAGGTAACTAACCAGAGTACTGCATACTAACCCTTAAGACTTCATCCATGATAGGAAACACATACCCATCACTTCAAACCAGCTTAACCACAGTGGAAGGGGAATAAAGTGACAGGGGGCAGGATCAGATCTAAACATCTCTCATTTTATTTTTGGATCTCAACGCCCACACAGGACACAACCTAGAGTAATGGAAGAGAAGAGAAATAGACAACAGCTAACCAGAATACAGAGTACCTGTGATCCTGCAATGCTCATCAGGAACCAGGCCAACCAAATCTCTCCCCATCACAAGGCTCAGGGAACCTTGTCCAAGCAGAGGCAATAATATTTCAAGATACTAAAGATGGGAGGTCCACTGCTGGAAAAGGCATTCCACTCAAGGCAGGGCTGTCCCATCCAGGAACTCTCTGCAATGAGACCTGTACATACCAGACTTGCAAAATGACTGGCATACCATCATGCCCTGGAACCCCGGGATCTCAGGAGAAATAAATAAATGCAGTGGGAACCTTAGGAGCTAAGACTAGACAAGTAAATGGAGTACCTTTATCTGTGTGTCTTCCCAAGGAAGGGCCACTTGATCTGCTACAGAGACCTGAAACCTCACTAGATGATCCAGAGGGAACCCTGGGGACCATAAAGTAGACAGGCAGGAAGGTGGGAGTGAGTGGGATGGACTAATTGAAGGAATGAATGAAAGAGGAGGGAAGAAGAAGAGGTAAGGAAGGGAGAAGGGATAATTACTTAATATGTTTGTAAAACTAGTGGGGGGAATGATATCCAGCTCAACTGATTGTTTCTCTCATTTCATTCCATCTTTGTGAGCCAAAATGTTTTTAATCTACATATTTCTTTTCATGAATACAAGCACGAGTTTATTTATTTGATATATAGCTGTTATTACTTCCGGAAATATTTTACAGTTTTCATGGACAGTTATTGACTTGTAAAATCAATAAAAATCATTTTCCCATCTCCACCTAAGTAAGAATAAAATTAAAGAAGAGCAGAAATGTCACAATATCTTTTTACAGGATATCTTAAATATTTGGCGAAAATTCTGAAAATAGAGGTTTCCCAATAAAAGGGGAAAGTTACAAATATGTGGATATGAAAATAGATTAAATTTTTGACACATTGATGATAGAAATATGAATTAAAAATCTTATTGTTTTGGAAATATATTGATTAAACATCTTTACAGATAAAAATTACTCAATTTTTATTTTGACTTAATACTTAGTCAAAAAGATCCCAATAGTGATATAAATCAGTGACACAATTGGGATGTTGATTACCTTATGGAATATATCATTTCAACCACTAATCATCATCAAATAATAAAAATTATCAACAAACTTTAATGGCAGAGAAATTTTGTTTCATGCAAAAATTTTGGATTTTAGATGAAATTATTGAGGATTTCTATACCTGTCACTACATAATTTATTCTTTTTGCCTCTGTCAAAAGTGTCAATGAATTCACTATACAATACATTAAATATTAAAACATAACAAATCAAAATTTCACAGTCTAAAGTTATTACAAAAGTATATAAATTAAAGAGCAAGATCGTATTTTTTCAAATACTGTGCATATAAATACAAGGTTTATATTTAAATATTTTATCTTCAATATGAAAATAAATATAGGTTTTACCATCTATAGATATTAAGAAGATAAATAAATAAGGAGTTAGGACATGTATTTTTTAAATTCTGTATATTTAAACATCAGATTTATATTTACATATTTTAATTTTAATATGAAAACAAAAATTTGTCTTCAAAAATATGTAGGGCTATATCCACAATATAAAATTACTATGAAATATTATTCTTCATTGAATTTGGATTGACATAAACTGAAAATAATATTTGTCTTTTATATGTTAAGAAAATAGCATCTATTTGACACTGAGGATTTAAAAATTATTACAAATAAAATTGGGGGAGGAAAAAATGTATTTAATGATTTTACTTTCAATTCTTTTTTTAATTTTAGCAGTATCATATTCACAGCTGTTGCTTAAGGATTACTTTTATCATGCAACTAAAATCTTTGCAAAGTTGATCTTAATTTCTGGCTTAAGCACTACAGATTTTTTTTTGTTAAAAGCCTACTTCAAAATTATGATCAAATTATATTTTAGACAGAATATGGTTCCATATTAATTTTCCAGGATAAGATTTTTGGTTATTTTCTTGTTATTTCTAGTTTAATTTAGAATAATGATTAGTCATATAATCATTTGAATAGTAAAATTGTACAGTCAGATGCAACATGTCCAAACAAGCATAACTCATTTGGGGGATGATTTCTGTAGTATATTATGTTTGTGACAGAAAGAGATAGATGGGAGGAATTTAAAGCTGTGTGGATCAAAGTTGTATTATTTGTTGGGCTGAAATTACAAAATTTCACTTCATTTTTGGAAAATTTTTATTTCCCATAAATAAGTCATCAAAATAGTTACATACTGTTGTGTTAGTAGTCTAGTCTGAGAAGGGAAATCTGTTACCACTTACTTTTTTGTTGTGGGAAACAACAGCTTTATTTGAATTAACTTAAGAGAGAGGGAAGCATCCTTGAAAGTTGTTTTCAATTATTAAGTACAATTATTCATTTTCAGTGAAAAAATTATTTCCAGGTGAATTTCTACTCTTTTTTCTTTCACATAGACAAACTGAGCCAAAATCTTTTGCCTACTTTTTGGTTTCTTTTAGAGCCCAACTTGGTTTTTAAATTCAGGTCATCATGCTTATGTTAAGGTATTCATAAAAATTTTGACGATGGCCTGGAGAGATGGCTCAGGGTTAAGCCTCTGCACCACAAACAGAATGACCTGAATTCAGATCCCTAAATGCACATAAAATCATGGTGATGTCTTTAAATTCTGGCCTGGAAGGCGGAGCCTGGGAAATCCCAGAGCAAAGCAACAAGGTGATAGAACAATTCAGGATGATTCCTAGAGTCATTCTTGAGCCTCCTCAGGCATCCACAGTGCCCTCTTCTACACATGGCTACTCACATGTGCACACATACACATATACACATACACATACATGCACACATAAAGAGAGAGTGAAAGAGAGAGAGAGAGTGAGAGAAATGTTGAGCGTAAGTTAATTAGGCTCATGATTTTTCCTTTTAAAATTACTTCAGTAGACACTTTGAGCATAGGACTTTAGCATGGGTATAAAAAGCAAATATAGTTAGCAACAAGAAACTGAAATCATTTATTATCCTAAATAATATTAGACTTTCACTAAAAAGCTCTTATTTAATCCTATAATGATGCAACATGATCAATTTTAGAAAACCTGAATAATTTGTCAGCTTCTTATTCTAATCTGTGCATATATATGTGTATATTATACATATATAAATGCCAGTACCCATAAGAAATTGAGTCTATATGTTTTGAAATTTTCATGAGAACACAAAATATTAGAAAGTTTTAATTCACTCCAGGGGAAGGATTATTTAAAAAAATCTTATAAATTATGCTATTTAACAATAATGTAATTTTTTGGCTGTATTTAAGAGCTTACTACTATTTTATACTATTTCATGCAAAATATCACTGGTTGGGAAAGATAGTTTTGAGATATTCCAGGTACTCATTATGAATATTTTCTGGATACACATACACAAATGATTCCTTTGGCATTTCTTAAGAAATCACTAATCTTTCAGTAGTTCCAGGAAAAGCATCAACTTAAATGCTTCAGTTAACCTATCAGCTAGCAAAGGATTTCTGTTATAGCTTCCAATGAGACACTTTTCAAATAAGCAATAAGTAGTTAGAGAATGTTTAGGAAAACTCCAAATCTGATCCAGTCACTGCTTCAAAGCTCCACTATTTCCCCCAAAAGAAGAGAATGAGTCTTACTTACTTATTTGACATTGACCTCTAAATCTGGCACTTGAGTATATCTAATAAAAGTTTTATCCTCCCAATATCATTCATCAAGAGGATTTGATTATGTTGACTGCTCACAATTCAAACATTTATCAAGTGATGTACCCCTTAATTACTTCTCTAGTGGAAGACTTTGCAAAAAGCAAAGTTATTCCAAGCTTTAAAACATGCACAACAGGTGTCATTTAGAAATATCACTCTTTTACATAAATCATTCTAATCATAAATTTATCTACACAGAATTACACTATAATACTGTAACTTACCTGCTATCAGGCAATGCAGAAAGTTCCAAACTTTCATGGGGCACTGAGACAAAATATTGCTCAATGTTATAAATACTGTTGAATACTTGTATAACTACTTCTTCCCTATTGAGCTTTTAATAAAAAACAATTTGTCACTTTCTTTGATGGCTCAGAAGTGACAAGAGTGGAGCCTTTCAGAGACGCTTCTCATATCTCCCCTTATTGAGCAAGTATCAGCTAGGTGCCTTGTGCACACCTTGACTATCCTTTCACCAAACAGTCCAACAATTTTCAATTTCCAGTTACTGTGAGGACACTCAAGCATCTACAGGGGCCATTTCAGCCACTGAATGGACTCATGATTCAATCAGGACTAACCTGTACTGGCTTTGGAAAACAAGCTTTTAGATGAACTCATTATCTATTTTATCCAAAGCCAGTGGAAAAATGCATGCTGTAGTGATACAGGAAGAAGGTCTGTGACTGGCATATCACATACTTTTATTTGCAGAAGAGTTTTGTTATGGTCATCTTCACATGAGGTCTGTGATTGAGGTGCAAATATAATTACCAAGCTTGCATTCTATGACATTGTACTACCTCCTCCTCCCGGTAGAACAAGGCCATGTAAATCACTATTTATGGTCGGTTGAGAAACATCTTTCTGTGCTGCCCCCTACTGGTGTAACATTGGACTCATTGAAAGGTTTTTCTCAAGTGGTTTTTAATTATCATCAAAGTGGACAGAGCTGGAAACAAGGAGAGGAGATAGTGGATTCTTCAGGAGAGCTGTAATATCGATGAAATCGGCTCCTGTCCTTATGACGCCAGCAGTGACCTTGGCAGTGACTGCAATAGAATTTGTGTGAAGAAAGCAGAAGCTTCCCAGAGGGTCCAAGAGTAAAATCTACAAGGGAGAATAGTGGTCAAGTCCATGAGCACAGCATAAGTCCAGTGTAGCTGAATAAATGTAAAGATAAAACACTGTAGAGAAATGGAAGGATGCTAGAGCCAGGCATGAGAAACTGTGAGCCACAATCACCGGGAGGACTTCAGGGAGCTTGCCTTGACTTCAGGACCAATGGGTCTCAGTAATGTACTCCAGATGGTTAATACTTTAGTTACCCTAGTAACCATGTCTCAATGCAGCACCAACAAAGGCCCCTCCTGAAATATCTGCTGCTTTCCCTCACTGTTGCTGGAAACAATGGATGATAATAATTACCAAAGCATAGAGAAAGAAGCTTCGAAATTGAATGAGTATAGGCATAAATCACTAGCTTCTAACTTATTCTTTGTATGTAGAGCTTGAGGCTGGGAAGTTCTGGGCATTCCAGTGCAGTCCCCAGGCCTCAGACACTCAGAAATCTGTGATGGCCAACAATACAATTATCCATGTGGGTCAAAGTTGCCAGTCACTTGATCAGCAGAATTTAGATTGCTCTTCAACTGGGCTTCGTTTTTGTTCTGCAAAACCACCTTTTATATGAATCAAATTTTTATTTTCATTTACTCTTTAATATATCTATACATCAACTTTACACATCTTTAAAATGTTACAGTAAGCAAATAACTTTACTTTTCTTACTGTAAATATTCAATAATCTCAGTTAAGCCAGAAAAAAAACAGTAATTCCAGTTTTTATTTTCAAAAGGAGAAATAAGGTTCTCGAGGAGGATTATTTTTATATCTATTTCTCTTACAGAAAGAAAGCGTTGATAAGAATCATGTAGTTACATACAATGATTTTCTCTTTTTATCTTCAAACTCACACAAAATGACTTCATTGGTATGAAGCATTATACTTTAGGTAGGCACCATTTTTTTAACCTAGTTAAACAAGCTCAATGGGTAAATATCCTTTCACCCCTCCTTCTCTTTACTCCTCATTCTTTCCTTCCTTCTTTGGTCCATCCATCCAGCACTTCCCTCCCCATCTCTCTCTCCCTTTGCTTTCCTCTCTCCCTCCTCTCTCTTGGTGTTTCCCACCTGCTCCCTATCATCATTGAGGACATCAGTTTATGTGGGCCCTGCAGTTCCCTCTGAGTCCTGAATCCTCTACACAAGTGAGGGTTCAGGAATTTGTGATATACCTTGGAGTCCCTTCTTGGGTCACCCTCTAATGTAGGAACTCCATTATATCTGTCTAACCCCTTGTCTCTAAGGATCCTACTACCTGAAGCCATCTCCCCCAAGATTCATGTTAGTCTGTGGGGGCTTATTGACATGGCAGTTACCATTGTTTGGACTGGGATTAGTACCTTGGTTTACACATTCTAAAAGTGCAAGTATCTTCAAGGATCGAACTTACATTGTTGTTTACTCACTCATAAATTGTAGTGAACAATGTACATACAGTTGCTATTTCTTAATATATACTTCTAGATGAATTGTTCACACTGAGAATAATTTTCTGAAGATAAAGACATATAAATAACCAATTCCCATGCTAGTTATACACAGGCATAAACTTGACAATCAAAGGTTCAAGTTTTGGTGATATTTGTGATGAATAGTTATGAAGGCAAGTCCCACATAAGTATTTGGGGAATATCTAATTGATGTGAGCAGATAATCGCATATTTGGTGGGACTATTCTCTGGATAGGGTAATAGGATGAACTCATATCACATCCATGTCTACAGGTAATGTTGAGAAAGGGGCAAATCCCACTTAACAGTCTGCGAGTTCAGTAATTTGGCATATTTTTTCAAACTCACAGACTTGCTTGATTATGAATTACAACTAAAATCATAAGCAAGAATAAAACCCACGTTCCTCTAAGCTATTTAGTTGTGTATGAACCACAGGTATGACTCTTATCATTTCATTTTCTTCCTTTTTTTTTTTTTTTTTTGGTTTGGTGAGAGTTGACCTTGATACTAGAGGAATACTTATGGGTAAATCATTAAGCAAGTTTTAAAATAAAACAAAAAAATCAAAGTGTTTTTCTTGTTAGATTAGTGATTAAAAAAGAGTGTCATAGATGACTAATAACAAGTAGTTTTATGATATTTATAAAGGATATTTTAATGAAATATGAAGAATGAGGTTTTAAAATTTCTACATACTTTCATATTAAAGCATACCATTCTCTATGTTTAGTAAATTCAGGAAACTCAGAAACTTGTGTTCCAAATTTTCATATAAGCATTATTTAGGATTCAAAAAATTAATTTTTGTATTGCTCAATAGTTCTTGAAGTATCTATGAGCTTGTGGGTTATGGTTGTTTTTGCTATAATTGGGTTAAATAAGATACTGATCCCTTTAAATTCAGTTGTCAAAGATTGTTTAACAGTTGTATTTTAAATTCATTTTATTTTTAAAATTTTAATAACAAAAATTCAATTTATAGCTTAACAGAAGTGCAAATATGTATATATATATATATATATATATATCTTCACTTTAATAAAGCCAATCACCAGATTATTGAACAAATCCATCTAAAGAATTCACCTGTTTTGAGATGCTCCACCCTTTCTATCATGTCCAGTGACTTGCTTTTGTATGCTAATTTGCCTTTTTTCAAAATGCCACTTAAACATTCTCATGTCTTTCCGTTTCACTTAATACAAAAACAGTTGCTATACTGATGTTATTGAATGTACAAATGATTCTTTTTATTGCTAAGTCATTTTCTATTGTGTTTACCAAAGAAATGATGGTCAGGATACCTTACTCAATGGAACACCT
Organism: Typhlomys cinereus; assembly: GCA_023101885.1. Lineage (NCBI taxonomy): Eukaryota > Metazoa > Chordata > Mammalia > Rodentia > Platacanthomyidae > Typhlomys > Typhlomys cinereus. Next base: position 1,178,465 of record JALPQD010000226.1, read on the forward strand.
TCTTGCTAAACATAAGGACATCACCATGTTGATTTTACTAAGTGGAAAGCAGAAGATTTTATGTGGACTATCACAATGACAAGTGTAGATTTACATACAACCTTCAGGGTTCCAAGGTCTGCATGCTTACCTAACTATCCTGTTAGGTACCAGAGTAGGAGCAGGAATTGAATCAGGCTGGGTCAAGAGGGCATTTTCAGAAAGCTGAAAACCAAGCCACCTTCATTATGGAATCTAACCTCTTATATAATGTTGAACAGTGAGGAAATGATAATGCCTGTATACTGTGTGGAGGGATGGATGACATCAATAGTGGCAGACACTCTACATGTGCAAGGTCAACAATAGGTGAGGCTATCACCAACAATACAGTCTTGCCAACCTTACACATGCTAATATGTTTTAATGGCGCCATTCATTGTGGAGAAAGTACAGGCTGCTAATATGGATAAAGGTCAACAGTAAAGCTCTGTGCCAGTCTTTTAGATGTGCTAATTAATGTCTAGATGACTTCTGAACAACAGGAAGAAATATAAAAAGTACATCTGCCTTAAACCCAATTTTGAGATAGGACAAAATCCATCCCTGCCCCTTATGGAAAAGCCTACAGCTATGCTTGTATAGGAGGCACATTGCAACTAAGACAATGAGGAATGTCCTTGGCATCCCTCTTGTAGAGCTGGGAAGTCTTGCTCTTGAGTGTTCCCTGAAGCAACCAAGGAAAGAGGTCAGTGAAAGGAAATTACTATAAGTAAACAGGAGGGGGAGGGACTGACTAAACATACTTGATGGGATTTTTGCTAAAAGAATGGCATGTCAGAGTTGTCAGAGTTGAATGACTTCTTCTTATATTGATCCCACAGGGTTCTTAAAAAAATCTACACAGAGGAAGCAGAACTATACAGTGAACAGAGTCTAGCATGATGCCTAATCAGAAGAATTGAGAATAGTTTCATTAACATTTCATACAAATGGTGCATACTGTACAGATCTACTTCAGCAATCTAAAAAATAAAAACAGGTGTTTTTGATTATGTGCAAAGTATGACAAAATTCAACATTTTGTCTGCCTATGATGAAAACTAAGGTTGTTGGAAGTATCTGGCTAAATCAGTTTCTAGTAAATGGAGCCTTGATTCAAAAGAAGCTATGTGTGGTTCTGGAGATCAGTTTCTAATTCATAGTTTTATTTCTGTTTTATGAAATCTGATGTTCACTGAGTAGATAAGATTTAAGTCTTTTATAACAAAATGGCAAAGTAACACTAAAGAATAATACTAGAACTTGTTCAGTTCTTCCAAGAACTTGTTTGCTTTGAAGTGCTTTATTAAAAAATTCAACTTAAAATTTGCATTATATTTTGATCTTCCTGCAGTTGAAGAATAAAATCTTTCATGGTTTTGACCACAATACTTTATGCAGTTAGTTGTATGTACTACATAAAAACCTTGCATTCAGCATTCAACTTCATAATAGAAAAGTCTAATTTTATGGTTTTAAACAGATAACACTAAACATAGACTATTAGTAGGATGAATGCATTTGTTTCATCAATTAACTTAACAAATGTTATTGATCATGAAGCATGTAGTGTAGCATATCTAAAGACTAGCATATTTGTTTTCTGAATATAATGTTAGCCATTTGGTGATACTTTACTCCTTGCTTCAAGTAACATTTTTGAACCATCTGTACTGTTATTGCTGAAATTATTTATTACATTAAGGAATGAAATACAGGCTTTTTTATTTTTCAAATATATAGCTCAATTTGCTGACTGATAGACACACATTACAAACACTTCACATTTTAATTTATTTCATATCACTCCCTTTTATTCATTTTTTTCTTTTATTCATTTTGACTCTTTGTATTAAAGAAATTTAGAATCAAGAGGCTCCATAAATTTTTTAGCTAGTGTTGACCAATTGTAAAATATCAATAAAATTGTATTCTTATAATTTAATTTTGAATTACTTTCATATTAATCTGAAAAATACAGAGGTATAGTACAAATTTTATTTGGTTTCTCCAGATCATTAAACATTATACAATGTTTTTATAATATTAAAATAAAGCAATTTGACACTTGTAAAGTAGTAGAGCCCTATTTCCTTGTATCACATTAATACACTTCTGTGTGATGCTCAAAACAGAAACAATTTTTTATTACTACAATGTTCTTCTCTTTACAGTTATTCCCTTCCTTCCTCAGGTATCAATATGCCCTACCTCACCATTGGTCACCAAGAATATGATTTTTATTTCCTTTACTTTGTGTTTTCAAGAATGAAATCTTCATGGTCTTTGCAGCATGTGCCCTTCAGGATTTTCTGGCTTCATACAGCAGAATATCCACAATCTCAATGGAGAGATAATGAGAAAAGTCCCATGCAATGGGACAAGATATGGTGATTGACCTCAGTACCTAAGGACCTCCAGGGAAGTTTTGGAGAGCAACAGCCACCAAAGGCTGAAGCTACAGGCTATTATGAAGGACCGAAGGCTGCAGCAGAGTGTAGTCAGGGGCCTGGACATAGGAAGAACTGACACTGTACCCCAGGTTAAGTAGCACATGTGCCTGTGGATTTTCTCTCTTCCTGAGATGGAAGAAGAGTCCTGAAATTATTAGTGTGATAGATGACCTTCTCCTCTTTCTTGAATTTTTTTAACTAGATGTTAATTACTTCTGTCTAGATGATTTAGTCTGATTTCTGTTTCTCTGGTCGTTGCCAAAAGCACTTCTAAGTAAAAAAGTGCCACATACAATGCTGCATATAGAGACAGGTAACATGAGTAACATTACTAATGTCAATAATAAACCAGTTATGTTTTACTGAGGTTCTGTCGAGTGCCAATCGTTTTTCATTGGAACTTCTTTTTCAAATACTTCATACTATGGAAGCAGTAAAAAAAAAATGTGAAGGAGATTGGGGAGATAGTCTAGTGGTTAAAGTCTTTGTCTCACAAATAAAAGGACCTGGTTCAAATCCAAGGACCCACATAAACATGCCAGGCAATAAACCTGAGCCAGGAAAAAAAACCCAGCAAAACCATAAGGGGATAGTGCAATCTAGAATAACTCCTGATGTCATCCTTGGACCTCCATAGTCACACATGTAAAACACACACACACACACACACACACACACACACACACACACACAGAAAATTCATGAACTAAATAAAACATGTGACAAAAGAAAAAATATAGAGAAATAGTGTCCTGTTGGCTTTAAGCAGTATTTTTTAATTATAACAAAACCTTTTCTATACAAATTGGATGAGTGAAAAATTAAAGTCAATGCTCTGAGAAACAATCTATTCAGGTGACAGTTCGATTAAAAAGACTCCTAGTGGTCACCAACAGTCAATGCAGTTAAGCTTTTAATGTTTAAGGAACCAGAATACACCACCAATGCAAGACTTTCGAGTTGTGCTGCTCAGGTTGTGACATTTGTCTGTCAAGGCTCTCACTCTATGTTTGCTGAAAAGTTGTTTTCAATGCATGTAGCTGTATGGTAATTGAGTTCTAGCATAGCTGGTAAGTTCTGTACTGTTTTGAATGACAGTGATGTCAATGGTCTTGCTTAATAATTGATTACATTTTTTAAATGATTAGGTTTGTTTCTGAATTGCTCCATTTTTAAAATAAATTCTGATAAAAGGTACAATTACATAAAATATCCCAAATTTACTAGAAAAGCAAAACTTTTGTTCCTTAAATTCCTCTGGACAAAGCAGCCTTTCTTTTAATAATCTGTAATTATTTGATTTTTATTGACTAGCTTGCTGTGATTACCACTTTGTAATGTACCCACTTTTTTATTACTCGAGTTGTTTTTGCTAACCTGGGTCTTTTGTGTTTCCATATGAATTTTAAGATTGCATTGTCTGTTTCTATAAATAATTTCCTTGGTATTTTGATTGGCATTGCATTGAATGTATTGCTTTTGGTAGGATGGTCATTTTTATGTTATTAATTCTAAAGATCCAGGAGCATGAGAGAGAGGAAGGGAAGGAGTATGGAGGGAGTTGAGGTTACCAATTTTTTTATAACTATACCAAAAATTAAAAATAATAATATAATTGAAGTCTTAGCTAGTACCCCTGTATTTTAAATGATAACTCTAAATGTCTTATAATAAAAAATCTCACTTAATGTTATGAGTGAATTGATATTTGTAAATACAAGTTCATTGACTAATACTATCACTAGATTTTTATGTATATTCATAATATTTTGTTAATGAGTGGTGAATAATTTCCCACTTTAATTAAAGATTTTTGCGGCATCAGCACAGGGAAACATCAGTCATTATGACCTTTATGTGGCTTAAATGCCTACTTAACCTAGTGATAAACTAGAATTTTTAAAAAAACATGAACATGATATAAATAACAACATGCGAATAATATTGATATAGAGAATATTATAAAAGGCTAGAAGAAAGGATTTAAGAAGTCATCACCATAAAGATGATATTACATTCTTAATATTACACAAAAATACACATATTGATGTATGACACAATAAATAATTAGCATGTCTTACACGTTTACGTGCATCAATTATGCATACTTTTATTTTACATAAGAAGATACATTCTTTAGATAATAATTTCCTAACTCCAACAGGTAAAATGTGAAAAAGCATTAAGTATTTAAATGAGAAGTTCAATGGGAGATATAAAACAACCTTTCTTACTCGCTAATAGGACATTTAGACCAATAATGATGAGAAACATTTATGATTTAAATAATTTGAAATATGGTTTAAATGTGCAAATTAATGAAATTGATATAACTTATTTCTCCTTGTAATGATGACTTCATACCTGTCTTTTCAGGGAGGAAAGCTGGTTAGAAAGCAGTCCTTCATCAAAGGTGGATTGATGGTCATTCAACAAGAAGTAGCATGTATTGTACTCCTTTGAGATAAAGAATGTTCCCTATAACTATTAGATAGTAAGCTACCATCTAAATGTTTATCTTTGTGCCCTTAGATCAGAGAAATACTCAACACTTAACCAAGAAGTATCTTCCTTCAATGGAGATGGCATAATACAGAAAATCACAGTAGGCTAAGACAGACTGCAAAGACAAAGCAACTGTGGACAGCTGTACCCTAAACAAAACATCTAAATCACTCCCGTTCATGGTTCAGGGAACTGAGAGGAAGATGTGGTGGTAATAATGGGAGAGCCTGGGATGGGAAGATGTGCACCTGGATCTCTGTTCACATCAGAGCCAAAGCACGCAGGAAGTCAATGCAGAGAAGTCTGTGTCTACCAGACCTCCACAATAGCAGGGCTGTCAATACTTTCCCCAGGTAAAAGGTTGATCTCACAGAAGGATATCAGGAAATGCATGCCACTCTGAGGGACTTTCTGGGACTGATGCTGGACAAATGGGGAAACTTTAGTCAAAGATTTTCCTACTGACGGGTGCCAGGCTCTTGTTAATGCAGGCATCCTGGTCACTCAGGAAGGGAATTATGGAAGCTTGGGGAAGAGTAGCTGAAAAGGAGAATGAATAGGTTGGGCATGATGGAGAAGGGGGTGGAGGATGAAACATTAACTCATTATAGCTATATATGAAAGATGCAAATAATAAAGCAAACTATATGGCTTTAAGGAAAACCGTGGAATGCACTGCCACTTATAAAGTTATTTTTCAATGTCTTGTACAATGATTCAGTCTACTTATATTACTCTAATTTACGAATACCTAGATCAATTTTCATCAAAGTAAAGCACAAATTACAGTCTCACATTGAAATAGAAAATAGGAGAAACTAAGATTATCAAACATGAAAGTCTTATCCTTATGTCATTCTGTCAAATTTTAAATTTTGTTCATCTAGCATCCCCTTCAAAAATAAAGTAACAGAAAACATTCCAATAGTAAAACACACATGCTTTATTCTGGTTTTAATTCTTTTATATCAATTAATTATCTAAGATTCTTACCGAAGTCAGACCAATTTTTTTATTTTCATTAAAACTATATTTATTTGAGAAATATATCTATCAGACCAATTTTTTTATTTTCATTAAAACTATATTTATTTGAGAAATATATCTATCTATCTATCTATCAATTGATCTATATATCTATCTCATAAAGAAGACTGAATAATGTAGATGTAAAAGTATAAAATTAGGCTTATAATAATGCAATCCAAGACAATTTACCATAATTTCAGTGGTTTTCTCAAGCACTGGCTAAAATTAATCTGATACTTTAAACACTCCTAGTATGCATATGATTGCAAATCTTGACATCCCTATATTCGAATAACCAGACTTATTAGAGACTTAATGGTGGCTAAATGAACAAAAAGATATCAAGAAGAACTGGACTTTCTTTGCAAAGTACATCAACTTGCACTCTTGCTCCTGTTCAACAACTTCATGTAATTTTTCCCTGAAATGTACTTTCACCTTTCACTTACAATATCCTGAACTGCTATTCTAAAATGACAAAAGGGTATAACCCCACCATTACTATCACATGTTCTCAATTCTTTTTAATATTTAATATTATTCAAATATATCATTGTCCTTCATGGCAGAGGTAGTTTTATTTCTTTAATCAGAAGTAGTTAACAACTATTTAATTATCTTTTGAACTTCACCTTTAAGTCAAAGAGATAAAAACTGTCTGTGGAGACAGCTAATAGATTTAGGTATACCAAACTTTTAGAGAAAGTCTCTGGAGAAAACAGGAAGCAATAGTTCTAACAAAGCAAATTTTCTTTGGATTCTCAAATACTAAGCAATTTTTAAAATACATTTATTAGTTGAAGCAGTACACAGAGAAGAAAAAAACACATGCTTCTTTACTTTCTAGTAACCCTGCTAGAAAACTGAGCACTTAAAATGATTATGTATTTTAGCTGCAATTATGGAACCAAAAACTGGAAAAGTACTGACAGAAAAGAAAACTGTCAGCCTTTTCTGTCTGCAATATCTTGTTTCATGGAAAAATGAATAAAAATCAAATATTTACAAAAGGTAAAATATCATTTATTTAAAAGTAATAAGCTGTGCAAAATCCTGAGATTTTTAAAAAATAAATAAAAATTTTCACAGTGTATGCCTCAAAGGTAACAATTAATATGAAAATCTGTAATGTTGGTTGAGTAGTCCTGATCTGAGATGTTTGGATTAAAGGAATGCTTTGTTTCTTGACTTTATCTAACTTTTATACCATGTACATATGTGTTAGATAAAATAATTTGATAAGTCTAATGTAAAAAAAAAACTTCTAATTTCCCATATGCCTTACTACATGTTCTGAGATTTTGTTTATAAAATATTTTGGGCTTGCTCTTTGATTGCTCTTTGATCACTTACGGTAGCATGTGGTGGGATGCACTTGTGGAAAAATGTTCAAAAGTTTCTAATATTGAAGCATGGCAGATTTCAATTTTTCCAATTTAGACATGTTTAAATTGTGTAATTAAGTGTATATCTTTTTGATTTGCATAATAAGTGAGCATATCAACTCCCAGAATCTGCTATTATAAACATTTTTCTTTTTTTTCTTTTCATGATTCCAACTTTTTTTTATTATTATTTATTCAACTGTGTGCAAGTGCGTGTGTATGTGCGCGCGCGTATGTGCGTGTCTGTGTGTGTAGAACCACGGACGAATTCGCGAACCAGCATGGACTCCTCCACCTCCTTCTGCCCAGGGATTCACAGGCTCCGCCCTACCAGGACCAGAAGCGCAGGCCACCCCCGCTTCTGCCTGGCGTCTATACGTGGGATCTGGGATCTGAACTCATGACCTTCCGCCTGCAAGGTGGAGGCTTAACCCCTGAGCCACCTCTCCAGCCCTATTATAAACATTTTTCATTACTATAGTATGTTTGTCACAAATGATGCAATAATGATTATATCCTATAATTAGTAAACGTTGAATTATACTATCACATCATTTCCCTAATTCCAGACTTTGCTTTGTTAAAAAGTGTTTAAACTATTTGGGCTGGACAGATGGTTCAGGAGTTAAACCTCTGTCTTGCAGGCAGAAGATCCTGAGTTCAGATCCTAGATCACAGATAAAAACACCAGGCAGAAACAGTGGTGGTCTGTATTATCAGCTCTGGAAAGTGAAGCCTGGGAAACTGCAAAACAAAACAAAGAGCAAAAAGTGCTATCCAGGTTGATTTATGAAGTCAAATCTGGGCCACCACAGGCACACACATTGCCCACTGATTATGCTGAATATATTAAATTCGAAGGGACAACTTCCCAGTACACAATCAGAGCTTCCAGCCCAGCTCATGCTTCTCACTGACCCCTGCAGAATGGCCCCGGTTCTTCCACACTCCACATGAAAATATGAATCAAAAAACTTTCAAAAAATACTCACAGAAACACAGACACACAGAGAGAGACACACAGACATACACACAAAAATTTAAAAAAAATATTTATTTAAAATAACAATTTAGTTGTTGTTTTCTCACCTTTCCCCACACACTATCTGATTCTCTATTGTTTAACATTGCATTCAGAGTACAAAATTAGATTTAGTTATCTTTCTATTGGCTATTTTTGGTTGTAATAATTTCTCAAATTTCTCTTAATATTGATGACTACGAGAATTTTGGGAATTATTTGGATAAGTTTCTGTTGATTGCACCTTAATTGTGATGTGTTTGATCATTGTCTCATTATTTTGTGAGTGCACTGGGATTATGTGGTTTTCTGGTCTGGGTAGAAAAGAAAAATTGAGAGGCGTCTCTTCCTCTTGTCATAATAAGGGTACTGCTCTGAGACTGACAATCTACATTACAGTTGACTTTTTCCATAGGCTTATCTTCTATCTACCTATAAGTCATCTGCATATCAATCAGTTATCACTTAGTCATCAGCTCTCTATTATCAATCATCCATCTATCTCTATAATCTGTCTACATACCTACCTACCTGTCTGTGTATTATCAATCTAACAATAAATATTCTCTATCTTTTCCATATTGCTTTCAATACTATCACACAATCTTGCTTATTGTAGCTTTGTAATAATTCTGAATTTAGAGTAGTGTTGATTCTCCAACTTTGCTTTGAGTATTGTGTTGAATTCATCTTTTGTATCTAAATCAAAATTTAAAATTCTGCTTGTCACCATTAGGAAAATAACCCAGATGATTTAGACTGAGATTATGCTGAATATATTAAATTAGAAGGAAGTGACAACTTCCCAGTACATGATCAGAGCTTCCAATCCAGCTCATGCTTCTCACTGACTCCTGCCTTCAGAATGTCCCTGGTTCTTCCTCACTCCACATGAAAATGTGAATCAAAAAACTTTCAAAAATATCATCCAGGTGTTTGTCCCACCATACTTGAATAATGATGCAATCTATAATTTAAAAATTTAATGGACACCATTAGTCTAGTCTATTTTTGATTATGTACCTGATACATTTATAAGAAACAGTTTCTCAAATGTTAAAAGATTTGTAAGTGTACATATATCTATGGATTTGAAATCTTGGCTATCAGTTGCCTTGAAAATTAAAATGGAAATCAGTTTTCATTTTTCCTATAGCATTTGGAAGTATTTATTTATTCATATTCCTGGCACTAATTTGTGATAATTTTGATAAATATTTGGTAATGTGCTAAAGGTATTTTTGTGTTACTATACATTTTTTATTTTCTAGCTGACATTTGTTAGGTATGTAGCAATTTTAAAAATATATTTTAGATAATTTCTTAGTACAATCTAAAAGCTTTATTGTAAAGTTAAATTAAAGTTCATAAGAATTAATTGACAATTGAATTTCCACAGATGGAATTTTTTTTCAATCATATAGTGATTTTAGTAAGGAATATGCCTTTAAATCTTATCTTCAAAAGCTTACCTGTTATTTTCATGTTTTGTCTTCACTTCACAGTCTTTATTATTGAAACTTACATGTGGTGGTAATTAGATTTCTACAAATTTTTTATGTTACTTTGATGTAGACTTTCAATTAAGTAAGAATTGATGATTTTTTTGTCTTTTTATGACTTTTCATTCAAATTGTAGCCATTTGTCAAAAATAAATGAGAATATCGACAAAATTTATATTCCTCAATTTATATTCCTCAAAAGGGCAGTTGCTCTGCTTGCCTACTGCAAGGTTGTCATGGACATGTTTCTACTTCTTCAAATATATGGAGATGGTTTGCTATGCTCACTAGATATAGAACAAAGTTAAGACTATGAAACACCAGTAACCAATGTGGAGTTGCAGCAATGTGCTTGCTTCAGGCCTGTGTCTCATGAAAGAAACCAAGAGAGCTTTTCGGAGCTGGCTGGCATCCAAACACAGAAGTTGCCATCATCTCCAGGACATGTTGCTACCTTGAAGATGCCACTGATTTAGCATAATTATTATATTCTCAATTTTCCAACACTACTTAAATCATGTTTGTTGTGTTTTGATTCATCATTGTCAATGGCAATTTATCTGGGGTTTGTCTCAGTGTGCCAAGGTTTTCATTAATTCCATTGGGTGCATGGTGAACTCTTTGTTATTTTAAATGAAAGCTTTTCCTTGGTTTTTGCAATCATTTTCTATTTTGGGGAGTCATTCCTAGATTCCATTAATTGTGCTATTTTGTTAAATGTATCAATTAGGCAAAAAAAAAAAATCCCACTGCTTTTCAGAATCTATTCTTTATAGATTTTGGGGTCAAGTTGACCTGCTTTTGAATCACTCATTAAGTAACAGAGTCACCCTGTGCGAGTCACCCAACACTTCTCAGCATTATTGTTTACATTTCTAACCCTGCTTCACAGAGTTGTGGTTACAGACAACTATAATGAAATTTAGATTGTAGATATAGTCAATGTTTACTGTAGCACATGGAATATTCTAATTAGCTCACAAATTATGCTTCAGGATCCTGTGTGCCATGAGCTCCTTTGTGTTCAGGATTTATCTCTTTCTCCCTTTGTCTCCACTCCCATGATATTTCACACATTAATATTATCCAAAAGTCTCTTTCACAGAGAAATTTTTGCAGCCATTTTATCAAACACAGGTTCTCATCTACTGTTTTATTTTTGTCAAATGTCTTGCTTTTCTGTCCTAATAATACTTAATTTTTAGCAACTTCATTATTTAACTGAAACTAGCAGCATTTTGGCCACGAATGAAGTTTTTAGGTACACAACCATCCTTGATCTAGAACTTTCTTCCTGTTGCTTCTTTAATTTTCTTTTTCACTCTCTTCTTTTTTTCTAAACTACCAGTGACCAAATTAGCTAAAACAACATACTTGCTGGTTATTATAAAAGCCAAACTTGCTGGTTATTAAATATGAAATTTTTCATTGTCTAATGATTTTCTAAGTATTTCAAAATGTCTTATTTTTGCTGTAATATTTATTCTTTATGAATTTCTGAATCTTTCATATATCTAAAGCTGAAAATTATTTTGATATTGCTGTCATCTCACTTTGTTTTCATTTCTTCCTTTTAATCATGTTTTCTGAAGGAGACACAAAATAACTATGTACAAAAGCATATTTGCAGAAAGTGAAGGCTTCCATGTTTTTGAACCTCCACTTCATCTTTTTCCTTCTTCTGTTATTCCTAAATACTTTACATGGATCATGATGATATATTATATTTATTAGATGTTTTATACACTACACATTGCCCAATTGCCAATTATTCTTCCGTACATGAGAGCAGGTAGTTCCAAGCATGACCAATTATCAGGATTGAGCCCTTTTAGTACCTTGTCACTGCTGTATAAGTACTGCTAGTTTTTTTTTTTTTGAATCTCAACATGAAGAGTTTCATGTTCACATGTAATTTATAGTATAAATGCATGTACATTTAAGTTCTCTATGTATACATTAACACATTCATTCATGTATCCGTCTATCATCAAATAATTAATCTCACAGCTCTACAAATTTGGGATATGTGCTCATAAATCTTTCAAAAGAAGCAAATCTAAAGTTGAATTTAGTCTGTTGTTGTCTCCAAAATATTTCCAAATGTAGCATAGGAAGTACTATTTTTTTGGTATTCTAGTGTGTAAAATAAAGAAAATTCAATTATTTAAAGATCTGGGCAAATTCAGAGATTGTAGCTCTGAAGATGTTATAAAATATATCAGAAAATCAAAAAAAAAAACCACAAAACAATTATTAGAAAGCGTTTTCAGGCTTGGAAAGGTTTTAGGGGAGCACAAGCTTTCCTATTACTCAACCCCCCCATTATCCTGTGTCAACTTGTCTCATCTTGTCCTCTGTCTCAGAAGCTTCTGTGTCTGGATGACATGAAAAACAATCAATTGCCTCAGGAATTCTGCTTGAGATTTCAAATTAGAGTTGAGTTATATTTAGAAGGGAAAAGGATAATGCAGATCAGACTCTTTCCATGTTCTCTGTTAACAGGATCCCTTTTGTTAACAGATGGCCTTGCATAACAGATTATTTTCTGTTTTGGGGAACATATACTTCCTTTATAGGTTTGGAGGGTAGATGACACCAAATTTCCCACTATTTTAGTGATGTGAATATTTAACACATCAACTACCTTCTTATGTTTAAGTTGGTCCTGAAATATTCAGCCAAGATGATGTTTTTAGGCTATAAAAGCTGGGCAGGTTCTTTGACACTCAGCCCTTTTGTATGCAATCCATATCTGGGGATGTTCATCTCACAGCTTGCTGTAAGCTGTCTCATCCTTAGATTTATAGCAGGCCTGTTTCCTGCTAGTACCATTTGTATCATTATGCGGAGGTACACAGGGCACTGAAGGTACAGACATGAAGGGGGGTTGGTGAGTATTCCATATTTAAAGATACAAATTTGTTTCTGTTATGACAAGGAAATATTTACTTTGTGGCAATTACTATTGTCTGCTTTGTCACTGCTACGTGTTCCCTTGTGTGTTCTGTTCCTTGATTTTTCTCTGGTCAATAGGGATAAATTACCTAACAAAGAGTTATGTCTATATTTTATGTGTTACAAATAATACTCTAGACTGCTTTCTACTGGATTAGAATATTTTCATTGAATTAAGTTAGATCTTACTGATGCATGGCTTATTTAAAATCACTATTGGGATACCAGTCAGAATAAAACTTAGCGACCCATAAACTTTTGCATTTGTTGTTGCTGTCTTAGAATGTTGTCATATTAATGAAAAAGCATGCTCCTTGTTGAAATATGTAAGCTTTCCAATAAAATACCTTCACCAGTAACCTATATCCTATCAAAATGTTGCCACCCAATTTTAGGAATGTTAGTGTGATTTCCATCTATAATATATAATACCAAATATTTGATGCATAATATCAAATGATTTTTCAGAAAAGAGAAATCTGTGTAGGTATTTTTTATAACTCTTTAGTATGATACTAAGTCTTGAATAATTCTTCTTAATACATGACTTTAACATCATCCAATTGCAATGATAAATAGGATTCTCCAGTATTTTACTATCTTTTGAAATGTTCCCTGAATTATTAGTGTATAACTCTGAGTATGTGTCTTCTATCATTCACTTTATTGAGAATTTCTCCATCTGGTTTAAAATGAAAACAAAAAGATTTGGCAGAAAAAGGCACATGATTTCTTAGGAACATATACAGAAACATACACAATACTTCCAAGCTCAATTGACATGTTATACGAAATGTTCGATGGTATCATACTAGAAATGGATTTGTATCATTCTGATAGCAATAAAGTGCAGAACATTAAAAAATGAGCATAAATTTTAAAAAGGAGTATGATTACTAGTTTCCTTCCCATTTAATTGAATTGTACAATATTATCAAATAATAGTAATACATGTTACTGTTTTAGCTTGTTCAGCAAATTATAAATTACCAAGTTATTTCATCAACTTTGAAATGAATATCTGTAGATAGAAAACAATGACTTTAACTTCAAAAGTATTCTCCTACAAATCTATTTGTGCTGCTTCTTGGCTCAAGAATAAAACTATAAAATAAACACTGAGTATCTTAACAAGTATAATGGAAAAATATCATTCCATAAATTAATAGTTTAAAGGGTAGTGGAGTTGACAATGAAGAAGATGATCCGACAAAATGGATATTTGACAAGTGTCTACTGACCAATGAGACATCTTGGAACACAAGGAAATGCAACATGTGTACTAATTTTCCTGTCTATTCCCATGTTAATTAGCCACATGAGAATATTCACCTTATCTAAGGTATTTGTATATTCAAAAATCTTATTATCACTCTTAAAGTGAATAATCTCTAAATTATGATCACTGGGTAGGGAAATCTGTTCTCTTGGAAACTTTGCTAATAATTTTATTGTGTACTTCATAAGTGAAAATATATTTCCATTTTTGTTTTCTCATTCCTATCATTCATCAGGTTCCTTTCCATGTTCTTCATGACCATTCTTATAGTGGAATGAAAAAATGAGAGATGTAGTTCTTCCATGTGCTGTTCAGTATTCTGCATCATTTGCTTTGGGAGCTCCTGCTGCTTTACTCAGGAATTTTCTTTAATACGTTTTTGTATACATTCCTAACAGGTGTTGAGAACCCCCACTTGCTACTCACAAAAAAGACCATATTTCACAGTTAGAAGTGGGATGAAATGGAGGGTTATATTTCACTGGAAAATATATATGTTTAGGCTAGTAATTACCATTTACAGCATTGTCCTTAAAATGTCTAACAGTCCCTTGGCTCTTCTATATTATTCAAGCTCATTCTCAGACAAGAGTTTCTAAATAAAAAAACACATAAATCTTTCAAATCGCTCATCAAGATTCTTTGTGTGACCACAAATATTTTAAGCTGATGATGGTAGTATTTGTGTGCATGGACATAACATAAATCCATGGATCTACATCACTTAGTAACAGGAACTTAGTATGGTATGTAAATTCTAAGCTCAGGGTAGTTGTTTCCATTATTGAGAGAGAAGGAGAGAGAGAGAGAGAGAGAGAGAGAGAGAGAACCAGGAAAGTTAAGCAGCTTTCATGAAGCAGAGTGTATAGAATTTGACTATTACACAAAGAATTGTCGGGATCAACTGTGTTTGCTACAGAGGAGAAAGAGACAAAAGGTATTACCAAGTACTGAGGGATGGATAGAATTTATAATTACCAGTCACATGTTCTGTGATGTTATTTTATTCTAAAAATCAGCCAGATTTTGTTTTAGTATGAATACATTAGTAGGTTTTAGTACTTTCAAATCAAATGTCATGATATATTCTGTGATAAAATGTACATTTAATTTCTCTTTAGAATGCCCAAAATGTATTGCAAATTCCTTTATTTCCACATATCAACCTTAGTTGACCATTTAAGCAGATGAACCTTTCTTAATGATTTGGTTTTTACCCAGTAACGTCCAGAATAGGTCAGTGATGTTTCAAGACCACTTAGTTCTTTGATCTTGAAAAACTTGTTCTCAAGTTTCAAAGCTCTTAACATTGTATTGTTGATGGATAAGAGTGTCCTTAAAAGTCTTATAACTTTAAAATTCTGTTGTTCATTCTTTGTGCCCTATCAATGGCAATGCTTTGTCAAATTTGTTAGTTATTCCATTTCACTTCTCTAGGTCCTTTCTGGGAGGCAAAGTTTCAGTATGCTCTTGCTTTCTATCGTGGCCTTGTGTAAGCATCATTTCTTGACTATTTGTTGTCCTTCTTAAAGATTTTTTTCCACAAGGAAGCAAAAAACCTTTGTAAATTTTAATGTTTTAAGACTAGTTTTTCAGTTACCTGATATTTTAATAATATGCTTTTCAGTACAGCTTCAAGATAGTTTAGCATTAAATTGTTAAATTATTGTAGTGTATATATTAGATGACATGGCTCCTAAAAGACATACCCCCACTCCGTGATAGTTACTAAAGGTTAATCAGTAAAAGGATAAGAAAGTTATTTATTTATTTATTTATTTATTTATTTATTTATTTATTTATCCTTCTATGTTGTCTTATAAGCAGGCCACAGTTAGCCATACTCTCCTTTGGTTTAAAACAGCCCCAAAGCATTTTCTCCTTCTCAGATGCCAGGATTATCAGTCAATGCCCTTTGTAGACAAATTCTAATTCTTACCTGTGAAATACATCCATCAAAGTAAGCATATTTATTGATTAATAACAATCTACTTCAAATACCATAACATTAGATCCCTTTTCCGATGACCACAGTTAATTTAAGCCCTGCAGCTTTAAAAACCACAAACTACTGGCGTTTTTCATTTCTCT
This sequence comes from Typhlomys cinereus, assembly GCA_023101885.1. Lineage (NCBI taxonomy): Eukaryota > Metazoa > Chordata > Mammalia > Rodentia > Platacanthomyidae > Typhlomys > Typhlomys cinereus. The sequence continues at coordinate 1,194,710 of JALPQD010000226.1, forward strand.
GACAGAGGCCATCCTTGCCTCTAGTAGGCTTTCTCTTCTCCCTGAAACCTTCATTGCTGTGCCACATTCTCTGAATGTCCTCAAGCTGCCATCAGCTTAAGGGTTCTTGTTGGCATAGATTTATCTTGCTTGTCATTCTGTTTACTGCTATCTATGAGCCTTCCTGTTCTTTACCATATCCCTCATCCTGAATCACTTCAGGATTAGCAGTGGAATCTTCAATCTTTTTTTCTATAAATTTATTAAATATACATTCCTCTTTCCTTTCTTCCTCCTTTCTCTCCTGATCCCAGCTCATTGCTAAGTTTGGGTTCCCTCTGTATTGTGTGTTTTCGTGGAGGTCCAGGCCTCTGTGCAGACAGAGAGGCTGTTCCTTGAGCAGCCCACTGATATGGGCACTCCTTTACCTTTGTCTGACCCCTGGTCCCTAAGGACCCTATTGCCTGAAACTAACTCTCTTGAGATCCTTGCCAGTCCATGAAGGCATGCTGACATGTTAACCACTGTGTAGGTCTGATGAATTCAAATCCCATTACCATGAGATCCTGGATGTGGCTGTCCCATCTTGAGTGGAGTGACCTGTCCAGCAACAGAACTCTCCATATCTAGGCTCTTATGGTCTTACTGCACCCTCTTCTGCAATGTTCTGAGCCTCTGAATGGAGAGGGGATTTGGCCAGCCTGGCCCCAGGTGAACATTCCAGAGTTGCCAGTATTCTGTATTCAGGTTATTTGTTGTTATCCATTTTGCTATTCTTGTACTGTAGCACAAAGCCATATCATATCTGGGTGTTGAAATTCTGTCCTACCCAACAAGTTAGAAACTGTTAAAGAGGCCTTTACATAAGAGAAAGATTGAAGGAGAAGGAAGATCAGGGGTAGGGCACAATAGTGGATGAGGTAAACTTCTAGGACATTAACTTGCTGTCTACTAACCCTCCCCCCATAAGTATGGGGAAAACATGTCCAGTACTTCAAACCACTCCAAATACCAGAGATCAGGAAGGACACTGACCGTGGATTGGATCAGACATCTAGCTAATTATGGGTCTTTCTTAACAGTGGTCTTATTTCTCTATTGAACTTTGCCCCTTTTTCTTCATTCTCTTTGGGTTTTCTTTGTCTCAGCTTCCTTCTTTCATAGTTGTAAACGGTAATGAAAAGTTTTTTTCCCTTGAGTAGGTTATTATGAAGGCTTGGAATTAGGTTCCACTATAAGGGAGAATATGTGATGTTGATTTTCTGTGCTTGGAATACTTTGTTCAGTATGATTTTTTCCAGTTCAACCCATTTAGCAGCAAATTTGATTAATTTGTTTTTTTATGGCTGTGTAGTATTCTGTGGTGTATATGTGCCACTTTTTCATTATCCATTCATCACCTGTCAGAAATCTGGGTTGATTACATGATTTTGCCATTGTAATAGTATTCCAATGGACATGGATGTATATGTGCCTCTATAGTATGACAAAGCACTTTTTTGGAAAAATTCCTAGCAGTTTTATATCAGGGTCATATGGCATTTCAATTTTTAACTTTTTTAGGAACTTCCATATTGATCGTCATTGTGGTTGTACAGGTCAACATTACCATCAGTTTTGCATAAACGTTTCTTTCTCCCAACATCCTCTCCAGCACATGTTATTGCTTGTATTTTGATTTTCACCATTCTGGTCGGTGTGAGATGGCATCTCAGGGTAGTTTTAATTTGTAGTTTGCTGGTGGCTAGGGAAGTGCAAGATTTTTTAAGGTATTTGTTGGATAATTCAATTTCTTTCTGGGGAAAAATAGTTTCTTTTAACTTCCATGGCCCACCTTCTAATTGGACTGTTTTTCTCCTTGGTGTTTAATTTTTTGAATTCTTCATAATCTCAAGATATTAGTCCTCTATGAAGTGTGGTTAGTGAAGATTTTCTCCCATTCTGTGGGTTGTCTTTTTGCTAGGCTGACAATATCTTTTGTTGAACAAAAGCTCATTTATTTTGTGAGATCCCATTTATTGAGAGATGGTTTCATTTCCTGAGTTATTGGGGTTCTTTTTAGAAATTTTTGCCCTAGGACAATCAGATGAAGGGAAATACTTATTCTTTCTTCTAGAATTTTTACAGTCTCTTGTATAAAGTTAAGGTCTTTGATCCATTTGGAGTTGATTTGCATTTATGATGACTAATATGGGTCCAGTTTCAATCTGCCAGTGTGATTATTGGATACAGGTGTCAGGTTGACAATTGATGACTTGAGCTCTGGGCACATTTGTGAAGAATTAATAGTTCAGTTTAGCTCTAAAGACTAATAAATGGGAAAAACCAATCCCATAGTGAGTCTGACCACTCACTAGGCAGATTGATAAAGAGAACAGAGATGCTATGTAAAGTGACATTCTTCAGCATGTCTGGACAAACACAGCATCTGGCAAGGGAAGTTTGTCCCTCTCTCAGAAGTGCTGGTGGATGTGGTGTGGCAAATTCTCTGGGTTCCTGATTTGTTGTGGACTCTTCTGCCAAACTAGATTAAGAATCATAACAGAACAATCATAAGCCAAAATAAATATCCCTATTTCTATAAGCTATTTGCTTATTTATCAGAAGCATGCAGAATAACTATGATATCTAGGGATCATCTGCTGTGAGGGACAGATAAAAACAACTGAGTGGAAACTCCTGCCCCTGCACAGTGAATGGTTTTACTGTAATTAAGGAATAATACTCACATAAAGTTTTTCCACCCTCATTTGTTGAAGATACTGTTCTTTTACAAATGAGTTTTCTGAGCCTCTGTGTAGAAAATAATATGACTGTATGTGTTGGGGCTTATTTCTTGGTTTTTGATACTTATCCATTGATCTATGTGTCTCTTTTGGAGCCAGTGCCATGCTGTCTTTATTACTATGGATTTGTAGTATAGATTAATGTCTGGCATGGTGATTCCTCCAGCATAATTTTTATTACTCAGATGCTTTAGATACCTTGTGCCTTTTGTGCTCCATATGAATTTTGAGATTGCTTTAGCAATATCTGTAAAGAAATTCCTTGGAATTTTGATTGGTATAGCATTGATTCTGTAGGTTGCTTTTGGATGACGGTCAATTTCATGATGTTAATTCTACAGATCCAGGAGCATAGGAGGGCTATAAAACTTCTGGTGTCTTCTGATATTTCTTTCTTTAGGGGTTAAAAGTATATAAGCCTCTCACATCCTTGGTTAGTTTTATACCAAGCTATTTCATTTGTTTAGGAGCTATGATGAATGAAACTGTTTCTCTTAGGACTTTCTCTACTTGCTGAATAAGAAGCCCACTGATTTTTGAAAATTGATTTTGTACCCTGCCACTCTGGTGAACTTATATATTAGTGCTAGGAGTTTCCTTGTGGAGTTTTTGAGGTCTCTCAGATAAAGGGTCATGTCATCTCCAGTTAGGAATAGGTTGACATCTTCGTTTTCTATTTATATACTGTTTATTTCCTTCTCTTTTCTAATGGCTCTAACTGAAACATCCAGTATGATATTGAATTAAAAGTGGTGAGAGTGTACAGCTTTGTCAGTTCCTGAATGAAGAGAGAATGCTTCAAGTTTTTCACCATTTAGAATGATCCTTTTTATAGGCTTTTTTGTATAGCTTTTATTATATTGATATATGTTCCTTCCATTCTAATTGTCTCCAGGACTTTGATCATATAGGGATGTTGGATCTTGTCCAAAGCTTTTTCTGCATCTATTGAAAGAATGATGTGATTTTTTTTCTCTCTTATTTGTTTATATGATGGATTATGTTTATTGATTTGTGTTCATTGAACCAACCTAGTATGCCTGGAATAAATCCTTCTTGATCATAGTTAATGGTCTTTTTTGATTTGTTTTGGAATCCAGTTTGTTAAAATTGTTTCAGGATTCTTTGCATCTGTTAACCAATGAGATTGCCATATAGTTTTCTTTTTTATTGTATTTGATTTTAGGATTATTGTAATATTAACCTTGTAGAAATAATTTGAGAGTGTTCTATCTTTGTTATTTCACGGAATAATTTAGGAAGTAGTGGTAGTGGTGTTTCAATGCTTGACAGAAGATTCTGAGTTTGGAACCTGGATTTCATGTAAAATTCCTGGTGGAAATAGCTGTGGCCTGGTCTTTCAGCTCTGAAGGAGGAGGCTGAGAAACCACAGAATGAAGCAAAAAGGAAAGAAGCAAAAATGAAGGAGAAGCAAATACAGTGTGTTCCAGAAGTCTTCTTTGGTGTCCACAGTGTTATACAGTGCCCTCTGATACACACATATATACGCATTCACACACACACAAACACACACACACACACACACACACAAATACAGTGTGATTCCAGAAGTCTCCTTTGGTGTCCACAGGGTTATACAGTGCCCTCTGATACACACATATATACGCATTCACACACACACACACACACACACACACACACACACACACACTCTTAAAATAAAAATACACTAGATTATCTTACAATTAATTTAAGACCACAATGTATGGATAGAGATCTCTATTGGCATTTTCTATATATTTAAGCTTATGAAACAGAAAATGAAATACACCTCTCTCCTGTCATAAATAAGAGATCTTGAGAAAGAAATAAGAGGAGGAGGAAAAGGAGGAGGAGGAAAAGCAGACTATCCTTGCCACCAAATGCAAGAAAGCTGAAAGAGGCATTGAAAACAACAACCTCAATTGTTGCCCTGAGCAGTTAGGATAAACACACTGCCTGTTAATTTTCTTAGAGTGTTTATTGTATGTTACTGTATTTCATTCAAAAGCTATTTAAAAAGGACACTTCTCAAGCACTAAAAATACTATATAGAAAATGTGCAGTCCTGTCTAACTGATATTCTAGCTACTCACATCAATCAATCCAATAATTGTTTTCTCAAAGAAAAAGAAAACCATAGGGAGAAATATTTAGTGCTGAGTGTTAGAGTTCTCAGAAAATTTTATGATATACCTTTATTTTGGTTCCTTTGGGAAGCATGAAGGAAGATAAGAAGAGGAGTATGACAAATAGAAATACAATAACTTATTACTTCTTAGATTGGATAATATTACTAGATTTTCTATCTGTAGCCTATTGGGTGAAACAGAGGGTGAAGTTTCTTTGCAAAGTTAAAGCCCATCTCTATCCAAAATTCACCCACATCTGCAAATAACTAAAAGAGGACCAAGTCTCCTATCAGGCAAGAAATTAAAATATAATTTACATATAGGTGTTAGATATGATTGGCCTATGGGTAACTCTGAAAATTAAGGGTAAGCAGTTTCACAGAAAAATAGATGCTCAAATTAGAACTTCATTGTTTGAGATGAATATGAAACTTGGAATCACCCATTAACTTTCCTTTGTTTTTGCTTACTTGGCATCTAGTATAGGAGAGCAAACCAGATCATGCTTCACAATAAGGATGGATTAATGAGGATCTGAAAAGACATGAAATTAGTAATCAGTACTCAATAAATATCCAGTACTAACTGTTTTTAGATGAAACAGTTGTCCAGAAACACCGTTGGTGCAGAAAACAGACATGAAGGAAAATGCTGATAACCTTGCATAGCTCCATATATTACTGAACACAAACTAAAGTTATTATATACTGAACAGTATGTTGAAAAAATATAATTCTTTGAAAATTTAATATCATGTTAGTGTCTATGAAATTGTTTTACTCATTGTTTAAAAATAAAAATCTAAAAGCTATTTTCAACAACATTCAAGTCTCTTATTTTTAGTGATTAACCTGAGTGATAATTTAGTCACTTTTATAAGCACAAAAAGAAATAGATCTGAAAAGGGTGCAGACATTAATCCACATTATAGTTTAGGTTTTATCACATTTCCATTATTAAAGTATAATGAAAACATATTATAAATTTTTTATGTTTCTACCTCCTGTTGATAAATCTCGCCATTCTTATATTTAGAAGATTTTACCTTTTAAACTTTAAGAACCAGCTCACTTTTTCTGCTAAGCAAACCCTGTCCTCACTTAGCTATTATTCCTTAATTACAGCAAACCATTCACAGTGTTAGTATTTTTTTAAATCTTTTTTTGGTATTACTTAACATATTTATTATTGCAGACATCTGTATCTAGTATTCCAATTCACTTTCCTGCAGTCATTGACATAAATTTAAAATCTTAACAGTATCAAGAGGTGGGAGCTTCCAAGTTAAGTTGTTTTTATCTGTCCCTCACAGCAGATAATTCCTAGATATCATAGTTATTCTGCATGCTTCTGAGAAATAAGCAACCAGATAGCTTATAGAAATAGGGATATTTATTTTGGCTTATGATTGTCCTGTTAAGACTCTTAATCTAGTTTGGCAGAAGAGTCCACAACAAATCAGGAACCCAGAGAATTTGCCACACCACATCCACCAGCACTTCTGAGAGAGGGATAAACTTCCCTTGCCAGATGCTGTGTTTGTCCAGACATGCTGAAGAATGTCACTTTACATAGCATCTCTGTTCTCTTTATCAATCTGCCTAGTGAGTGGTTGGACTCACTATTGGCTTGGTTTTTCCCATTTATTAGACAGTTGCCTTTAGAACTAAACTTAACTATTAATTCTTCACAAATGTGCCCAGAGCTCAAGTCTTCAATTGTCAACTTGACACCTGTATCCAATAATCACACTAGGTATTAACAGAGTTTGACTGCAGTAGGTTAAGGTATATCTATGTAACTATTATACTGTGATTGTCAAATACATGTTTTTCTGTTAAGCCTTTTTGCATTAATAGTTCATGATATATCAAGTTTGATATGTATCACAAATAATCATGTGTATCCACTATAACAAAGAAATCTATGGATTTTAACTTGTAAAAATTGTTTTATAATGTATGGAAAATAGAAGCATACAATTATAAATACCATGTTACTATCATTTACTGAATAAAACCAATGTGGATTTTTAACATTCAATAGGCAGTCAATAAATTTTTATATGTATAGTCAAAAATTAGTCATCCTGCAATTAATATATCAGATAAATAAAAAATTATTTCATTTGATTAACAGTATATGTATGAAAGCACTTCAGTGGAGAGAAAATAAGTGAAACACTCAAATACAGTGGGAAACAGAGAAATTGTTCACATACATACTTTTGGTTTAATAATACTGTACTTGTTAGGTTATATAATTTAATTTTGAAATGATTTGATGCTAGAATCTGGCCAGCATTCTAACAATTTTGTAAAACGAAACTCAAAGAGTTGAGATAAAGTTTGGCATCAAGCAAAAGTGGAAGCTCTCTAGTTGTCCTGATTTAATATCAGTGAGAGGTGTGTGAGTCATTCCCCTGCAATGGAGCTCTGGGGGAAGCTCATCTAGGATTCTGTGTGGAAAGTGCTTCTTCAGAGTGGGCATGTCAATGACAATAACTCCCAAACTGCACATAAAGATATAGCTCTAAAAGGGTACAAAACACAGGTCATTTGTAATTGCCAAGAGAATAACTTGTCTCTTTCTGTTGTGAGAAATACAGTTTTTCAAGTTAAACTGATCGATGCAGAGAATTCTGTGAGTTATGTGAAGAGCAGTGGTTTTCAGATAACTGGCAAGTGCTCTAGAATCTCCATCACTTCTGCCATACCTAAAATGTAACACTTGCTGCTTATGTTTTCTCTGGGGCCCATTTCCCCAACTTAAAGCAAGTCTGTTCTGGGTTCTGTGAAGCTGAGGATTTCTCTGGGTCACGAGGAGACACTTTGACTGGAGTGAATACTGTGCAGTTTTCTCTGAGAGTATAAGAAATGTGTACATTTTGGTGGTTATTTCTGTGGTTATTTACATGTAATTGGAACAAGATAACACACAGCTTCTGGGATCTTTTTAAATCTCTGATGTTTATTATAGAAATAATAATCCATATTTTATTATAGAGATAAACCTCAATAACAGAATATAAAATGAGAAAACTGCTATTAATAGATTAGAAAATATGATTGAAATATGATTTTTCAAATGAATTCAATAAAAATATAGGAGGAAATAAAATTATATTTTCTTCCCTTTACACACAATCCATTTTGTTCAAAAAATCTTGAGTCTTTTTTGCTTCATTCTGGTTCCCTAAAGGAAATAATAATTATTGTACACATATTCAGGAGTAAGAGCATATTTGTGTATAAACACAAACATGCTTTAATGTGTTTGTTTCAAGGAGTGGAAGAATAGTAAGAATTGATGTGAATAGAATGTAAGATGACTAAGTCATGACCATATATACCTACAAAAATCATAAAGGTCAAGCATATAAAATAATCAGAATTGAAATAAAGCAGGAGTACTAAGGGGTCTCTGAAGCATTCAGTTAAGTACTCGATATTAATTAAACCTAGGAATGCATTGTATGTAGCAGTAATGCTTGATTGGTTTTTTCTTGGTCTTGGGGACAATTACTATAGTACTATTAACTTTGTAATTTATTTATTTACAATTTTATGAGAAAAGGGCTCAGCTTTGTAGACCAGATTTGATTAGAACTTGTTATGAACCCAAGACTAACCTAAAATTCTGTATACTGAGCCACCTGGACTAAATTTGGTACTATTTTTTAAAATGGTTTGTTTGCTTAGTTATTTATTTGATAATTTCTTTATTCATTTATGCATGTGGATGCATGTGTGTGAGAGAGAGGCAGACAGAGAGAGAGAGAGAGAGAGAGAGAGAAACAAAGCAACATATATGCCATAGTATATAGATATATGCTACAGAGAACACATGAAGTTCAGAATACAAATTCTAAGGTGTCAGATGTTTTTCTGACCTGTGGATGTTTGAGGATTGAACTCATGTGGTAAGGTTTGCTCAAAGATGCTTTAACTGCTGATCTATCTTTTTCTTGCCTTACTATTATTTCTACGTGGTATTATTCCTGTAAAGTTGCTAGGAATTAAGCTTTCAAACAAAAGTATACTTATTGACATATTTTGCTGAATTTGTTTCTGCTTGAAATAAATGGAATTGTGATATAAAATAACGTTCAGCTAATCCTGAATTTCAGATAAAATTATCTGTGGTACTGTCCCAAATAATGCATGGAGAAAAATTAGTTTTCTGAAATTTAAATATAATTGCATTTTCTGATTTTATATGCAAAAATCTTGCAGTCCAAATTTAGGACATCAGTATAACGGATGTGGGCATCAGGGGTTTGTGAGGTGGAAGAATTGTGAAATGCATAAGATATTTGCATAATAACTCAAATTTTCTTTTGTCTATATTCACAATGTTTGCTTTGCATTGAGCTCTAGTTTTAGGAACTAATTTATTTGAATATTACCAAAACATTTTGTAATAGGTGTCTTTTCATATGAAAGATTTATACATCAAAGAACACAGTAGAAAATTATATTTAAGTTGCTAAATTTTGTTATTTGAACTATTTTTTCTAAGGTGTACTTGTTTTTCTGGGTTCTTATATGTTCATTTATCTCTGATTATAGATCATATGCTCTTCACAAAGCAGCATGGTAAGAGATTAAAATAAATTATGCTTCTGCTTTTTACAACATGCCATAGACTTCTGTTAATGAACATATTACTCAGAAAATAAAACAGATGTGAATATTTAATAGGTAAATTCATAAACTTATTAATAAGCTAGTGAATAAGTTAAAATCACTGCATGAACAGAGCAGTTCATATTTAGAAATATATCTGTTTGTAATTTCTACATTTAAATTTATCTGGTGACATGAACTTTGTTAGAATTAATCAATATATAATAACGATAAAGAAAATTATCTATGTAAAATTATCTACTTACGTAAAAACTATTTTTAAGTGGTCGTTAGACAGTGAATAACATTAATGGATAAAATAAGTGGGTAAAACACATAAAAGAGTTTGAATTCTTCCATAAAGAAAACATGAGTGGAGCATGGAAAATAAGAAAAAAGAGTGGATACATTTTCATTTTTATATTTTGGAGAGCTAATAGTTTCTTGTGAATAAGGAAATGAATTCAGAGCAAAGCATGAGGCAATAAGCATATCTGATTTTCTGCAGGAAAGTATTCAAATACATTTCAGTACTGAAAATAGCGGTGTTATATGTTTGGCTGTTTTTAGAACCAAAGCAAACTTAATCAGACCAGAAACAGAGAAATCTAGGGGAGATGAATGGAAAAGATGAAAGCAAGCCATAATTTTGTTGGTCCAGAACTTTATCTGGATCTAAAGATACTGAAATTACCAAGTTAGCATAGAGACAGAGACAATAGGGATACTTGGAAGTATGCAACAATAGTTAGATCACATATCAAATACACAGCTGATTTTGTGACAGAGTGGTCATATTCCTGTCCACTACCTTCTAAATCAAATTTTTGCAATTGTCAATGATTTTACAATCATTTTTTTCTTGCAGAATGAAACTAAAAAGAGACTAGTAATTTGGTAAATTTTAACCACTCATGCAAAAAGAGTAGAAATATGAGGAATTCTAAAAATGGGAGAGCCATGGAACAAATCAATCATTTTAGCAAGTATGTAAGATTATAAGACAGGGCTGAGGTTTCAAATATCCCTATCAAGATGAGTGACTGATTGAAAACAAGAACAAAGAACACATTACTATTTGTGTGTAAGGGAAAGCAGGTAACAATATTGAAACTATGGATGTTTTTCCAGAATATTAGTCATGCCAGATTGTGTATTTGAACTGTAAGGACTATGGAAAAGAGCAAACAAACAACTAATGACCTCTAAATTTTTGACACTACAAATGATCTCTTAGAGAGATATCATAGCCTCCAATGGTGGACACGAGAATGTTCTTTTGCAAGTTCTTTGTGTATTAATTAATAATAGTATGTCAGTAAAGAATATATCATGTTATATTACATTATTATATTACTGTATCCACCTGAAATACTTTAGCCAAGTAATGGTACATTATTTTAATTAAAATCAAGAAAGAATTTAGAACACATATTTTTCAGATGTTTGCTCTGTATGTCTGTCTATGTGTACTTATATCCAGGTGCACACTAATTGTATTTTTGCATGCCTGTAAACTTGTATATAGATACCTATATTCATCACTACAAACGAATAAGAGAGAGAGAAGAAGGAAGAAGAAGAAGAGAGAAGAAGAAGAAGAAGAGAAGAAGAAGAAGAAGAAGAAGAAGAAGAAAAAGAAGAAGAAGAAGAAGAAGAAGAAGAAGAGGAAGAGAAGAGAAGAATGAAGAAGAAGAAGAAGAAGAAGAAGAAGAAGAAGAAGAAGAAGAAGAAGGAGGAAGAAGAAGAAGAAGAAGAAGAAGAAGAAGAAGAAGAAGAAGAACAAGAAGAACAAGAAGAACAAGAAGAACAAGAAGAACAAGAAGAACAAGAAGAACAAAAACAAGAAGAAGAAGAAGAAAAGAGATAATGGATAGACAGAAAGACAGATAGGCATAAGTATTTTAGGGGAAATGTTACCTTTGTCATATTTAGAAATAAAAATTTCAAATAGAAAATCTGGAAACATAAGAAGTGCTGGCCTTTTTGTCACAAGCCAATTCCTAAGTAGATTATTTTTCATTAATTTTAATAAAGTTATAGAAAAGACAGTCAAACTGGGCTAATACTTGACGTTAGACTGCAACATTAAGAATTTTATGCAGGTAGAATGATATTTGCATAATGAATTCTCTTTAAATTAGTTGCAGAAACATTTATTACCAGAGCTTCTTTAATATCAGGTATAATATACCATGCTGAAAACATTGATCCCATCTGGTTTGAAGAATTACAAATGGTATGTTGCTATGTGTGCTTTAGAAAGTTTACAGCGCATATTACATAGCTTGAAAGATATTTAGCTTTATGAGTTTCAGCAGGAACATGATTGCTAGAAATTACTTATGGGGTCCTAATCTTGTTTTTACCCATAAGTTGCTGTGGGCTACATTTTTTTCTTAACCTTTATGCTTCAAAAAATTATCTGCATGTTATTTTAGTGGCCTTTAAGAGCAGCTAGCGATTTCTCTTTTAGCATTGTAGTCTAAGCAAAAAAGGAGTACAGCAATTATGTTCTGTGTCTTGTTTCATAGACTTACTGCATAACCCTGGGCAATAGAGTAAATATTTTCATCCCACAGAAAGTCTTGGAATAGAAAATTTAAAAAGTCATTGACACATGTGTCTGGCAAAGTCCAGCAGCAGATAGCTTCCTATGAATGAAAATATTTCAAAATAAGTGGCTTATTTGAGTCCAAATCTAAGATCCTTCTGATCAAAGGAAACTAATTTTCATGCTCATTTGAACAACAACAAAAAACAATTTCCTTAAGCTTTGCTGACAAGACTGAAGTTATGTTGCTGCTGTTGTCATTGTTAGATTGAAATAAATTATTTAATTCTTAAATTTAAATAGATTTTTCTCATTCTGTTCTTGGGATCCTACTTTCTCTCCAATTCTATTAATGTTCTCAATAGAGCAGCAGATCTTCCTTGCTACCCTTTCCTACATTCCCACTCATGATTATATTGTGTCTAGATCTTTGTTTTACTTGCGACTGTGGTAATATCTAATGGAACTTTCTTCACATTTTGTTTAAGCCAAAAATGTGTTGAAATTCCCATTTTTAGAACCACTATTAAAGATGAAAACCATGAGACTGTATAGGATTGGTACCTGTCAAGAGAAAGGGGAAATTGTTTATGGTTTACCCACCAATGGACATTGTTGTCTTTGTAGATACTCTGAGTCTTACTAGTGCAGATACCTTAGATGGGATCTATTGGATCACACATTCAGGGGACATGGAAAAGAAAGGGAGAATAGAAATATGAGAGAACAGATGGGATGGACTAGGTGAGTGACAAAGAAGACACATAAATTCACTGCTAATATAATTAAAACAACAAAGTTAACTTAGCAAGATACAAAACAACAATACAATTAAAGTAAGAACTTTTAAAGTAAATTATTGCTATTTTGTTCCCATTTTCATGACAGCAATTAAAATGGTATATTTAAAATAAAACTACCCAGTCCCATCCATTTACCAGCAAATTCCATAATCCCATCTTTTCTGATGGCTGAGTAATATTCTATTGTGTATATCTGCCACACTTTCAATAGCCATTCCTCTGTTGATGGGCATGTTCACTGATTCTGCTCTTTTGCTATTGTGAATATAGCTGCAATGAACATAGATGAACACGTCTTTGTAATAAAATGTAGAGACTTTTGGGAATATTCCTAGAATTGATATAGCTGAATCATATGGCAGTTCTATTTTTAATTTCCTGACAAACCTCCACACTGATCACCGAAGAGGCTGTACCAGTTTGCCTGCAGTGAATTAGTGTCCCTTTATATCCACAACTTCACCAGCATACTCTGTTGTTTGTGTTCTTGATCTTAGCCATTCTGATTGACATAATCAGAGAGGAGGACCCAGAGGAAGTTTGACATGCATACTAAAGGATGCTCCAGGAATGGAGAGGAGGGGGCACTAGGAGAAAGGGAGGGAGGTAGAAGGGGAAAAGGGGTGAGGGAGCAAGGGCATGCAGGGAGGGGTAGAGGGAGGGAGGGGATAAGATACCTATTAAGTTTGTATGAGTGGAAAAAATAAATTAAAAAAATTAAAATTTTTAAAAAAGATAATATCTCTGGGAGTTTTAATTTGCATTTATCTAATAATCAGGGAAGTTGTGCATCTTTTGAGGTAATTATTTGAATGTATCAATTTATTTTTGAGTGACGCCCCTGTTTAGTTCCAGTGTCCATTTTTTAATTGGAATGTTTGTGTCTTGTTTAGTTTTTGAGATCTTTGTATACTCTGGAGACTAATTCTTTGTCAGTTTCATAGCTAGCGAAGATTTTCTACCATCTTTGGGTTGTTGCTTTGCACAATTGACAGTATTGAATGAGTTTTCTGAGACACAGAAAGTTAAGCACCACATGCATGTGATCACTAGTATCCATGTCAATGTATTTGGATTGGACTCACTGTATGAGCCGGAACATTCAACAGAGACCAATGAGTGGGAAAATGGGAAGGGATGATCAGAATGAAACTTTCAAGATTTAGGATAACATGACAAGTGCAGTGAGGGAGGAAATGAGGGGATGGGAGATGGGAGGGAAAGAGGAACTTATTAAAAACCCTAAGATTGTGGAATGCAACCCCAAAGGAAACTTCTTTGCTAATAATATGTCAAAAAACATTACATTAAAAGAAAGTAATAGGAATGAGCAGTCCCTATGCAGAGGAGTACAGAGTGAGGGAAGCAAGGGCAAAAAAAGCCCTGAGCTGATCCACTTAGAAGCCAGTGACAAACAAATACCAGAAGTAATGGGAATGTGACACTTCCTGATAACATGTTGGTCATACTCCTGCCCACCTGCCCGCCTCGACTGGGACAGGATTCACTCCCGGTCCTCCATCCCAGATGAGTTCCCTCAGCCCCCAGATAGGCCCTTGTCCCAGCTCCTCTGACCAGCCAGCCCCGGCAATACCCAGGTTACCTCCGGTTTGCTCGAGACCCTTTGTTCTTACCACCCGCCTCGCCTGCCAGACCAGGACAGGACTTGCTCACATTCGTCCATCCCTGGAACTTGGGTGGGTCACTAAGCTAAGTCCCAGGTACCAGGTGAAGAATTCTGACATCAACATCAGCCCCTCTGCCCCTCTGGCTCACCTGGGACCCTCGCTCAAGGTCCATGGAGGACACACTGTTACTCAGAATTCAATAGAGCCAAAGAAAACTCAAGCAAAGCTCTAAGGTCAAAGACCATACAACTGAAGTCCTCAAAAAATAATCCTATTACATGGGAGAGATTCTTCACATCCAGCCCAAAGATAAATAAATTTCTTTTTTTACCATACTGCTCCTTTCTAGTATTAATCACTGTAGATTAACTTTTCCATACAGCCACACCAAAAACATATACAACTCCAGGGATTATACCACTCACCCTCACATATCACCAAGATACTAAATCGTAAAAGTGCACTACCATACTAATATTCACCCCCTCTCTACTTAACAAGAATTAACTGATATACTAACAGCCTAATAGCCTCATCTAGGAAGTAACAATAACAACAGACAAATGTACCCAACTCCAAGGCAAGCACTAGTAATAACTGCCTCAGGGTAGTAATACCAACTAAATCAGTTCAGTCAAAAACACAGAAAATGAAAGGTCTTAAGAGACAAAACAACAATCCCCAAGTCAAAGTTCAGATCCATGAGAAAGAAAACCCAAGAAGACCAATCTCCCACCAAATTAACCCCATAATGATGGATTCCAACCAGAACAAATTCACAGATAATAGCCAAGAAAGCCAGACCTAAGATAAAGACTCTCAAAGTATGATCATTACCATGATTAATACTATGAAAGAGAAAATCCAGAAGGAGTTAAAAAACCACATCAATCACTTTGAACAGAAACACAACAGGCACTTGGAAGAGTTGAGAAAATCAGTTCAAGAAACAAAAATAGGCATTGAGCAGTTAATACAGTCTCAGGCAGTTTAAAATCAAAATAAAAGACAAGTTATCTTCAACCCAAAACTCAACACAGAGTCTTATCAGCAGAGCTAAAGAAGCAGAAAATAGAATTTCAGATCTTGAAGACGAACTGGGAGAATTAACCAGCTGAATAGAAGAGGATTGTTAAAGCCAAAAAGACACTTGAAGGAATATTCAAGAGATATGGGACACCCTGAAGAAGCCTAAAATGCACATTCATGGAATACCAGAGCAAGAACCCCAAAATACCACACCTGAGGAAATTTTCAAATTATTGCAAATGAAGACTTCTCTCAACTAAAGAATGAGAGGCCCATCCAAATACAAGAGGCATTCCAAATCCCAACAGACATGACCAAAATCGAAAATCACCACAACAAATAATAGTCAAAACACTCCACATTCAAGACAAAGAAAAGGTGTTGGGAGCTTCAAAGGATAAAAAACAAGTCACTTTTAAAGTTAAACCTATTAAAATAACAAATGACTTCTCAATGGAAACAATAAAAGAAAGAAGAGCTTGGAGAGATGTACTTCAAGTATTAAATGAGCAAAAATGTCAACCCAGACTCATATACACGGCAAAACTATCTGTCATGATCAAGAGAAAGAAAAGTTTTCCAGCACAAAGACAACTTGAAGGCTTATATGTCTAACAAGCCAGTCCTTCAAAAAATGCTAGAAATGATACTCAAGCTTGAAGAAAAAAACAATCAAATCCAGAGGACAGAAGAGAAGTATAATACCACTAAAACTTAAACATTAAACAATACACTTACAAAAGCCACTACACATAAAAAATGTCTAGAATTAAAATAATTTCTCCATTATAACATTAAATGTCAATGGTATTAACTCACTGATCAAGAGACACAGATTACAAACTTGGATTAAAAACCACAACCCATCAATCTGGTGCTTTCAGGAAATTCATCTCACCACAAGAGATAGGCACATCCTAAAAATAAAAGGATGGTCAAAAATTCTGCAAGCTAATGGAATCAGGAAACAGACAGGGGTAGTCATTATGCTTTCAAACAAAGAGGACTTCAAACCAAAAAAAATCATGAGAGACACAGGTGGATACTACATTTTAGTCGCAGGTACAATTCACCAGGAAGACTTCACAATACTGAACATATATGTACCCAATACGGGCCCCTCCACATTCCTTAAGAAAACCCTACAGCGTCTAAAGCAAGAAATCAACTCCCAAACGATAATTCTTGGGGACTTCAACACCGCCCTCTCAACATGGGATAGATCAACAGGTCAAAAGCTTAACAGAGACACTTTGGAACTTAATCAAACCCTTAAAGAAATGGACCTTACAGATCTCTATCGAACTTTTCATCCATGCACCAAAGAATACATATTTTTCTCAGCAGCACATGGAACTTTCCCCAAAATAGATCACATATTGGGCCACAAAACGAATCTCCACATATATAGAAAAGTTGAAATTCTAACCTATCAAACTACCATGGCATAAAGCTTGACATCCACAACACAACAAACAAGAAAAAATACACTAACTCCTGGAAACTTAACACTATGATGCTGAAGGAGAATTGGATTCAGGAAGAAATTAAAAATGAAATTCATGATTTCCTGGAAGCAAATGATAATTAAAATACAACTTACCAAAATCTCTGGGACACAATGAAAGCTGTTCTAAGAGGTAAGTTCATAGCTCTTAATGACTACATCAAAAAAAGGGAAACATCACAAATAAAAAACTTAACAATACAGCTTAAAGCTTTAGAGACACTAGAGCAATCTGATCCCAAAAGCAGTAAAAGAGAGGAAATATCTGAAATCGAGATTAGGAAAATGATACAGAAAATCAACCAGTTAAAATGCTGGTTTTTTGAAAAAATCAATAAGATTTATACAGCCCTGGCTCAATTAACCAAAAGCAATAGAGAGAAAACCCATATTAACAAAATTAGAAATGAAAATGGAGTTAGCACTACAGATACCCAAGAAATTCAGAGAATTATAATGTCATATTTCAAAAGCTTATACTCTGTGAAATTTGACAACACAAAAAGATGGATGAATTCCTATGTAAACACAACTTATCTAATTTGAATCAGGAAGTTATGAATTATTTAAACAGTCCTATAACATATGAGGAAATCGATGAAGTAATCTCGAATCTTCCCACCAAGAAATGTCCTGGACGAGATGGATTCAGCACAGAGTTCTAGCAGACATTTAAGGAGCTAATAACACCAATACTCCTTAAACTGTTCCATCAAATAGCAACGGAAGGAACACTACCAAATTCCTTCTATGAAGCTAATATCATCTTAATCCCAAAACCTAATAAAGATACACTTAAAAAAGAAAACTATAGGCCAATCTCTGTAATGAACACAGATGCAAAGATTCTCAACAAATTCTTAGCAAATCAGATTCAAAAACATATCAAAAAGATCCTTCATGCAGATTAAGTAAGCTTTATCCCAGGCACACAAGGTTGGTTCAATATATGCAAATCAAGAAATGTAATTCACCATATAAACCAGTCCAAAGTCCAAGACCACATAATACTCTTGATAAATGCAGAAAAAGCTTTTGATGAGATCCAACAGCTCTTTATGATGTCCTAGAGACAGTTGGAATGGAAGGAACCTTTATCAATATAATAAAAGCTGTATACAACAAGCCAACAGCAAGGATTATACTTAATGGGGAAAAACTTGAAGCATTCCCACATCAATCAGGAACCAGACAAGTACTTGAAGTCTTAGCTGAAGCCATAAGAGAAGAAAGAGACATAAAAGGGATTCAAATCAGCAAGGAAGAAGTCCAGTTATCTCCATTTGCAGATGACATGATCTTATACCTGAGTGACCCCAAAAACTCCACCAGGAAGTTCCTGGAACTAATTAAGAAGTTCATCAGGCTGGCAGGATACAAAATAAATGTATGAAAATCAGTGGCCTTGCTATATGCCCAGAAAGAAAGAAGTGAAAAAGCCCTGAGATAAACAATCCCATTTACTATAGCCCCTAAAAAAAGAAATGCCTTGGTATAAACCTAACCAAGGAAGTAAGAGACCTTTATAATGAAAACTTTAAAACCCTAAAGAAAGAAATTGCAGAAGACACCAGAAGGTGGAAAACTTCCCATGTTCCTGGATTGGCAGAATCAATATCATAAAAATGACCATCCTACCGAAAGCAATATACAGATTCAATGTTATAACAATTAAAATCCCAAAGTAATTCTTTAAAGAAGTTGACCAAACAATCTCAAAGTTCATATGGAGGCACAAAAGACCCAGGATCAGCAAAAACAATCCTAAGTAACAAAAACACTGCTGGAGGTATAATCATATCAAACTTTAGTCTATACTACAAATCCATAGTTGTAAAAACAGCCTGGTACTGGCTCTAAAATAGACACACAGATCAATGGATAAAGGTTGAAGACCCAGATATAAGCCCACACAACTAGAGCCATGTGATCTTTGACAAAGGGACCCAAAAAATCCAATGGAAATAGGACAGCATCTTCAACAAATGGTGCTGGCAAAACTGGATGTCCACATGCAGAAGATTAAAACTCGAACCGTACTTGTCACCATGTACAAGAATTAATTTCAAATGGATCAAGGACCTCGATATGAAGCCAGAGACCATAAAAACCAGTATATGAAAGGGTAGGGAACTCCCTCAAGCTGATTGGGCTAGGCCAACACTTCCTAAAAGGACATCCAACAGCACAGTTACTATAACCAACACTCAACAGATGGGATCTTGTGAAATTAAAGCGCCTCTGTTCAGATAAAGAGATTGTAACTCCAGCACAAAGGCAACCCACGGAATGGGAGAAAATCTTCACTAACCACATATCTGATAGAGCACTATTATACAGAGTACACAAAGAACTTAGAAAACTAAACACCAAAGAATAAAATGGCCCAATTAAAAAATGGGCTATGAAACCTAAAAGAAACTTTACCAGGCATGAAATTAAAATGTCTAACAAATATCTTAAAAAATGCTCCACATTCTTAGTTATCAGGGAAATGCAAATCAAAACTTCTCTAAGATATCATCTAACCCCGTCAGGATGGCAAAAATCCACAATACAAACAACACCAAATGCTGGAAACGATGTGGAGAGAGGGGAACTCTCCTACATTGCTGTTGGCAATGCAGGCTCTTACAACCACTCTGGCGAGCCATCTGGCAATTTGTAAAGAAATAAAAGATTGAAATGCCATATGCCTGCTATTCCACTTTTGGGAATATTCCCCCATACAGCAAAAATTCACCTCGATAACACAAGCATGACCATGTTCATAGCAGCACTGTTTACAATAGCAAAGTCATGGAATCCACCTAAATGTCCAACAGTTGACGAGTGGATAAGGAAAATGTGGTACATTCATACAATGGAATATTACTCAGCCATCAAAAATGATGAATTAATGCAATTTGCTGGGAAATGCATGGAATTAGAATTATATTGAGTGAAGTATGCCAGCCATAGAAAATTAAGTGACGCATGTACTTCCTAATAGATGGATCCTAGTACCAAACCCACTTAGATACACTCAAGGATAAATCTCTGTAATATCTAAAGTAATTACAAAGATTATAAACAGGAGGGAAGAGGAAGGAGGGGCCCACCAGAAACAAGTAGAGAGGGGACCATGATACAGCAGAGAAAATAGGCCACCATCAAAGACTGGAAGTAAGTAATGAGACATCTGGTCACATTCACAGACTTTCTTTCCTGATCATTTGCAGCTAATTGTTCTGATCTCACCAGAAGTGGAGGGCATATAGTCTGGCAGATAGAAAGTAACCATTTTGCAAATGGGTGATTGACCCTTCCCTCGCTATGGTCTCCTACTTTTATTACATCTACCTTTTAATATACTCTTATAAGAAGACTCTAATTTAACAGGTTTTAATCTCTGGCCAGTGGGTGACATCCAATACCCATTAGGATGGAGCCAAGGGCATTGCAGGAGCAGCAAAACTGAAAAAAATCAACAAAACATAATTCAGAACATCGGAGACTCTATATCACCACCTGTGACTAGGCCAGCCTAATCTCTCCCCATCCTGAAGCTCAGGGAAATTTGTGGAAGAGGAAGCGGTAAGATTGTAAGATTACAAGGATTGGAGGAGTAATGATATTCAAGATACTCAAGATACTCCACACAAGTTAGGTCCAAAGCAATTATTATAGGACTTTGCATGACCTGTGCAATGTCCAACACATTATTGACTCTTCAAAGTCTAGCATGGACTAAAAGCACTATGGTCCTTGGAGGCTAGGGATTGACAGCCACAGTAGTATTCCTATGCTTAAGGGGAACACAGCAAAGAGTTCTGGGAAATGTCCCTGCGTCCTTGCACCTCATCGGAGAGGAGGACCCAAAGAGAGTTTGGTATGCACATTAAAGGATGTTCAGGGGTTGGGAGGGGGAGGCACTGGAGGATAGGAAGGGAGGGGAGGGGAGCAGGGGAGCGTGGAGGGAGGGAGGGGACCAGTGTACCTGTTAAGTTTGTATGAGTGGAAATAAAAAAAAAAGGTAATCACAGAGTTCTCCAATACATCCAGACATTGTAGGGTTTTACCATCATGCTTGATTGCTCTCCAAAAAACTGTGAGTAAGACCATATTTCAGAAGATACAATTCATGGATAACAGAATATGGGCAAAATTCATCAAGTAGAAGTGGTATGAGCACTTCTTTCTTGCTTAATAGCTTACACAGTACCAAGGAACAGTTTAGAAGCTACTGGGGAAGTGAAATAAACACAGGCCACATCAACTCATGAGATCTACAAAAAAATCCCCATGACAACAGGTGATCACCAGTGTAATAGTGGCATGAGTATCAAGGAGAAAGCCAACAGCTTTCTGATTGAACTTAACAATTCCTGTTACTGTTACTGCTGCTGTTACTGAAGAAGAAACTAAAAAGGGAGGAAATACATCAATATGGAAAAGAAGACAATAAACTTATAGGTAGGAAGATAGTGTACCAAACTGCTCTCTATATAGATGCTATTATACCCATAGATTTGAAGAATAGTTAACACTCAGCCTAGATATCTTCTACCACACAGGTAGAGAATCTCAACACTCTGATAGAATACAGCCTAAGGCAGTAGAAAAGCAGTTAAGTGGACAGCAATGGCGAGCCATAATGCAGTTTACAAGAAACCTAGCAAGGTTCACCCAGAATTAGGCCAACCTAATCACTTCCCATCCTAAGGTTTTGGGAACCAGTGCGAAAAAGGAGGCAGTAAGATTTAGTATAGGATAAGACATTCATTCAAGGCAGGACTGATACATCTGGACCTCACTGCAGTGAGACTTGTCCTTATCAGGCTTGCATAATGACTGTCATACCAATGTGTCCCCACAGACTATAGAGGAACTGAAGATAGATAACAGCATAAAATGGAAATCTTGAGTACTAAAGTTAGATGAGTAAAGGTAAATGCGCCTATCAGTGTGGAGTCCCAAAGAGAGGCAATTTTATATACACAAGAGGCCTGAACCCCCAGAAGAGTAGACAAGCCAAAGTGAACCCTGGCATTCATAGAAGCAGAAAATCAGAAAGGTGGGAAGGAATGGGATCGATGGGAAGGGAGAGCAATGGGAGGGAGGGGGATGCGTATTCAATATACTTATAGAAAATAAAATAATAATTAAAAATGATTAGGTACTAAAAGAATACTGGAAAAGAAAAAACTACCCATCCCATTAAGCTATGCCAGAAATTTTCAAAACATTTCATAAAAATTAGACAAACAGATATATTCATATTAATACAAATGAGTAACTTGTCCCTGCAACAAAATGACATCCTGATTTAAAAAAAGCTAGAACAATAATCCACAGGGAGATGAAAACAAGATTAAACAAGGGGTCTTTAGGCCTCCAGACATTGAAGAGCCTCAGGAAATCCATGATGATACATTGTTGAAGCACAGTAAAAGTTTGAAATTGAAATCAGTGGAGGTAATCAGTTGATGCTTGATGTTGCTAGCTAAATCAGGAAGTTTGGGTATTATCTTTTCAAAAGGAAAAGTAGAATACTTAGTTTGGAATAATTTGAGACCGATGATAGCAGAAAGGAAGAAAATAAAAGCCTGGGTTCTACATATGTATTTAATTTTGCAAGCCAAGTGAGCTTTGAAGCAGATTGTTCCCAACAAAGCTTCCATACAAAAGCTCAGGACTGCGATTATCTTGTGTTCAGTGTTATCACATCTGAGAACAAGAATCTGCACACTGTAGGACTCCTAACCTACAAAGTTGTGAGCTACTAGACAGCTTATTTTTTGAAGGCACAAAGGCAACAATAATAGATTATCCAACCGAGGAAATTCAAAGTTTTAAAGTTTAAATGATCCTTACAGCAGAAAATATTTAGGCTTTTAGATTATGTTGAGAAATTCTCAATATAGAAATAAATTAGGTAGCATATTTTAATTGAAACATTGAATACTTCAGTTATGATCAGAGAATTACAAGACTATTACTGGGAATGACTACTGATTATCATCGATTTGGAGTAAATGGATATAGCAATTAAATTAAAAAGAGTTGCAAAGATGTATCAATGTCTCTATAAAATTTTCATAGTGGCAAGGGGATCCAGGGAGAGGTGGAGTGAGGAGGGAATGGGGAATCTATCAGTTTGTATGAGTGGATAAAATAAATTAAAAATAATAAAGAAAAAAATTTCATAGTGATAAATAAAAATAATTTAGAAATTTTAATAAAGGACTGAGTAATAGAAAATTCAACTTGCTGGACATAATATGTGAACCAAATTATTATCTGTGTGTGTATGTATGCATGGGTGTACAATAAACAAAAATGAAAATAATACAATTCAATAAGTGTAGCACACTCTAATCGCTCTCTTTAGCAGTAAGGTATCAATTTCTACACTAGGTTAAATACCACACCCTTGAATATAACATGCAAAAATTTAAATTTTATTTAGATCAATAGAAGAATATGTTGCATTCAGGAAAGAGAAATCTGATGTTCTAAAGCTATCAATTGCATCAAAATGGATCCATTAAAATAGTATAATCTCAATAGTAATGCTTTCATTAAATATTTGAAAAGAACAAATCTATTCTAAAACTTTCATTTAAGTGGAATGACTTTAAATAATCAAGCATGCATTACAAATATTGGTAGAGTAGATGAACTTTCATTTACAGATACCAAGACTCATATAAAGCTAAATTAATATGATCAACAGAAACATGATGGAAAATATACTAAGAATTTACAACAGTTCCAGAAGTAGATGAAAATGCAAATGCTGACTTAGTGTTATTTCAAAAAGAGCAACTGTGTGCTATCGGAAAACGTTTATCTCCTCAGTAATTGCTACCATGCATATATACACAAAACATTTCTGCCTTTAACTTTTAACATATAACTGGAAATACTTCACTGAAAATATAAAAATTAATATGTAAATTGTTGTAACATGATGAATTTCATTAAGTAACAATTTCACAAAACACTGATGGCACATTTCTGAAGGGCAGCTTTAGTGATCAAAACTGACAAATGAAGTGGTGATAGACTACAACCACTCTGGCTAGCTGTCTGGCGATTCTTAAAGAATTTAAAGATTGAAATGCCATATGACCCTGTTATTCCACTTTTGGGAATAATCCCCCATACAGCAAAAATTCACCTCAAAGTACAACCATGTTCATAGCAGCACTGTTTACAATAGCAAATTCATGGAATCAACCCAAATGTTGAACAGTTGATGAGTGGATAAGGAAAATGTGGTACATTTCTGCAATGAAATACTACTTAGTCATCAAAAATGATGAAATAATGAAATTTTCCAGGAAATGGATGGAATTAGAAAAGATTATATTGAGTGAAATATCCCAGACACAGAAAATTAAGCACTGTATGTACTCCTAATAGGTGAATCCTAGTAACAAATCCATTTAGTGACACACTCAAAGATAAATCTCTGTAATACCTACAGTAATTGCAAAGATTATAAACAGGAAGGAAGGGGAAGGAGGCCCCTGACAGAAACAAGGAGAGAGGGGATCATGCTATAGCAGAGAAAATAAGCCACCATAAAAGACTGCAAGTAAGTAATGACACATCTAGTTAAGCTCACAGACTTTCCTTCCTAGTCACTTGCATCAGATGGGGTATAATCTCACCAGACAGGAAGGGTATAAAGTCTGGAAGATAAAAGGTAACCATCCTGCAAATGGGAGACTGTCCCCCCTCATCACAGTCTCCTACTCTTATTCCATCTACCTTCAAATCTACTTTTATGAGACTCTATTTTAACAGCCTTTTATCTCTGGCCAGGGAGTAACATCCAATACCCATCAGGATGGAACCAAGGGCCGTGCAGGAGCAGCAAAACTGAAAAAAAAAATCAACAAACCATAATTCAGAAAATCAGACACTCTACATCAATCACTTGGAACCAGGCCAGCCTACTCTCTCCCCATCCTAAAGCTCAGGGAAATTTGCAGAAGAGGGGGCAAGAAGAATTCCTCATCCTAAAGATGAGGAGGAGCAATGACATGCAAGATACTCCATACAAGTTAGGGCCTGAAGTAATCAAAATAGGACTTTGCATACCTGCACAATGACCAACATATCATTGAACCCTCAAAATCTAGTATGGATCACAGGCACTAGGATCCTTAGAGGCAAGGGATTAACAGTCATAATAGTGTTCCTATACTAAAGGGGAATACAAAAAAGAGTTCTCGGCAATGCTACTGAGTCCATATACCTCATCTGAGAGGAGGACCCAGAGGGAAGTTTGACATTCACACTAAAGGATGTTCCAAGAATGGGGGGAGGGCAGAATTGGGAGAAGGGGAGGGAGTGGGGAAAGGAAGGGGAAAGGGGAAAGGGGAGGAGGGAGTGGGGGCCAGGGAGGGGAGGAGGGAGGAAGGAGAATGGGCTACTTATCAACTTTGTATGAGTGGAAAAAAGAAAAAAGAAAACAAAAAAAGAATATACATTATCATCATCACTCAGCAAAAAAAAACTGACAAATGGTTAATATCTGAAAAATGCAAATACTGCTTCAATAAACACTATGTCAATATTGAAATGATTTCATCTTACATATTAAGCAAAAGTGATGTAGAAATGGCTAATAAGAAAAGGCACTTTAGATATGGTTTATTAGGAAAAAGAATTTTAAAAATATAAGGTGATACCATGGCATACATAAAAATTCCAAACAACAGTTAGACAGATGGTTCAGGGGTTAATACTCTGCCTTGTAAGCAGGAGGTCCTGAGTTTGGATCCTAGTTCCCACATGAAAATGCCAGGTAGAAAAGCAGTGGTCTGTAGTTCTGATCCTGTGAGGCAAAGCCTGGGAAATTCCAGAGCAAAGCAAAAATGAAGAAGCAATTCAGCATGATTCCTGTGTTCTCTTTTACACACATACACACACACAGTTTTACAAACCAAGGCATTCCAAATGAAAAACAGAAGGCCCTGAATGTTTGAAGAAATATGGAAAATAAGCTAAAGAGAGGGGAGTAAGAAAATATGTGGAAAGTAATCATAGTGTACACATACACACACACACAAATGTATATTATGTGAAATTTTGAATAAACAAAATTCATCAATGAGTGACAAAAAATCAGAATCCATTAATATTTTTTGTATTTTCTACCTATAACAAGCATTCCAGTGCCTTATTACTTTGTAATGTCATTTTTTCGCTGAAGAGAAATGTGGATTGTTTCATCCAAGGTGCACGTAAGGATTCTTTTAATTTCAAATCAAATCATAGGCTCAATTAAGCATTCAGATGTATTTAATTTCCAGTGGATTAAAAATCTTTGAAGAGGGGCTGGAGAGGTGGCTCAAGGGTTAAGCCTCTGCCTTGCAGGTGGAAGGTCCTGAGTTCGGATCCTAGATCCCACATATAGAGGCCAGGCTGGAAGCGGGAGGGACCTGCGTTTCCAGTCCTGGTAGGGCTGGAGCCTGTGAATCCCTGGGCAGAGTAAACAAGGAGGAAGTGGAGCGGTCCATGGTGGTTCCCGAATTCGTCCGTGGTTCTACACACACACACATACACACACACACACGCACGCACACATCCATACACACATGCACACACACATACACGCACAATTGAATAAGTAATAAAAAATAAAAATTAAAAATCTTTGATGAATATATGAAATGTATTATTAAATAAATCATTAATACATGTTGACTTTTTGTAAATAGCATCAGGAATTATAATTAGAAATACAGATTTTAGGGGAAGATTTTTTTAAAAAGTAATTATGAAATTTGATGATATATATATACCCATGCTATTCAATTATATATGTACCTATTTTTCATGAATTATGTAAATAAGTACATGATAATGTTATGGATATAAGAGCACAGATGGATAGCTGGTTTTGAAGGAAGAGCAATATTTATTGCATATTTAAGATGATCAAATTAAACACATTGAGTATACTTATGCATTTTATTAGATATGCATTTACTTAAATGAAATATAAAAACGATTAGGACTTTGTTAAAAGAACTCTAATGATATATTTGATTTTAAAGTAGTTGCAACAGTTATAATATAAATTTTGATCATATTATTAAAATATTGCTGAGATATGATTTCAAATGTATAAAACAAATACAAAGGAATGAAAATAATTTGACCAAACTAATACAACTATTTTTATAATGACATATAACTGAGAATCACAAAAGTTACAAAAGAGAGCACAGAAGTTAGTTATGGCATGACAAATATCTTCATCTTGGTGTATGTATGTGATACATCAATATGCTTTATCAAATTATCTATTTAGAAGTTTCTAATGTTCTCTGTGGATTTTATGTTTAAGAAGCGACTATAAATATTGAGTTTGCTTAATAGGTCTGTTTCGTACACAAGGTCTTAGCAAATCTGGACTTTTTACCATTACGCTTGATTCTGAAACTTTAAACCAGTATTTTCATGACTCTGAAATCTGGTCTTCAATCTTAGGAATCTCAAGAACTGTTGTATTGACTTTTTATGAGTTCTCACTATTCACTTGGTATGTCACTATCATAGATATGAAAATAAGCAAACATATTGTCCTCAGGCATCATATCTAACTTGGAAAATAAAAGAAAATGAAGAAATTCATTGGGCAAGAAATCAAAAAGCAATAAATTTAAATTGTCAAAATGTCTAAATATTATTTTTAAAGTAAAATTATATTTGTTTTTTATTTGTAGAATTACTTCTTTTAAAAGTCAGTATCTGAATCAGGGATATTCCAATTTTATTTTGAGAACATTCAAAAAAAGATATAAAACTAATATATCTATGTAATATATAAATAAATATGACTTCATTCAAAAAGATAAAGTTTAATGTTGAACTTAATGCCTTCCACTACTGTTATGATAAATGGTGATGGTAGACAATGCAGAAAAAAATTGTTAGTATTTAATATAGACAAAAAACCAAATCTTTGTATAATTCAGAAAAATAATATGCCTTTAAAAAAAGGAATTTTTAACATTTTTTATTATTATTTCCGCTCATACAAACGTAATAGGTACACCGGTTCCCTCCCTCCCTCCTCCTCCCCCCGATCCCCCTGCTTCCCTTCCCCTCACCCCTCCTCCCCATCCCCCAGTGCCTCCCACCCCAATTCCCAGAGAGTCCTTTAATGTGCATCCCTGACTCTCCTCTGGGCCCTCCTCTCTGATGACGTACAAGGACCCAGTGGCATTTCCCTGAACCCTTTCCCGTGTTCCCCTTAAGCATAGGAACACTACTGTGGCTGTCAATCCCTTGCCTCCAAGGATCTTGGTGCCTTTAGCAGATGCTAGACTTTGTGAGGTCAACAGTGTGTTGGACATTGCCCAGGGCATGCAAAGTCCAATTATGATTGCTTCGGCCCTAATTTGTGTAGAGTATCTTGCAAATCATTGCTCCTCCCATCCTTTTGCTCTTACACTCTTACTGCCCTCTCTTCCGCAAATGTCCCTGAGCTTCAGGATGGGGAGAGATTAGTCTGGCCTAGTTCTAGGTGGTTGATATAGAGTCTCTGAAGTTTTGGATTGTGGTTTGTTGATTTTCTTTTGCAGTTTTGCTGCTCCTGCAATGCCCTTCACTCCATCCTGCTGGGCATTTGTAGACTTCACATGCAATCTGAGAATTTGACATGTTTCATAAATGAAGTGCAAATCAGCATGATTTATAGAAGATATTGTTTTTGGTCCCAAAAAGTGCATACTCGCAGTCTATGATTACCTAATGGTTTCTAAAAGCCATCAATTTTAACATAGATTATAATAATATTGAGAAGTACTCATTCATAACAAACACATCTGTTGAAGCTTTGACAGTGTAATCTATGAGAGGTACATTATCCTAATATTTTAACTAAAACATCTCACTTCCAGAATACTTTACACTAAGAACTATTCTGATAATGAGAATTTTTTCTTTTAATAGGATTGTAAAAGAAAATTTGTTTATAATTCTGAAACTGTAGATATTACTATTAAGAAAATGAAATTAATTAGCTAATTTCTCACTGCTGTAATAAAATATAATGACAAAAGTGTTTAAAGAAAAAAGAGTTCCTTTTTCCTTAAATTTGAAAGGGCATAGAGTACATCATGATGGGAAAGGATGGCAGAAGGCACAGTGCCAAAGAAAAAAAGGTGTCATCCTTTCATTGCATATGCACTAATGAAACAATGAGAGAACAAGTAGAGCCAGGATATAAAACCTCAAGTCCACACTCCTTGGCACTTCCAAGGACCTATTTTTCCAGCAAGATTATGCCTCATATAGACTCCACACACTTTGGTATCTAGGTACCAAAATTTAAAAAAATAAAGTGGATTACCTTGATATTTTTTTCTTGGAATATTTAAGTGGAATTTTGCGCAAACTCCAGAAATTTCCTGTAACATATTTATCAATTTTAATATTTTTCCAGTTTTATTATCTTTTTGCATCACATCATTGTCACTATGTTTGCAAGTGAAGGGTATTGTCAAAATCTGACCAAATAATTAGATATCAGCACAAAGTCCATCACTAAGAAATCAGCATATAATTGATAGCATAAAATAGGCATCAAGCTGATCTTTGAGCAAAAAATATAAAATACAAAAGAGATGTTCTCCCTGTTGAAGGCACCTACATGTTTATATCACATTTTTGATTTGCAAACCTCTGTTAGAATTCTGATATCTTAGCTGTTTTCCAGTGTGTTTCTCTAATATAATGTGTTGTCTTTGATGTGATACAACGGTCTATGCAAACAAAATAAAAAGAATTAATCAAGTATTAAAACATCTTTTTTTCTTTCAGAGTTTTCTTTCTAATTTTCTCATAGAGAGTAGGAAACTACAGAAATCAATCACTAATGTATTAATCCATTTTTCAATCATTCAAATAACCATTCTCTGAAACAGCTTTAAATGTATAATATAGCTCTCTATGGAAAAATCACACAAAAATTAAAATCATAATATTTCTATTATGAGGCTTATTGACTTAATTACTTTCGTATACTTTTTTCTATTAGTGTCAGCTCATTTAAAATTTAAAACTGTATGGCATATGATAGTAGAATCATAGCAGTCTATAGTTGTCTTTGAAAATAAATAATGAAAGTTCCACATTTGGAAATATGTCTCAGAACATATAAATGGAATAATCCTGTTTCAACTTTCAGAATGTTTCAGCACTGTTCAGAATCAATACATGAGTGGAATTTAACAATATAAAATTGTATATGTGATGGATGGTGTTCCTTGTCAGCCTTCTTGGATTAAGAAATAACTGAGGTGTGAAGTTGGGGATATAGCTGGATTGATAGATTGCTTGTGTGTGCAGAAAGCCCTGGGTTGTACCCTAACTTAATTGAGTGATGGTACATACTTGTAATTCCAACATTTAGAAGGAAGTAGGTTCAGAAATTTAGGATTCTCCTTTGTTACAGAGCAACATCTAAGCCATCCTGTGATGTGTTAGACTAAATACGAAAGAAAGAAGGAAGGAAGGAAGGAAGGAGGGAGGGAGGGAGGGAGGGAGGGAGGGAGGGAGGGAGGGAGGGAGGGAAGGAAGGAAGGAAGGAAGGAAGGAAGGAAGGAAGGAAGGAAGGAAGGAAGGAAGGAAGGAAGGAAGGAAGGCAAAGTATATAAAAAGAAGAGAGGTTCAGGAAAAGAAGAAATGAGAAAAAGAAGAAAAAAGTTTTATGCAACTATAAATGTTCAGCACATTTAGCCTGTTTAAAACTGTCTATAATCATAAACAAATATTGGCTGCAATCTTTAGTAGATAGTAATCTGCACATATTTTAAATAGTTTTCAAATTTCATATAAATCAAAACCTTTTATAGTAAAAATTAAACTTCTTTATGATTTTTAAAACAATCCCTTTTCATTGTTAATTATGCATTAACTTCCACACCAACCCAGCCAGGCATAACCGTGAAGTGTTACCACAGTGTCAATTGAAATCTACTCTTATAGAATGACTCAAAATGCAAAGTTTTAAAAGTACATATAGCTGAGAATATTGCTTTTCACACTTTTCTAGGTGTGCAGGAATTTTAGGCCACTCTTTGAATGGTTTCTAATGTTACATTCTCAGTACTGTGTTTAAAAATGATCATAAAGTATAAAATTTAGACATGGCAACATAATTACACACAATGATAAGTGTATTGAAGAGATCAATCTGTATCACTTATTAAAATGTACTCTACTGAAGCAGATCTACTCAATTTAAATATAATAGGAATTTGTTTAAATTCCAGGACAACATGGGTGATGGATGCAAAAGCCAAGCTCCAGCAGGGTGTTCTATTACCCTTATAGGATGATTAGTTGCCTGTCAGTTTCAATTGACAAGCATTGACATGCACTATGGAAGACAGCAACATTTTAAGTTTGAAATATCTGAAGTGTGTCAGTTGTACAGGCTGCATCTGCAACAGATTGAAGAAGACATCTAATAGTTAAGGAACAGAATCAAGTGTTCAGAAATATGAAGAAATTCACCCCTCAGCCACTCAGAGAGGAACCCATTTAACCCACACATTGATGCAGAACGCTGAGAACAGATGAGTTTTCTCTGGTAAGGAGTCTGAATTGTTTTGAATACTGAGCAAAAGCTTCTCTCTGTATGTGATGGAGAAAGTGATTTTTATCTGAGCTACCTTAAAAGCAAACAAAAGAGTTCCAAGCTGTAGATCTGAAAGTATCTAGGGGCAATAGTAAAAAATCTCACTTTGACTTCAGCCACTAAATAATTGCTTATTCCTTAATTCTTTTTTTTTACAATTTTTAATATGCAAACTAATTAGGTTTCTGTCCCTCTCCCTCCCCTCCCTCCCATCCCTGTCCTTCCTGCCCTCATGTCTCTGTGCGTGTGTGAATCAGTAAAGCTTCTTTCCCCATGCCTATACTAGTAAGGCACGTGGTCTCTGTGGTAGTATAATTGGCCTTTCAGTGGGTAAACTTACAGGTGGGGAAGCTCCCTTGCACTCGTCAATACTTAATTCTTTTTTTTTTAGAAGAAATACTTTTTACTTTATTTTTTTATTCAATTGCGCGTGTATGTTTGTGTGTGCATGTGTATGTGTGTGTGTATGTATGTGTGTGTGTGTAGAACCACAGACAAATTCGGGAACCACCATGGACTGCCTCCACCTCCTCCTTGTTTATTGTGCCCGGGGATTCACAGGCTCCGCCCTACCAGGACCAGAAACGCAGGCCGCCCCTGCTTCCGCCTGGCGTCTATACATAGGGTCTAGGATCCGAACTCAGGACCTTCCACCTGCAAGACAGAGGCTTAACCCCTGAGCTACATCTCCAGCCCCAGTACTTAATTCTTAAAAATGTAAGAGCAAAAAGATGGGAGGAGCAATGATTTGCAAGATACTCCACACAAATTAGGGCCGAAGCAATCATAATTGGACATTGCATGCCTGGCGCAATGTCCAGCACACTGTTGACTCACAAAGTCTAGCATCTGCTAAAGGCACCAAGATCCTTGGAGGCAAGGGATTGACAGCCACAGTAGTGTTCCTATGCTTAAGGGGAACACAGGAAAGGGTTCAGGGAAATTCCACTGGGTCCTTGTATGTCATCGGAGAGGAGGGCCTAGAGGAGAGTCAGGCATGCACAAGAAAGGACTCTGGGAATTGGTGCGGGAGGTATGGGGGGACGGGGCGGGAGGGGTGAGGGGAGGGGGAGCAGGGGGTTCGGGGGGGGAGGAGGAGGGAGGGAGGGATCTGGTGTACCTATTAAGTTTGAATGAGCTGAAATAATAATAAAAATGTATTATAAAAATAAAAAATGTCTTAGCAAATACGTTTTTGTTTGCAGGTTTACACTTGGGTGCTCATTTTTTCCTCATTTACCTTCATCCTGAGCAGGCACTCTAGGTCATATCTTTGTCTGTCTACCTCCAATGTCAACACTAAAATCTCCCTGTCTCCATAGCCTAGTGTGGGCCTCAGTCACCTTCCTTGGATCCAGCCCACAGCAACTGATTAGACACAAATTATCCATCTCACAGTGTTTATATCAGTTAAGTTTTCCAACATTAGATGATACTATATTTTTATTTCATGTTCTATGTTGATCTGAAAACAAATAAGATACTTTAATGTGACCAATATCGACAAAGTTTATGGATGAAAAGTTACCATGTTAAATTCACATTTGAACTAAGAATAAATCTGCCATAACCAACAATTAATTTCTGAGCTATTTACAAATTTCATTTCAAGATGTTGAGTTTCAGTCCAGAGAGATGACTTAGAATTAAGATTTTGCTCTGATGGCAGTCTCCACTTCAGTTTCTGGACGGCAGAGCCCAGGAAATCCAAGAGTGAAATTAAAAGGAGGTAAAGATATTCAGGATAACTCCTGAAGTCACCCTTGGGTTTCTACAGATACACCCAGTGTCCTCTGACACATACACGTACATGCACACATGCTTGACTAAAATAAAACGTATCTCTTATCACTAAGAAATGTACCCAGAACTGCAAAGAAGACTTCACTGGCAGCTGATGCCAACATTATAGTGAACATTTATTAGTGGGATCCATGTAATCAGAACATGACTTTTCTTTTCTTGCTAGTGTGTGTGTGTGTGTGTGTGTGTGGTGTTTGTTGATGCCCAAGGGTGACATCAGGAATCATGCTGGATTGTTCTACATCTTTGTTGATTTTTGTTCCGGGTTTTCCAGGCTCCACTTTTCAGGGCCAGAATTACTGACTGCCACCATCTCCCAACCTTCACCCCTACCCCTGCACATATTTACATAGGATCTGAGTATCCAAACTTGGGTACTTTTGCTGGTAGGTAAAGTACTTCAAAGGCAAAGACTTTAAACCCTATCCAATTCCTCAGCTCCTGCTCTTTTTTGAAAAACAGTTCATTTTTCCATAATATATATTCCACCAAATTGAGAAAAATTTTAAGTTTAGCAAAAAACTAGCTTAAGAAAGAAAATACCTGAAGATAAATTGTATTTGGTTGATTTGAGACCTCTCTTTTTTTTCCAAATAACTGAGAACCTCATTCTGTAATATCTCTGCCCTGAGAATTTTCCATTTGGTTTTAATCCAACTGAGAAAATTCTCAGTCCTACAGAGTAACACCACAACTTTTATCAACTCTTATTCCTGGAGATTTATTTCTTATACATTTATTGTTTACATGTGACTCCCCTATCCCTTTGCAATGCAGTCCTATTTATATCATTTGCAAGTGATAGAAATTTTTACATTGAAAATATTTATGAGGTATAGGGAAATTTGTCTTTGATGACAAAATACTCAAAATTTTAATTTAATATTCTTTAAAAGGACAATAGAACAAAAAAGTGACACCAACACTTGTGCTAATATCATTGGAAAGTGAAGCCTAAGTGTTGCTTCAATGTATTATAACACACTGGGAGAGAAATATCATGTTTTCATAGATCCCAGTGGTAAAGGCCACCTCTGTTCCACACAATGACACCAGCCACTTATAGTCTTCCACTGGCTCCAAGTGATGGAATAAAGGGAACATAATTAGATCCACTTATTACTCACCTAACCTAATTTGACATTTGATGTCTTGGAAGAAATCTTCAAAATTAAGAAAGCAGAGATTCTGCTACAACACAGATCATAAATTCTGCCAGTAATTCTCTTGCTTAATAAAAACTCATTTGGAAAAGAGCAATGCACTAAGATAAATATTGAAGGGGCAAGTGATTTAATTCAACCTTTCTAAGGAAATAAGACAAAGCCAGTTAACTAACATTCATTCCTTATGCTACAGATTTATAGATTTTTAAAGCACTGTTTTGGAAAATTAACGCAAAAAATTCTAAATTTTATTTGTGTATGCTCAAGTGATGATCAAAAAGAAAATTAATTGATTTTATCTAATAATCTCTATTTTTAAATGGCAACTAGATGCTTTTTTTCATTTTAAACTTTGCAGTTTTTCAAATTAATTCTCAAATTATTGAGATAATTTGTGAAGGTGACTCCGGTTAAATTCATGAAGCATTCACATCTGCTTATTTCTGAGTCACAGGGCTTTATGAAGATTTATATTCTGATTCAAATTCAGCTAGACAGATTTAACATCAAGTAACCAGTTCATTGGCAAGAGAACTTAGTCAAAATTTTTAGAACATGGCTAGGGAACTGGCTTAGGGATTAAAGTTTTTACCTCACAAGCAAAAGTACCAACAGTTGGTATCCCCAGATAATACATAAAAATGTAGGACAAATTCCATCCATTTTCCGGAAAATTTCATTAATTCATCTTTTTGATGGCTGACTAGTATTCTATTGTATAAATGTACCACATTTTCCTTATCCACTCATCAATTGTTGGGCATTCGGGTTGATTCCATGACTTTTCTATTGTGCTGCCATGAACATGGGTGTGCTTGTGTCATTGAGGTGAATTTTTGCTTTATGGGGGGTATTTCCCAGAAGTGGAATAGCAGGGTCATATAGCATTTCAATCTTTAACTTTTTAAAAATCACCAGACTGATCAACGGAGTGGTTGTATAAGCCTGTATTCCCACCAGCAATGTAGGAGAGTTCCTTTCTCTCCACATCCTCCACATCCTCTCCAACATTTGGTGTTGTTTGTATTGTGGATTTTGCCATCTTAACTGACGTGAGATGATATCTCAGGGAGGTTTTTATTTGCTAAGGATATGGAGCATTTTTAAAATATTTATTAGACATTTCAATTTCGTCCCTGTAAAAGTTTCTATTGAGTTTCCAGAACAACTTTTAATTGGGCCGTTTATTTCCTTGGTGTTCAGTTTTCTAAATTCTTTGTGCACTCTGGATAATAGAGCTCTATCAGAAATGGGGTTAGTAAATATTTTCTCCCATTCTGTGGTTGCCCTTCTGCTCAGTTTACCATCTCTTTATCTGAACAGAAGCTCTTTAATTTCATAAGATCCCATTTGTTGAGTGTTGGTTCTAGTTTCTGTGATATTGGATTTACGTTCAGGAACTGTCAGCCTAGTCCAATGAGCTCCATGGAGTTTCCCACCCTTTCACCTATGGTTTTTATAGTTTCTGGCCTAACATTGAGGTCCTTGATCCATTTGGAATAGATTTTTTGTGCATGGTGATAAGTACAGGTCCACTTTTAATCTTTTGCATGTGGACATTCAGTTTTGCCAGCACCATTTGTTGAAAATGCTGTATTTTTTCCATTGAATTTGTTGGGCTTCTTTGTCAAAGATCAAATGGCTGTGATTGTGTGGGCTTATATCTGGGTCTTCAACCCTTATTCATTGATCTACATGTCTATTTTGGAGCAAGATTTTTATTACAATTGGTTTGTAGTACAGATTAAGGTTTGGTATGGTGATACCACCAGCAGTGTTTTTATTACTCAGGATTGTTTATGCTATCCTGGGTCTTTTGTGCTTCCATATGAATTTTGAGATTGGTCAATTTCTTTAAAGAGTTGCATGGGGATTTTGATTGGTAGCATTGAATCTGTATATTGCTTTTAGTAAGATGGTCATTCATATGATGTTTATTTTGCTGATCCAGGGACATGGGAGGTCTTACCACCTTCTGGTGTCATTTGTAATTTCTTTCTCTAGGGTTTTGAAGTTTCATTGTAAAGGTCTCTCACTTTCTTAGTTAGGTTTATACCATGGTATTTCATTTTTTTAGGGGCTATAATAAATGGTATGGTTTCTCTTAGGGCTTTTTCGCTTCTTTCATCCTTGGCATATAGAAGATCACTGATTTTTGCACGTTTATTTTGTAAACTGCCATCCTGATGAAATTCTGAATTAGTTCCAGGATTTTCCTGTTGGAGTTTTTAGGATCACTCAGGTATACAATTAAGTCATCTGCAAGAGAGATAATTTGATTTATTTCTTATGGATTTTTTTTCTTGTTCATCTGATTTTTTTATATAATACATTATTATTATTATTTCAGCAGGGCATGCAAAGTCCTATTATGATTGCTTCGGCCCTAACTAGTGTGGAGTATCTTGCAAATCATTGCTCCTCCCATCCTTTTGCTCTTACACTCTTACCGCCCCCTCTTCCGCAAATGTCCCTGAGCTTCAGGATGGGGAGATATTAGTCTGGCCCAGTTCTAGGTGGTTGATATAGAGTCTCTGAAGTTCTGGATAGTGGTTCGTTGATTTTCTTTTGCAGTTTTGTTGCTCCTGTAATGCCCTTCACTCCATCGTGATGGGCACTGTATGTCACTCCTTGGCCAGAGACAGAAAGCTGTTAAACTGGAGTCTTATTATAAGAGCACATTCAAGGGTAGATGTAATACTTATACCCAAAAGTGGAATCACAGGGTCATATGGCGTTAGGCAATGGGAGGGGTCAATCACCCATTTGCAAAATGGTTACTTTTTAATCTGCTGCACTATATGCCCTCCCCTTCTGGTGAGTTCATACCCCCTTAGTTGTAAATGATCAGGAACGAACGTCTGTGAACTTAACCAGGTGTCACATTACTTTCTTGCAGTCCTTCATGGAGGCCTATTTTCTCTACTGTAACATGGTCACTTCTCTCCTTGTTTCTGGTGTGGCCCTCCAAACCCATCCCTCCTGTTCATACTCCTTGCAATTACTGTAGGTAATACATAGATTTACCTATGAGTGTCTCAAGATGGGATGGGTGCGTTTGGTATTAGGAGCCACCTATTAGGGAGTACA
Source organism: Typhlomys cinereus (assembly GCA_023101885.1). Classification (NCBI taxonomy): domain Eukaryota; kingdom Metazoa; phylum Chordata; class Mammalia; order Rodentia; family Platacanthomyidae; genus Typhlomys; species Typhlomys cinereus. Next base: position 1,232,468 of record JALPQD010000226.1, read on the forward strand.
TACGGTGCTTAATTTTCTGGGTCTGGGATACTTCACTTAATATAATTGTTTCTAATGACATCCATTTCCTGGCAAATTCCAGTAATTCATCATTTTTGATGCTTGAGTAGTACTCCATTGTATAGATGTACCACAGTTTCCTTATCCACTCGTCAACTGTTGGACATTTGGGTTGATTCCATGTCTTTGCTATTGTAAACAGTGCTGCTATGAACATGGTCGTGCTTGTGCTATCGAGGTGAACCTCTGCTGTATGGGGGTTATACCCAAAAGTGGAATCGCAGGGTCATATGGCATTTCAATCTTTAATTTCTTTAAGAATCTCCAGATGGCTCACCAGAGTGGCTGTATGAGCCTGCACTCCCACCAACAATGTAGGAGAGTTCCCCTCTCTCCACATCCTCTCCAGCATTTGTTGTTGTTTGTGTTGTGGATTTTTGCCATCCTGATTGGGGTGAGATGATATCTCCGGGAAGTTTTGATTTGCATTTCCCTGATGGCTAAAAAAGTGGAGCATTTTTAAAGATAATTGTTAGACATTTTAATTTCATCCCTGGTAAAATTTCTTTTAAGTTCCAGGGCCCATTTTTTAATTGGGCCATTGGTTTCCTTGATGTTTAGTTTTCTAAGTTCTTTGTGCACTCTGGACAGTAGAGCTCTATCAGAGATGTGGTTAGTGAAGATTTTCTCCCATTCTGTGGGTTGCCTTTGAGCTCGTGTTACAATCTCTTTATCTGAACAAAAGCTCTTTAATTTCACAAGATCCCAACTGTTGAGAGTTGGTAGCAGTGACTGTGCCATTGGATGTCTGTTTAGGAAATGTTGGCCTAGCCCAATCAGCTCTAGGGAGTTCCCTATCCTTTCAACTATGGTTTTTAAAGTCTCTGGCCTTAAATCAAGGTCCTTGATCCATTTGGAATTAAGTCTTGTACATGGTGACAAGTATGGATCCAGTTTTAATCTTCTGCATGTGGAGATCCAGTTTTGCCAGCACCATTTGTGGAAGATGCTGTTCTTCTTCCATTGGATTCTTTGGGCCCCTTTGTCAAAGACCAAATGGCTGTAACTTTGTGGGCTTATATCTGGATCTTCAATCCTTATCCATTGATCTGTGTTTTTATTTTGAATCCAGTACCAGGCTGTTTTTATAACTATGGATTTGTAATATAGACTAAGGTTCGGTATGGTAATACCTCCAGCAGTGTTTTTGTTACTCAGGATTGTCTTTGCTATCCTTTTGTGCCTCCATATGAATTTTGAGATTGTTTGGTCAACTTCTTTAAAAAATTGCTTTGGGATTTTAATTGGTATAGCATTGAATCTGTATATTGCCTTTGGTAGGATGGTCATTTTTACGATGTTGATTCTGACAATCCAGGAACATGGGAGGTCTTTCCACCTTCTGGTGTCTTCTGCAATTTCTTTCTTTAGGGTTTCAAATTTTCATTGTAAAGGTCTTTAACCTCCTTGGTTAGGTTTATACCAAGGTATTTCATTTTTTTAGGGGCTATAGTGAATGGGATGGTTTCTCTCAAGGCTTTTTCACTTCTTTAATTCTGGGCATATAGGAAGGCCTCTGATTTTTGCACATTTATTTTGAATCCTGCCACCCTGCTGAACTTCTCAATTAGTTCTAGGAGCTTCCTGGTGGAGTTTTTGGGATCCCTCGGGTATGAGATCATGTCATCTGCAAATAGGGATAGCTCGACTTCTTCCTTGCCGATTTGAATCCCTCTTATGTCCCTTTCTTGTCTTATGGCTTCAGCTAAGACTTCAAGTACAATATTGAATAGAAGTGGTGAGAGTGCACAGCCTTGTCTAGTTCCTGATCAAAGTGGGAATGCTTCCAATTGTTCCCCATTGAGCCTAATCCTTGCTGTGGGCTTGTTGTATACAGCTTTATTATATTGATAAAGGTTCCTTCCATTCCTACTGTCTCTAGCGTTTTGATCATAAAAGGCTGTTGGATCTTGTCAAAAGCTTTTTCTGCATCTATCGAGAGTATCATGTGGTCTTGCACTTTGTACTGGTTTACATGATGAATTACATTTATTGATTTGCGTATGTTGAACCAACCTTATGTGCCGGGGATCTAGCCTACTTGGTCCCCGTGAATAATATTTTTAATATGTATTTGAATCCGATTTGCTAAAACTTTGTTGAGAATCTTTGCGTCTGTGTTCATCAGAGAGATCGGCCTAGAATTTTCTTTTTTAAGTGAGTCTTTATTAGGTTTTGCATAGTATGATATTAGCTTTATAGAAAGAATTTGGCAGTGTTCCTTCCTTTGCAATTTGGCGGAACAGTTTAAGGAGTATTGATATTAGTTGTTCCTTACATGTCTGGTAGTATTCTGTGCTGAATCCATCTGGTCCAGGACATTTTTTGGTTGGAAGAATCAAGATGAGTGAAGTACCCCAGACACAGAAAATTCAACACTGTATGTAGTCCCTAATAGGTGGATCCTAGTAACAAACCCACTTAGTGACATATTCAAAGATAAATCTTTATAATACCTACGGTAATCATGAAGATTATAAACACGAGGGAAGGGGAAGGAGTGTCCCCCCAGAGATAAGGAGAGAGGGGTCATGCTTCAGTAGTGTATATGGGTTACCATCAAGTATTGCAACTAAGTAGGAAGACATATGGTGAAGCACACTCTCACTTTCCTTCCTTGTCACTTGCAACTGAGGGGGTTTGATCTCACGAATCAGGGAAGGTATAGTGATTGGCAGATAGTTGGTAACCATCCTTTAACTGGGAGACCCACCTCTCCCTCACTATCTCCTGTTACCATTCCATGTACCTTTGATTCCCCTCTTATGTTAAGATTTCATTTAAGCAGACTTTTATCTTTGGTTAGAAGTTGACCTCCAATACCAATCAAGATGGGCCCAAAGTTGATACAGAAATAGCAAAAGTGAAAACAACAACAAACCATTTGAGTCATTCATATGAGGAATCTTTGGTAAGAACTGATGAAAAAACACCATCACAACTAAAAGAATTGATGATCCAGAATCCTATGGTACAAG